>OX439045.1:10900413-12100413 GCA_949317995.1 Acholoe squamosa | reverse complement strand
ATGGGGGTCCTTTGTCCCCCTGTGACACATGAAAGACTCCCCTCAAACAATTGTAGAGTTAGGCAGATGCTACTGGCTCCAGTCAGTCTGGAGGTGCTTTTCCAAGATTTGCTACAAATAGCCTGGCTGCACTCCTAGTCAGGCAGATCACCAAGAACCACTCTAGAGGTAACATCTCCAGTCATCTCCTGCTACCTGCTATACCACTGCACTATGGTGAAACTATGCTAGACAGGCATTGGTTTCTATCATTAGTGGCCAGGGGCTATCTCCTTCAAGACTTCCACCAGAGGGTAAAGTTATTCATTATTACATTATTCCTCTAAGCAGCAGGCCAGGAGCTAGGTGTGGGAACCCACCTAGAAATATGCTGGACACTGTATTATTAATACCTCGCAGGTGGAGTGGAACTGAACATTGTACTTTATAAATTACTGTATGTTTACTGTATGTACAAATTACCTACATACTAACTACTGTATGATTGATATTTTTTACATGTTGCCTAAAGCTGAATAAACCAGTGATAACTGGAAATAACACTATTTATAAGAGCCTTGAGATAATTACACTATATACCACTAGTCTTATGATATCTCTCATATGACAACTTGATCATGCCAATTACTAGTATGACAAAGTGGTGGAGAACATCCTACTAAGATCCCACCTCTCACAGGCTCAAAATAAAAATTAAAGCTGGTAACACAACTAAGAACAATCATACACACAGTAAAACCCACTCCACCCACCCAGTGACCTTGACCTTGACACCATGCCCACCAAGGTCACCAGTGAGATCTCCCACATACCAGTGAGATCTCCCACAGACCAGTGAGATCTCCCACATACCAGTGAGATCTCCCACACATCAATGAGATCTCCCACACATCAGTGAGATCTCCCACACATCAATGAGATCTCCCACACATCAATGAGATCTCCCACACATCAGTGAGATCTCCCACACATCAATGAGATCTCCCACACATCAGTGAGATCCCACACACATCAATGAGATCTCCCACACATCAATGAGATCTCTCACACAGCAGTAAGATCTCCCACATATCAGTGAGGTCTCCCGCACGTCAGTGAGGTCTCCCGCACGTCAGTGAGGTCTCCCGCACGTCAGTGAGGTCTCCCGCACGTCAGTGAGGTCTCCCGCACGTCAGTGAGGTCTCCCACACGTCAGTGAGGTCTCCCACACGTCAGTGAGGTCTCCCACACGTCAGTGAGGTCTCCCACACGTCAGTGAGGTCTCCCACACGTCAGTGAGGTCTCCCACACGTCAGTGAGGTCTCCCACACGTCAGTGAGGTCTCCAACACGTCAGTGAGGTCTCCCACACGTCAGTGAGGTCTCCCACACGTCAGTGAGGTCTCCCACACGTCAGTGAGGTCTCCCACACGTCAGTGAGGTCCACCCCACACATCAAGGTCTTATCAGTCAAGCTGGCAGAACAACACACAAAGACCTTACGTAGTCAGGGGCCTGTTGAAGAGGTCTCCCTCCCACCTAGATCTAGGAGGCCCACAGGAGGCAAACCAGCCTCCAATACAACAGACCCACACTCAGTAGACCCCACACCTCCCACCCTGTCTACTCAGGGAACAACCAGTTCTCAGGGATCCAACATTTCCCAGGGATCTCTACAGGACGCTCAACTCACGCTATCTACCTCAGGGGAAGAAGGATCTGCCTCAGGGGGTGGATCCACACCCTCATCTAGATCCTCCACCCCAGCTCCGGCCTTTGACAGCCACTCCTCCAGAGACACCTCCCCCACACCCTCCATCATGGACACCGATGAAGGCCCCCAACCTAATCAGACAGCTGAGAAGATAAGGGCCTATGAGAAGGCCATCCAAGATGCAGTTACTGCCCTAGAGACCAACAAGTCCCAGCAGGAGGAAAGGGAGAGGATCCTCAACCAACAACTGGCAGAGAGGAATGCAGCAATGGATGCCCAACAGAAGGCCATGGAAGATCAGCGGAAGTCCCTAGAGAGACAACAACAACAGATAGCAGACCTCATGAAGATGGTATCATCCCAGACCCCACAGCCTCCCACACCTGCCATCACACCTGTTGTCCCACCATCTGCCTCTGGATCCAAAGATGACATCATAATCTCCATGGTGTCCAACATGACCAAACTCATAGACAATAAACAGCAGGACGACAGAAAGATCAGGATACATGAGGTAACAAAACCCAAAACCTTTTCACACCCATCACCACTCATGTCAACAGCATTATTTATTGATCACAAATTCCCAGAATATCTGAAGGATAAGTACAAAGTAACAGACAGTGACACCATGGTAACATATTTACCCAAGTACCTCGAAGGACAAGCACTAGCTTGGTTTGAATCCTTCAGGGAGAGTGCCACACCTGATATGTTGACATGGACCAATGTAGTGAATAAATTAAAAGAGTATTTTGCTACTCGAGACAATATCATCTCAAGGACAGCACTCCGTGCACAAAAGGTAGATGAACCTGTCCTAGACTATGCATGCCACCTCAGGAAAGTGTGTAATGCCCAACGCCAAAGCGATGAGATCCTAAGCAAGGCATTTACCCAAGGCATGAGGCCCTGGATCTATGTGGCTCTTGAGAACAAGAAAATAGACTCTTTTGACCAAGCCCTAGACCTAGCCTTAGAGGTTGAGACCCAAGAAAGATCTAGGAAGGTAAGGGATGCAGAGTCAAACCCACAGCCTACTAAGAAAAAGGTCAAGGAAATCAGCACTAGTGCAGATGAAGATGTTAACCTAATGTCTAGTGCCCATGTAAGGCAACAGGAGGCTAAGGTTGCATCAAGAGACCCTACCGGTAGATATAGAGGAAATAACTATGACCCCAACTACCAATCCAATAGAGGTAGAGGTAGAGGGGGCAACAACAACAACCGGGGGGGTCACAACAGTAGGAAAGACAACAGCTCTTCCAACTCCAACAATGGTGACTCTTCATACAGTGATAGGAGAGACAGAACCCCAAGTAATGGCAGATCCTATAATAATCAGGGATCCAACAGTAGGAGCCATAGTCCACATAGGAACTATAACTCTGGATCCTACAACAACAATGGTTCCTACAACAACAGCCAGGGTTCAAACAACTCTGGATCCTACAATCAAGGATCCAACAGTAGAAGCCATAGTCCACATAGGAGCTACAACTCTGGATCCTATAATCAAGGATCCAATAGTAGAAGCCATAGTCCACAAAGGAACTACAACAGTGGATCCTACAACAACAATGGTGCCTACAACAACCAGAGATCCAACAACTCCGGTCAATACAGCAACTCTGGTCAATATAACCAGGGTTCCAACTCACGCCAGGAGGATTACAAACCTGACACAAGAGGTTACCAGGGGAACCAAAACAGTAACCCCCAAATACCACCTCATGTGATGGATCAAATCTCCAAGCTCCTGGTGGCAACCATCTCAACCACCCCACAGAACCAGGAAAACTAGGATGTCACAGTGCCGATGGGCCAGTGCACTGTGACACCCCACAAACAAACAATCAATCAGGATTAACAAGGATCCAACCAGAGACAATTGCTAGTGCCAATCTACCATCTAACAGACAGAGACGTCCATCAGTGATACACATCACCCCACCAGATTCATCATCAAAGGATACAGGTGAGAGTACCAAGCTTTCTATTGTACTTCTTCAAAATGGCTGTATCAATGCAAATCTATATGATGTTTCAGATGTACAATGTTTGGTTGATACAGGTGCTACTATCACCTGTGTCAGACAATCATTCCTCATGGATCTCCAAAAGAGATTCCATATCCAACTGAGGAAATCTAAAATCAACATCCATTTGGCAGATGGATCGGTGTGTCATGTTAGACATTCAGCTATGCTGAACTTTAGAATCCAAGGTGTCAGATTCCAATACCAATTTGCTGTAATTCCAAACCTCACACAGCCCGTTGTTCTCGGCACAGATTTCTTAAGCACTACAAAATCTCAAATTGAATTTAATGTTGATCCTGAACAAATTCTCAAACCCATTAGGGCAGTGAGGGATTTTACCATCCCTCCATTCTCCGAACTTGCAGTATTGGGTAAGGTCACATCTACTCAATCACTGCAAGGGAAAACTGGAGTAGTAGATAACCTCCAAAGAAATAACAATGCCCCATATCTAGTTCAAAGGGCAGCAGTAACCCCCAGGGAAAATAACAAACATCCCCTAGTGTTACTCAACACCAGCAGACGCCCACATAAAATCAAAAAGGGTGCCATCATAGCTCTATTTCAGGAAGTCAAGGAATCTGATTTAGAAAAACCTCAACAGGTGTCAGACACAACCCCACACACTGATCAATCCATCTCAGCCATACGGCCTGAGGATGTAACTCAATTCAGTGACACAGACTCAGACTGTGAGTCCACATATGCTGACCCTGAACCCAACTCAATCAGACTCTCTGAAATAGCTGCTATACATAGTGAGGCACATGACCTCGAGCCAGAATTGGAAGAGAATGTTCCACCAAAATCTGTGCTCACATCCAAAGATCAGCATGATAGATTAGGATCACTGCTGACCAAGTATGATGATATATTTGTAGGAAAAGATGGAAACATTGGT
This sequence comes from Acholoe squamosa, assembly GCA_949317995.1. Classification (NCBI taxonomy): domain Eukaryota; kingdom Metazoa; phylum Annelida; class Polychaeta; order Phyllodocida; family Polynoidae; genus Acholoe; species Acholoe squamosa. Next base: position 12,095,778 of record OX439045.1, on the reverse strand, counting down.
GCTACACACCTGTATACCCACTCAATACATGTAAAACCTGAAGCAGTGCCATGTCATTTCCTACCATATAGACAAACACCAGAAAAACAGGCCGCAATAGGGGAAGAGTGTGAAAGGCTAGTACAACAGGGCATTCTGAGAGAATGTGCCGAGGGCCCCTGGGCCTCCAGATCCTTTTTAGTACAAAAATCATCGGGAGGCCATAGGCTCGTCACAGATTTTCGTTATTTGAACCAGAACACGATAAATCAAGCCTTATCTACACCCCGAGCCGATGACACTCTAGACATGATAGGGTCACTCAGACCAAGAGTATTCAGTAAGCTAGATGCCCAACAGGGATTTTTTCAAATTCCTATAAGACAGGAGGACCAGCATAAAACCGCATTCATAGCAAATGACAAAAAATATGTCTATGAAAGGATGCCGATGGGTTTAGCGACGGCACCGGCGGGATTCTGCCACCTAGTCACATTAATTCTGAACAAACTCAAGTACAAATGTGCCCTACCATACCTAGATGACATATTGGTATTATCACCATCAATCGAACAACACTTCCATGACCTTGAAGATGTGTTCAACAGCCTAAGAGTTGGTAAACTCAAACTGAAGAAATCAAAATGTGAATACTTCATAGACAGAATAGACTTCTTGGGAATGAGAGTGACACCCATGGGACTGCAACCATCTCCCACAAAGGTGGAATCAATCAAAACCTTCCCAACACCAAAATCAGTCAAAAATGTCAGATCCTTCACAGGCCTATGTCAATACTTCAAAAAGTTTATCAAAGGTTATGCCCAAATTGCTAGACCATTGTATGATCTACAGACACATCTCAAAGCATTTGTCTGGACAGAGGATGCAGATAATGCTTTCAAAACTTTAAAGCATGCCCTCTGTACCAATGCTCTTCTCAGATATCCAAACTATGAGAAAGAGTTCAGTTTGGCAACTGATGCTTCCAATGTGAGTTTAGGAGCTGTACTCTCACAGAGAGATGATGAAGGAGTGCTCAGACCAGTAGCCTTTGCAGGTAGAACCCTCTCCAAACATGAGAGAAATTACAATACCACAGAGAGAGAACTACTGGGAGTAGTGTATGGAGTATTACATTTCAGACACTATCTAGAGACTAGACACTTCCAATTATACACAGACCATGCAGCCCTGATCCCACTACTAACCAATACAGGACTCACACATAGATGGGCCAGATGGGCTCTAGACATACAACAATTTTCATTCACCATCCAACACGTGAAAGGTGATGATAACACACCACCGGATGCTATGTCTAGAAGAGAATACCCAGATTCTGGACCCATGACTAACCCTCCACCCCCACCAAGGAGAGTTAGAGCAGCCAGTAGAACCAAGTTTGCAAAAGTAACTAAGAAAGTACCATTCAAAAGGGATGATCCACCCAACACCATTGAAAGGCCAGAGACACCCATTAGGGGTATCTTGAAGCAATCTACACACTATGTGTTTTGCCACTGTGAGAGAGAATACTCACAACTCTTTCCAGATAATGACTTCGAGCCTATCGAATTCTCATCACTCAATCAGATGCTGAAGGCAACTCCAAAGGAGCCACCCTTCACCCCACCTGACTCAGATGATGAAGATTCAGAAGACACACTATATGCTATTACTCAAGCAACTTCCAAATCAGTCAGATTCTTTGAATCAATGCAGGGAGAGGAAACATCAAACCATTTGTGTCCTATGACCACACGCTCAAAGACTAGAGAAATGATTCAGGAGGGCACACCAAAACCCCCCACACAATCACAAACTATTCTGAATGAGAAAAAGGTCACAGGAAACAAACCTACCAAAGCCCCACCTGCCAGGAAAAATGTCACAAAAGACACTGCATCTACTAAATCAAAGAACTCTGAGACAAAGAAGAATGACAAAAAGCAAATTGTGCCTTTAAAGAAAAAGGTTGCCACTCCCACCAAGGCGAGAATAGGCCCTCCAAAGGAGCCTACACACCAAAACAAGAGTGACACACCCCAACAAAAGGCACAAGATAGGCCAATAGTCGATGAAAAAGAAAAAGAAAGAGACAGAATAAAACAACATGTGATAGATATAAATCAACTACTGGATCAGATTCCCGACACATCCATCTCAGGTACAAACCTTGGCTTGGAACAAAGGAAGGACAAGGACCTATTGCCCCTCATACAATATCTTGAGGATGGGACCTTGCCTGCACCAAAAGCACAAGGAAATAGAATCATCAACCAAGGCCAGACATACACCTTGGTAAATGGTACATTAGTCCATATATGCCCCATAAATTGGAGAAAAACCAATACTGTACCACTTCAAATTGTTATACCACAGCAATGGGTAACAAGTACACTACAGTATTTCCATGATTCACCTACTGGCGGCCATCTTGGTTCCAGTAGGATGCTGTCAGCACTCCGACCTAGGGTATATTGGAAGTCTATGCTAGCAGACACAACAAAATATGTTTCCACCTGCCACACATGCCTCACAGCAAAAAGGCAAGTACACTCACACAAAACACCAATGACAGTCAGAGAGTACATGACTTCACCAATGAAGTTCCTAAACCTAGACGCGGTGGGACCACTTCCCACAACTGCCAGGGGAAACAAACATATACAAGTCTGCATAGATTATGCTACCAGATATGCAACAGCTTGGGCTACTACTGACTTAAAAGCTGAAACAACAGCAGCAGAGTTCTACAAGAACATAATTTGTCATCATGGAACACCAGCCACTCTTCAAACAGACAATGGAACATGTTATACAGGTGCAAAGTTCACAAAGTTAACTAAACACCTCAAGATCAAACATAAATTCTCCTCACCATACAGGCCACAATCAAATGGGCTTGTAGAGAGATTCAATGCTAGCATCGGCACAGCGCTCAGAGCATTCTGCTCAAAGCACCAAAACAATTGGGATTCATTTATTGAACCCATAACCTTTGCATTAAATAACACAGAATCCCAAACCACAGAATTCACCCCTTTCTTCCTACTCCATGGAAGAAACCCAGCCACCCCAATGGACTTAGGGCTGGGAATACAGGAAGACATATCCACCGTAGCAGACCATGTAGCCAACATGATAACAAATCAGGATACCTGTAGGAGGAAAGCTATAGAAAGGGTCGCCAAGCTACAAAAGGAAAGGAAGGATAGATATGATAAGAAACTTACACCACAGGAAATCAAGGTCACCGACATGGTGTACCTAAACATACCAAGAATCCTGACCAACACAGAGTGTAAGAAACTTCAACCCCTTTTTATGGGACCATATGTTGTAGTAGACAGACCTAGTTTGACAAGTGCCAAACTCAAAAACTTGGACACCAATCTATTGGTGGCCAGACCAGTGCACATAGACAGACTGAAAAAGGTTGTGGCTGTCAGAAACAATGAATTTGCACACAGGCTTATTCCACATGAAGCCAAATACTACAACAAAATTATAAGGAACAAAAATGATATCACCCTTACAAGAGAAACCACAGGCATAGGCCCTATCAAGCCTAGGCCTGCACACCACATACTAAGAAAGACATCTAGGTGTGGTGCAGTTTCAAGAAATTAGAAACAAGATTGAGATACCAAAAGAACATAAGATTTTCAAAATGTATTACAAATTTTCTTCATCCACACATAAGACATGTGTGACTGATAATGAATTACTTATATGTATATAAAGCCAATCAAATTTGTAAATATATCAGTAGGTTATTGCCTCTGAAAGGGTCAAAGACTGGGACCCCCCAAGTAAAGCAGACATAAAGTCTAAGAAGAGGAAGGGTAACACAATGGAGTGTCTAAAGCCTAATCCCCACATGAAAGAGCGCGCCATGCCAACACAGCAGTCTATAGAGATCAATTGACCTTATAAGCTACCCTCAGACAACTGTCTAGACGGTCATGAATGGCTGTCCTGGATGACAGGAGGAGCTAATTACCAGTACACAGATCACACAATAGAACCCCACAGTTGCAGACACTGGAGATTAGGTACATGACTCCAGAGAAACAATACCAGGCCCACAATGGATGTGGGTAGGGTAGGCTACATAAGAAGCACTGTGGACCATAGCCCACCATCAGTCTTCATCCAGCTGCAGTCTGGAACACAAGTCTACAGGACCCCACTTGGGAATTAGCCAGCCCACTTCTCCATTAGGAGAGACTGCACTAGGATAAAGAACACACCTACTTCACCTTCAACCTGACCTTACCATTTACTGGTCAATCTCTATAGACTCACCGGACATATTGCCAAGACAGCTCAATCTTGCAAAGGTACAGTTTGAACCACTTCATTTAAAGTGTTACACCATACACTTAGACTTTACCAGCACCAAATCACTACAAATTTGACAAGACTTTAAACAGCAAACTTGCTTTACACAAGCACCATGGGGAGACTGAGAGTTTCACCCATACTGCTAACTATGCTGTTATTATATACTATAGAACCACTTACTGCAGGTTATACACCTGTGGTGAGACAAAACATAGGAGTAGTATTCAAACCTAGCCCTCAACCATTGGTCAATGGACATACAACCACAACACTGTTGTTAGCTATCCCCTACAAGATACCTCGGCCACCCGTTACCCAAGGATCCATAAGGGATAGAATACTCCAGTTGACCACTCCTACTCTACAAGATCATACCTCTGGCCAAATTATCCAACAAGCTAAGGAGCTAGACACCTTGCTGGAAATTGCAGACAAGGAGATAAATGAAACATTAGCCTCCATCAAATTGTTCTTATCCAACCCCATAAACACACTGGACAAGGCCAAAAGAGAGGCCATACTGGGTTTTCTAGCACCCCTGTTTCGCGGCGTGCTAGGTCTAGCCACAGTAGAAGATGTAAACCAAGTAATGGGACAGCTCAAGAACATAGATGAAATACTAAGAAAATTTGCTAAACAGGATCAGGAAGCAGCTAATCTCATTGAAAAGATCACAGACAGACAAGATAAGTTTGTTAAAGCATACATCCAAGATAAGAAGGTACTGGACAGCACAATCAACACCATAGGTGACACCATCAACCTGTGGGCCTCTAACATGTCCAGGTCACTTGACTCATATTCAAGGCACGAGAAAACTCAAAGGGAAAAGATGCAAGTATTAAATGATGCATTAATTATCATAGCAGCAAGAATGAATACAGTTCAATCACTGCAAAGGACAAATGCAGCCCTGAGGATGCTATCATCAGGGATCCTAACCCCTGATATAGTACCACCCTCAGACCTTGCTAGATACTTAATTGACATTAATAACAAACTTAGGATCACACACCCTGGAGCACAAGTCGCAATTAATGACTTAGATTTCTATTATTCACAGAAGCTGACCTCATACACTTACTCAGCTCACCATATATATATTCATCTGGACATTATAATTCAATCTACCACCTCAACCTTCAAACTGTACCAAATGATTACATCACCCATGCCTATAGACACACAGGAGACCCCCACCAGAGGAGTCACCAAATTGCAAACCACAACTGAGTTTCTAGCAGTATCTTATGACGAATCATTATTCATCGAATTGGACTCAGCAGATATGCAGGCATGTGAAGGTACTACAGTAAAGGTATGCAGAGATGTAAATGGTAGAATTTATAAACACAGGCCTACATGCCCTGTAGCCATTTTTACTAACCAGGCTCAACAGATTAAGGAACATTGCAAGTTTACAGTTTCACCACTGCAAGCACCTACCACCCATGCTATTTCCATTTCTGAAGATGAGTATCTGGTCACTACTAATGAACCCCATTACTTTATCAACTGCCATGGTAAAACGTCTGAAACTCGAAAAGCCCAGTCCTACTCAATCATAGGTGTACCCTGTGGGTGCACGATCAGTGTAGGAGAATTTTCTCTTCCAAACACAAGGTTGCCCTGTAACTCAACCTTATCATTTCATTACATTCTCAAGACAATTAATTTACCATTCATGGCAGCACTTAACAAAATTTCTGAAACCAAACCAGATGAAAGAGAGAATCTTCCTAATTTCCCAGTAGTAAACCTTTCTAGAACCTTAGAAAAACTACAGGAAAATCCAATCATGGGTGATATTACTCAACTAAATTTAGAGCCCTTTGCCAAAACAGTATTGAAAGATGCCTCCAACCTTAATAAGGAAATGGAAACGAGCTACGAGGAATCATACCTACGTCGAGTTACAGAGCATCCAATCTTCCAAAGCTTAGCACTCATCCTAGGGATATCAGCTCACATTTTTATAGTATACATACTACTCAAGTTATACAGACTAGGAGGGACTGTAGCCTACCTGCCTACAGCCAAAGCATTCAGACTAGTCACCGAGCTGCCCCTACACAAATTGCTCCCAGATAAGAATCCTACCAAATTAACCCCTACAGAGGAAACCCACACCCCTTTTCTCACAATTCAGGAAACCCACACCCTGATAATTGCTATATTATTCACCCTGACCATCTACTCAGCCTACAGAATAATGAAGTACCTTAAGAAATTTGCACAGACACACTGTGGCAAGAAAAATGTGGCCAAGCGCACAAATCCCACAATATATTTTAAAATATATTGTGGAGACTCAAACTTTGCGCTACCCTTGAGGCCAATACCACATGAATTTGATGAGATTAAATCAGCAGCTGCCCCTACCTATAAGGATATAGTGGTTAAAACCTTCCCACTACCTAAGGCTATATTTACCTGGAATGGACCAGCAGTTATAACAACACAGAGAGGAGAATTTGGTAATCACCTCCCTCAGGTGATACACCTACCTTGGCGCACTAGGTTCAGTACTATACCAGCCCCTAAAAACAAAGGACTGTACTACTCCATGCTTCTCCAGAATGATTGTGGCACCAGCCCGGTGACCATGACAGCACTGGAAAATACAACAGATATAATTATTGACGAACAACAGGAGGAGACCGCAAGGTCAAACATGCAGACTATTGCTAATTTTCTAAACCACCAGCCCTCCCCGGTGACTGTGGAAACAGCCTAGACTGCCCACAGCCTAGGCTGCCCCCAGTCCACCACCAGGAGACAACACATCAGAGACAGTATTCAGAACTTTTCGGACAATTTGCCGGCCCTGAAAAGGGCCTTTGGGATGGCGGGTTTTTACACCCTAGGTTTCAGTCAGTCGGGATCCTACCACAAATCCTCGGGTTCAACATCAATGGGAGAGTCCGAGTCCGAGTCCGAGCCATACATATGGCCGTGATCCTGTTCCCACTCAACGAGCCGGGCCTCCATCATCCCCAGTCCATACTCGGCAGCCGTGGATGGATCCCCGGATGCCGCAAGATCAAGGAGGGACGCCGCCAACAGATAATCCCATAGCACTCGCTCCCGCGGCCCGAAGTTATAGTCCATGGGCCAGAAACCCATATTACCTAAGGCCCTAGTCAGAAGGGCCACAGTGGCCCCCGACGCAAGGCTGAGCCTAAGAAATAGTGGCAGGAGTAACTACAGACCAACACATCACCATGCTCAATGATCTCCTTGAAATTCCTCACTATGTAACCATAGTGGATGGTCTGGTTAGCCTCCACCAGGGCCCTAACTGGACTCCCCACCTCCATCACCTGGGGGACAGGCAAAGCAAAGAGAGCTTGTAGATGGGCCATGGTGCTACAGCAGTGATTTCCAGAGAGGAACTGATACTCCAATACCAGCCACACACTCCTTAAATGGACACACACACCCCCCCCCCACCCTGAACTGTCCACTGACACCAAGCTAGGCACCCACACAGACACATGCCAGAATCTGGCACCTAACACCTCAAGTGCCACCACTGCATGAGCACACCAGGGAGGAGACTCACATCTCACTCCTGACACACCTCCACTGTCAATGAAATTATCAAAGTATTAGAAAAAAAAAATATATATACACAGCCACTTGTTGATGTATAATATGAAAATCTATGGTATTCTCACAAAATCGATGATTAATGCGCGCATGTACGCGCAAAATTGCGAAATTGCAAATTACAAATTGTAAATTGTACAAATCTAACATTAATATACATGAATGCAGGTAGATAACTAAGACAGTTTTTGTACCCACTAGCACTTGTATACTATGCCAAGGTTTACTTAAAGTAACACACTTTAGGTATCCAAGAAAATTGTTGGAAAAATGAATGAAAAAAAAAAAAAAAATTGTTGAGAAAATTGTTGACATAAAACATGTTTACTTAAGATACTCACCAAATAAATCTCTTTCAGGGACACATACTCAAAAGGCTAGGGGAAAAGTCAATTAAGCAGCGGCCCACTGCCGAAATTGCCAATTAATACACCCATATAGCAAAATCAATGAGTAACTCAGAGACAAACAAGCCTATTGTACATGAAGTACTTTGTTTTTCCGGCCCTCGGAAAAATTTGTCTCAAATCCCAAAAATTGTATAGTGTAAACTAGATTGTACGTTTGTACCCAATTTGCACACTAAAATTGTATAGTGTAAACTAGATTGTACGTTTGTACCCAATTTGCACACTAAAATTGTATTTTGCAGACTAGATTGTACGTTTGTACCCAATTTGCACACTAAAATTGTATTTTGCAGACTAGATTGTACGCTTGTACCCAATTTGCACACTAAAATTGTATGTTGCACACCAGATTGTACGCTTGCACCCAATTTGCACACTAAAATTGTATGTTGCACACTAGATTGTAAGTTCGTACCCAAATTTGCACTCTTACATTAGATGTTGTACATTATACTGTATGTCTGTACCCAAGTGATACACTAAAATCAGGTTTTTTTTTTTACAAAAATCACATTTTTATGTGTAACCAAGCTGTAGCCAAAATTATACATGTCCATACAGAAATTATCAATTGTACACAAAATTATATGTTGGCATACTAAAATTGTGAATTGTACGCGAAAATTATATATTTGCATACTAAAATTGCCAAATGCATGCGAAATTATATGTTTGCACACTAAGATTGCCAAATGTACGCGAAAATTATATATTTGCATACTAAAATGCAAAATGTACGCGAAAATTACATATTTGCACACTAAAATTGCCAAATGTACGCGAAAATTATATATTTGCATACTATAATTGCCAAATGCACGCGAAATTATATATTTGCATACTAAAATTGCCAAATGTACGCGAAATTATATATTTGCATACTAAAATTGTCAATTGATCGCAATTACACGCGAAATTGTAAATTTGCACACTAAATTGTCATTTATGTTCAATTTGCACGCTAAATTGAACATTGAATGCCAAAATTGCACACTATTTGCCAAATTGTATGTTGTACATAAAAATGGAAAATTATACCCATAATTGATGTTACATAAGCAAATACACTCAGGTATGATAAGATATAGAAACTCGGAAATGTACTTATACCCAGGAGAAAATTGTTTATACTGACAAAGCTCTACCACAAAAATTGCATTTGAAGCACTCCCCATTACTTCAAATCCTCTTACAAACAGTATATAACTCCAAAATAAGGTAAAAATTGCATAAATTGTACATTCCCTCGGCGAAATGACGGAGTTTCGCATTCTCTCGGGGGAGAGGGAGTATTCTATGATATACCATTTTATTATTCCATAAATTCTAACATATTTTGTATTAATCAAAGAATATCTATGAAATTAATACAGAGGTTGGTTCTAAGAGCTATAAGAGCGCTCAAACTTTGTATAAGAGCGTTCATGCCCCACTGCACACCAAACCAAGTCAGTTAGACAGAGTTTATGACATCAAAGGGTCCGACCTAATGGTTCACTGCACAATATAATAAGAATAAGGGTCTCAGTGTGCGACCTCATGGTCCAATGCACAAATTAATAACTTGTAAGTGAATGCAACCGGCCGTCACGGGTGCCTGAGCACCGCTGACGCCATCATGAGTGTCTGAGCACCCTAATGACTGAACAAAGGGTTACATAAGCACGACGCCATAACCTTCCGGTCGCTCTAGCATCGCTCCTGAGCGACCTAGGTCAAATATCAAAGCATTTATGGAAAGCCCATAATTAGACGGTTAGAATGAGCCCAAGATTAAGGCGGAACTCCCATTATTAAGGAAGTTACGCCATGGAGACTGAATCAACCTCCGAATGCACTACAGACAAACCAGCGCGAGTTACGCGCCTATCCAGCGGGCATTATAAACTTGGCATATTCAACTCCACGCATGCGCAAAATGGCGGTTATAAACGCATAAACGACCGAGTTATGAGGGTCTGAAGATGCAGAACCGACCAAGACAAAGGGGGACACAGCGGCGTCCATGGGGGTCATTTGTCCCCCTGTGACACATGAAAGACTCCCCTCAAACAATTGTAGAGTTAGGCAGATGCTACTGTCTCCAGTCAGTCTGGAGGTGCTTTTCCAAGATTTGCTACAAATAGCCTGGCTGCACTCCTAGTCAGGCAGATCACCAAGAACCGCTCTAGAGGTAACATCTCCAGTCATCTCCTGCTACCTGCTATACCACTGCACTATGGTGAAACTATGCTAGACAGGCATTGGTTTCTATCATTAGTGGCCAGGGGCTATCTCCTTCAAGACTTCCACCAGAGGGTAAAGTTATTCATTATTACATTATTCCTCTAAGCAGCAGGCCAGGAGCTAGGTGTGGGAACCCACCTAGAAATATGCTGGACACTGTATTATTAATACCTCGCAGGTGGAGTGGAACTGAACATTGTACTTTATAAATTACTGTATGTTTACTGTATGTACAAATTACCTACATACTAACTACTGTATGATTGATATTTTTTACATGTTGCCTAAAGCTGAATAAACCAGTGATAACTGGAAATAACACTATTTATAAGAGCCTTGAGATAATTACACTATATACCACTAGTCTTATGATATCTCTCATATGACAACTTGATCATGCCAATTACTAGTATGACAGTATCATATCCAGACGTGGTTCGAACCAAGCATTTCTCCTCAGTCCCTGTGGCGCAATGCATACCCTGGCAATGAAAAATTCCGTAGGTTTTAACATGTAACATATGACATGGAAGGACATGAGAGGCATGCAGGTTATCCATGGATAACCACATGGCGTGCAGGTTATCCATGGATAACTGCACGCCTTACAAAATTGATGTCAAAGCCTTCAGGGTGTGCAATATCGACAGGTATGTGCATGGGAATATCCAGAAAAAGCACTGAGAAACCCAGAAATCGTGGAATAATAAGCTTTATTTCACAGGGTTGCCAACTCTCACGCAATTGGCCATACGATATACAGCGGCACCCTGTACTGGAGTGTGTGCCAATGCGTGAGAGTTGGCAACCCTGATTTCATTATACTACTCAATATAGAGCAAAAATGATAAATTCCCTATTAGAGCATCACATTCTTTCTATCTTGGGTTTCAGAAGTAAGATTTGAATGAGCACCAGATATTTTTAACCCCCCCCCCAATACACACAAATGGCCCTTTTTTCTTTTATTTTGGGGGGGGGAGGTTTGTAACGTTGTCTGACCTTTACCCCCCCCCAACATACAAATGGTTCCACCGCCCCTTAGTGGAAGTTCTGGACAATATGACCCCAATTCATACCAATTTATGACTGAGTATATGTCAACGAGTCCGTAAATGATGAATAAGGATGAATACAGACGAATCAGGAATCCAGTTTGATATCCACTTTATTCATTGAAGTCCACGAGGTATAGTTGGTGATACAGTATAAAGGTGCCCAACAGTGTCCAAGCCTAGCCCTTGAGCCAAGGGCTTTGGTCTCACGTGAGTGTGTGAGGTATGAAGTATGAAGGTGGAAAGATGAGTGAGCTGCTCCCTCCACAGGTATTTGTAGTAGGAGCTGCTCACCCAGCTCATCCTAAAAATAGTATCAGGTGAGCTAAATATAGTAACTGGGGAACTCAAGTGCAGGTATGTAGGGGGGAATCCCAAACATAGCACTGGGGTTCACAGAGTTCAGTGTGGTTCTAAATATAGCTGCTGGGAACTCCCGGTATGCGGTGAGCTGCTCATGATCAATGGGTATGTCCTCCAGCAGGAGGAGTTGTTTCTTAACATTGTCTGCTAGGAATTTCCAGCATGCAGCGGGCTGCTTGTGATTGACGGCGTATCCTCCAGTGGGAGGAGGCGGGGTCACTGAGTGCAGTTGACACCGCCAGCCTTTGGTCTATGGGTATGGCTTGGCTTGTGGGTAGACTCGGACACTGGGTTACATGGTAGAGTCAAAGGTGAAAAATAAATATGATAAGTACAATACCTATAACGGTCTACTGACAAATCCCCACATTCCTACTCGATTCCACGCGAGGTTTTAAGGAGGAAGTTTGTGAGAAAAGGTCTACTGACAATATATTTGATGTGTAATAATAGGTATTACATCTTATCATTAAGTTGAAGGTTTACAGTATTAAGGAGATATTTAATATTGGTTTTTGGTTGAACATGAATAATTTATAAACAGTACAAAACGAAACTGTGCCAAAGAGGTGTTGTTTGTAATTTTGACAAGAAGAATATGAAAAATTCAGGTCGTGGTAGGATACAAGGGCTGGATTATTTATCTAGCACTAAAGTTCACACAAGGATAAAGAAATAAAAACTATCCTAAAACATGCAGTTATTGGCTTTAAGGCAGACCTTGAGGTAGACAAGTTATTACTGAAGTTTGTTTCAGTACCGGTAGGCACTTACTATTTAGGTCTCGAGCCAATATACAATACAATATAATAAATAAAAACAGAGGTAAGGTAATTGATGACTGGCAAGTCGATCAATCATTCCTTATAATACTGATAAGGCTTAGGGAGTCTGAAGGCTTTTAGGTGATATGTTTAAGGAATTTTCTAAAAAAAAATTTTGGATTTTTGGTCTTTTATTTATCTGTAGAAGTTTCTGTTAATTTGTAGAAAGGTTTGTCTTAGTTAATGGAAAATTCAGCATGTTTAGCCTTCAGTCTACCTGGGGTTATCATTGGCTGAAAAGGACAAGGTTAAAACAAAAATAAATGGTGGCTCTGGCTGATATTTAGATTGGATCTCAGTTGATCCTGCAAAAATACTGGTTGCCAGCGCTTCCTTGTAAAAAAAAATTTTAGAAAAATGTAAACTAGCTAAAACCCATAAATATTTGACATGGTTGGGTTTGAAAAGGTACAGTGTGAGAGAAAAAGAACCTTATGGCATCTTAAGATCACAAAAACCTGCTGCCTGGCTTGTGGTCTTCATAATGTTCTTGTAAAGGAAAATAAATGTAAAAATGCAGCGTGTTTTCATGGTTATGTATCATAGCCTTATACAAACAAGAAAAACTGGCTTTAAAAATCAGTTGACTAGGCTGACTGAGTCAGTGTTCATAGTGTCCATGGGCGGTCGGTGAGTGAAGTGTGTCTCTACACTTTTAGTCCATAATATTAAAGACAGTTTCAAAAATAAATAAAGGATGGTTATTGAAATTATTTTCTCCTTCTATGGCGACTTTGGTTTACAAGACCCTTTGGTGGTGGGTCTTGGTGGTTAAAGACGTTTGGGTTGAGGGAGCGACCTAGTGAGGGTCTTCTCCTGGATCTGGATTTTTTGGTGTTGGGGACAAAGTTTACAATTTTGCTGAAATGCATTCTGCTAGGCTTGCCTGAGTCAGGCTGCAAATTCAGATCGGAACTGTATGCAGGGTCCATGTTTATTGGTTCTGCTGAGAGGGAGGTGCTAAAGTCGCTATCCTCTTCAGATGAGGCTTGGTTTATTTTGGGTAGGGGTCTCCAGACCTGGGGTGAGCCAATTGTTTTGAAGGTTTCTGGTCTATTGTCTTTGTTGATGTTGCATGGGCAGCTGTAGCTGTACATCAGGTGGGGACAATCTGTTCCCAGAGTGGCAAATCTAGTGGGTGGCCCTATCGGAGAGCAGACTCGTGTGCTCCAATGGGGCAGGCCGGTTGGTATGGGCATGCCTGGTCTGCTACTGGGAACTCCTGCTGGCCTGTCAATGCGGTCTCCGCCTCCTCGATTAGGTCTTGGCCTCTGTATTGAAAAAACAGAACAAGAGAAGGGGGATTTTTAGTTGTAGGGTCGATCATAGTGCATGGATTACAAGGCGACCAACAAAAATACCAAATTGACAAATAAGGCAGTGAATTAGGCAGTGCATATTGATGTGCAGTGTCACCGGGCCGGTGTAGACTCATGGCCAAATGTGAGCGGGAAACTGGAATATCCAGGGTCCAGGTTAGTTCTGCTGCGCGGCACGGGTAGCGCCACTGTGTGGGGACCTGTTCTTATTTAGTTCATGCGATAAACATTGGCTGGCGCCACTGAGCTGGCGTTTGTTCAGCGTTCGTGTAAGGACATGGTCAAATGGCATGGTCAATGGTGTAGACTTGCCATGGCCTCATTGGGTTATGTGTAAGGGTTGTCTCAACTTTTGGGTTAGGTGGTTTTTGGGTCCTAAAGGTGGGTTTGGTGTGATGGAATTTTGAATTTTGGTGATGCGCCTTTCGAAAAATAAGGTCCAAAAATTAACTATATGCTCCCGTTTTGGATCCTGATATAAAAGAGAGCGGGGGCTATTTTGGGATCAGAAAGGCGACTGAAAAACTAACGGGACATACTGATTGCTGCCTGCTTTGAGCTTTGGCGACGCCGAAAAAGAAAGGGCCGAGATGATAATTCGTGCCAGATTGGTGGTCATGCCGTCAGGGCTCCTGTTCCTGGTGGTGGTGGTCGTTGGCCTGTTTGGGTAAGTGTTGTTACAATAGATATCTTTGAATTTTTGTACGGTGGGTAGTCGGGTGTGGTGCCGGTGGTTTTGACGCATGTGTATTTTTTATTGGATTCCAGGGTCGTCCTTTTGTGGATCAACATTGGGGCTGTACCGGTGCACTGTCACCAGGTCCGTAGGCCACACGATGGCCCGGAGGGCGGGGCCAGTGGGCCGTGTCCAGTGTATTGTTAGCTGTGGACGGTATGTATAGATTAATGACAGGTTATATTGCAATTTTAGAAAAGGTTGCTTTAATAGGCCTAGATTGTTGTTTGAATTTAGTCTTGGGAATTTGGAATATCGTGTTATTTGCAGGTTTTCTTAGTGGGGGCTTTCTTTTATTTTTCAGTGGTCGGGCCGTAAGAGGCGAGTTATTTGAATGATGTAAGGAGAGGGAGGAAGGACGGAAGAAGGAGAAAAGGGACTAGTTCCAGAAGGTGGCGGCCAAATGCGGAGACGTGATTAAGAAATGATTCTGTGATGCAAAGACTGTGATAATTAATATGTTGCCAAAGAGCCTGATTTACTGTGATTTGCCGATAATATATAAGAAGTCCACCACCAGTTAGAAGTTATGTTGTTTATTCTGGGCTTCTAAATTGGCAAGGGCGGGCTTTCAATTCTCATGCGGGGTGATATTGTTAACTTGGGTCGAAAACAAGTCTAGTGATATTGCTAACACGTGCTTATGTTATTGTTTTGACGCAGATATTGAGTGCGGGTGTCCTGACTGACGTTAATGTTGTCATGCCAACGTGGGAAAAATGAAAGAGATCTGACGTTGGGGAGGCCGACGGCAGTGGTGAGACGCAGCGCCGGCGTTCTGACGCAGCGTTTGGCGGGGAACCAGACGCGACGTCAGAAACAAGATGGCGACGTCTCATCGTGCAGTGGGCCTTCACAGTGAGTCGAAATAACTGTGTTATTGTGGGTCTAAACCGTGCTGTGGTACTGGAGATGTTGTAAATTGGTTTTATTTGAGGGTGGGGTCGGATTTGGAGCTATTGAGGATGGGGATGATCACCACATGAAGGTGTTAGATGGGGCTATCCGGTGGATTGGGTGACCGGGAGAGTCCATTACTAGGTTATATGGGGGTGGCCGGCGGCTATTTGATCCCCACATGAGGATCAAAGGAGGTTTTTGAAGAAACTTACCGCGGGTTGATGTTGAGGGTGGTGTGAGCATCATCTCCGGTGGCTTATACATGTATTTGCCTGTCTTTGGCTGATGCCGGAGTGGGGTGTACTTAGTGAGCTCTGCCGGGGAGTCATGGCGATCAGCTGGCTAGGACTCACAGGGTAGCTGTATGGCTGAGTCAGTATCACTAGAGGCTAGTTGGAAATCGGGCTGTCCTTCTGAAGAGATGACCACTGTCATGTGGTGGGCTCCCTTCAAGATTCTGTACAGTGGTATTCTCCATAGAAGTGGTACCGGAGGATAGCGCTGCAGCGGGATCTGTCGGACTTGTCCCCCGATCATCGTCCTGATATCGGACTTCCAATGGAGATCCAAGTGTCTGCCTAGGGGTGCCGTAAGGCAAGCTGGGGAGACCTTAGGGGCTGTGATGGTGGGGGCCCAGAGATTTTGTCCATAGATCATCTTGCCAACGGTGAAGTCAAAGGTTTGACCGTTGGCATGAATCTTGGCCACAATGGAAGGTGTCCTGTGGCTGTCCTGTTTGCAGTAGGGCCAGTGCCGCAGGCACCTTTTGGCGGTAACCCATGTGATGTATAGGAGGGTTGCCATTAAAATCCAGGTGAACATGTTCTGGTAGCGGCCAGGCGACTGTACATATTCTAGATTTGTGTCTGGGGTCGTTGGTGGGGCTGGCCAGTCCTTGTTAGCCTGGCGTATCAGATCTTTAAAACGGTCCCAACTCTCCGCATTAGCCATCTTGAGTGTTCGAGTTGCTGAGACTAGTATGATGAAGCGCGCCAAATGATTGACATGAAGATGGTTCTTAAGGGTTAATGCGCAGCAAAGTAGTGCCAGGAGGGGTGATACCAAGTGTATCCAGGGTGAGAACTGGAGGTGATATCCCAGATGCATCAGGGAGTTGGTGGATAGGAGGGCGGATTGGTCCTTAAGTCCCTGTGCGGCTCTTTTAAGGGTTAGGGTGTCTTGAAAGAGGGGTGTTATTTTTTGATTGTGTAGGTGTTTTAATTTTTCAAAATTGGGCAGGTGAAGGGTCTGGGTAGTGGTTGCCATGGTGATGCCGGAAACATTGGCTGGAGGTTGACCAAAATGTCGCCACAGTGGTAAATTGAAATAGGCCTTTGATATGGGTTCTAGGGTGAAATTTTGGGTGCAAGAAAAATCAGAATTGCTTAAAATCATGCCGGCATTTTTAATGGAGCACAGGCATGGGACTGAGATGACTGAGTATGCGCTATTTTTAATTTCGACTTGGCCTGAATCTGTGCATTGCAGCATGGAAGTAGGATGGTCAGTTATTAATAGAAAGGTACTGTGAGATAAGGGTTGGATGAGATTTGGTATGGGTGCTGCCATGTGTGCTTTAAAACTGCAGGTGTGGTGCACCGCCTCTGGTAGGTCTAAAAATAAGGATAGAGTGCATGTGGGGTGTGTGGCTGACAATAGAGGTAGGGGTAGGTTACAGCTGATAAGGTGGCCGAGGTCACACATATCCAGGTCAGCTTGTGTAAACTGTATGTAGTGTGAGTGGGTCCTGGACATAGCCAAGTAGTCGGGAAGTGGCTCCACCTGGGTGTGACCTACTGACTTAGTGTCGGAGGTGTCGAAAGGCACGGGGAAGGTTTCTATTCTAAATATAGAAAAGGTGCTTCCCCCTCTGGTTATGGGTACTGGTATGGTTATTAACAGGCTCGAGTTATGGCTCCAGTGCACATGTACTCGGCGTCTATAATAATAACTTATGGGTAGGCCTTCTAAAATAATGCCGTGATGTGCCTCGTGCAGGAGGCTGGATAAATTGTTTAAACCTAAACTGAGGTCGTCGTGTGTGATGATGGATTAGCTTAGTCACAAATGGGATGTTAGTATGGTCAAATATTTACAAAGGTCGGGGATTCTGTGGGTGGTAGGGTTGTTGTCACATGAGTGGATTTATGCGGATGGACTGGTGCCTGTTGTTGTTGTCAGGGGCGGTACACATGCTTGAGCATGAAACCTGTTTATCTCGAAAACAGCAAACTGGAATACTAGGCTAGCTGTATTCCTTATGGCCAGTTCGCGTCCAATTCTGGAGTATTGGCGGGGTAAGTCCCTGAGGGGCTGTTCTGACGCTAGAAGCGTGCAAGCACATAAGAGTGCTATGTATGATGCAGATCTATGGTTAAACCTGCCCCATGGAGGCCGGCGGGGATTATCCCCAGCTACAGCGACCATGAAGGCTTTTATGGTTGCTGCTATGGAGTGATTGCTCAAGTCCAGCTCCTGTCTTAGCACAGGGCTGCTGAGGTAATGTTTAATATCTTCCTGGGCGAGGAAGGTGATGAGGTGTTGCTGTTCCATGATTATGCTCCTAATTTCAAAAGGATCCATGAGATCACTCCTGATCCCATGTGGTCCAAGGAGGCTGTGTATGGTCCATGTAGCATTTGGGCCGTGCTTATTTGCCGGTGGGTCCAGGCTGTAAGTCATAAAGGGAAAAAAGGTCTAAGTGGGCTGTGAATGGGGGAGAGGTAAAGGTGGGGAATTTGCTTGGCTGAAGAGGTTTAGTAAATTGGATTATCAATGTTAAAAATTATAGGATAGTGGAGAAGTTCTTCCACATTTTACACACACTTAAGGCTCACACCGCCATTGGTTAATAGGGGTACCTGGGCACCATGATAAGTAAAATTATCATGTACAATGCTAGAACGACTGTTAAAAATCCTAAATGCTAAAATAGACCCATAAGATAATCCTACCTGGGCTGGTTGCACGATGGGTCTGCCATGGTCCCTTTCCAGACACTTATTGCCGTGCTTAAGGTGTGGTGGTATTGGTTGTGGGTTGTGTTGTGATCAGAAGTGGGTGGGCAAGCGCTTATAAACCTGAGACTGAGTTTGGCTACTTCTCAGTCTGAGGTCTCCCATAGGTGGTATGTCTTGCCCTGAAAGGGGCGTAGGCCAAATATTATTGGTGGATGCAAGGGGGGGGTCGACGGCCCCTTATGCAAATTAGGGTTATCCTGGCCTGGATTGGTTGGTGGTGAGGTATTGTCTAAAAATAGAATATTGGGAAGCTTGGCGGGGGTATTCTTATTCCTAGTCAAGGTGGTATGGTTTCTATGGCGACCCTGTGGTTTTTAAAGACCTTGAGGGCGGCGGGTTATTGAATTGTATATGTGCCACCACAGCACTTAAGGGTTGGCGGAGACAGTGGTGTAAACATGGGTTGTGGGTGTCAGAGATCCATCTTCCTACAATAGGTTTATCATTGGAAATAGTGGTCTTGAAGTGGTAACGAGCCGTCGCATGTGTGTTTTGAAGTTTATACACAAACCGAGGATACAGCGCTGCCTTGGGCGGTCGGTATGTGGCGTGTGTAACCTAACCTAATTATTTGATAATCCATTTGCCAGTGTTTGGCGTTCCACTTAGAATGGGTAGGTGGTTGTATATACAGTTAATCAAGGCGGTGTTGATTTTGGATGCATAGGAATTTTTATGGCTGTTAGTATAAATAGGTTGGGCGTTGTTCTGTGACAGTTGCTGTCAGTGTGTTTAAGTGGTTGGTGTATTAATGGTTGATTAATTTGGTTGGGGCGCGTGGCGCCTGTGGGGATTAAAGGAGGGTTGTTTATATGGATGTTTGGTGTTTGACACAACGACTTATGGTCTATAATGGATGCTTAGAGATTTTTCTTGATTTTCTGGAGGGCATGGGGCTGAAGGAGATTATTCCCTTTTTGGCTGGCCTTCCTCTCTTTTTCTTTGTTTTGTGAGTGGTGAGACTCACGTTGGAGGGGTCATCCTGGTCGGGGTCGTGAAGTGAGCTTGTGGGCCCTGATTGTAGCCTTTTTATGATGGCTTTGGCGCTAGCTCTTGTGATTGGTCTCCTCAGCCTTGATACATGTACTGATTTCTTCAGTACTTTTCCATCTTGTAGCCTTTTTAGAATAGCTGTAACTGGTGAAGTCATCTTCATTATGATGTAGGGGCCTGAGTATGTGGGTTGCAACTTTTTTGATGTACATTTGACTAGTAGGGTGGGTATATGTAAATATACCAATTGGCCTGTGTTATATGAGCTGAGTTCTGCTGAAGTATCATGCCTGGCTTTCATCTTTTTGTGAGCAGAGATCATGTTTTCTGCAGCTTTCATTTGAATATCATCCCTAAACTGTAGTAGGCTGGCCATAATTTTCTCCTTGGTGCCTGAGTCTTTTTCAGCTTTAATCAAGGACAAGGCTGCTTCAGTTGGTAGGTGTGTCTGCTTGCCAAAAACTAACAAATTTGGTGAGTAGCCTAAGGCGCTGCTTACAGTATTATTAATACTGAAGACTACAGCTTGTAGGAAGGTTGACCAATGCTTTTGTGATTTTGATACAAAGGCTCTGAGGGATGATTCTATGGTTTGATGTTGGCGCTCACAGAGACCTTGAGACCTAGACCAATGTGCACTTCCTGTCACATGTTTAATGCCGAACTTTTCACAGAAATATTTGAATAATTTTGAGACGTATTGCTGGGCATTATCTGTGTTCAGTACTGAGGGAGTGCCATGGATACATATGACTCTTTGGAAGAAACCAAGTGCTACAATTGCAGCAGTATTTTCTTCACTTGTCCAGGCAGTTACATGCCTGGTGGCATGGTCAGTCACCACATGTATGTAGTGAGAGCCATCAGCGGCCTTGGAAAAAGGGCCTATTGTGTCCATGGTGACATGAGAGTATGCTGTGAGTACCGGGTCACGTAGTTTCATTGGAGTTTTCAGGTTTTTGGGTCTCTTTTTGGTGGTCAGGCATGTGTGGCAAGTGCCGCAGAAATCAAAGACTTCTTTAAACATTGATCTCCAGTAATACCTAGCTCTTATGGCTGTATAGGTTTTGACTGCACCTAGGTGGCCGCCTAGGGGAGAGCAATGGGTTGCTTCCACTAAAGATTCTGTCCATTTTTCTGGAATTACAATTTGCAGTGTGGGCTCTAAGGTCTTACCCAAATTGGTATCAGTAATTCTAAAGAGGACTTCATCCAGTAAGATGAATTGGTCGTGGTTACGTAGTATTTGATTCATTAATCCTGAGTCGTGTGGCAGGCTACCTTTTTCAATGTAGTTTGCCATGGAGGATGCAAAAAGGTCTTCTTTTTGGCTTTTAATTAGTGTTTCTCTAGAAGGTGTCAGGGATTGGTGTTTACAGATTTCCTGAATTGCCCTTTCAGCTAGAGGTAGCACACGGTGGGAGAGCTTAGCTCTCTTGGCGTTTGCAGCTTTGATGGAGACCCTAGGTGACCTAGATTTGGCGGGCCTGCCTCTGGGGCGAGGACTGCTGCACTTAGGCTTGAGTGGGCGGGTCTTTTTACTGGGCCCTGATTGGCTGGCTGCTGGAGGTGTGTCGTCCTGGGACTGGGACTGTGCTCGAGTGAGTACACACAGGTCAGGATTCACACCCTGCTGCCTTTCTGGGGTGCCTTTTCTTGCTATGACGCCTTTTGGTGGTTTATTTGTGCTTCCCCAAATTTTGCCTCCTTTTAATATTGATCTAGGAGGTCCCAAGCAGATGGGATTATTGGGAATTGGTTCATCTGATCTGAAAACTTTTGTTATGGATATATCTGAAAATTGTACCTTCTTTGGTGGGAGGATAATTCGTCCTTGTGATCTAATTGGTATTGGATCGTCAGAGCCAGGGGGATATTTTCTTCTGGACAGGCAATCTGCCACTAAATTTGCTCTACCTTGTAGGTATTTCACTTCGAAATCATAGGACATAACAGTCTGGGAATTTTAGTATTGCCTCAGTGCAAATTGATGCTTTGATTTTTTCAAAGGCTGTTTGGCATTGAGTGGTCCATTTGAAGGTACCCTTTGTGGCTTCATATAAGGGCTTCATTATATGGGCAAAACCTCTAATGAATCTCTTATAAAATTGTGCCATTCCATTGAAACACCTAAGGTCGTGGATGTTTTTAGGTGCTGGGAAAGTTCATTTGTCCTGTTAATAGGTTGGAGAGGGAGTCATTGACTGCCTGGGTGCATTCTCTGACTATGTTCCTCGTAATGTCATCCTGGTTGTACTCTGGAGGTGGAGCTGCAGTGGCCATGTTTGGGTAGGCAGGTGCTCTGTGCAGGTGGGGGAAGGTTACTTATGTGTCTTCCTCAGAGGTGGATTCTGTTTGTAAATGGGCGGGGAAGTGACTGCTTCTGTGTAGGATGGGAGTAGTGGCCACGAGGTCGCCTCTTCTAGCTGCAGAGTCCAAGCTTCTTTGAAGTCTGTAAAATACAGGTGTATTTGGCCTTTGAGGGGAGGATGATTGCACCCTTCTCCTGGGTCTATGGGTGGGGTATGGCCTTTCAAGGGATCTGGCTCTTGGAGGCGTGCTCAGGGATGAATTTGGTGCTGGAGGTGTCGCCTTGTCTTCCTCAGAGGTAGAGTAGGAGTAGTAAGGCCTAGGGTTTCCTCCAGGTGGATTGCTATCAGGCTGTGGGTTTTGGTACGGCCTTAGCAAATTGGTGAGATTGGAGTTGTCTTGCCACTGCTCTTCTAAAATACGGTTTATCCTGTCTAGAAAAACAGAGGGACTCTCACCACACTGGTAGCTTGGTGTAGCTCCGGTTGGTATCTGCTGTGCACGTCCTGTGTTGAGTCTGTTTTCTCTCCACCTGTGGATTGCTGAGTCTAGCCTGCTCCTCCAGTAATTGTCTGCTACTGATGGGTGGGCTTGGATGTCTGGTACAGTAAGGTTGTCCCAACTTAGGTCAGGTGCGCACTGTGGATCAGAGTCACTGCTGGGTGAGGGTGACCGGCCAGCAGCTTCCAGGGCTTCCTGCAGGCTATTGGATCTTTCCTCTAGATGGCTATCTAGGTGGAGGTAACCAGGTGATTGATTTTCAGGCGTGCTGTATGTGGTACTTTGAAGACCACCTAATCTCAGGGGTGGTGATTCTGAGGGTGAATAACCAGGTAGGGTGAGGTTTAAACCTGGTGGTGGGGCTCCTGCTGGTGTACTGGTGGGTGCACCTGTGTTGGTATCCACTATAGTAGATGAAAAGGGTAAGGTATTTGAACTCACAGGTGTTTGTTTATGTGTGCGTCTATGGGCTGGCAGCACTGGGTCCAGCTGGAGCGCGTCTGGCGAGGAGTCTATCGGGGTGGTGTACTGTGTACTGGTGGCTTCTTGCTGATCTCTGTTTGGAGATGTTGGGATACGTTGTGAGGCTGGCTCCTTTGGTAGGGTCTCACTGTTGTCCATGGCTCATGAGAGGTGGTAACTTGTGGGATGATACGTGAGGGTTTTCCACCATTGTCAACGAGTCCGTAAATGATGAATAAGGATGAATACAGACGAATCAGGAATCCAGTTTGATATCCACTTTATTCATTGAAGTCCACGAGGTATAGTTGGTGATACAGTTTAAAGGTGCCCAACAGTGTCCAAGCCTAGCCCTTGAGCCAAGGTCTCACGTGAGTGTGTGAGGTATGAAGTATGAAGGTGGAAAGATGAGTGAGCTGCTCCCTCCACAGGTATTTGTAGTAGGAGCTGCTCACCCAGCTCATCCTAAAAATAGTATCAGGTGAGCTAAATATAGTAACTGGGGAACTCCAGTGCAGGTATGTAGGGGGGAATCCCAAACATAGCACTGGGGTTCACAGAGTTCAGTGTGGTTCTAAATATAGCTGCTGGGAACTCCCGGTATGCGGTGAGCTGCTCATGATCAATGGGTATGTCCTCCAGCAGGAGGAGTTGTTTCTAAACATTGTCTGCTAGGAATTTCCAGCATGCAGCGGGCTGCTTGTGATTGACGGCGTATGCTCCAGTGGGAGGAGGCGGGGTCACTGAGTGCAGTTGACACCGCCAGCCTTTGGTCTATGGGTATGGCTTGGCTTGTGGGTAGACTCGGACACTGGGTTACATGGTAGAGTCAAAGGTGAAAAATAATATGATAAGTACAATAACGGTCTACTGACATATAAGTAAGTGGTAGATAAACACCGAGTTTGGTCACTGTATTCACTATATAGAGTACACCTGACAACAAGCTGATGTTATGTACGGGGGATGGGGTAAAAGCCTTTGATGTGTAATGGGGTTACAATAATCTACTAATTTGTCACACCTTCAAAGGTCCATATTAATCCTGCCTGCATATGTGTACACCTCATTTTTAGCTACCCCACCCATACAGCTGCGCACATGTTACTTTGGCCAATGACATGACTTCTGCTAGCTTCTGGTGAGCTACCACGCAGTAATCAGTAATGGCACAGGGTTCCCACATGCTTATTTGGTCTAGTCAATCTCACGTTATCTCAGTTATTCAAGAAAGGGGACCTTAGATCTTGGAGATTTGACTAGATTAGATCTGTTTCTAGCAGTACATATAGTTGAAATGTTTCTAACCTTTAACATAAATCACATTTCAGTTTTAGTTTTGCTATTTTTGTGGTTGTGAGAAATGAGGATACAGTGGCAGTGATATATGAGGACGCTGCCATAGCACAGTACCAAGGGGGTCCTGAGACTTGAGGACGCCCCAAACACTAGCCATATCTTGACAGGACCTGTTTATATCCCACAAACCTAAATTGTTTTGCAGTGATGTGTTCACTATTGTCATATATAGTTATGGGGTTATTATAGCCATTGTATAAACATAATGATAATAAGAAGTTTGTGATTAGTAGATAATTGATGATAGCTTTGTTGTACAAAAGTACATGCTGGTAGGATGGTAACTCAGCGAGTAGCTAGTTGAAAATGCTGACAGGTGTAGTCCCACCTGGCCATATATACTTAGTAACTATCCACTGTACCACACCTAGGGGTAGGATGTGGTAATACTGTATATATATTATAGGCGACTACAGTGAAGTGGGCAATAATGGATGGCCTATGTAGTATAATGTACAATATAGTAACAAAGTAAATGCAGTCGAGTTCTCTACTTATCACATTATGTGTTTTCCTCTTTCTAGGTCTGGGTCCCTTTACAAAGTTCTCCAGTCAAACAAATATAATTCCACCAAATACTATTGGGTGCACTGAATACGGTAAAGGCTCCAAGACATTTTGGGAATGTTACCAGGCTACCATATGGAAAGATGTCAACTTTTTTCTATGGGAAAATGATGCCAGCAATTCAGATGCATGGAACTGCATTGTGTATACATGCCCCAAAGATGGGCTCAACTTTGTCACATACAATCAAGTGTCATCTCTATACACAAAGGGTATGTTGGTATATTCAGTAGTTTTCTTCCTTATATGTAGAGTAGGATCTTTTTTTTTTTATCAAAGTACTACTGCATTTGCTGTTTTACTGTCCTGGTGCCTGTAGATTCCAATACCATTTCTCACAAAAGAGGTCTTTAAGATACAGGCTTTAGAACCTCAAAATGATTTTAAAGCCCCTCAAACCCCTGGGGCGTTTTTGTGTTTATTTTAGACCCTTGCTTGCCAATACATTTAAAATCATAGACATCCTGATTCACTAACCTTAGCTGGGATAAGGTTTACAAATGCTTAAGGAATTATACAGGTAAAATGCGTCAGGCTGAAAAGAAACTTATGTAATACCTAATATAAATATATATATATATATGGAACTATATACACTCGTGTATATTTATATAATTAGCCACGGACGGTTAGGGACTACTTGCAGCTCTTAAGGATACCAATGATGTCATAGTATGACGTCACAGTCAACAACCCACTGGTATAAAAGAGGTGGTTTCAAAGTAACCGTCAATTGGCTCGATTCACCTGTACAGGTAACACCACGTGTACCTTGAAAATTTTATTGATTTTCCTGGTTGATATTTGATTTTTCGAATCAAGATGGGGAGAAAATCAACTAGAGGTGCCAAAGCGGCTATTACTTCTAAAAAATCGGCTAAATCGGCGAAGAAAACGGTAGAATCGGTCAATTCAGGATTTGGGAGTGAGCTGCATTCTTCTTGTGTGGATCGGAGATCCATCTCACCCAACCATACTAAGGGTTTAGGCGAGGAACAGCTCATTGACCAGAAGGAGAGGTTGGAATCGTTGGAAGACGAATTGTGCAGTATCAAAGGCTTGCTGCAGGAGCTGGTGGCTGGAAAGGACAAGAAAGACGAGACGAAATCTACCGAGGGGGCGTGGCAGCATGCACGTACGAATGTTTGTCAACAGCCCATGACATCATATCACCAAGGGCGCAGCCGCATATCCAGGCAGCGGTCTCCCAGCGTCGTTAGCAACGGATCGAAGTGGGATGGAGATGCAGCTCGTGGTCATCGCCGGAGATCGAAATCTTCGTTTTCCGCTCGTCACAGGCCTCGGTCGTCTTCAAGAGGGTCGTCAATAGATTCTACTACATCCAAGCTTCACACCAGTACCAAATGTGGTGAGTTTGACCATGAAATATATGTAAAAAAGAGGGAAAAGGTCGACACCGTAGAGAAATTGGTACTTGTCAATTTAAATTTTGTCCTGGATTATTACAAAGACAGCAGTGATGTAGAAGGCATGTTAAAACATCTCCAAGTTCTAGTAGAGAAAGCTGGAACAAAAATGTATACAGTGGCAGCCCTATTGGCTTACGATAAATCGGTTAGGACCAGGGCGAAAAAGGATGGGATAGAAGCTTTTGGGGTTATAGATAACTCTGACATTCTTAGACACCTCTCCTATGATGGTACTGTTCAGGCACAGAAGGCATACGCCACCAAGACTAGGAATGGTATCAAACAAAAAATCTCAAACAATTCTTGCTATGCTTTTAATAGAGCAGAAGGTTGTGTAAGGGACCCCTGCAAGTATAAACATGTTTGCAGTGGATGCAGTTCCTCTGGACATGGTAAAACTGAATGCAAAAATCCAGGAATGAATAGGAAACTGTAGGTGGTCGATGTCCGATAGCTGGTAATGATTTTTGTTTGATGCTTGACCAAGTTATGGTAGGTGTGGTAGATGTCGACTTGCCTTCACAAACTCCAGTACAGGAGGTGAATGATACGGAGATGGTTAAGGATTGTATTCTTTCAACTGGGTCCGTGTCGGAACAAAGTATTTTCCAAGAATTTAATTCTGAAGGAAATGATATAGATGTTACTTGTAATAGTTTAATACAGGTTGGTAATGAACCCCTTTTTACTGTCAGTGTCGCAGACTTGCCCAGCATCAGGGTATATGACGATTGTGTTAAGGGTGTATGTATGTGTGTTCATTACATTGGTGGGGAGAGAGCTCAAATTTTACCATGTAGGGTAGCTTCCTTCCTTCAACAAAATAGTCTCATTGATATTAGTGGTACAGAGGCTGATTTTCTATGGCATGGTATTGTTCAAGGTTTTAAAATTGTGGATCCGGACTGTCGTACTACTTATGATTGTAAAAATTATAAATCAATCCTGGAGGGAAGATTTTATAATGAATATTGTGGTATATTATTAGATGAGTTGGAGGCGGGTCTAGTCTCAAAGAGTGTTAGTAAACCTCATTGTATCCATGCTCTAGGTGGTGTAGAAAAATCTCTATTAACAACTTTATGGATACCACTACTTCAGCTTTTTCTTATAATAATATTAGCACGGTGACTGCTCAGTTGAATAAGAACGATTTCATGAGTGTGGTGGATTTAAAGTCAGCTTACAGGTCTATAAATGTATATGCACCTCACACGACCATGCAGGGTTTCAGATGGGATTTTGGGCATGGCGAGGATTATTATGTAAGCAACAGGTTAACTTTTGGCCTGAAATGTGCTCCATATATTTTTAGTAAGATCTCTGATTTTCTTGTGGAGGTAGCAAAATTCTACGGTGTAGAAAGAATTGTAAATTATCTAGATGATTTTATAATTATTGCAAATTCTTATGAAGAATGCCTCAGACAGAGAAATTTACTAACAGAATGTATGGAATATATGGGTTTTGTCATCTCCAAGGAAAAGGTAACCGACCCAGCACAGGAGTGCAAATTTTTAGGTATTCTGATTAATTCTGTTGAACTGCAGTTAACTCTACCTAAAGATAAGATAGACAAAATGAATGGCATTTTATCAGATAATGTCAATAGGAAATTTATTTCCAAGAAGAACCTGGAGAGGATTGGAGGTTTCATGTCCTTTTGCTCACAGGTGGTTAAGGGTGGAAGAACGTTCAGCAGGAGAGTATTTGATTTGTGTGCACGAGCTAAGCCTAGGGGCTATATAAAAATTTCTGAATGTACCAAGCGGGAGATTCAGTGGTGGTTAGATTTTTGTGACACTTTTAACTGTAAAAGTTTAATCCTTAACGACTTGGTTAATACTCCAATGTACTCTGACTCCTCTATTAGGGGTTTTGGAGCATGGATGGGTGAGGATTTTCTCTATGGTGACTGGACTTCATATGATAAGTTCAATCTAGGTACAGGCCATTTTGCTTCTCCCCCAATTTTGGATAGATTTAAAGACCATCATAGAAATATAAATGTATATGAGTTATACCCGGTCATGGTTGGTTTGAAGCGTTGGATTTCAAGTTGTAAAAATAAAAGAATACACTGTATTACTGATAATATGCAGGTGCTGGCAATGATAAATACGGGTAGGTCTAGGAACAAGTTATGTATGGAGTGGATAAGGGAAATTTTCTGGCTTTGCTTCATTAACAATGTGGAGGTATATGCAACCTATATTAAGTCAGAGGACAATATCCTGGCCGACCAACTATCTAGACTTGCTTATAAGGGTATTCCAAGCAAATGTATAAACTCTCTCCATGAAAATGATATGTGTTGCATTAATTCCAGAGTGGGAGAGATTACTAAACAGAAAAAGGTTACTTTTGGCCAGAGTGTGTCTGAAAATACGAGGAGAGCAAGGAACCAACAACTTAAAAGGTATAAGAAATTTTGTAAAAAACTTTGTTTACAATCTTTTCCTTGTTCTCCCTCTCAAGGTTCCATATATGCAGTTTACTTATTTGATTTTATGAAGCCATCATCTGTAAAAAATTATTTGTCTGCAGTTTGGTATTTTCAAAAAATTAAGGGCTATCCTGATTATAGTAGTAATTTCATGTTAAAGAAG
Organism: Acholoe squamosa; assembly: GCA_949317995.1. NCBI lineage: Eukaryota > Metazoa > Annelida > Polychaeta > Phyllodocida > Polynoidae > Acholoe > Acholoe squamosa. The sequence goes on along the minus strand of OX439045.1, from coordinate 12,066,750 downwards.
ACCCTTGATGGCATTGAAAGGCTTTCTACCTGTTCAACCAGAATTATTCACCATTATTCTCCAAAAGACATGTTGAGGTTAAGATCATTCTTGGATCTAACCAACATGGCAGACTTCAGATTTTGGATGGCAATTTTAACATGCTATAGGGGTGTGTTACGAGTGGGGCATGTGGTTGAGTCTCCACATTCCTTAAAGGTTGGTGATATTAAATTTCATCGAGATTATTTGTCTATGTGTATCAGGACATCCAAGACTGATCAGCTTGGTAAAAGTTCTTTTAATATCTATTTGTCAAAAAATGTTAATTCTCCACTATGTCCGTATCTAGGTCTGGAAAAGTTGTGCTGGGGTAGGAGTAGCAGAGAGTATCTGTTTAAGTCTAAGAGTAATCCTCTTCAGTACCAGTATGTCAACTCCAGGTTAAAGTCTTTATCCTTTCAAGCTGGTATCGAGGGCTGTGTCTCCACCCATTCCTTAAGGCACGGTGGTGCTACGTTATTAAAAGATGCTGGACTCAGTATAGAGTCTATCAAAAAGAGGGTTAACTGGAAATCCAACTCTGTTTTTAAATACTTACATAATTACAAAGATGAATTATTGGAGTTGGATAGAGTGTGTCAATCTCATTTGCAATGTTGATTGATATGTGTTTTTTCACATGTGTTTGGCGTGTTTTTGTGTGTTTTTGGCATGTATGGTGCTGATAGCCCCAAGGTCAGTAACCCACCAAACTCATGTGTTCTGTGATAGATCATTCATTACATGATTTATATTAATACATTACTACCGGTATATCTGGTATTTATTATATTCTCTTCCATACATTACCGGTATATATTTTCCCTGGTAGCGAGATAACTTATGGAACTATATACACTCGTGTATATTTATATAATTAGCCGCGGACGGTTAGGGACTACTTGCAGCTCGTAAGGATACCAATGATGTCATAGTATGACGTCACAGTCAACAACCCACTGGTATAAAAGAGGTGGTTTCAAAGTAACCGTCAATTGGCTCGATTCACCTGTACAGGTAACACCACGCTGGGTGTACCTTGAAAATTTTAAATTTTACTATTGTTAATACTATTGTTATTAATATTGTTATTCTGTACTATTGTTATTATACTATTGTTATTATATTTTGCATTTTACTGGCTATGCTTATTGTCAACTAATTATTATAGTTGTTTTAATAAAGGCATGTATGGTGCTGATAGCCCCAAGGTCAGTAACCCACCAAACTCATGTGTTTTGTGATAGATCATTCATTACATGATATATATTAATACATTACTACCGGTATATCTGGTATTTATTATATTCTCTTCCATACATTACCAGTATATATTTTCCCTGGTAGCGAGATAACTTATATATATATATATATATATATATATATATATATATATATATGTAGTGTTCTACCCCTCGATGTTCAATCGAATCTTTCGATAAACAACGAAGAACAACTATTCAGGTTCCAGTTAAAACTTTATTGTCTAATAACACATAGGCATCAGCCGTTCTCGATCACAGTTACAGGTGGCAGAGTTTGAACTCTATAACAGGTTCGACACTAGGCCTTCTAGTGTCTACAGTTGGTACTCCACATACACCTCCTCTGTGCAGCAGCACAGAGGAGTACTAGAATATGGTAGCCGGGCAGCCGCCAACCATCGCTCACGATGGTCAGTCGGGGCTGGACTGAACTTGAGGAAGGCCGTACAACGGCCTTATATACACCGGAGTCGAGGGCCACGTGACCAAGTGGTGACGTGGCACTGGACTCCAGCGCCCCCAGGCGTCGGGTAATAGAGGTGCTCTCGATGTCGCCCACGAGGACCACGAAGGTACCTCGAAGACGACGCGGGACCACCACATATATATATATATATATATATATATATATATATATATGATGGTGCAGCTTATGGAATCTATTTGGCGTCAGGTTCGGCCTGATAGCAAGGGTTTGATAGTATATAATTATGGCTTGCGGGAACTCAGGAACTAATGCACCCTTTTCTCATCCTTAAAGAGTTAATGGACTTCATTTTGTTACACCAAGGTCAAAGCAAAATGTTGGCTTCCAAATCATTCTCTCTTCCCTAAAAGTATTTCCCCTTTCTGACACAGGTGACTTCAATGTAGCTTTGTGGAAGCCAGTGAAAGCTAGTAGTGTGGCAGAAGGAACACTGGCACAGGTGACGGATGGTGTTTGGAACACCCTGGCTAAACATTGCCTACAGACAACAGCATCATCATACCCCTGGGTCATGGTTGACCTTACCATGCAGTTTACTTTGGCCCGAGTCACAATCACAAACACCTATGATGAAGACCTCTGTAGGTTCATTTTAGGTTTTTACCAAACTTCACCTTAGAGGCTTCTTTGGCTTAGCAGACTTTTCTCAAATGAGGGTGCAACATACATGGGGAGATTGACACTTTGCAGTTATTGACAGTTATTGTTACATCTGCATGTTCAGCTCAATTGTGTCGTCCAACTATCTGAAGGGGGGAGGGTGCTCAGAGAAGTGGTGGTTCAGTAGCATGGCTTCTCCAGTCTTTGTAGCTGGCTCTGAGATGTTTGTTCTTAGTTTGACTCTACTGCTCTGTGATGGTATATGTGGATCAACACAGTAAAAGGTACACCCGTGAGGGGGTGCGCGGGCTTACCTTTTACCGTGTTGATCCACATATCATAAATAATATCTAACTTGACACAAAAAGCCCTTAAGCACAGGGATTAAAGTGATTTATCAGCATTAAATGTTTATAAATCTATCTTGTCTCTGATAGGGGACCAACACACAGACCTGGAGGTGTGCATCTACATCATGGAGGATAAGCCAACCTGGGACAAGAGATGCATCAAATCTACCAGACCCTTGGAGAGGGCTGAGAACAGAGTAGTCATCTTCAACCCTTCCTTTGTAGGCAGATATGTTAAGGTGACAGCTGGTAATGGCACTGAGATGACGCTCACCGTGTGTGAGATACAAGTGCATCAATACCTAGGTAATTCCAACTCCAGTACTACAGCAAAACTCAAATATATTTGTTGCAATTCACTTATATAATAGTTGTTATAATTATAGTAGGGAGGCAAAATGTCAAAATTTAAAGTGGATGCCACACACACAAATCATTTTTCCCTGAAATACTGCCCGATAAAGGTAGCCATTACCAAAATTCATTGCTTTAGGTATAACTTTGCAGCCAATGATGCTACATTCTATTAAAGTGTCTACTATCAGTTTTCATGGTCTAGGAACTCATTGGTGATATTCAGATTTTCTCAGATGCAAGCTAAGCTTAATATAGGCCTTTTTCAGGTCACCATTACCAGAATTCACTATTTTTGCAATAGTGTTGCAAATAAGGCAGATAGACATTCAGTCAGTGGGTCTTGGAACATAATGGGGTCCTATCCTATCCATATAGGCCTATTATCACCCTTTCATAGGTCTGAACAAGAAAAACCATTACCAAAATTGATGTTTTTCCCTATATCTTTGCTACTAGTGCTGGTAGACACTCATTTCATGTGGCTTTATCCACATTATCACAGTCTATACATAATGGGAGCATTGTTTTTCCTCTAATTCCTCTAATGTGCATATGTATAAGCCTATCATTGGCCTGGACAAGTAAGCCATTAACAAAATTGAGGGGTTTCACCATATCTCTGCTACTAATACTGGTAGACTCTCATTTCATGAGGCTGAACCCACATTCAATGGGTCTAGGAACATGATAGAGGTATTTCTCTTCCTCTCCTGGGGCTTCCCTAGCCCACTTAAAAGGGTCTATTTCTCCTCTTTTCTTGTCCCCTCTGGGCTTCCCTAGCCCACTTAAAAGGGTCTATATCTCTTCAGGCTGCCCTAGCCCACTTAAAAGGGTCTATTTCTCTTCTTTCCTCTCCCCTCGGATGTTTGTGGTGCACATATGCGCGGGCACTGACATATTCCTCTGTGAAAATGTGTAATGCAGTTCTCGCCCTGGATATGACCTTAGATGTCGAAATGGCGTTAAACATCTATTACTCACTCACTCACTCTTCCTCTCCTTTACCTATTTATCATAGACATGAGATAGAATACCCATTTGAGTACTATATGTCTGCATGTACATCCCAAAGATATGTAGTGACAGTAAATAAATGGTTTCAAACACTGAAAGCCATCTGACAAAGGTTAATCTATTTTAGAAATTAATGAAGTTGCCTCTGGAAATGATGGATAGGGGTACCTATCACCCAGTACAAAGCCCAGGGAGGGATGCTTGTATGTGTGTTGGTAATATTAGATACAGTCTCTGGAAGTTTCTAGCTGAAGACCTTCAAAGCCGTATTTTGACTCAGAGATGGTATCTAAGCTGTAACAGGTGAGGATGTACATCTTGTGCACCTTGTAGGACTGGGAAAGAATGGATGTGTCTTAAACTCATCTCAGAGCTCCTTTAAGGAGGACAATCATTATTAAATTTCTGGTCAAAATCTATCTCCCATAGTTGTGGATTGGCCTATGTGTGGGGTGCACCTTATAATTATGTAAGGTATTACAGTATATGAATGTTAGATTTTACTATTTCTAATTTTTCTATTTCTTTGTTTAAGACAAGCATCAGAAATTTCATATAAAACTTTGTGTAAATGAGGATTAACCAACAACGCACACTATGTTATAGGAATTCTTTCTGAGTTAAACAATTCTCCACAAAGAATATGTAGGCTGGGGTTGTAATTCCCATAGTTATAACCAATATAGATGTTTCCAAGTTAGCATCCGGCTTTAACTTGTGGCACTGGCCCACATGAAATAGATTGAGACAACAATGATTCATCTCTTTATTGCAGGCATATACATCAATATGATTGTTCTATTTTGCCATGTTCAATGAGTATGTATCCACCTCATTCGTAGAGATAATACTTAGGGGACATAAAGCAAACCTTACATTCATCACGTTCCAATTGCACTTGATCCTTGGGGACAAGAATTGAGGAGCAGTACATACATCATATTCAAATTACACTTGATCCTTGGAGACAAGAATCAAGGGGCAGAACATCCCTCAAATCATAAATAATTACACTCAATCCTTGAAGACAAGAATCAAAGACGGTACATTCCTCAAATTATGATTACACTTGATCCTTGAAGACAAGAATTAAGGGTCTATACATTCCTCAAATTGTAATTACACTCGATCCCTGGAGACGGGAATCAAGGGTCTATACATTCCTCAAATTGTAATTACACTTGATCCTTGGAGACAGGAATCAAGGGTCTTTACATTCTCAAATTATGATTATACTTGATCCTTCAAGGGTCTATACATTCTCAAAATGTAACTACACTCGATCCTTGGAGACAGGAATCAAGGGTCTATACATTCTCAAATTATGGTGGTGTACAGATTATCTGAAATATAAGAAGAAAGTTTGTGTTTTTGGCATTGACAAATACGCTGCTATGTATGTATCATATGCAAAGACAACATAACTCAGAACAGCAATTTCTGTGCTACACTAGAAATCCTAAATCTGATGGACAAGAACTAGCAATAGTGGGTTATTCAACAATTCAATAGGGGTCAAATCTTTTCGTGGAGGGGTCTGATGTTTTTTAGTCCCCCCCAAAAAAAAAAACCACCAGAGGGATAAATGATAAATAATGACCACTCCCTTATGTAAAAATGATCTAGAAGGGATTGTACAATAGGGGGAGACCGGGTCCATCATGATCATAATATCATACTCTCTAAAATCAAAAACCTTCCTTGGGGGATGCCCCCAGATCATTTCACTTTACTTGTGAATAACCTGCACTTGTTATAAGTCTATCAGCTTTTTCAGCAAAATCCATTTGCCAAGTTTTGCACCCCAAAACCTTTTCAAAATCCTGAATCTGCCTGCAATTCGCAATAGGCCTATATTCAATTGCCAGCATATGCTTTTCAGATAGACATTCCCATTCCGTAAAAGAAGTGACATGTTACGTAATCTAGTATGAAATTTTTATTCAACTGATCTGGATCGACCATACATGTGATTTATGATGTGCATGTAGCTGACAGGAAGTTGCACATAGTAACACTATGGATATGTATAGTATTAGTCAAATGAAGAACCTTTAAAAAGATTTTTAGACCACTTATGAGCATAATGGGGTGGATATAGATTAGGAATGTCATTGATATTCACAATATCTAAATATCAGCAATATGGTGATTATGAATATTGTATCAACATTCTCATTATATCGATATATGACCAATTTTCGTAATTTTGTGCAATTCTTTAGTTAAATCATTGGAAAGAACAGAAGAATAGGGGCATATTTTATATGATGGCCTGGGTTTGATGAATGGTGAAAATGTTCCCATTACTCTTTCATATGCGCAAGTGTCATGGTTAGCTATTACCATACATAGCACAGATTAAGACACCATGACAGGTTTGGGACACTTTACTAGATCTACATTTATATAGTCCTAAGCTATGTATAATGATGGAGGGGCGGTGTGGAGTGACAGGCCTACTAGCAGTACCTACATGTAGGAGTGGTAAGCCTACCTAGTAGTAGTACTACTACTTGTAGTACTACTACCTGTAGTACTACTACCTGTATTATACTTGGTTAGGTTGTGTTCCTGTAGTAATAATGTGACTTACACTGAAATTAGAGCACACTACATACTCCAGGTTATTTGGATATGTGCACGGGCTTTTGGTCTAATAAACTAGAATGTCTAGAATATTTTCCATGCATGTATACATGTGGTATGTATAGAGTCCGACCTAACAACCCTAGGATTTTAGTTCAGGTTAGAGAGTGGTCATTTTTAACAACAGAGGGGTTGGTGAAATTCCGCGCGTGTGCGGCGAAAGTTTTTCCATCCCCAACCTCCGAGGGGTCTGAAATTCCCGCCCCCCCCCCTTGCTTTATTCTATAGTCGCGCGCGGGCTTTTTCCCTCAAAAGGGGCAAAAAATTTGTTGTCCCCCCCTTAGAGGGGTCTGAAATTTCTTTGTCCCCCACCAAACCCCCCCAGTGTTAAAAAATGTCCAATCCCTTACTGGAAACTAACTTTTTCTGACCTAGGTGGATCATAGCCATAGGGCTAGTCAGTCAGTGTCAGTACTGATCAACAGCACAGTCACTGTGTTCATCAATCACAGCATTATATGGGCCAAAATATGAATCTATATTATGATGACAAATGAATTTAGACATGTAGTTCCATGTATAATAAGATTACAATGACTATGACGTGTATTGGCAAGTATGACTGTGTGTTACCCACTTCAGCATACTTGCCAATACACGAGTGTAAAGCATATCACCTTACCTTCATGATCAAGTCAAATCCACTGGCATGATGCTTTGATTGAACTTAACACTTTGTATCTTTTTTTTTCTACTTTCACATTATTTTCACTTTGTTCAATATATGGGGCAGTGACTCACATTATTTGTCACAGTTTGCCCAAGTCCAAGCTAAATCATTTGACTTGTCTGACTTGTTCAAACGTATAATATCTCCTAGTTGGATAAATCCAATTTTGTGTAACACATGAGCTGGGCTGGTTATATATAGCCTAGGGGGAATGGGTGTTGGGAGGAGGCTAAGCGGAGCCCTATCAATAAATGTTTGCTTCCTACATGCCCTATTATGACCAATCCACAAAATGTCACAGCTTAACCTTTATTTTATAAGATCAGACCAATTAATTGCAATTGCAATTTAGACTCCCTGACTCCACAAAGGGAGTTAAACCCTCTTATAGCCAGAGCACCTACTGGCTACAGTAACATAACAGCAAGCTTGAAACTAAGCATTTATCCTAAAGCATTGCCAATCTACATGTATTTCTTCCATACATTGATGTTAATTCCTCAACAGAGCAGTATTTAGACAGTTTGCCTTTGCCCTTAGGCATGATGTTTATAACCAATATTGCTTGGGCACTTGTACATGTACTGTGTATCGAACCACTGGTGTCTGGCATAAGCCTCTTTTGGGATTTTGCCTTCCTAGTATTAAGTGTCATTGTGTTGAAATATAATTACAAACCTTAAGCATTCACTCTACCTGAGCTTACTGTCCACTGAATGGATCAAGCATCTGAATGGAACAAGCATCTTTGGGAACTATTACATTTGATATAATTATTCTGATAAATTTATAAAACAGGTTTTGAACACAGGGAGGTTTCTCAGGGGTTCAAAAATGTCCCTTTATACAGATATACATTTGGTTGAAATGCAAGATATACATTTGGTTGAAATGCAAATGTAAAATCTATCTAGGAATATTGTAACACAATAATTCATTACACATCCAATTCATTGTAATTAATTCTTGTAATTAAGAGTAATTTCCATGCTTTGAGAATTATGGGATTATCATCATGTGAGAGCTATACAGTGAGACTTTCTGTAGGTAATAATTGTCAATTATATATCATTTTATTGCAGATAATAGTAACATGGCAATTGGTAAATATGTCAGGATTAAGTCAGCAGAAGAAAATGCAGAAACACTTTTTGACCAGCAGCTGATATGCTCCCCTTCTTCAGTGGTTGATGGGGGACTCAAACAGTATCTTAGATACAATGCAATATGGGAGTGTAATTGTTTGCTGATGTACAGTATAGCAGCACCCTGGTTTGTCCTTGATGTGGGCAGCCGTCAAAATCTGATAAGGCTTGTCATCTATTTCAGAGATACGTATAGTATGTGGAGATATTTACATGTTGTGAAAAATCTTTTGTTTAGAATTAACTCATGACTGTATGATGTAGTGTATTAATCTTTAATCTTTATAACCATACTGAGGATGGAAATTTGATATATACGATAATTATGTTGCTCTCTATTCCCATGATGTAGAGCCTGCTTAGTAGCTTTATTCTATTATCATCATAATAGAACAATTATGTTACAGCTAGTATTCAGTGCTGGATTCATGCATTGAAATGACCCCTGGTATACAATACAAAACTGGCAAAGTACTCACTGGGTTTTCATTGTTGATTTTGAATATATATAATGAGTATAGCAAAGCTGCTAAGTATTAAAATATTTGATTTAGAAATGAATATTATAACATTTCAGATGATCTCATGGGTGATATAGATGTTCGGATGACCAACAACTTCCATGATTCTCATCCTCTCCTGGGGCCTCTTTGCGCCACTGTGACAGACATCAAGAACTCAGACATAAGGGAGGTGTATTGTAATAGGATCCATTTTGGGGTCCAATATGTGAGCGTACACTCTGAATCCAGTCAACTACAATTCTGTGAGATAGAAGTAAATTCATATCATGGTGAGTACTATGCATCATTATTATTTCAAGTTTAGTACTTCCCTATCTTTAGATGTATTGGCATGGCAGTGTGACATGGCTTGTGAGAAAAACGAAAGCTTGGATGTTATATAAGTTTATATAATTTCTTGATTTTCACACAAGATCATGTAAAGGACCATTTCATAGTATATGTGGGCAAATGCCAGTCATCGGTTTTTTTTAGGGGGAAATGTAGGGGAAAATATACAAAGAAGCAAATTTCCCAATTCTCCAGAATATATAAAAGCATTTTGAAATCCCTTTTCTGAGTTATATGAGATTGTATATACCATTCTTAGATTCTCTTAGGATTTGCAAACCCCCCTCAAACCTTGAAGGGGACGGGAAGCCCTTAGGTACACATGGGTTTTATTGATTTTTGAAAATCCATTTAAAACGGGAAAGTCCAAAAAATCCACACTTATTATCACATCGCTTTTCCATTTACCATTTATACAGCTTTACATAAAGGATATCATATTCGTTCATCTGATTGTCAGGAGCATATCTATGCCCACAGGTTCACTGGCATAGACCTTGACAGCTGTCTTGCAGAGAAATGTGACACTTTGAGTGAATGTAAAGTTGTCGCATATACAGCAGGATCCAGAGTGTGTTACAGAGGTTGGGCCGTTCCTTGCCTTGATTATATACCGACATATAGAAGCTATACTATATATGCAAGGATACCTGTCACAGGTAGGAGGCATTGGCTTCTCCACAAAAATATAGCATCTATTGAAAATGATCAAAATATCTATATGGAGTTCAAGGTACAGCTAAACATATCCCTTTGAGTTAGAATTCTTTTTATATTTCAACACAGGTTTTGCATGTTGTCTAGATGGTCATTAATAGGAAACCATGAGTTTGATACGTTCATTTTGGCCAGTGGTAGAAGACTATAACTTTAAGTTCATGTTATCAGGTTACTGTTCCCCTCTCACCATCCCCAACTCCAATGTGGAGAACCTGGAGCTGAGGTATGGGGAGCGGTTTCTTGCACAATGTGACGAGAGGCATGTTGGAGATATAACAAAGGCCACTCGCTTTTGGAAGCAGTGTCAGTTTGACGGAACCTGGTATGACATGAACACTGAGTGCATAGGTGAGTACTTTTGAAATATAATTATTTATGAATACTTTGATCTGATAGAGCCGACAGAAGTTAGAAAGACATGAAGGGGAGTGTAGTAATAACAGTTGTTTTCACAATGCTGTTATTCACATTATTGTGAAACGAGACTCTGGTGTTATTTCACTCTTTATCAAATATATTGTGTGGATTGTTTTATTGCACTTGATTTCTTGCATTTTGTTTGAAAGGTAAGGAAATCTGCATACCCATCAAGTGTAAAGATCATGAATAAAGTTTCATTCATATTAAAGGAATCAGTGAATTAAAATAGCTAATTTGAATTGATGCGTCCACAAACAGTGCTAACCAAATTTTAACCATAAATGAGGCCGGGTTTTATATCTATGTTTTAAAATAGTTTATTTATCAACCCCTATAATTTTCAACATGTTGTTTCTGATCAAATCCCATCCCCTACTAAACCACTTCATACCTTTTGGGTTTGATATTGATATGTAATAATGATAACAACTTGCTTCGGGTGAAGGAAGACAAAGCTTTCTTCTGGAGGGAATACAAAGGCAGTCCTAACCAGTGGTGGAAAGCTTAGGGTATTGCATCTGGACTGAATGAGGTCCAGTCCCCTTCTGATGATCCCCCCAGCAGCCAAATGGAAGCAGGATGAAAGGGTTTGTGCTTCCCTCTCACACTTATCCATCAGAGGTTATGCCTATTCTCCCTCCAGATCCGTCCCTGTGATTTAAAAGCATCATGGGACAACTAAAATACTGCTAGTGTTGGTGTTAGATCCAATCAGAGGGTAAGTAAAAATGTGCATGAATGTGACCATTCTCGTTAAAAAGAAAGAGATATTTTTATTCTTGTCCGAGAAAGTAGTCATCTAAGGGAATAGATTCTACGAAGCCTGAGGATGAGCCTGCTAAATTGGTAAGTAATCCTCTGCTACAGGAGTTAAGTTATGTAGTAAGGCTTTACTTAAAATGATCCAGCTGAGGTTTATCTCACAAGCAAAGTTGGGTGAAATAATCTTTGGTCTTTATCTTTATTGAATTTTATTTCAAAACAACATTCAATTGGCATGCATGTAAAAATTTCATAAGTCAGTTTCCTGTAAACCAGCCGATTTTGGCTGATTTTTAATAGTATGAAAAAGGTAGATATCAATAATGTACTTTTCACAAGACTTACTGCTCACGTGATGGGTATAGACCTCTAAAATCGACAGGGTGATATGGTCATTTATTAAATTCGACATGTGACATGGAGCTTATTGACAAGGACATGGGAAAATAGAAATTTAGTGACATGTGACATGAGGAACCCATCTAGACCCCACTTGTGAGATATTGTTTAGTCGCTCTCATGTGTTAGAGCCATGCTGTCTTCTAAGCCATTGAATTTTTTTTACCAAATTCTATGAAAATTCCTAGGAAATGTAGTAAAATTATGCAATTTTCTAGGGTCTAAAGAGTTAAACATGTATAATATAACCTTTGATTGTTGTCTTTTGAAGTCAGATGCCACAAAAATATAACACCATGACCACTTCCTGTCCTGTTGGCCTCTCATTTACATCACCACCCAGTGAAGGGTCCCGTAGCAGCTCACCACATAGTTCCATGTCTGGACACTAGAAGACCACACAAGTAACGCTTAGCTTTAGATGTCACTAGATGGCAGCACCATGCTATTTTTACACTATTGGACAATACCAGCATTCTTTAACTACTGATGTAAAACAAACCTGAACAAATCACCTGAATTTGATTATAGATTGAATAAGTTGATTCAAACTTGAAAGATACAAAAGGCAATATGTCATAATCTATTTAACAACAATGTGACCATTGAAAGCTTTGTATTTTAATCTCACATTTCTATTTTTCCTAGTAGGGATCCACCACAAGCTTCAGCAGCTGGGAGGCGTAGCGCAGCCGGTAGCACTGCACTCCTTATGGCCTCAGGCCTAGATGTAGGACCGTGGCCATCTCTAGCCCTGCATTCAGCATGATGATGGGGCCAAGGATGATTTTAAAGTAACATGAATAATGTATCTTTTTACCAGTTTCTATTATTTCTATGGTTTTAATAATAGCTATACATAAAAAATGAACACTTATTCACCCAGGAACATAGTCCACATGAAGAATCACAGTAAATATGTAAATTAAATCATAGATTTTGTGTCCAAATGACCATAAAGACAATAGTGTACCTGTAGCCAACACTAAAACATAATTCTGATTTTGCTGTTAAATTTCCTAAAGAAAATGTTAAGTCCATGTAAAAGTTCAAAGCCTTTTCTACAAGAAAATACTAAAATGTTTAGGATATGAACCTTCCATTTCAAGCTATTAACAATTTTCTCATAAAATGTTTAAATGTGGCTTCCCTAAGAGTACAGTAGGTAAGGATTGGTGGAGGGGGGCTAAACACCTCAGGAAGTCATTTCTCAAACACTAAGTTTTGGGCATCCTGAAATCGTACTGACCAGGCCAGGATGGGAAGGGAATTCTTCATTGTGCAGGGTCAATCACTACAATTACAGCAGATACAGAGGGAAAAGGCATGCACCTGTATAGTCAATCGTAGGTAATACATGATCCCCAAGGGTCAATCACTACGATTGGACTGGTTTGTAGGGGTGGTTGGAATTGGAGGCAGAGGGGTAGGATCGTAGTGTTTGAGAAATGGCTAGCAGTTGCACACCCACAGTCATATCAACTCATGTTCTGCTTGGATGCACACCAGTACAGGGTGGTTATGGTCCACCAATCACAGGCAAGCAGGGCCAGAAATGGCTACAGGTACTATTGTCTTTATGGTCATTTGGACACAAAATTCCATTACCGGGGCCTCCACTGTTAGTGCAGTCCTTCCACATTTTGGCAATACAGTCTCCTGCAAAACCCCTGACTTCTCATCATCTCTCACCACGGAACTCACAGCCATTGGGCTTGCCTGGACGAACATTGTCATCCATTCTGACTCCCTTCGAGCCCTCATCCATCTCCAACCCTAAGCCTTCATCTCTTCATGTCATGAAAATCCAAAGGCAAGTGGAAGTCCACAAGAGCAGGGGACTCAGCACCACCCTCAGCTGGATACCGTCCCATGTTGGCAACAAGGGAAATGACGCCGCAAACATGGCAGCAAAGGCTGGAGTACTACATGGAGGGAACAGACCTTACAGAACTCCTTCACCCTCCAAAGATCAAGCATCAGTGATCATTGGGAAGAAAATATTAAGCCTCAATCTACTCCTCAATCGAAAGGAACACTTCCAGTTGCATGATAGGAAGAGGTTCCAGTCCCTTACAAGGAACAACAAGGTAAGGGAAAGCATCCCTCTGTCCCAACGCAGCCCTGACAATTCTTGGTTGAGCGGCCTGTGAGGGATATGACCCCCTTATCTGCTTGTTCCTAGATAACTGGGACCTGTTTCTATAGTGGAATAATGTAATGTATCTCCCTGAGAGTCTGACTAAGATGCTCACCATATCACTTTGGTCAACCACACTCTCCTTTCCAAACATTCTTTGCACAACAAACAGGATGACTAAACGCCCAATTTGTTGGTCCACAACCACTGCCCCTACCTCCATTCTCATTATAACAATCACCCTCCACTAACATGCAATAACCTCCTCTTGGATGCCTAACCACCCCAAACCTGCACCTTTAAATCCGGAGGAAGAGCCCACCACATCTTAGAGCTGGTCAACAGGCAGGACATCCGATCTTATGAAGATGTCACCATTTGGTTGGGTGGTAATGATGTACAACCCCCGGTAGGCCAATTTAATCCTCTTGTTCTTAGAGAGTGCTGCCAACATCATCCTTGTAGCAGCCACAAAGAAGGAAGAAGCAAAATCATGCAACATCCAGGATGTTAAGGATTGTGTATACCCCCCTCCATTTTTTTTTACATTTTCTGAATATTCAATTCCATATAATTTTGTTAATATGAATCAGAGATTCACATATTATACCTCATTTTGACCACACATTTTGTTTCTTTGGATACTATAGCATTAGAGCACCGGTGGTCAAAATGAGGTATGATATGTGAATCTCTGATGCAAATTTACAAAACTATAAGCAATTTAATATTGAGAAAATGCAGAAAAGTAGGGAGGTCTACCCTATCGAGCATCGATATGGTCATTGTTCCCAGTATCCTAAGATGAATGAGAGGGTCCACTTGACCCTCAATTCGACACCAACTGGGAGTGCAGGTTATTCCAAAGAACCCCATTCCCCCCCCTTTCTCCGTGAAGGTGGCTGGATGTGGACACATCCTATCATGTTCTACCCTGCCCCACTCATCTGGGGGTACAGATGGTTCCGCACTGCTGAACATGCTTACCACTATGAGAAATGCATAAGGGTGGGGGAAATTGGCCAAGCCCAAGAAGTGCTCATGGCTACCACTCCCAGCCTGGCAAAATCCAAAGGTAAGATCCCCGACAGTCTCATGGACTTTCCCACGAGTTGTTTGCTTCTTGAGGACATCCTCATGGAGCTGTGGCAGAGCCAGCCTAGCTTTAGGAGTGCTCTGTTGGAATCAGGTTCCAGACCAATCATACACACAGTGAAGGACAACTTCTGGGGAGACATAGACTATGATGGCGCTGGCTTCAACGTCTATGGGAAATCCTTGATGAAAATGCACCACATCCTCCCAAGATCCTAAACCCTACCCCCCTTAATTCTCCCCTGAACCTCTGACCTCTCTATCACCTGCCAAGTTGTTGACCGTACCACTCAAGCAGGTCCCCCCCCCAGTTCATTTAGATCACCTCTGCCTACCACTGGCCGACTATGGCCTGCTATGGTGCAGTGTACTGTATAGCACTACCCATGGGCAAGGGTGCCTGTCTGTTCTCAAATACACCTCCCTTACCACTCCCTATCATGGGACCAGGCCTCATACCCTTGACCAAATGCAGGCCAGTATTTTGCAGTTCTCCCAGGTGGAGGCCCTCCATTGCACTACAGTTGGGTTGACCCTTGCAATCATCCCAAATGTGGATGACTCGGTGCACAATTTTTGTTAGGGGGAGACTCCATCCACGCTATCCCCTGACATTGAAACCAAAATTTAAAAAAAACATACTATGCCATATTCTGCATTTTTATAGGAAGCTGTAGCTGGACTTTGCAGGCACTCTGCAGGGTCATGTGACCCATGATGAGGGTGAGACTGTACCAATAACATGTGACCATGGTTATGTGGAGGATTTAGACCAAACAGAATATGAGACTACCTGTATGAGTACTGTACAATATGACCCCATATACCAATTTACAAGTGAGTATGAGTACTGGAGGGTGTTGCTCCTGTTGTAAAAAAACTGTGAGTATGTGCCCTCTTTTCTAAACAAGTCGTGCACTGCTTCACCAAAGTACTTGCACTCACCAGATCAGTCTCAGAAGTCGCCTGCCTTGTTTAGAACAGAGAGAGCTGCACTATCAGGTACCTACTCATGTCACACACTCTATAGTATATTATACTGACTGACTTCTCCCAACTAGGTACCTACTCAAAGGCGGCTTTTTTAGCAACGGACTTGAATGACCACTTGTGAGCAACAAAAGGGACAAGTTATATCTACATGAAAAGAAAGGACTGGAAACAAGGGCATTTTTAGCCAGCTCTTCCTTTTACTATAGGAACAACACCCTCCTGGTCAATATGAGCCCATACCAACATACAAGTGAGTGTGAGTATTGGACAATATGACATCTTATACCACGATTTCGGCACTTCCGGTGGGTTTATATGCAGTTTAGCCGTGCATTATTCTGCATATACCACCCATGTGCATTTTTGAAATTTTTGGTATATACTTTTTCGGGGTCGAGTTGGACTTAGAATATTTTTGGAAATATTTGGCGGACATACAAAGTCAGTCTAGCCATCTTCCATTCTGAAAAATCGTCCAAACTCGTATCAGGATTGAACCCCGGCCGCAGTGGTGGTAGGCGAAGGCCTTAGCCATTGCGCTACACTGAACGGTGATGAAACCCAATGCGAAGGGAAATAAGTTCTAACCTGCTATGTTTCCTGTCAGTTTTCGTATGGAATCCAACCATAACATGTTATAATATTAAAATCCCAGGAAGTATTTGATCCATAGACGAGGAATGCGTGCTAATTGTCTCCATTTTCTTCGATATAAATAAGAATCCATTGATTTTCCCGTGGCCGCTCTGCGCGAAGCCATTGTTTCGGCGTCTTTCTTGTACGACGAGCAGTTGACCTATATCTACATCCGGGCCACTGACACACTTTCGCCGAACAAGGAGGCGGGTGGGAATGGCCGGACCGCGACTCGCGTACGTTGGGAAAATCAATGGATTCTCCTTTATTTTGAATATATTGGACATAATACGTATGGAGGGATCATCTAGACTATCTAAGGATATGTATGTATTAATTTGAAGACGTGTCATGGTTGGATTCCATACGAAAAGTGACTGTATACACAGCGGTACCTCTCCCAGCAAGGAACAAAAACAATGGCTTCGCGCAGAGCGGACACGGGCCGTGTCGCTTGCACTTACAAAATGCCTTCTCGTGGCTATATTCTGTGGATATCAGGTAAGAAATTAATACAAAATGGAGGAAATGGTGGTATAAACCTATTAGTTCATGGATGTTGGAGCCCACGGGGAGTCTATGCTGGATATACCCTCGCCGCTCCGCGGCTCGGGTATATCCAGCATAGACTCCCCTAGGGCTCCAACATCCATGATCTATTAGCTTAATATACCAATATCGCAGTGTGAACACCGGTATGGGTAATGCATATTACCCATACCGCTGTTTCCACTGTGAATGTACAAGTGAGTATGAGTAGTGGTCAATATGACCCCATACCAATGTACAAGTGAATACATACCAATGTCGCAGTGCAGACACCAGTAAGGGTAATACGCATTACCCATACTGTTGTTCACACTGTGAATGTACAAGTGAGTATGAGTACTGGACAATATGACCCCATAAACCAATGTACAAGTGAGTATGAGTTCTGGATTTGAGTTTGAGTTTTTATTGAACAACAAGGCTACCCAATTTACATCGTGAGGTTTCATCCTGTTGTACATCAATAAGAAAATACAGACATATGTAACAATAATGCATATATATATATATATATATATATATATATATATATATATATACAAATATTGGTAGCGCTTATATATTTTCTTTTAGTCTTCTCAGTGAAAGTGATGATACAATCCTGTATGAAATTACACTAGGACATATGTATACGTTTTGGACAATATCAATTACATCTTACAGAGTTGACAACACTTGTTTCATTTTAATTTGGTACATTAATATCAATAAGATGATTTTCATGCTATAAAAGATAAAAAGGTACCATATCTTATCGTTAATGATATAAGATATTAGATCTGTAATGAGGCAAACCGCGATATATCCAGATTCACAGCTGTTAATGTATTTTTATGATGCACAGATGCCAGATTCAGCACTTTATGGAAAATTATTTCTGGATTGGATAGTGGATCTTACTTCTGACCCAAAATGGGTGATTTCCATCAAACCCCTAAGTAGGATTTTTATCCCGTAAACATTCATTTTGATGTGTACACTATGTGTTGTTTTTTTTTCAGTTCTGGCCCCCTTTACCAAGTTCTCTAGTCAAACAAGTATATCTCCAGGAAGTGCTATTGGGTGTACTGATTTCAGTAAAGGCTCCAGCACGTTTTGGGAATGTTACCAATCTACCTTATTGAATGATGTCAACTTCTTCATAATTATGGGAAAATGAGGCTGGCAATTAAGATGCATGGCACTGCTTTGTGTATATATGCCCTAAAAATGTGTTCAACTTTGTCACATACAATCAAGTGTCATCCCTCTACTCAAAGGGTGTGTTGGTATATTCAGTAGTTTTGTTACTTATATGCATAGAAGAACCTTTTACATCAAAATACTACTGTATTTGCTGTTTAATTGTCCTGGTGCCCCTAGATTTCAATACTAGTCTAACATTGCTCATAAAATAGCTCGTTGAGGTACAGTTCTTAGATCTCTAAAATGATTTTGAAGACCCCTCAAACGCTAGAGCTTTTCAATATTGGTGTTTATCTTAGACCCTTGCTGGCCAATACAGTTATAGTGGAATGAACTCAGGGTTTGTCCTATCTGCTAGGTATGTCTTAAAGGCAAGGTTTTACTGTAATTATCTTCCACAAAATCTGCACCCATCACAGGTAAATGATTTTTTTTTTACCCTTGAACTGACGGGTTAATGGGCCTCATTTTGTTAGACAAAGGACAAAGTTTGGCTTCCAAATCATTCTCTCTTTCCTAAAAATATTTCCCCTTTGTGACAGGTGACTTCAATGTAGCTCTGTGGAAGCCAGTGAAAGCTAGTAGTGTGGCAGTTGGAGAACTGACACTGGTGACTGATGGTATTTGGGACACCCATGCTAAACATTGCCTACAAATAACAGCTTCATCATACCCCTGGGTCATAGTCGACCTCACCACGCAGTTCACAGTAGCCAGAGTAACCATCACTAACACCTATGATGAAGACTTCTGTAAGTTTACTAAAGGTTTCTGCCAAACTGCAACTTAGCTCTAGGCTTTGTTTGGCTTAGAGGGCTATCCTTAAGCGAGGGCACAACGTACATGTGGAATATGACAATATGCAGTGATTGACAGTTATTGTGACATAATTATATGCATATTCAGTTGTTTAAACTTTTGAGCAGAAAGGCCATTCTGGGCTAGAACCTCTATTGTGTCTTCCAGCCAGCTGGGGGTGAGGGAGGGGAGGTTACTCAGAGGAGTGGTGGCTTACTAGCATGGATTAACCACTAGTCTTTGTCTTTGCAGCTGGTTCTAAGATGTTTGTTCTTATTTTGACTCTGATGCACTGTGATTGTGTATTATAAATCATATCAAATTTGACACACAAAATCCTTCATTTCCTTAAGCATGGGGATTAAAGTGATTCATCTGCAAATAGTCAAAAATGTATCTTGTCTCTGATAGGGAACCAACACACAGACCTGGAGGTGTGCATCTACATCATGGAGGATAAACCAACCTGGGACAAGAGATGCGTCAAATCTACCAGACCCCTGGAGAGGGCTGAGAACAGAGTAGTCATCTTTAACCCTCCATTTGTAGGCAGATATGTTAAGGTAATAGCTGGTGATGGTACTGATATAAAGCTGACTGTGTGCGAAATACAAGTATAGCAATACCTAAGTAACTCCAGTACTACAGCCAAACATCTCAAATATATTTGTTGCAATTTAGTTACATGTTAAGAGAATTGGTATGATTAAGTGTCAAGAAATAAATATGAACATTAAGCATTCGTTCTATTAAAGCTTATTGTCCACGGAATGGATCAAGGATATTTGACAGCTATTACATTTGATATATTCTGATGAATTTGGAAAGGGGTTTTTAATATAAGGAAGTCTCTAAGGGGTACAAAATGTCCCTATGTTATATATGCATTTCAGGGAAATGAAAATACAAAATCTAACCGATATATCTAAGGATGTTGTATAACAAAAGTTTCTTGTATCCAATTCTCTTTGTTTTAAAGTCATTTACAATTAACTAAGAAATTGCCAGTTTGGTGATAGAGGCAAGGATGCTAAGGATTAACAGAAATAATTCGAAAGGAAAATTACTTTTCATTGCAGATAGTAGTAACAAGGCACTTGGCAAATATGTCAGGATTAAGTCAGCAGAGCAGAATGCAGCAAATCTGATTGAGTATGACCTGGTCTGCTCCCCATCCTTAACAGTCGATGGGGGACTTGGACAAAATATTAGATAAAGCAATGAAATTGTTGAGAGTCACTGTTTGCTGATATATAATAAAGCGGAAGCCTGGTTTGTCCTGGATGTGGGCAGCCATCAACATCTCATACGGCTTGTCTTCTACTTCAGAGATAAGAATAGTATGTGGAGATATTTACATCTTGTGAAAGATGTTTTGTTTGGAATTAACCCATGAGTTGGTGATAGACATCTTCAACATTTGAAATATGATGTGTTCCTCACTACCCCTGTTATTTAGTCTCCAGTGGCTGTTTAGCTGTTTAATTCACACTTTTGGTAAGTGGTGCACAAATGCAAATAGAACATTCGATGTAGAAATGAAAACAACATTACAGATAATCTCATGGGTGATATTGATGTTCACATGGACAACAACTTCCATGAGTCTCATCCTCTCCGGGGGTCTCTTTGTGCCACTTTGAAAGACATCAGTGACTCTGAGATAAGTGAGGTGTATTGTAATAGGATCCACGTTAATGTCCAATATGTCAGTGTACACTGTACATCCAGTCGACTACAATTCTGCAAGATAAGTCAATTCTTTTGACTTTGAGTACTGTGATTTCAAGACATTTTTGCAAATATGATTCTTCCCTTCTCTTGAGGCATATTAGCATAGCAGTTTGACATGGGTTGCTATGAAAATGAAGACGTATTGTCTATAATGTTACATAAGAATTTTGATTTCTTTTTATAAGACAAAATCATGTAAAGGTCCATTTCACAGGGTGTTTTTTTTCATTGAATGAGGTAAAAGTCAGCCATCACCTCAAATTTGGAAAATGAAGAGGAAAATATCTACCGAAGCAAACTTCCCAAAGATTTCAGTCCAAATTCTTCTCAAAATGATAAAGGCATTTAGAAATATCTTCTCTCAGTTAATGAGCAATGTAAATATCATCCTCAGGTTCTGCTAGTATCTGCAAACCTCTATCATGAAATGAAGTGGAATAGAATCCCTTAGTTACAGATGTTGTTGATTTTAGAATTCCATAAAAGATATTGCCCAAGGTGTGGTGTGTCTTAAGGTCCAGGCTTATATCCAAAGGTTCACAGTACAAAAGATCTTTGAATTTCGGTAATCTATTGATAAGAACAGACGTTATTGCACTTTGAATTTTTCTAGAAGTACCTTAACGTCTGGGTGCGCTCATACTTGGGGTGCACCTTATACATTAGGTATTACAGTGATTTCAAAAGCATCATGGCACAACCAAGAATCTGTTATTGGTTTAACACCTTATTTTACATTTTTCAGATGATGATATCTTCTCAAACCATCACAACCTACTCATACTTACCTGGCACAGGAGATACCGTGATCGTCAAGGCGGTTCTCCCAGGGCGAGGCCCCTCCATTGCACTACGGTTGGGTTGACCCTTGCGATCATCCCAAATGTGGATGACTCGGGTGCGCAATTTTTGTTAGGGGGGACTGCATCCGCGCTATCCCCTGACTTTTAAACCAAAGATAACCACTCACCTCTCTTCACAAAAAGAGTAGCCCCTGTTGTAATACATGTGTATGTGTACATAGACTAAACCCACATTGCTGTGCTCAATCTAACAAAATGCATTTTTTCTTATGTTTAACCTTCAATAACCTATAACTAAGTAGTCTTAATTAAGAAATACCTGAAGGTCAATTAGATATATATGGGGATAACTGATAAAATTGTTTAATCTGCACTTCTTTGTATGTCAAGAAGGAATAAAAATGTCACAGGTGAAGGACTCAGTCCTAAGGAGATGCCCCTCAATGTGAAATTATTCAGTACTATTATGGAACAATGGTATTCTCAATCCTATGTCAAATGACCAAGCGGTCAGTGCTAACATCTGAATGAAAAATAGACTAATTGCTGACATATATTGACTAAATGCGAGTAAGTACTGACATATATTGACTAATCTACTGACATAAAATGTCACAGGTGAAGGACTCATTCCTAAGGAAGAGGCTTCAATGTCAAATGTCAACTGTCAATTGACAAGTGGTCAGTGATAGTATGGAGCTACTGACATATTTTGACTAGTTACTGACAAATAGTGACTAAGTACTGACATGTTTTAACTAAGTGCTGAAAAACAGTGACAATTACTGACATATTATGACTATTTGCTGACAAATAGTGACTAATTACCGATATATTTTGACTAATTGCTAACAAATAATGACTAGGCACTGACATATTTAAACTAATTGCCGAAAATAGTGAGTAATTACTGACATATATTGACTTTTTGCTGACAAATAATGAGTAATTACTAACATATATTGACTAATTGCTGACAACTAGTGAGTATTTACAAACATATATTGACTAAAAACTGATAAAATGTAAGTAATTACTACATGTATTGACTAATTGCTTACAAATAGTGAATAATTACTAACATATAATAACTAATTGCTGACAAATAGTCCATAGATACTGACATATTTTGACAAATACCAGTGAAGGCAAGATGCACAATTGAATCAATGGCTATTTCTCTGTTATATATTGACTAATTGCTGACAAGTTGTGAGTAAATACTGACATGTATTGATAATTGCTGATATAGAGTGACTAAGTACTCACATATATTGATTAATTGCTTTGAATCTTGACATGATATCTAAGTACTGACATACATTGACTAACTGATGACAAATATTGAGTAAGTACTGACATATATTGACTAATTGCTGACAAATAGTGAGAAATTACTGACATAATATATTGACTAATTGCTGACAAAGAGTGAGTAATTACTGACATATATTGACTAATTTCTGACAAATTATGAGCAGTTACTGACATATCGAGAGTGAGTAAGTGAGTGAATAATAGATGTTTAACGTCATTTCGACAGCTGAGGTCATATTCATGGTGAGAACTACATTACACAATTTCACAGAGGAATGTGTCAGTGCCCATGCATATGTGCACCACACACATCCGAGGGGAAAGGAAAGAGGAGAAATAGACCCTTTTAAGTGAGCTACGGAAGCCCATTGACATATCGACTAATTGCTGACAAATAGTGCATGGGTACTGACATATTTTAATTAATTGCTGACAAATTGTGCATAACTACTGACATATTTTGACTAATTGCTGACAAATAGCGACAAAGTACTGACATTCATTGACTTATTGCTGACAAAATTGGAGTAAATACTGACATATATTGACTAATATCTGACAAATTGTGCATTATTTCTGACATATTTGACTAATTACTGACAAAATGTGTTGAATTGATGCATGTTGACTGGACAGAGTACAGGCTATCATTACGCAGCTCTAGGCGAGTTCTGAGTGAAGAGGGCGGGAACAATGCACAATGGGAACAAAGTTATCAATAATTTAATCTATTACATAGGTGAGGGTGGGTAGCTCTAGGTGAGTGGGGAGGGCGGGTTGGATTGGTGCATGTTGACTGGACAGTGTACAGGCTATCATTACGCAGCTCTAGGCGAGTTCTGAGTGAAGAGGGCGGGTTGGATTGGTGCATGTTGACTGAGCAGTATACAGGCTATCATTAAGCAGCTCTAGGCGAGTTCTGAGTGGGGAGGGCGGGTTGGATTGGTGCATGTGACCAGTCAATGTACAGGCTATCATTACGCAGCTCTAGGCGAGTTCTGAGTGGGGAGGGCGGGTTGGATTGGTGAATGTTGAATGGACAGTGTACAGGCTATCATCACGTAGCTCTAGGCGTGTTCTGATTGGTGAGGGCGGGTTGGATTGGTGCATGTTGACTGGACAGTGTACAGGCTATCATTACCCAGCTCTAGGCGAATTCTGGGTGGGGAGGGCGGGTTTAATTGATGCATGTTGACTGGACAGAGTACAGGCTATCATTACGCAGCTCTAGGCGAGTTCTGAGTGAAGAGGGCGGGTTGGATTGGTGCATGTTGACTGAGCAGTATACAGGCTATCATTAAGCAGCTCTAGGCGAGTTCTGAGTGGGGAGGGCGGGTTGGATTGGTGCATGTGACCAGTCAATGTACAGGCTATCATTACGCAGCTCTAGGCGAGTTCTGAGTGGGGAGGGCGGGTTGGATTGGTGAATGTTGAATGGACAGTGTACAGGCTATCATCACGTAGCTCTAGGCGTGTTCTGATTGGTGAGGGCGGGTTGGATTGGTGCATGTTGACTGGACAGTGTACAGGCTATCATTACCCAGCTCTAGGCGAATTCTGGGTGGGGAGGGCGGGTTTAATTGATGCATGTTGACTGGACAGAGTACAGGCTATCATTACGCAGCTCTAGGCGAGTTCTGAGTGAAGAGGGCGGGTTGGATTGGTGCATGTTGACTGGGCAGTGTACAGGCTATCATTAAGCAGCTCTAGGCGAGTTCTGAGTGGGGAGGGCGGGTTGAATTGATGCATGTTGACTGGACAGTGTACAGGCTATCATTACGCAGCTCTAGGCGAGTTCTGAGTGAAAAGGGCGGGTTGGATTGGTGCATGTTGACTGGGCAGTGTACAGGCTATCATTACGTAGCTCTAGGCGAGTTCTGAGTGGGGAGGGCGGGTTGAATTGATGCATGTTGACTGGACAGAGTACAGGCTATCATTAAGCAGCTCTAGGCGAGTTCTGAGTGAAGAGGGCGGGTTGGATTGGTGCATGTTGACTGGGCAGTGTACAGGCTATCATTAAGCAGCTCTAGGCGAGTTCTGAGTGGGGAGGGCGGTTTGAATTGATGCATGTTGACTGGACAGAGTACAGGCTATCATTAAGCAGCTCTAGGCGAGTTCTGAGTGAAGAGGGCGGGTTGGATTGGTGCCGGGATTGGTGCATGCGGACTGGACAGTGTACAGGCTGGGTAAACTGCCATAACTCGACCAACTACCAACAGCCAATCAAATGGTGAGTATGCACCCTGGTGACGGATCACGCCACTCCATTTGAGAGGGGAGGGCGGAGGGTAGTATCACCCTGTTACGACCAGTCTCATAAGAACAAAATAAACCAACAAAATATGACAAAAAAGTTAAGCAAAGCTTTGTATACAATTTTTTAATTAAGATGAATAATGTGTCCATATAAGCAATATAAAACAGTTATAATTTGACTAAATTTCTATACAGAAATTATGAAATAAGGTAATTTACAATTGCACAGGTCGACTCATGGGTAATTGGACTGTCCGATTCCGTGTGCAATCGACCTCCCATGCCAATGCAATGGAGATGCCAAAGGCATCTCCAATAAGTGACACATATACTTCTCCCCATAATCATTGCATTTAAGTCCTCTTGACTTTATATACTTATATGGGTCAGGTCGCCAGAAAGCAGTAGATTTTGTGTTTTTGGGGTCATTATGGACTCTTATGGCTCTGGAGAAAGAAGTTGCAAACCAATCTTGTCTTACATAGACTCATTTGATAGAGGACACCTAGGGCTATCAGGAAAAATGTTGATTTGTGGTCATGCATCAAAAACTCTCAAACTTGTAGCCTGCCAAAGTGAAGAAAATGGCCAGATTTGTTCTTTTTTGACTTTTTGTATTTTTTACAAGTGTGCTGTATTGAATAAAGAACATCTGGAGTATCCCAAAGTTCTTTTTATATTGTATATGATTATAGGTATCATTTCCATGTGAGAGCAGCTTATGTGAAATAATTCTGATAAAAGTACCAGACATTACGCAGTCTACTGTGCATGCATAACTCAAATTTTGTTCCAATTCGTAATTGAAGTCAATAATAGACATATTGGCCTTGCTATTGCAAGTGTTTGCTATGTATAATGGGACATTCTATATTACTGACAGCAACTTTAATTACCTCCATAGTTCATCATTTTGGTACCGGACGTTACATGCCACAAAACAAGCAATAAAAATGGAAACAGATGTCCCAAGTCAGTATTTTTTGGTTTTCTGAGCTGAGGGGATGTCCCTTCACAAATTTGTTAGGGTTTTATAAAGTAGTTAGAAAATTAATTTTTAAGGGCCTTCAAGGGCAAACACTTTCTGACTACCTGACCCATATATTCTTTTTATTGTGCTGCAATTTTTTCAAGTCATGCTTTTTTTTTATAATAATGTTTTTATAATCATGTAATCATATAAAAAAGCAAAAAGAACACATACAGCCCTACTCTAAAACCTCATATGTAGGTTGCACCTTCTGCATGAAGCAGAGAGTTAATCTATTTATTCCATATCTTTAACATCAATAATTTTGCTGTAGAGTCTAGGCTAATAAATGACATATCTGGGACCCAGATGATCATTAAAGTATGTTCCTAAATCAGGATGAACCTGTTATGCAAGATACCACTTATACATGATGGTTCATTTTGATATCAATATTTCTTATACAGTCAGACCTTGCTTCCTCAGATATAGAAAATGCAGGAAACATGTCAAATAACCTAAATGAAAGTTAGACTTATAGGATCAGTCGAAAGAAGGGGTGCAGCTTATAGGATGGGTTTTTACATCATAGAACAGTACTAAAATGCTAAGTCCCAGACGAGGCTTATAGTCTTCTCTCAAACTCAAAGTGCAGCTTATATGCAGGTGTGGATTATATAAGGGAATTTACGGTATTTCCAGAATTTCAGTCTGAGGTTATGAGGGATCTGAGGAATTAAAGGGTCAAGGAGTGAGTGAGTGAGTAATAGATGTTTAACGCCATTTCGACAACTAAGGTCATATTTATGGCGAGAACTACATTACACAATTCGTAGAGGAATGTGTCAGTGCCCGTGCATATGTGCACCACACACAAAAGGGTCAAGGAAGTGAGGGTTGACCGTATATATGAATTAATAGGCATATATGAGGGGAAAAGGAAGGACTCAGTTTATATTTCTACATATTATAGTTTTTATTTTTACAACCGTATAAAAAAGCAAAAAGAACACATACAAGTGCATTAAAACGGAGTTTTTGTACAAGTGGAGAGTTGTTTAGCGGCCAAGCTTGGGAACTAACATACATTTGACAATGACACATGTATACACACTTTACTCTGAAGAGTATCCAACTTCTTCAGACCTACTTGGAAAAACACAACAATTACAACTCTAAAGATTGCTTCTAATAAGAATTATTCAATTTCCCACCAAGCATCCCAAAATTAAGTGCACATCGGCAGAAGGATCAAGAAGTTACGAAATTGTAGTTCCGTCCATAAGGTTTGTTAATAATATAATTATGTACACATCATGAGAATATATTTTTCATTCCTTTGTAATGTTAACCAGCCATTCTTCAATCTTTCACATTTATGCCAGGTTATATCCATACTCATACACTTAAACCATGTCAAACAGCAATTTAGGACCCAGACAAAATTTCTCTACAAAATCAAAAACGAATTCTGCATGCCGTTTGTAACCCCCCCTCCCACCCCCCTCTTTTTTCTACTTTGCTTTTTTTTTCATACCAAAGGCAAAAGTTACTTGTATTTTTACCTAGGAGACTCAGATAATTTCATACCTAATTGCTTCCATTATTTTCATAGTGTTCTATCAAAATGCATCTTCTTGATAATAAGCAATGAATAACATAATTAATCAGTTTCCAAATATGTATGGGAAGGAAGGATCAGCTGCTGATACATTGATTCTTGGCTATGTAATTAGAGTACAAGGCCTACTCATTTGTACATGTAAATTGTAGAGTTCGACCTATGGACTGGTCATACATGAATATGTATACAGGTGAAGAGATATGCAGTTTAATATACAAAGTAGTTCCCAGTGTCGAGTTTGCCTCCATCCATTCGGCGGGGTAGTTTTCCTATGCATGCGTTGTACGATAATCATTGACGGAACAAAGCAAAAATGTACAATGTAAATTTTAGATACTCAGATCATATTCCCATGTTGAAATACATTTCTTATTTCCACAGAAGACACTTTCTTGTATGTACAGTTTCTACTATCAATTCTATGATATATTAACAACCATATATAAAGTAGGAATATGTTGTGGGACTCTTTATGGACTGTGATGTAATAAAAACTGACTTTACATCAGATAGAATTAAGTGTACCATTTCAAGTGAATGATTCTTCTTTACACTAGTATCCCAACTCTTATTATAGTACATTTGTATATCAAAGATGGCAGCACTAGTGAATGATCAATACCATGCCTACTTGGACATAAGCCTGATTGAGTTGCGTATGCCTGAAGGAGAGGGTACAAGATAGATCCTTTGAAATCAAGGCTGTGTGTCTTTTTCCACACACTTCAAGTGATTCTAGTTCCAGGTTGCCTTTAGTTTAGGCTGGCAGCACTGGACATGGCCAAATCTGACTGTATGTATACTCATTTTCTTTATCACCAGGTCAAAGACTACCTTTTCACTTTTTTACTAGTGCTCCAGCTCATTGGGAAATCATCCAGTTATGTAAAGGCACTGAGAGGAGCAATAACAACAATTACCAATAATATTATTTTGTGGAAACATTATGTACTCTTCCTGACGCACCTTAAAGGGGGACACCAAGTTGAATACTTTTACAGGAACACAGCAGTATAGTCTATTGGAGGGGAAGGGATTATTTCAGTGCCTGAATAGAGTCCAACTGTGTCACACTTTGAATGATTTACTTCTTTTTAAGTAGGGCAGATAATGATAAAGATATCATTCATAATACATTGGCAGGTTTCTGTGAAGGTCTGATATTTTGCATTTGAATATCAGCATTTCTGAAAAGGTTTTTCCACCAGAAGGGTAGGGGAAAGGAACAGGAGAAAGAATCCTAGAACTGTTGTCTAGTTTGACAGTATGAAACAACTATTCTAAGTTGGATAAATTAGAAGTATAAGCCTACCGAGATATAATAACAAGTTCACATTTTCTCAGTTGTAAGAGTGAACCAATATGAGTTCATTCACACCTATCTTACAAACTTGAAATATTCTCCTATGTACAATATGATGAGGTGGTATACAATCAGCTAGTCAGCACTCCAAAATGATGCCATCACAATTTAATGTAAGCAGTGACACGCAACATCAAACTCATAGCCCATGAATCCTAATTTCCCACATTCACTCGCCAAATTTTAAGTTTTTTTCCTGCATTGGAAACAAACCAAATGGGTATGAAAGATTGCTGCCAATGATGGAAAATCCTTTTTTCCTATTAATGATACAAACGGTCAATTCTTGTGAGTTTGGCCGAAACTTATGCATCTCACTATAACATTTTACAATGTATTCTTTACACAGCCAAAAGCATTAGGGCACTTTTTCAAAATTTGACTAATGTTATGAGAATCGACCACATGTATATTCTTCCAGACTGATTTTCCTATGGAATTATAACACCAGATACCACTCACATTATTCATAAAGATTTTAAACAGATCACTTTCAAATTCATCAGATCTACAAAAGACACTACAAAATCTGTCTCAATGGCCGAAGCTCTCCTTTCATCAATATCACCTTATACTGTATATTTCCATTATTATGGCACTTCACTTTCAATGCCTTTTAATGGTTTCCCTTTTTATGATAACAAGCTCGATCTACATTGCACTGTTTCTGAGTAAGTAATATAGCAAATGATGAGAAGATGTATCTGATTCAATTAGATTTGCCAGAGCTGAGAAATTCTTTGGAGGCAGTTAATGTTGAAATCTGTACTCTTATTCAATTTGTTTTAATTACTAACAAAATCATATGTGATGTTTTGTAACACAAGGTAAATTTGGGAGTCTTAAGTGATCATATACACCTTTGAAATAACCAAAGTGATTGCACTATATAAAGCATACTTTACATGACACTTATGATACCATTATAAAACCAAATATATAACCTTATTTCTCAGATAAAACACTAAGAAGGGGGTGGGTTTTATTTTTCATGATGATAACCATAGAAATCGTGCACATCAAAGGTCATATACATGTATGCTCATACCTCCTCTCTCTACCTATAATGTCACGCTGACCGGCGATCAATCAAAACAGGCAAGCTTATTTTAATGTAAGCCAAAATGTTGCCCCGATATTGAAAATAACTCTAGTGCCATGATGGGTGCTTTGGATTATTGCCGGAGGAAGTGTGTCATGATGGCAGCAATGATGCAGAGTAGGAGAGAAGAAGTGGTGATGAAACTGTCGGCACCATTCACTGGTTTCACAATGATAACAGCTGAAACGACAAGAGTCTTATCTTAATATTAGAAGTACCGTAAATCCTCGTGTATAGGACGCCCCTTGCATATAGGACGCACACTGACTTAGACTAAATCATATGGGATACTCCTAGGGTCAATTTTTGGTCATTTTAGTACTGTTCTATAGTAGAAAATCCTCGCCTATAGGACGCACCCTAAGTTAGGGTGAATTCTATAGGATGCAGATTATGTAATTCTAGTGCATAAGACGCGTCCTATACGCGAGGATTTATGATAAGTAAAGTTTCAAAGGATATAACAAAAGTAGGCTTACAATGGGTTTTTCCATAAGTACCAGGGGAATTAAGAGCAGTAAATCTATTTCATAAAAACTAGGGATTTTTTCCCCACAGGTAGGGTAAAGCTTACAAACTGACACTAAATAACTATAGAGGCTTTTTTCAATTTCTGGAGAATTGATTTGAAGGTCTGCTTATTCAAAAACAAAGATTTGGATTCACAGCTTTTTATATTACAAGAATTGAAAAAAAAATCAATGTAATCAAAACTTAGTACTTACTGTCCCCTGGAGATAATAGGAACTCCCTGGTGGCTTCACCTAGGTCATTGGTGAGGAGAAGCTCATACCGGTGGTAGTAGTTCTCGGTTACGCTAACCATGGTCAGGTCTGTCTGGAAGATGCTGATGTTTCCTGCTGTCTTCATAGAGGTGGCCTGCAAACATAATAGATACAATGAGCATCCACGTGAAGTTGGTATCTCTGGTGGGGTGAGTAAATTTGAACTTACTGAGAACACTCACACCAAGTGACATGTACATGGATTGATGTATGATTATAAGAAAATTGTACTGTCCATTTAAAAGGAGATTTAATGCAAGAATCACTTATGATGGCAATTTCAAATGGAACTCATTAGAGTGGAGCATATATACAAGGTGGTTTTGAAGAGTTCTTTTGAATTAAGGTAACAACTTTCAATCAACAACATTCAATACCAAGTGCCTTTACAAGACCAGCATTCATGAAAGACTTGATTTACAGTACTACTTCCAAATTCTGTACCACTGGACCTTAATATTTAAGACTGATTATACAGAGCCCCAGTGCCTTAATAAACAGGCGACAATGCTATTGACTATAAGTTGAACATAGACAAATAATGGTTAAATCTTCCTTACCATAACTGTAGCAGAGTATGAGCTGTCTACAATCTTGCCATCGGGGTAGATATCGAGACTTGGGCGGGATTTCCACATGACATTTGGAACAGGGTTAGCCTCAAACGAGCAGCCAAACTTGACATTTTTGTCTCCCACATTCGCCTTCCAGTCCTCCTGGCACTCCAGGATCTTTGGTGGATCTGTGACAACAGGTATAGAATATTTTAGGTATTTGTGCTTTTTGGGTTTGAATGTGATTTCCTGGGACAAAATAAAGGCCTATTCGACTTTAGATTTCAAGAGTCTTTACTAAATTATAACAATTCATTAATTGGGTTTTTATGCATAAACTGTTTTTGTTTGTGTACACAGTGTACATTCCAGCAGTTAAAAAGAAAAGTGAAATTGAACTTAAATTGAATTGGTAAAAATATTGCATGGGATCAGGGGTGATACAGTATACATGATTGGATCAAATGAAAAGTTACAAAGTTACAATACGAGTT
Source organism: Acholoe squamosa (assembly GCA_949317995.1). Classification (NCBI taxonomy): domain Eukaryota; kingdom Metazoa; phylum Annelida; class Polychaeta; order Phyllodocida; family Polynoidae; genus Acholoe; species Acholoe squamosa. The sequence continues at coordinate 12,034,639 of OX439045.1, read as the reverse complement.
ACAAATATAGAAGCCTTCTTTAACTTAAACGACTAGAATTTAAAATCAGAACAATACTTACATAGTACATTCAGCATACGAGAGGCCCGAATAGGTTCCTGGGGATTCTCAGCTGAATTCCGGGGATCGCTAGCGACACAGTAGACATGGCGGCCATTTTGGTCAGCCCTAACCTGTACATTTTCTAAGGTAACTGTTGTGTTGTACTTGATTTTCTGAAGTCCCATGACATCTCCTTCCAGGAAGCGTGTTATCACTGGGGTTCCGTAGCCTGAGAATGGAAATATTTATTTATGGAGGGGCTTGGCATCTTATAACATGTCCGATAGAATAGTCCCTATGCTTAAGTCTAGGGAACCTAAAATATATCTCATGGCTGCTATGGTTACTCACAGAAGTCACTGAAAGGTTCATGATTTTAGAGTCGGTTAAACTACTAGAGTGCCATAATTGTGATTTTTAGTCCACTGAAAGCTTATCACCTTGAATATGATAATGTTATCAATTTTAACACCCTCACCCACGGGTCCTTATTTGAGACCCTGCCTTATTCAAAACCTGGCAAATTAAAGTGACGATACCATACAGGTTTTTAACCTACCTGAGAGTGAGCTGGTCTCTCCCTCTATGTGCATTTTGAGGGTGGGAGCAGGATTTCCCTCCACAGCTGTACACTTCAACATGCCCTGCTCAGATGTAGAATAGAACAGCAGCTCGCCCGATACCGATGAAACATTGTACTCCGGGTTGGGCTTTCCAGTCAGGACCAATCTACTTGGAGGAACTAAAGAAGGGGAAATGTTTATATTTAGTTATATTTTGTGATTCAATTTAAGTGGATGAAATGTGTGTTGTTTTCTTCTTCTAATTGTAAAATTCATGTCATGAGAATGTTTGCGCAAATCAAGTTTAAATTGTTCAAAAGAAAAAGAAAATGAATGAATAAAATAAGTAGTTTTTGTATATATTGCATTAATTACCTTTAAACATACAGTGCAGTTCCATTCTAATATTTATGATTTAACTTATTTCTATATCATGCCATAGTTTTGAATCTCTATCAAAGATAGTTTGATAAAAGATAGGCAAATACCAATTTCACAAATTCATATGGATCTTTTTAGTAATGTGTACACAATTGGCTTACCGTAGACTTGGACATCGTACGCGATATACTTGACATTCTGGCTGGAGTCACGAGAGAAACAGCTGTACCATCCACTGTCCTCCTCTCTTACACCTGAAACACATCAATAATGTATTATATCTTATTTAGGATTGGAAATTATAAAAGACCATTACTATAAGCCCATCCAGCAAGAAAGGACGACTTTTCCATGAGTAAAAGCTTTTGTTTAGTTTGATTTTAATAGAATGCTCATTATTTTGCTTGTGGTGTCCACATAACTAAACGATTTACCATGGGAGATTCCTGAGACAATTGTCCACCAAATGAGGTGTATTACATGGTAGGCTTGTCAATGGATATTTCCATTTTTATTGGGTTAACTTAAGAAAAGTCAAAAAAAGTTATCAACAACTCCTCTGAAAAGTCACCCATTGATCTTATACTGAAGAGGAAAATTTATCTACATGGACTCTTGGAAATGACCAGTTTTCAATCTAATAATTGTGGATCAACGCGGTAAAAGGTATGCCCACCAGGGGGTGTGCGGGCGTACCTTTTACCATGTTGATCGATCTATACATCTTGTGAACCATTCTTATAGGGGGTTGTTTTGATTATATTGTCATTATAATCATTAAAAGAAATATGGAAAATTACAAGTAAATGACGCAGATTTTTCTTAATATTCTTGCCCAACAATGAAACAAAAATATAGAAAAACAAAGAAACTCACTTGCAATCTGGAGGTTGACGTTGATATAGGTATTATCGAAACTTGATTCGAGAGTGACTCGTCCATCGAAGGTGGGTCTGATTTGGGCATGACTACTGACTTCATAGCCCACCTCTGGGTCATTGTCAACACTGTCTCCCTCCCAGGCCTGTTGTTTGTGCCATTTGAGCACATTCACCAGCAAACTGTCTCCTGGTCCATTCAGTAACTCTTTACATTTCAGTGTGAGGGGGTCTCCAGCCTCCACCTGTAAAGTAGAAATATACATTAGTTCATGTTGGAAGCAGTGGAATACAGATGCCCCATAGGTTTAACATAGGAACTCTGTGGCAAACACCCCTATGCGATAACCCTAGCTAACCCTACCCCGTATCTCACGGCCAGTACCAGCACCCAAAATGATCTTAAAACCATGTAAATAATTGTCATTTTATGTCTTTTTGAATAGGTTTTGAACTTTTCCGACTTAGATAACGTGAAATAATTAACCCTATATCAAGGGATAACTCTCAGGCACACCCACTACTCGAGAAACTTTGTCTATGTATTAAAGTGAATATCACACAAAACTGACACAGGAAAACAACAGGGACAATTCAGATATTGTTGTTCCACAACATCAAATCTTTACGGGTTGTACCAGATTGTCAGGAGTGTCAAGTGTGTAAGACTGTACCCCTAGATTTTTTCAGCGAGACCGGCGCTTATTTGAGATCCCGCCGCTCAATCGGGCCATCATAGTAGTTATGGTATGAAGACTATCATCAAACATGATTCAAAAGAAAAAAACTGATTCCAGATTGATCTTTTAGAGACTAGGATAATTCCCTGATTCCCCTAACATGGGCCCAGATATTTGTAATAAATGGACTAGTCTATAATTTATGTGATGGTATCATTAATACATAGCCATAATGTTGTTGGATAAGTTTATGTACGTGTTGTATATGATTTTATGTCAAATAAAAAGCTTTATTAGACTCAACTCAATAATGGCATAAATCCTTCTGTACTTAATCCCCATGCAGTAATGGCACTCAAAACCTATGCACTACGTAGAGATATTTAATGGCTGGTATAATCAAACCTAGAAAGGTATTATTTTGTAGTGATATACCACATATTTATTTAGAAGTAATTTAGAAGTAGCATTATAAAGAAAATAAATGTTATATGAGTAAACCTAAGATCTTACCACTCTTGTGAAGAACCTCTGGCCTGGTTCGTCTGGGTTTTCTACTTCTAGGCAGAAACCTAAATAAGGAAGGAAAAGAAATGAATTAAATATGTTTTCATAGAAATTCATTCTTCGTAGGTCTTCAGTACGAACAAATAGATCGTATATCATAATATGTGCAGTTGACTTGAACAATACGAAATACAGCTTTGTTAACTATATCATTCCGGTATGAAAAAAAGGAAATTACTTAATACAATCTGGTCCTTAAATTGTATTTTTCTTCAGGTAGGAAAATTAAATCTAGAATTTAAAAACTATGTCCTAACCCACCCCACTCCTTGCTCAAAACCCCGATACCTTCCAAAGTTATACATGGTCGTACGTCATGAGATGACAACCCCCTGCGTCCATACGTCACACCCCTACTGTGTGACTAAGTGACGTCATTGTGAGGTTTTGTGACGTCATTGTCGTGACGTACAATATGACATGGACACTTGGAGGGTGCGACAAAGTTGTCCTCAGTGCACTGCCTAGGGGCATCTCATGTTAATAGGGGTCTGTTGTGACTTTGTGTGCTTCTGTCCGATTCAAAAGACTGACACCCTGCTGAGGGTTTACTGACACAGAAACTCACCACTGACGTTACCAAAAGCAGTAAAAATTGAAGAAGAACAATGATTGATATTCTATTGAAGATTCCATTGTGAACAAACTGTCCGTGTAGTTATGTGTCTCCCCCATTTAATGTCCTTAGGTTAATCTAACTAAAAGACTAAAGACTAGTACCTATTCTAAATTCTTATCTCCAAGCTGATGCACCGTAAAACCCTTTATATGTAACTGTATCGGCAAGAGTCCGAGATATTGGAATTCATTGCTGTCTGAATATATCATCAAATGAATGTATCCTTCATTGGTTCAAGGCCACATAATGGTTAGTGCATCCCTTCAACGACAGATGGCAGCACCATCACGCTACCTCTGTGTGAAGCATCCAAATCAGGGTAGCTTTAAACTTTTGTATAGATACTCGAAGCATGTATATACATATTGTATCCTCCCAGCTCAATGAATATATTCATCTTCGGTTAGATCTAATGGTGACATTATTACATACTATATTTCACTTCACAAAGATACTCCTCTAATAGCATTGAATAAGAAATCCCATTCACATTGGTACTCAACGTGATTACATTCACATTGCATTCAGGCCAGACATCCATGAATAAAAGTACCCTGTTATGGACCTTGGTATATCAATCCCCATCTCTACCCACAGATATACACTGGTCTCTTTACACACACACTATAAATACATTATACATACAACCCTGTGTGAGTTAGGGGTTGTTAAGTGGGGGTGAGGGTTAGTTTAGAGCATCATTAGACGTCTACCAAGCCTGGTGAGAGCCGGTTATGGCGTCTCCAGGGTGGGTTAAGTAAATGGACAAACTCAAAGCACATGGTGGGGGTCTAGACCCCTAAAATCGACAGTGTGACATGGCATTTTCTTAAAATCGACATGTGACATGGAGCTAAGTGACAAGGACAGAGGAAATTACAAATTTAGTGACATGTGACATGGGTTTTTCTTAAAATCGACAAGTGAGATGGGGACCCCCCATCTAGACCCCCCATGGTGGGTGAGCTGCTCCTAAATAAAACTGTAAAATTGTGTTAACCCATGAAGGGCTGCTGGAGCATTTCATGTCCATTGTTTGTATCACCATGGCTACATTTATGTACCGTCCCTGCCTTGCAGGGTTTAAGTGGCATAGTCCGATTTTCATCATTTTTCAAATTCTGTTCAAATGTTTTCTATACCATGAAATAACACCATATTTAGACATTTGTGGACAATTTATTGCTATCTTAAGCTCATAGACACTTAGAAAGGGGGTCCCATGGACCTTGTCTTAGGCATTTTACAGTGTATTTCCAATGGATTGAGTTTTGGCGTGCACTCCAAAACTAGGAAATAGGGTTTAAATCTGACGATTCTCTCAAATATCAGCTTGATTATGTGGAAGAAGAGCAAATAAATTAGTCACAATAGGAAGTATGACTTATATGATCAACCTGGTTCATTTGGGAGAAGATTGTTTTTTTGCTCCAACTATCGGACTATGCCACTTTAATAGACCCTCCCTAGACCATCCACTGAAGTGCTGGCGAGACTTCTTTGGTACATCATTACGACCAATGGAATGATGCACTGCAGGCCTGAAGTGGCCCTTGATGGGTTAAAATGATTTGTCAGAGAGTATGTACTTTATTTCGTGCTGTACATATTTTCGCGGATTTCACGGAAATCAAAATGCCGTGTATTTATGTCCATAGCAAATATTTCGCCTTTCTCCCAATTTTCCTTAACCTGAGTGGGGGGGGGGGGGTGATACTTAAAAGCAATTAGCTCAGTGAGTATGTATCCTAATATTTTTGGATGCTCACAGCGGATCATATATTATAATGCTGAATCAAAGTCATTGCATACAAGGGAACGTTCAACAATTACCGTAATCTCCCGCGTATAAGGCGCGTCTTATACGGGGGGTTTTAGTTCTAATTGGATCCACAAGGGGGACACCAAGATCTTTCTTTTGATATGTTACACTACCATATAAGCTCATCTGCTGTATTTGGGGTCCAGGAGGGTCACAGGGGTCCAAACAGCACATAGCTTTTTGAATCTTGAAAATCCATTCATTAGAACAAAAGTTATGAATTTTTTATTTTTTTGACCATATTCTGAAACTCTGGGTGCGCCTTATACGCGGGATGCGCCTTATACGCGGGAGATTACGGTACGTCACTGCTTAGGGGGTGGGGGACGGACTTTTCCATACAAAAACAGAGGCAAAGGGGTGGGTGGGTCCTGAACGTTGCCCAATAGTTAATAACTGGTACTTGTTATGAGTCTCTTGAAGCAACACTTACTCTTGTCTTCATCTGTAGATTGGATCTGGGGTATGGGATAATAATGCTAACTTTGGTTTCCTGACAGTCAACTTAGGGAGTGGTCATTATTTATCAACAGGGGGAGGGTGGCGGGTTTTCGCATGGACACGCGGAAATTTTTTACGCTCCCCCCCTCGACGGCAGTCAAAATTTCTTGCGCCCCGCCCCGCGCCAGAGGTGCGGAGAGTTCTCGCGCCCCTCTTTGATCTATAGTAGCTAAAAAGAGGGTGAATTTTTTTAGCCCCCCCCCCTTAAGGGGATCAAAAATTTTTTAGCCCCCCCTCGGGAGGGGCCTGAAAATTTTACGCCCCCCCCTCAAACCCACCCCCCCCCCGTTGATAAATAATGACCACTCCCTTAGTAGTCTAGTAGTGAATGACTGATCACCTATCTACACGACCTTGACATTGGGACATGTCCTAAGAGCTTTGACCTTGTCCTGAACCTCCACACAGAGTTGACCTTGACCTTTATAGGGCTTCTACCCTTCCACAGTGACTGTGAAATCCAAGGGTATGTTCAGTAGCTTTGTCGGCATTACATCAAGGGTAAATTGAATGCCTGTTATAAGATGCTAACAAAATGGATTTCTTTATATGTCTCAATTAGCATATGGCGCATAGGTACTTCAGTAGCGGTGCCCTTTTCATAATGATTTATAAGCATTTTATCAATTTGGAAATGAGCCTGGGTTCACCGAGTATAAATCAGTAATAACATATTGCAGCACTGTAGCTGGTTTGAATTATTTGTTGTTTTCATTTAGAGGGTACCCTTCTTGTCCTCTTGTTCAGGTTCAACATCTGAAAACAATCATTTCGACAAAAAGTTTAGGCATCTTTAGTCGTGTCTTGGGTGAAGACATGGAAGAAAATGGTGTCACATAATAAGACCCTCATACTTTATATAGGGCAGACATCTGCAGGCCAGTTTGGGCCCTTGAGAAAGTCAGAGGCGTAGTAGGAAGCAAATCTTAATTGGGCGGGGGGGGGGGGCAGCGAGGGCCCCATCGCGACCACTTTGAATCCCCCCCCCCTTTTCCTACGCTCCTGTAAAGTCTGCACTGTTCAAGTACTTTCCATGTTCATATGTCCTTTCTGTGGAACCAATGAGAGTACTCTCCCGTGTGGATCTTAACAATTGAACACTAATGACTATTGAAAACAGAGAATACAAATATCACAAACGAATCTGTATTAAAAGGTCGCATTTAGCGTGTTGATATGCCCCTCGATCTATACAATGCAAAACGACATTATGATGCACTAGTGCAATGTTGGTTGGCAATCTACACTTCTGCATCATGCCTGAAAGAAAGGGTTTATGAATGGGGGGGGGGGCTGGGAAAGTGTGTAATAGAAGAGGAACCCACTTCACAAGGACGCGCCTAAATCACTTAGCAGTATCAGTTTCCATGACAACAACAGAGTTAGCTTCAGTTATGTCACTAGGTGTCAGCACTGCCCATGACGATACGTCATGACGTCTCAGCCTCGTTTTGGGTTTCTGCCCCTAGGCGGGTGCTGCCCTCTCGTGTCACATGGCGACCTCAGCCCTCTGTGACCTCTGACCCACATGCAGCACCCCCTACAGGAATCTAGTTGAACTAGAAGGACTTTCTGACCTCCACATGAAAGAGTTCCTCTCTCAGAGGGAGGCATTCTCATGCTAACTACATGTATATTTGGGGCTCTAGCCTGTATAATATATTCCAATGGAATGCCTCAGAACCCGCTTCGTCCCTCGAAGTCAACAATGGTCCAGACATACAATGAGTAATTATTTACAAAGACTGTTCCTCAGAACCATCCTGTTTCGATGTTTAAGGGTGGATTTATTTAACCGGATTCAAATATAAGCCTATATCTTGAGGGCCTCAAGGTTTAAAAAGGAAAGGCACGGTTTTCAAATTTAGGGAGCATTTGAAAAGATTTTGCACCATTTTGCGACAGGGCCAAACAAACAAAAAAGGTTTGTTTCCAGTAACCTGACCGACCCTAGCAAAACAGGGGCAAAAAAACTTTTTTTTGTGATTTTGAAGAATTTTGGGCGTGAAGGAGGTGCTAGGAGGAAATTTTCATTACTTTTGAGAATTTTTCCTGTATCCTTTTCGTGTTCTTCCCCTCTCTTAAAGTTGCCATTTTCCCATGATTATTTTACAATGAAATCAAAGAATTTGATACATCGATTGATATGTGCCCTAACACTTCCTATATAAATGTAAAAAAAAAAAAAATCCGACCTACCAACCCTAGCTCTTTGAGCTATGTTACTGGAAACACACCTTTTAGTTTTCTTGGCCCATAATGGCATGTTATGTTCACTTTTTCAAAGTTTTCCTTTATTTACTGTGCTTATCTTTGACCAACCAGCGCCAGTTTTAGCTTTTCCAGTTTTAGCTTCTTTTTTTAACAACCAGCCGCCCTCCCAACATACCTTGAAGTAATCGCTCCTACTATAATATGAACTATCACAGGAGGTCGTCATTAATCATCCAGTGTTTTATTGTCATCCTGTAGTTGATGAAATAAAGATGACAAAAAAGACTAATGTCTGCTAACCACTAGCAGGACAGCAGTACAAAAGGTCTCATACTGCTCTGTGGGGGTCTCCGCCATGTCGGGGGGGGGGGTTGCACAAGGGGCATTGTCCACCCTGGTCTACCCAATACCAAGACAAAGACCACCCCCCCTCCCTTCCTAGCACCACCCCCCTTTGCATTGGTCAGTCTCAATGGCCAGCCGGCAGTGGGTGGTCACGGGACGCCAGGTAGCGCAGGGGGCACGCCACTTCCGCCAGCGTATGAAGCTACTTCCGCCGTCGTCTGATGCCACTTCCGGTCTGGTTAATTTGTTGTCCAACTCCTGCCGGAGAGAATGGGGAGGATTTAGGTCAATCCGAGCTGGCTACCAGTATGCACCTACATCTCCCCCTACCCCACCCCCACGTACCCATGCAGAGATAAGGGATCTCGGCCTTATCTGATACACCAACGTGCTGTATTCCCCTCCACGTGCTGTGCGCGTGCCTTAACCTACAACCAACAACATGCAGTCTGGCATTCATGATTTTGAGGTGTATTTTGTTGCCTTGCTGCTGGTTTTAGGGTATGGGTTGTATGGCAGCCATATTGGGGTAGATTCCCTTCAGGAATCATTGTGCCATTGACATGTACCATTTCATTATACTATATTTACCCTGTGTCCCAATTTTCCTTTTCAGAAAGCCCCAATAGTATGATTTACACGACATAATATACATCAAAACACTTTCATACTTCTGATAATAAAATCTTAATAATTTGAAGTGTTAGAGACCGGGTATACCGATATCGGTCCAGATTCTTTAGGAACATGAAATTCTGCTAGGGTGGTCCTTGGTAGCGCAGGCAGATAAAAAAGCAACAATATCATTGCTATGTCTCTTTCCCTGGCTTTTCTTTGCTTCATTTCAGAAAAAGAGTCTGCAGCCTGCCCATATTTCAACACAGCCTGGGCAGGGGATGAGAGGTCAGATTTGACCAGGCGTTTCAGCTTTCAGCACTGATAAGGAATGAGTACTCTCTGCTGATAAAAGACATGTATATAGGTGTTTGCAATGCTTTGATATATAGGGGTATCTACGTCCACCTGCTGATAGCGACCTCATCGGTTTCTGAACATCACCTACCGGTAACCCTGCCAGGGGAACGTGACGCCTACAGGTCCATGTGTCGTTGGCATCTGCTACACACACTGTGAAAATGTTGTCAAAATAACAGTGAATTCCTGGCAAAATTACAGAGATTCGTCATTATTATCCGAGAATTTCTTTAGCCACTGTACTGCCATCTGGGACTTAATTGTAGAAACAAAACTGTTTTGCTGCAGTACAATTTATAACACAGAAGTTCACTGGTAAGTTTTATGAGGATGCCTCGTAGATTCAACAATTATTTCCCAAAGTATGCAAAGCTGGTGAATGTTCTAACTAGACTTGCATTCGTCCAAATCACTTCTAAGAGTATCAATCCCCTATGGTCAGCATGATGCATGAATGAAGCTCTTGGAGTGACGCATCATGAAAACCAAAGAGCACTGTGCAATAAACCAGTATGCGGCCCTTTAAGGTATAAGTATGGGATACATCAAAGGGTTATTCATATGCCGACAAAGTAGGCTACAGTTGGAATCAGTGGGAATTGGAGAGCTTTATTCAGATACAAGCTTCATTAAAATTCAGTTCTCGGTGAGAGTCACAGGAAGGGGTCCGCGTAATGAAGGCACCAGAGAAGGTGTGGGGGTTGGCCTCATGTGTGGGTAGTTATCATTAGGTGCCTTTCATCTGCACGTTTATGGGTGTAACATATGGTATTACATCTCATATATATATGCTGTTCTATGAGTTAGGCACAGATGGGTTATGACCAGGTCACTTTACAGAATATTTGAACTGGTCCTTGATTAGACTGGCGGCAGTCCCTGAGCTATCCTCCCAATGCCCCTATATCCCCCATCCTTCTCCTCTCTTTGCTGTGCTCAGATTCACTAGAAATTGATTCACTAGAAATGTTTTTCATTTTCATTTTCCCACCTTATTTCAAATCTCTCATAGCAAGATCTATGGACTTGAGCAAGTCTAGTCCTTGATACAATTTCAACTGGTTATGTGATACTGAAAATTCGAACTTTATATTAAAAACAACAACAACAAATCATTCCAAATTTCTCGAGGTCATGCTCAAATAATCCTAAAAGAAGAGTAATGAAATTGCTTTGTAGTGAAAACTAGTGCGAATCTTAACCGATTAAGTCCCTGTGTTTAAACAATACATATTTGTAGTGTAGGGAGCTAAAAGGGTTAAATGAGTAGCTCACGGAGCAGATGGATAGGTGTCTAGTCCTCATGTCATCCTCAGATTTGGTCTGATTCTCTGACCTATAAATACTGAAAAACCAAAATTCCTAGGTCCATGGAGAAAGCATAGAATCTACTCAGTTCTGAGACTAAGACCGCCCCCCCCCCCCACTCACATCCACGGGCGTGCTTTTCTGGGCTATCAAGAGTCAGAAATCGGCTGGCGCCCTCTGACGACCATGACAGGTGAGACAAGGCATGATGGATGTGTCGCTGCACCTCATTCCACACATCACTGATGCACACAGGCATTTCCCTTACTCACTCCACCCCAGAGATCCACCCCCTCTCAGTTCTAAAATGAGGAGCTCTTTTATTAATTTATTTTTTTAGAGATAAGGAGTCTTCAGTTAGTCTTACCCTCTAAATACTATACAAATCAAAATTAATTCTCTCCTTACAAACTAGGGAAAAGAAAAAATTTGTTTTCTGATAGTTGGATAAGTTGCTTGGCTATAAAATCTATTCTCTCAAAATTGTGATCAATACAATGAGGAATTTGATTAATTTTTGGCCCTTTCAAAAGTTGCTGCTCATGCATAAAACGACAGATGTAGCTGGCCCCAGCCCCCAGCCCCCTATTCAAGTCAATGGTGATTTGTAAATGTCCATTCTGCCATAGAACTGATGTCCTGACCAGAGCTGACCATGTGTCCTTGTGTTCAGGTCATTAGTAATCTGCAATAACCCTTTAGGTATCATATAGTGCATTAATGCATCATGCCCATCTGATGTCATGATGCATGAATGCAGCCCTGGTGAATAGCTCACCAAGGCTTCATTCATGCATCATGCCAACTACATTTTGGTGATGCAGTCTTGAATGGTCGCCACGATTCACCAATGCAGTGCCTGAGAGCACTGCATTGCCGGAGAACACTGCATTGCCGGAGAGCACTGCATTGCCAGAGAGCACTGCATTGCCGGAGAGCACTGCATTGCCGGAGAGCACTGCATTGCCGGAGAGCACTGCATTGCCGGAGAGCACTGCATTGCCGGAGAGCACTGCATTGCCGGAGAGCACTGCATTGCCAGAGAGCACTGCATTGCCAGAGATCACTGCATTGCCGGAGAGCACTGCATTGCCGGAGAGCACTGCATTGCCGGAGATCACTGCATTGCCGGAGAGCACTGCAGTGCTCTCTGGCACTGCAGTGCACAAGGCATCTTAGCTGCCCTAAAATGGTTGTTTTACACGCCCCCCACAACAAGCTAAATAACAAGCCCCTAGGACACCTACACAATGTCAGCGCCACCTACAGAGACGCACATTGTTTTTTGTTGTTTCTTTTGTTTTCTTTTTTCTTTTTCTTAAAGTCTGACTAGATAGATCACAACATCTTTGTCATATCGACCGATGATTCCATAAATCGGTACTAACTAAGTCTAGAGTAGATTTGTATTCGCTCTGAACAATCAGTGTCCTGGCAGATAACGGGCTTCCCTAGCCCACTTAAAAGGGTCTATATCTCCTCTTTCCTATCCCCTCAGGATGTGTGTGGTGCACATATGCGCGGGCACTGACACATTCCTCTGTTAAATTATCAACCTGTGAAGCACGGGATAGCCACTTAGTGCCACTAAAGTGCTGTAAAACACAAATCAATCAATCAAACAATCCTGGCAGATAAGTTTGTGACACATAAATTTATGCTCACTTAAGGGATTCTCTCAACTAAAAGGTTTTTGGAAGTTTGTATTAATCCCTGCTCAGTCTCATGTGAGATGGGAATGCTCCAGATTTTCCAAGAATTGGAATGCCTTAGACTTGCCTTGTTTCTCTCTGCCCTTCCCTCTTTAGATCTCTTCCCAGACCCCACACAGACGTTGTTCTTTGTTACTTTTTTCACAAAGTTCAATTTTGGCAAAGTAGCATATAGAGTGTGTGGTCCAAACATCAACTCTTCATCGATTCACTAATTAATTTTCTAATTCTTCTCTCTACTTGTATCTGAAGTGGGCACTAATGGCAATGACCTTGTACAAGTGGACCACCCCAACCTTCTATAAACCCTCAAAACCAGCCACCACCATCGTCCTACAGCGTCCCCACACCTTTCACACCTACTAGCACCTCCTTCACGCCCAATTTCACACCTAAAACCACTCATCCATGACAGAATCACACCCCATCTCTTCTCAGCAATCCCAACGTCCTTCACGGTTGCCATGACGACCATAAAGACGTCACAGACGTCGCCATCATTCTCCAAAACTGCTTGCCGTCAATAATGGGCGATAATCGGAGATTTTCAATCAGAATTGAGCGATAATGAGGAGAATATGATGATGCCACGTGGCGTGTATGGAGGAGTCAACGTTTAATGGTTGCCCTGGGTTTGGGTGATATGGGAGAATGGCCGGGGGGAATGGGTAGCTCTGTGGGTGGGGGTGATTTTGATATGAGTATCTTATGTAGACTATCTAAAAGTTATCATCAAGTGGGGTTGATTTAATGTAAGTGCCTTTGTTAGGGTGTCAATGACATGGTCAACACTATTCTTTTGTATGCTCTATATCCCTAGAGGTTAACAATGCTTTATTGAAAGGGTTTTTTTTTCTGAAATGGCAAACAAGAATTATGCGAGAGAATTATGCCTTTCTATATTTTCAGTTACTATTGGTTTCTTCTGAATAAAATTTTAGTTCTATGAAAATCTAAAATGAACTGAAAAACAGTTACCTTCATGTTGAAAGCGGTCCCTTGACCTTGAAATATTTTACATCAATACACCTAGACCAATACACATGCATGTTGGTGTATATCCCGGTACATCTTGTCTGTACACCTGGGATCCCCTGCTTGTAATTAATTTCTCAACCCAAATATTTCAGCTGCTCAATAAAAAGAGAAAACATGTCGTGTGTTGCTATACGACCAGTTTTACAGCAGTGGCGACGTCCAGCGGCACGGCACATCAGCACATCGTTAGCCGGATGACATATGCCCCCCGTGTCAAAGGTGTCAGTGGCCGCCAACAGAGGGCGTGGTGACAGGTGGCGGCGGGGGGGGGGGGGGGTAGGGACACAGGGCAGGTGAGAGTCAACTCAGGGCATGTAAAACATACTTTTTATACTTAAGTTATGGTCGATTCCTTGAAAGTTGTTTTGAGTACTTGCCGCCCTTCTGCCAAGCAATATTTAGATTCATTTTAGGTATCTAATCTTAATTGACCGGAGATGGAGGGACATACTTTTGTTAGTTAGCAATAAAAAAGAAATCTAACCTTTGATTTTAGCCATGGGGTTTAAAATGGATAATATATGATGATTGATCTGTTAAGTTATAATCATTGTTCCTGTAGATTGACTACCCTGCTTTCCAAGTTTAAACCAATCATGCAGCATGGGCTTCAACACGTATAAGTACTCCAGATATGCTCCCCCTATGTACACGTATCCACTATAAGACCCCATTATATACTAACTCGATTTGTATTAAACTTGAGTATCCCCAAACCTGAATGCCCCATTTAGGAATTTACCCCTATTTTGTCCACACCCAGCAGTGTGTATCACAACACAGCCTCTTCAGTAGGACCAAACCTAACACCTCCAGGGGCTCTCACCCCTGGAGGCCCCCTTTCTTATACTACTTTTACAACTACAGTTTACCCTTTTATGGCTGCATGATGCCCCAAGGTTCATGTTCCTTTGTTGCCATGATGTACCAATGCAGTTCCGCTGAGTATTCTCAACAAGACAGCAGCCATGCATCATGCCAAACCTTAGAGCATGTATGTACACATAGGGGTCAACATGATGCATTGAGGTAATCCTGGCACATTACTCACCAAGGCTGCATTCCCGAGTCATGAAGAAATATGTACTTGGTGGTTTAGGCACTGTGCTGCCTTTAAAGAGGTTTACTAAACAATAAGAAATTAAGAGGTGAGATCCAGGTAGGTGATGGGGGTGGAGGACAGGGGTTCTGGAGGAGATGTAGTACAGGTAAAGGTCCCTCATTAGCTTTCATTACTCTTCATTATACTGATGGCAGCAGGTGGTCAGTATGTGTGTGTGTGTGGGGGGGGGGGGGAGGGGTACAGCCTAAAACTTGCCCTCATAATGTACATACATTGGATCTAGTAATATTGTTATTTAAATTTCACGTGGGTGGTACCCTTCACAATTGCTGATCATCTGTAACAGTACCTACAATACAACAATGGGCCTGTAACAGCACTTCAGTTAAACTGATAGAAAACAAGAAGAATACCTAGAACGTAACAATGTGTACTTCATGTAACCTGACAGCTTTGTTGATGTACAAGGTGTGAAACATGGTGCTGACATGTTGGTGCGTATAACCCTTTAAAGGCTTATTGTGTATCAATGCATCATGCCCATTGGTCGTCATGATGCATTTATGCAGCTCTGGTGAGTAACTCACCAGGGCTTCATTCATGCATCATACCGACCCTACAGGAATTGATACCCTCCCAGAGGATCGGCACGATGCTCTAATTGAAGTGCTAGCAAGCAGACTTGCCAGCACTTCATTGGTGCATCAAGATGAACAATTGGCATGATGCATTAGCCACCCTTAAAGGGATAAGGTATGTAAAGGTGTGAGACAGGTGAACCTAATCAGCATAGGCTACTTACAGGTAAGTAGCAGGTAACCTACAGGTGTGTACTCTTATTAAGGCAATCATAGAGTCTGGAGGAGCCTGCAAGGTGGGGGTGAAAGGGGGTGGGGGTCCTGGAGGATAGAGAGCGTGTGGGGGGATCTCAGGTGGGTGTCTTGCATTGTCAATGTAGTAAAACCAGGTAACAATAATACGGTGAGATCTGATGCTATAAAAGACCTCTATCTGCAATATACTGTGAATGATAAATTCTGGAGTTAAGTCTAGGCTTGCAATACCTCTGCCTGTCAACCAACTCACTTCGGTAATATTTCCTGTAGGATTTGCTTTTATTTTAGTGTAATATGTCATTGTGATCAGGGGGCTCCACGGAGAAAGTGAAAGGTAGAAGGACTTTCTTAGTTGCAAAGTTATTGATGGATCATTGGATTGATGTAGCGATAGAGAAAGAGACAGAGGAAGAGAGTAGGGGTACACCATGGAGACTAGACTGTAGTCCCCCTTGGCTAGTAAGTGTGCATTCTATGGTCAAGAAGCTTAGATCCTTGCTATGGTCTAGACTGATAAAGCTCCTCTTCCTCTTTCAGATGATTTAGAATTTCAAGGGATTGTAATTAATTTTGAAAGTACTATAAACCACTAAACATACCAGAGTAAGAAATAAAGCTAACCAGGTGTTTTCAGTTGACAACCACCAGAAACCCTTACAAGACCAAAACTATGAATACACACACAATGCCAGCCACACTAGCCTAAATGTTCACAGTGACTTTACCACCCCATTACCCCCGCACTATACCCATCACACCTCCCGTTCCAGGATAAAGAATAGATGAAGATAAAAAAGAGATATATAAATCCTCAAGGTGAAAAGCCTACTAAAAACCTCAACAACAAGCATTAACCCTTTTAAGGGGTCATGATGCCTTCAGGTTCATGTATCTTTTGCAGCATGATGCACTAATGCAGTGCTGGTAAGTCTACTCACCAGCACTGCATTGGTGCATCATGCTAACCCTTCAGGAGAGTCTCAACCCTTTAGCGTCGGCATGATGAATGAATGCAGCCCTGGCGATTTCATGCATCATGACGACCAAGGACCTGGTGCATTATTAAAGGACTTTTCAGCCTTTAGCACCTTAAGTGGGTGCTGATTTATAATGCTTCTTTGTGTAATTAATTACCAGGGCCCCCTGCTAGGGGTCAAGAGTAGGTCCTAGGGTGGTGTGTTGAGGGTATGGGGGAGGGGTAGCTACCACCCCCACTGGTGTGAGAACAGTAGGGGGTGGGTCCTATCAGGCCAAAAAATAGAAAAAAGGTTTATTTCATGGGAGAGAGTGTATAGAAGGAGGAACTCTTCTGAAGCATCACAAGAGCATAACTGTCTTTTCCATGAAAACAGTAGGAAAACCCAGGAATCTCCGACATTGTGCTATCATTTCATTGCTGATAAGTCATTGGAAAAGATAAAACAAAGGTAAAGGCATGAGAATCCCTCAATTCACTGCTAGGTAGCCTTGGATTTCACAATAATAAACTTTGTATTGTTTTCTTCCTTTTTCTTTTTACTCTTTTTCAAGTTTCAATTTTCAGGAAAAATATAACTAATAAAATATGTATAAATTCTATTGAATCTGTGAATATTAAGAGTACCGGTAGTCATGAATATCGGAAACCCGTTTTTGATGTGCCTGTGCCTTAGTAGCAGTCCAGGGGGTACATGACAAGAGGGGATAGGGGGCGTGGTAGTGGTCACAGACGGAGAATAAGAGAGTTGCGTGTTCCAGCTCTATTTGCTGGTATCCCATGGTCCACCCTGTTGCACCCTTGGTCTGTCTCGGTTGTGGGAGTAGGGGAGGGGCGAAACCCTTTAAGGGCCACATATGCATTAATGCATCATACCTGTCTGTTGCCATGATGCATGAATGAAGCAAGAGACCACTGTTCACGGGGCAACATCATTGTATCATGCTGACCCTACAGGGTCATTACCAGCTGGCGGTCACATTCCCAAAGGGTCGGCGTGATGCACCAATGCAGTGCTGGCGAGCAGACTCGCCAGCACTGCATTGGTGCATCACGCCGACCAAGGACCATGAACCTGGAGGCATCATGCTGCCCTTACAGGGGTATCATGGCATCCAGGAATGCTGCATGGCTCTGTGCACCCACCATGTCGGCCGTGTAAACCCGCCCATTGTGTTTGACAAGTGATTTTGAGGTTGGGGCCCACCCCCTCCCCCCTCCCCCACTGGGCTACCAGATGCCTTGACATAGACATGGGGGCATCTGGGGTCTCTGGACAAACCCCCAGTCAACTTCACTTTTTCTACCAGCTTGGCCTGGAACCTTTACTCTCCGTCTAGTCTTTTTTTCCCTTTCTAAAACAGATCAGGTACAATCTAAATACTCCCCAAAGGTCCATTTTAGTATACTGCTTCAATGCAAAATGACTATTCATGTATGTAACAGGCCTAATGCTATGACCTATTTATGAAGGTGCAAGCTGTTTCTAACATCACTGCATTTAACCTCTCCAATTGCCTTTTCATGTTAAATGTAATCAAACTTAAAAGGTCCTATTCCCCCCGAAGTACTAGTGTGTTCTCATGGTACATAACATATTTATACGGTTATTTAAAAAAGGATTTTCTTTTCATCCGAATAACCCATTTTAAATGTTTTTAACTGTTTAGTGTAAAATGCTATAAAGGATGCCATGCCTTTTCTTATCCCTTTTCCCAATTTCTTTTAAGACCAAAACCATCACAATTCTTTTCATGAAACATCACAATTTGCCATGACTAAATGTAAGGCCCATACCAATCTAAACAAATTTATCGAACCCATGTAATGGCATACCCAATTCTAAAACTGGTAAGGGTTCCTTATCAGGTTCTCAAGCTGCAGCTGTCGTTATGTTTTACCTTTATACCTGTGTGCAGCAGCCCTGTCTATGTAAGGTGAAACCACAGTTCACTGCTTCCTTCATACACAAGACTTGTTCACTTAGGGACAGGTGCAATTAATCATACACAAATCACCTGAGTCATCAGCACCAGCACACAATGGGATAACCCCCTCCTCCTGCCTCCAGCAAGCCCTTATATGATGACAAATAGTCTTACTGATGGCATTAAGCAGGTGATGCTTATTATATTCTATATGCATTGTATTGGACTTTCTGCTCTTAGTCACTCTCAAGGTTTACAGAAGCTTATCCACTGTTATTTGAGTGAGTCCACATTACATCAGAGTCATGCTGACTATGGTTTTTGCCCACAATTACTGTACTTAGAATACATGTGTGCAAGGGACTATAAATATAAGAATGGCAGTGCGGCAGTGCCTTTTGTTTCAGTGAAGGATTGGCAAAGTTTTTGTAATCCAATACTGGTCATGGGTTGTCATACAATAATATGACCTTTCTTTTTATGAATGGAATCTCTTATACAAATTCCTGACTTACTCTAGCTTACTACATGTATCGTTTCTTCACTCCTTCAGAATTCCCCTTACCTCACCTGTATATTTCCCCATACATGTATGTTACATACATAGAGAGTTCCTCCTTCATGAGTCCTCTACCCCAATCACCCACCTACCTGTTACACACTGAGTGTACCACCTGTAGCCACCTGGTGGTAGTTCTACGAACATCCTCACTGTGGGGACAACTCACCTATGGACAATAAGAAAAATAAGTGTCATTACTATCACACATTAATTGTCATTGATATCACACATGATATCAGCACCTGCTATTATAGGTATACAGAGGGGTATGAATAACATGAGGTATAAATGTGTATAGTCACTATACTAAATATTATCATTCATATATGAGCATAACACGTATTGGTATATAAATGTAAAACATGTACTATACTAAAGAAGACTTTGGGTAAAATAATGAGTATGTTGGAACTCACCATGCAGTGGCGGACAATTGCTTTCAAGGGAGAGTTCACCGTAGATACACAAGATTAAAAGTTGCAATGAAAAGGGGGGGGGGCAATTTGTACAAAATTTGGATCCATTCTGCGACTTGTCAATATCTCCAAATACATGCTAAGTTCAGAAGAGCAAAATCCATCTGTGCAGATAATGTGTCATATGTGTATATCAATGTTTTTATATAAACATTTATTCATTCATCATACACACCATTGACTTTCTGGCAGATGTACACCACCAATATCAGATCTCTCTGACCCTGCTGAGCCAATATTACTCTAACCCCTGACCTATAGGGACATATGATCATCACCATAGAGGTACTGATATTAGGCGTCGGTCCAGTATTAATAGCTCTGGTCTCTGTATGTATACTATATATCACTATTAGGGACTGATATTTGCCCTTTGAGTGCTCAATACTGTCTTCAATTCCATGCCAATTGCCTGCATAAAGCCCTGATCAATGCATTGCTGGTGTCTTAATCCCATAGGGTTAGCATGATGCTTGGATGCAGCTCTGGTGACCTAATCAACATGGATGCATCATGCAAACCAAAGGCCAAACCGAATTCAATCATGGTGTTTTTTTTTCACTGAACCAGATTCCCCATGTTTTATGTTGAATTTCAATGCAGAATGTCTCCATTTGTATCCATTACAACACTCGGACATGATCGTGTTTATGCCTAACTGTGCCCCTTAGCTCACACTGGGGCACCACTGACTGACCTCTTTGGTCACATGTTAGGCCCATGTTTTGTAGATTTGGTTTAAGCTTGCAAAAGGGTTATGCCACTATCTAAAAGGTCACAGAGGCCCTTAAAGAATAGAGGAAAGTTAGGCCTCTATAGAGGACAAAATAGGCCCTGGGTGTGGGTTATGTAGTAAATAAACTATGGGTTAACCAGGTTACGTGAATATATACCTGGTGCTTCGCACCGGGTATATATTAAGTAACCTGGTTAAACCCATAGTTGATCTGCTTTAAACCATGGTCCAGGTTTGTCACACCTAGTGTATATGGGAGACATTTCTATACAGCAGGTTACATGGGCGCCGTTACATGATATATTCAGAGTGAGATTCTTTTGTTCTAAGGTGTGACCATGGTTAAAAAGGCCCCTATATAGGACTCAGTGGGACTCTGGGTGTGGCGGAGATGGTTCAGATTGAGGTTATACTGGTAAACCACAGACCACTACCTCCTTGTAGGAACAGGTCGTATAGAGCTCTATAGCCATTTGTCTACTGATACTAGACTATACTCTATCTAGAGCTAGAGAAAGAGTCATCAGATACACTGATTCTGGACTGATCATGAGATTGGCAGTACTTCAGTACATTTGCCATTGGAAAGATAAACATAGCCAGTGTTTCTCTCTAGTTAAGAAGGAGTACAGAAAGGTCTTTAGAATGCATTTAGGATGAGGGCCGCTTTATTTACCTTTCATGTTATTTATACCCCATGGCATCTGCGTTTTTAGTCTGTGTATCCAGCTGTGTTCTACAGAGTTCTTCAGACTTAGATTTTGAAATACTATGTCCTATCCAGGAAGATTCTGATGAGGAGGGAGATTTAGGTCTAGATGATGCACCATCAGGATTTCCTTAGGCAGAATGAACACACCTAGTCGCTGTTGTCATGAAGATCCTGTACATTTGTATACATATAACTTCTGGGCATCACACCCTTCTACAAAGATACCACTACATTACATGTAAATCGATAAATGGCATCTAATGACCAGAATGGCTCATTTAATTTAAGCGATGCGATCTCAAATAAATGCCAGTTTCAAATATGCGCTGGGCTAGCGGGCTATTGAAATCAATGTTTAGTACTGAAAGTACCCAGTATTCATATACTGTAGTGACCCATACAAGCGCCTGGCGCTCATTGATTTCAATCCCACTGTACCCCCGGCGCTTATATGAGACAGGCGCTTATTTGAATACTGTTTTCAGTGGTTGAGACCAATTTCAGTACCCTTATACCCCCCCCGTGCTTATTCAAGACCAGCGCTTGTTTGAGACCCCAGCACTTAAACGGGCCATAACGGTAAGCCCCGTCCTGTATAAGGGTTGGGCATAACTTTCGGGGCACTTAGAAGTACCTGGGCTACAGTACTTCGGGCTTCCCTAGCCCACTTAAAATGGTCTATATCTTCTCTTTGCTATCCCCTCAGGATGTGTGTGGTGCACATATGTGCGGGCACTGACACATTCCTCTGTGAAATTGTGTAATGTAGTTCCCACCATGAATATGACCTTAGCTGTCGAAATGGCGTTAAACATCTATTACTCACTCACTCGCTACAGTACTTATGGTGATACATGCAATTACATGTAGTGCATGGGGGTTTATTTTATGTGAATAACTTCTTCCCATAGAGATAGCATTGCAGGGCCGATCCGCACACCCCCAGTGGCGTAATGTGTGCCAATCCACCACAGCGGCCGATCCACCACTGCAGCCTCGTTCTGGGTGCAGGTAAACATTCAAAATGGCAGACCGGCGCTCGTGCAGGGAACTACGGTACCAGATTTTGATAATTTCTCCTTATTTAAACCCCCTAAAAACATAAAATAAATATAGAACTAAACTCCCCTGGTGTCCTCGGTGGCCGATCCACCCCTCGGGGGGTGGTCTCCCCCCAGGGCTAATGCCCTCGGGGGAGACCCCCCCTCGTGGTGGATCGGCCACCTCGTACACCACGGTCGTTTAGTTCTATCTATGTATGTATGGTAATATACAGACGTTAAGTCTTCCTTACTATGTATATATGCCCTCGGAGAATTACCAAACCCCTCCATCATCATCAGTTTCCTGTATGACCCCAGTACGAGCAGGTACAGTATCTATTTTCCCAGAACTATTACCATAATGAGCTAGTACAGTGTATTTGTTAAGGAGTAAATCTGGCTTGGAAGAAAGTTCATCAATGCTAATTTTCTGTCTATCATATATTTTGTCGCTCTTTTATTTTCCTTTAAGCATAGACCAGTTAGCTATGCATTAACACATAGCACTTGATGTTGACAGGAAAAGCATATATGGGCCTGTAGATAACAACCCTTGAAGGGTTTAAGATTCCAGTTGGATGTAAAGGTAAAAGAGCTCATGTTAAACCCAGCATGGTCTAGTGGTGAGTCAAGCCGCCCCTATCCATGACATGTAGGGGTGCACGGAACATGGAGCCTACAGGCTAAAATCATGTTTCTTCATGCTTTCTCAGTCAGAACCGTTTCAGAATGGTCATGGCTGAAGGCCTTGCTACACTGCCCCCCTCAACCCGGGCGGTTTTTACAGGTTTGGCCAATTTTTCGCAATGACATCATTTCTAGTCATACAACTACCTCGTGTACGGTACAAGTTGCTTTTTATAAATAAGCATGGAGGATTTGGCCATAGTTACTAAGTTAGGTGTGCGCCATATGTGATAATTTTCTTTTTCTCTTGATCTAGGCCTAGACTTTACCTCCCTAACATATTATTAAGACATGCATGAAACCATTTCTTCTTTGACAAACTTTGGCCAAACTCGCCAGAAATGCCCACCTACATGGTAGGCCTTTGGCAGACCGGAAGGAGAATCTGAGTAGAGCGGAAGTGCTACTTGTGAGGCATCCCGGGACAGAAAACAGTGGGAAAGTAGTGAGTAAGCAGGTATGAAGCAGTGTGCACCAGAAGTGGTCCCTGAGTGGTAAAAGAGTGTAGTTCACAGTGATACTGCAGTGAATATTAAGTCATTTTGTAGTGGGCACTACACCCTGACTGCTATCAACCTATGGGTGAAATGGAGTCATAATAGAGCCCCTCAGCAGTGTGAGGTGAGTGGAAGGGCAGTCATACAGCAGCCTGTCCGAAATATGTAAATGAGGTAGCAGTGACAAAGCAGCCTTATGCTGCAGTGTATAGGGAGGGGAGCCACTGCAGGGGGAGTGGTGAATGCAGGGGGAGTGGCAAAACAGTTGTCCATGTTACAAGCCATGGTGCTACTATTAGGAGTGGGCCAGTTTCCCTGTCCCTGTGGGGACTTGAACTTGGTACCTCCTGATTACTGCCCTGGCGCCTTAGACCTCTCAGCTACATCCCCTGCCTATTAGCATTTACATCCAACAAATGTGGAAACGGTATCTTGATGTTGAGGCATGGTCAAATACAACAACACTTAACAGTCATCAAACACACTATAGCAGTGCACTAATCATTTTGCTGACACCAAACCTCTGAGTCTAACACTTGACTGTAGCAGATAACAATATATACACCTATATAATCCTACAATATGAAACTATACAGTATAGGATAAGGGGACTGAGAGATCACTAAGGTGAACTAGCCAGAATACAGTTTGCTGATAGATGAAAAATAAAGACATTTTAGTAAGGAAAAGACTAGAATCTGTGTCACTGTGTCACTGGTGGCAGTCTCCACTGCAATCAGGAGCCACCACTGACTTATGGTCCGGGATGTTTTGGTGCTGGTGTAGAGAAGGAGGAAAAAAATGATGATGGAAAGAAGATAGCTCTTCTCATTTGTTCCATCTTCTTTTGCACCTGTACATTCCTGTTTCTTTCTAATTCATTCATTCACCTTTGTGGCCATTCTAGGAGCTATTTCCTAGCTCCCTGAAGAAGAAATAGGCCTAGTATTTCTCCAAACACTGCTATACACTGTAGAAGAAAATGCCGAAATAATGGCGGAATCCTTGTCCCAAAGTTGCCAGAAGTCCATTGATACTTTCACAGAGATTCCTTGTACCATTGTACTGCCACCTGTGGCTTCTTCTAAACACTACAGTGGTTCACTGCAATACAATTATAGTGGTTCACTGGTCAGATTTACGAGGATCCCTGGTAGATTCAACTGTTATTCTTTACAGTGTATGATGACTCCAAAGTTACCTTTAGAAATAGGTCAGCAATGATGGTAGATATTATAAATAAGGAGATGTAAGAGGGGTCGAGAGTATGTATTCTCCTGGCATCATTTTCCCCATAACCTGACTTTGGCTAAGGAATAAGGTCATGAATACTATCATCAAAACCATATTTATTTTTAATCACATAGTTTGGCTGATAACCAGGGTATCTTGTGAGTAGCTTCAGTATCTGTGTGGGGTATTGAGATGATAATAAAGATTGTCCTGTAGACTTGCTCATCGCCATAATTTCATTGAAAGGATTTTTAGATTTTAGACAGTTAAGATATATTTGTAATATGAGATTATACATTTAAATAGCCATACCAAATTGAGATATGAGGATGTGCTTAAAGATTCTCTCACTTTTCAAATGCTTCTCATGAATCAATTGAGAAGTGAAAGAAACTTCTCATGAATCAAAATCTTTTCCTTGGGTATGTGTAGCTCTCCTTAGCTGTGTATTGAAGATACATGGGCATTATAGTGACATTTCAGCCATATTATCATTGCCACAACGTATTGAGACTCTGATGATGATTTATTCAGTAAATCCAAGAGGAAACCCCTCACCTGCCAAGATGAGGAGGTCATGTTTATACATGAGAGCCCCCTAGTGGTAAGCAGGAGACTTACAGGTAACTTCCCATTCCTCCCCCAGATCTACAAGACCTGACCCCAACAGGTAGTCTCCCCTCTGACCCCCAGAGGTCAGTCAGTGGCGCCCCCATGTGAGCAGGGGGCACATAAGGCATATTCATGATCATGTCCAAGTGTTGTAGTGGCGACATTCTGCCTTGAAATTCAACACAAAATATGTGGGGAATCTAGTTCAGTGAAAACATGCTGATTCCTTTAGCACTTTCGCAGTTGCATGGTATTGATTTAATTCATTGCATCATTTTAAGTTGTCATGATTCATTAATGCAACCCTGGTGAGAAACTCACCACAGCTGATTTAATGCATCATTTGGCCCTGGTGCCACCATTATGCACTGATGCAATTTTTCAAGTTACTTGCTGGTAAACTGTTGGTGCATCAAAATGAAAATAAAATGATCCACCTCTAAAGGGCCAGAATTAGTTAACATATATGTATGAACATCGACTGGTAAGGTCCAATTGAAAGGGGGACATTGAATCTATTTCATACCTGGCATTGTTAAAGAGCTCAGGTGCTGCATGGCTAGACAGGTATGCTAAATTCCCATTCAATTCAATTCTACCTCTGTTAAAAGGCACAGCAGTTTCCTCCAACATTTCTCTAAATATCAAATCGTTCAGGCATAATTGTGCAATGTACTGTGTTTCAACCACTCACACCATCATTACTTTAAAGATCACCTTCACTTTTGTTTTGCCATTTATAGTAAGTCATGTGGCATTTCTGCAATCACATATCAAATATTTTATTTTATAACCTATCATTTGAATTTTCAGTTTTGTTTTGGGAGTAAAGTAAGTCATTTGACATTTTGAAAAGGCCCTACTTGAGTGTACAGTGGCTGGGCACCTACTCAACTTCTACCTGTAACATTATTTAACTCAGGTATCAACCCACCCCCACATCGAACCCACCTATAGCTCTTCTTAACCCTGTAAGAACCAAACAATGTCTCCAGCTTCATGTTCTTCTTTTGTCATAATGATGCACCAATACAGTGCTGGTAAATTAATTCACCTGTAATCAATCTGGACATCAAGCGGACCTTCACAAGTACATCAACCTTGACTATGACTATGATTTAGCATATTTTAATAAGGTTTATAGGCCTTTTAAAGGGTCTATACATGAACATTCACACCTGTATTTCACCTGAGGTAACGGATAAGCACTGACATTCAAGTTTAGTCTTGTAACATGACCATAACACAGACTAGCAAGCAGCAAACAGTGGTGCCGCCTGGGTAGCTTGGGCAGAGACTAGACTAATTCAAGTTGGCTTTTCAGCTATAATTAGCACTCACTATCTAAGACAGGGCTCATATTCTCAGCCGAGGTCGATGGGCAATAAATACGACCAGTTTTATATGATGTCTGACAAATCTGAATTAAGATAGGATCATAAAATACATGTATTTCTATCACATTGACCTCCTATTCATAACCCTCATCTGGCAAATAGGATCCATCCTGATACCAAATGGGAACACTTGTGTACCTCTTTATGGCCCTCATTGTGTTAAATTCTCTCTCTCTCTCTCTCTCTCTCTCTCTCTCTCTCTCTCTCTCTCTCTCTCTATATATATATATATATATATATATATATATATATATATATATATATATATATATATATATATATATATATACCATGCTATCATGATGCTTAAATTCAGCACTTGCATGTTTCTTTCTGATGCTGCTCTCATACTGCATCATTACAGCTGATACATGTACTCCAAAGTAGACAGTGCAGTGGTTACAATAACAATCATATATATATATATATATATATATATATATATATATATATATATATATATATATATATATATCCTGCCACAGCATTGTGCTAAACATCAACAGTGAAGCTTATGCCAGCATCATGATGCTGTCCTTAAGAGGTTAATTCACTGCCAGAATGGAGACACTAGCAGTCAGCCAGGTTGTCCATCCATGTGGTATTATGGAAAATCAATCACACATCAATAACCGATTATCGGCTCAACTAGAGCCTACACTTGGCAGCTGACCAGGCCCCAGTCCACCAGCCAGCAACTACCTCAAAATATGCTATATTTTCTTCACTTTTTACTTTCCCCCTAGATATGGAGCCTTTTCAGTGGTGTCAACTGCTGGTGTTGGTATAAGAGGACCATTATATTTGCACCGGTTAGGTGCCTGTAGTCAATATGCATGTATAATTTAGACTGAAGGTTTCAAAAGGGAAGAATTGTACTTGGTTATTACGTGGGCTATGAAGTGCAGAGTAAGGTGCTAATATACATTATCAAAAATAACCAACTAAATATATACATTACTCATTTGCTTTTTCAGAGTACTCCTACATTTAGAGAAAATGTGTCCAGTTGATAATTTTGACCCATTTGTTTGAATAAGAAAATATTAGAATTGATATATTTCTGTATCGCCAACTTCCTTCATATTCAGTGTTGTATCCTGAGACAAGTATGATATAGATAATTCATAAATAGGATGAACCTTTTCTTAAGTTTAAAAGTTTTATTTAGCCTAAAACAAGTTAAGATAGAATAGAATTTCCCTCATTTTAACATGGGTGCCTAATTCCTCTGAGTCCTGGGCTAGTAGAGTCTGCGTGTTCCCATTTCACATACCTGTCCCACATAGTGCACATTCTGTAAATCAGTGTCCAGACTGGCACATAACTGATCCCCTCATTGACAGCCTTAGTGTCAATACGGCTGGTGTGTTGTATAATCCAACACACTGTCTCATCCACTTCTAAACCACTTGGACTTATAACCCTTTAAGGGCTGGATAATGCATGTGGTCATCATGATGCATCAATGAAGTGCTGGTGAATCTGCTCCCCGGCATTTCATTGCTGCATCATGATGACCCTCCGAGAGTGCATCAACCTGCTTCTAAGCATCAGCATTATTAGATTTAGGGCCGCAGAATGCCTCAAAGTTTATGCCTCTTTGTTTGCATAATACATTAATGCATAGCTGATGCATGGCTCCCCATAGCATCATATTGGTGCATTATGATGATCTCTCAGCCCTTTAAGGTCAGCATGATGCTTGAATGCACTCTTGGTGAGTTACTCGCCATACATTCACTGTCCTTCCTTTAGCTGGATATTGGTTTGGTGTATTTTAAGCACTATGCTGCCCTTGAAGGTAAGGGGTTAAACAATGCTCTGCAACGTGGCCAATGATCCTAGCATGCACTTTGTTAACATTAACAAATCTTGACAGACCTCACAGAAATCTGACAACAGTATTGAACCCCCCCCCCCCAGCGCTGATTTGCTATCTCGATCTACTAGTTTGGATAAATTTTATCTTACCCTCCATTTCTTCTCTCCACTTATAACCTTAATATTCTTGGCCTAGGCTTTACATATATTGAGAAGGGCCCACATGCCTGCGACCGATTCTTGAGAGGTTTTAGCTAAATGTCTTGCCTTTATGTCTTAAATCCAGACAAGTGCACTTGTGTTGGATTTATGCTCTCCCAGAAACCAATATATAAGTAGGTATGGGGAATAACACAATGGTAGACATGGGCATGAAGTTTAACAACAGTGGGCCCAGGGGAGGTGGTTCTAGGGATCAGGGGATGGGGGTCTAATTCTAAATCCCCAATGCTAACCATCTGTATTAACTATTACAATAGGATTAGCGTGTACATAATTCCCTGATTGCCGATTGTACTGTAATCTTGTGATTGCAATCTGGCAGTAGTCTAGGTAAAAACTACAGTATTGGATTGCTGGAAGGCGTGGTTATTTCCCATGGCTATTTTCACTGGCAATAATTCTTCTACGGTGGATTTGATTTACTAATATTATGATCAAGGCCAGTGGTTAGAAGCAGAATCCATCTGCCTAAAAAAGAGGATATCAGTCTAACTCAATCAGTTCTCCCCAGCCCCTTTCCCTATGATTAACAGTTGATTATTAATAATTAATATTTTTGGGAACTTGGCCTAAGGGGGGAGAGTGGCTAATCAGACCATATGGTGCCATCTCTAAGCAGAGTTCCCAGACAGGGCGTATCTAGCCTTTAGGCTCAGAAGGCAAAGAGTAGGGTGAAGATTGGAGAGTGTGTCTGCATGACCAGAGGTCACGTGGGGTGTTTACATGTCATGTGACCAACTGTTAAGGTCATGTGATCTGTCATTATGTTCTGTGATCCGTCTATAGAGAATCCTGTAACTAATTCATTTGTCTCTATTTGATCATCACCACAATGTGTGTGACGGTGTTTAGGCATTCCTCTGAATTTATCCCACTTTCGATTAAAATATCCTGTACATTTGGCATTGAAGGTCACATTCTAAATTAAATCTGCCACCGATTATATTCCCCTGCTATATGTCCAATATAGAGGTGTTGGATGTAAAATGACTACAAAAGTTCATCGAGTAGACCTATATTCTCTAGTATTTTATAAACTCTTTGTTATCAAACTCATACAAACTGACGGTTCTAGCAGCATTTTATAGAGTGAAGAACTGAAGTCCTATCTCGTTTCTCTTCCTTAATTTGACATCAATGCGTCTTTGTCTAATATCACTGGGTGATTTATTTATCTATCTTTTTTTATAATGCTCAGTAATCTAGATGTGGTATAAAACATAAAAGCCGCATTATTTAATACCCGTGATATCAGACATGTCATCTTCTATTCTACTCCAACGCCACCTGGCTGCATATTGTCTGGGCTGTCATTGTAACCAAGAACATCTAAAAACATAATTTAGACATTTAACCCTTTAAGGGTAGCATGTTCTCACCATGTTCATATTTCTATGCTGCATGATGCTATAATGGTAAAGGTGAACGATGATTAGTTTGAGCTGACCGTTTCTTCACGAGGGTGACCTGCCCGTTCCGCACGAGGCCGTTAGGCCGAGTGCGGAGCGGGCAGGACACCCGAGTGAAGAAACAGGAGGCTCAAACTAATCAGAGTTCATCTTTACATTTATGTCAAGGTGTTTGAGAGGGAAATCAATCGATATTTCATCGATATCATTCAAAATTAACTAATCTTCACCTACCACCAATGCGAAATGCCGTGTGCCGCCATCTTGTTTGTTTACGTTTCAAAAATGCTGCGCATGCGCGGTGGACCTATGACATCATCGTGCGGATTTCCCGCGGGTTATTTAACGCAGGGGTGCAATACGGGGGTTCAGTGCATTGTCAATGGGCGCTCGATATTCACCTTGACATAAAATGCAATGCAGTGCTGGTGAATACACTTGCTCTTGCTTCATTGGTGTATCATGCAGATTATTTGGGAGTGTATCAACCCCATGTCAATCATTTAAGAGTGCATCAACCTCATATTGGATTGGCATGATGCATGAATGCTGCACTGACGAGTAACTCACTCACAAAGACTGCATCCATGTATTAACACTGACATATTGGTATAACAAAAAAAAATCATGCATTAATTAAAGCGCTCTGAAGCCCTTAAATAACCATCTAGGTGCTCCTTTTGTAACTAAGCCATGCAAAAACCTTATTTAGAATGACCTAGAAAGATTTCTTCCTCATTAAATTGCAATGCTTATCTCATCAATGGACCAAAGTAGACATTTCTTTGAAAGGATAGAGGTACAAATAGAGTTAGATAATGTGTTTGAAAGAAATGGCAATATGTGAGTCGTCATGAGCATATTATACCTTTGACACTAGGCGTGACAAGCGAGGTTTTGGGTAATTCGAGATGAGTTGATAAGGATAGAAATATTTCTTTTGTTTGTTTTTATTTTTATTTATTTGTTGATCTAAAATATTGTACCTACTGTATACCTGAATAATTGAATGAAGACTTCTCAAAAACATGGAAAGATGATGGGTATAAGAGAGGAAAAGGACACACCAAGATAGAAATGACAAGAAATAAAACTATCTTTACCATCGGCATATTAATACAATTTGAGAATAATTACTTAGATTGAAGATAACAGCGAAAGATAAATCTCAGGCACCTAACTTTTTCCCTCCTCCTCTGAATCAATGACAAATAGAAATAGAATCACACCAAACGTAACAATCCTTAATGCTGCCGACATTGTCATTTGGCTGAAGGCCATTTCTACAATTCAATATTGAAATATGGGTGAAATAACAAAATGATTGAGATATGTGATAAGTTTCTAAAATATATGATTTAACACAGCAGGGGTGTTTTGCATGGTTTCACCTGATGGTTGAGGCATCTGTCAGCATCTGTCAATGTCTGTCATTATGCACTAAGAACTATGCAGACAAACTTAACCCTTTTATGACAACAGTATGCTATGTAACTGTGTATGCCCTATGGTCTTCATGATGCTCGGACAAATCCCCGCCTTGGAGTAAGATATTGCATACTGGCCTTGTGGAATTGATACACTCCTGAAGGGTCGGCATGATGCACCAAAGCAGTGCTGGCGAGTAGTCTCGCCAGCACTGCTTTGGTGCATCATGCCGACCAAGGAATATTGTGACCTTTAGAGGGTTAAACTCAGATCGGTATTGTGACAGTTGAGAGTACACAAACCTTGGCAATGGAAACAAAAATCTATGACAATTCGCCAAATTAATGTCCTCCCCAAACACACTTATGTAGAATGTGGTAATGTTGGGACAGACTCGGCATACTCGGCACATTCCAGCTAGTCCAGCTAACTCCCAACTCTACCCTGCCTCTCTTTCTACTACATGTGTCAACCCTTTTCTTTCCCTCTACTTCAGTCTCTTTCTCTTTTCCTTTCTACCATCTCCATTTTATATCTACTGTAACTTACTACTTCTACCAAATATAGACATCGCCAGACTTGATGTAGATGACATTTAAATATGAGAAAAAACAAAGATATTGGTACTATAGTTTAGATAAGCCATACCAATCGACATTATGGGAATGTGCTTATGGGAAGTTTCTCTCGTTTCTCTAGCTTCCAATTCTAGCAAAAGAACTCCTAAATTGAAATGTTATACTACAAGTATATAGCTCTCTCTGTCTCTGTCACTCTTGCTCTTGCCCTCCGTCTCTCGCTTTCTGTCTCTCTGTATGTCCATGGTCTGTCCGACTCTCTCTCTCCCTACTGTTGCCTCGTGTATGTCTGTCTCTCTCTCCCTTGCTGTCTCTGTCTGTCTCTCTTTCTGTCTCTTCATCTCTCTCTCTAACCCTATCTGACTCTCTCCTTCTCCTCTCTCCCATTGCCCTTTTTGCCTTCTTCCAGGCTACACAAATCCCCATAACGCCTACATAACAGTCCATGCTTTGCATGACGGCTTGTGTAATCAGACCGTGCAGTTGGAGCGTTAGGAGTAACCACTGACCAGCTGGCATACTAGAAATAGTTTAAATAATTGCCGGAAAGTATACAAACTATCAACTTCCAACATACCATTCACTTAGTCTGGGAAGAAGGCTTCCCTGAAGGGTAAATACCCAGACATTTGGCACGGTCTATTATTTATTGAAAGATGAATTGCAAGTTGCATGATTCTTAACGTCCTGTTGAAATAGTCATGTGGGAGGCATGATTTATCCATGGCTCAAGTACTTTTAACTAGTCATGAATTCAGGTTCAAGATCTGAGGTGGATTCAGGTTTATTCTGAAATTAAAAATCTACTATAAGCGGCTGAAAATACATTTCTGTGGCATTCCAAGTGAGGAGAGTGAAGAAATGTGAAGTGCATTCATTCAGAATATGGCGTCCATTTGCAGACTAGACCAAACTTGCAACCAGCCATGTCAATGATGTTTTATCCGCCCCCCCCCCTCACTTGCCCCCCTGCCTGCCCCCTACTGGGTACCCACAATGCAACAGCTGGTGGGGGGTAATTAAAGGCTCATTAAGCACATAAACAATTCCTGCCTCTTACCCTACAACAATACCAACTCCATAAGGGGTCCACCACCTACCCACCAATACACTACTAAGGTAGTAAACTCCTGCCATAATAAAAAATAACTCCCTGTAAATTGGTGTGAAATAATGGCAGGGTGGGGGTATTATAACTGTTACTTTAAGCTGTATACGTGTAGGTAACACATGATTACCGTGGGAATTAAAGCCCATGGGATAAATAACCTATGGGATGACACAATGGTGATTACCCTTGAACATGAAACAAATTCTTCAATTTTTAATCTGGGATTCCAACATCTCCCATCCCATTAAACTCATTAAACCAGCAATCTATTCTTTAGTTAGCTTACAGGGAATAGAATCAGGGATATGGTTTTGTAATTTCAGATTTCGTGGATAGGGCATTCCTACGGGGACAACATGGAAGGCTATGAGACCCAGATACTGGTACATGTTAATGGTAGATTTTCACGGGTTTGGCCAAACACTTTCACCACTCTATCATTCTATTATTACATCTATCGCAGTATCAGTACATGTGGGAGGCGTATACCAAGGAGGTATAGTATTGTAGGCTTTTTACACATCTTCTTTAAATGATGTACATTTTCCCATGGCAAAAAGAAAGTATATTTAAGCCCTCAGTTGCAAAGGTTTGGTCTATTTCTTAGGGATCAATCCCATATCACCCAGAACCCTATGGTGCATGCCCAGTTACTATAAAATCCTTTTCAGGATCTACTTTATTAGTTCCTCAGTAACCATGGTAACCATGTAACCATGTTTAACACACATTGGTTAGGGGTGAGAACACACAAGGAACATCTTGTGTGGGCCCTAACTGTGTATAAAAGACTCCCAAGATTTAAGCACCATCACTCACACCACATAAAGATCAGGACAGCTATAGCACTTTATAAACCAAATGATGTTTCCAAGGTTCACGTATCTTGATGCCCCAATGCAGTGCTGGCGTACTTTCTTGCCAGAAATGCATTAGGGCATCATCCTGACTCTTCATGCTGTAGCAATCCTAGGGAGTCAGTGTGATGCTTGAATGCAGCCCTGGTGAGTAGACTCATCCATGGCTGTAATCAAGCATCATGCCAAGCTAATAGGCATGATGCATAAATGAGCTGGACACTTAAAGTGATAACCACCCTTATATCAGGGACGTGACACAAAGCTAAGGACAGTTAAATAGCACCTATACAACACAAACATGTACCTAGGTCATTGGCTATCTCCTAAATCTATGTCTAACATGTAGATTCTATAGCTAACAGCAATTTAGGGTTTATCTACAGTGGCTAGGTCATGATCCGCCATACTTAAAGGAATAGTGGCAGTGTGAGGGTAGAATGCGGGTGTATGCCTCAATGGTCCACAATACAATCACCACTGTATGTAAAGGGGCTATAACTGGTATGTTGGACATGCAGGCAGGTGTGTCATGCAAGCATGATTAAATATAGGTAGGTGAGACATGAACACCTTGGCATGCACTGAGAGCATTCATTCCACAATCCACATAGAAGATTCTCAGTATATATGCACCTTGATATTATTGCTTTGAATAATATTGGCATATTCTCTTAAACCTCATGAATTCAAAGGATTAACATTGTAGGCATCATCTTAGACTTAATTGACAGTAGACAAGGGAATAGTAACCTATTGATTCTGCAAAAGCTAACTTATGGGGTATTAGAAACATTTCTGAATGTATATTCTGTACATCATATAGTTTTCCCAGGCATCCTAAAGTGTGTTTCCAAACCTTCAACATTATCAAAATATAGGTCCATATTTTAAACTGTAAGTGTAAAACCAGAGGGGCTAAAACCAAAGACTATCTGTTCCTACACATAACCTCATGGCACCTCATAGCCTCTATGACATAACTAACCTCTTTTCCAGGGCAGGATGATGACACCTCTCTCCCTGATAGATCGATGACCTTACAACCTCAGTCCTGCTACAACCCTGGAGGGACTCATTCCCAGGGCAAACCTTCAGTCATCCCTCAGGTCACCCTGTGTATACCCCCGGGGTAAACCCTCACAACCCATTAGCCATTTCGCGGCTCCACACTGTAAAAAAGATAAGAACTGTTATATATACCAGGGATCCTTGTAAAACTGAAGACTGAACCAGCTTACATATTGCAGTGGAGCTCTATAGTTTCTACAACAGGTCTCCAATAACAGTACAGCAGTACAAGGAATCTCTGTGAAAATAGTGACAAAGCTCTGGCAACTTTGGGAAAAGGATTTTGCTGTTATTTCAACAACATTTTCTTTTACAGTGCTATATACACTGGATTGATAAACATGGTGCAAAAAAAGGCAATGAGTGGCCATTAAAGGGTTAACTTCAGGCCACTCTTTAACACTCTAACATAACCCCACAATGATGGACAACTCCCTTCACATGTATCAGACAACAGCAGGTGTCTCACCAATCACAGACCGGCTCTCACCCACTTCTGGCACGGCCAGCCAATCAGAGGCGCCGTTATAGCGAGCAGGAGGGATCATCTTGTGGTACGGTTGTCAACAAGTAATGGATCTTCAAGCAGAGTTTGCATTCCCGGAGGTTGGCATTTGCAGTGGTTTGAAGGGTTATATATGACGACAACAACATGGTGGGTGGAGAGTGAAAAATGAGTTGTGTCTTCCCACGGCACAGAGAGTACTTGAGTACTTAGGGAGCATCTGGGAGCAACTCAATGTCGAGGCTCAGAACAGCTCAGGGTAAAGCCTATGGAGAAAACGGGGACATGATATGATCAAGAATTGTTACAGAAAGGGACAGTTATTTGTTGTAAGATGTTATCGGCGCCATGTTATCGATTGGCCAAGTTTGGCCAACATTCATGTATCACCTTTTCACATATATATTTTCATTGTTCTTAGATTAAAAAAGAAAATCACCCTCTGAAAATATCAATGGGGTGTTTTATCATCCAACACAGCCCAAATGATGCTATCCGGGAATCCTGGCTAAATCCTTGCGAACTGACTGTACAAGAGGCCTGACAATATGTCAACATAAGAAGGAAAAGCTATTTTAGCACACTGTATCTCCAGACTTTGAGGTTATCTTCTAGTAGTCTGGACGAATGTGTTTTTAAAGAGGGGGCGCCACTCATCGCTGAGAAGACCCTCCAGGACGATCTTCTAGCAGCCCCTGAGACAATACATGAGCCTTCCCCCAATCCGATACCAAATGACAGCTCCCTCAGCATGTATCACCATTCCTATAGAACACTACACAGTTAGTCACTTTAGAACTGTGGGTCCTTAAGTCTCTGAGGTCAATGTTGTAGATAACATTTAGACATAAGTGGATACAGTTACTGCTTGCTGAAACAGTCTGTCCTCTAATCTGCCATTTGTGTAACCCACTAAGACAAGCTCAACACTTACTGCGTATGAGTCAGTCCTGGACTATTCTCCCTGGTAAGACCCAAAAAATGGTTAGAAAATCCTCTTAAAATACAGGTTTTGAGCAATCTCTGGAAAGAGTTGGCAATAAAAACTACTAGATTTATCTCATTCCTATCATGGAGTAATGGCATAGTCTGATGTTAGATGTTGATGCAGAAATCTTACAGGTCCATGTAGATCATATGGATTGGCCAATTATTATGTTTTGTTAAGGTATCAGGTACGAGCCCACAGGGTTCACTCACTATTTCAAAAGGGGGTGCAGAATGTATGTTTTCCACTTCACTACATCTGCAAACCTCCTGAAAATGGAACATGAAATACTCCCTACCCCTATTGTGTCAATGTGAGGTTATCTGAGAAAAAAGCGGGGGGATCTCTTTCTCATACATAAGGTCATAGATATGTCGAAACGATTTTTGTATCAAGTTTCAATTTGGCCCAAGGGGGGTAATCTGACTAGTGTAAGGAGTCTACATGGTGTTGATAGGTTTCTATGATAACTCAGGACCAATTGACACCTGTAAGGGTTCACTATGATGACTTTGTATGGCTGCCTGACTATTGGGTACCCTGCTAATATATGGGTTTAAAACCCAGAGCCACAACAAAAGGTGATCTGTTTCCAGTAGGCTATAGCTATAATCAGACCTCAGCTCCCATGAAGATAATTTCAGAAATAATTTGGCATGTTCTAATGTGCCAAAGAAGAGTACATTGTATGTGGAACTACTGCATACTTGGTTTGAAAATGATATGATTCTATTTTGCCCTTTCCCCTTGGTCTTGTTAAAGTTGTTCGTAAGAACCAAGGGCCTTGTAAGGTCTCACTGTCCTGGTTATATATTCGCTTGCCTTCAGTAGCCACTGCACAAATTACATGGGAGATAAGTAGGGTATTGACTATTTCTATGCAGAAGGCCTTCTTACTACTTCTGTAAGGAAAATATCCTATTGTTCAGGAAGTTCTGAATACTTACATCCCTGTTTTCACCTAGGTTCTGGACAAGGTCTGAGGGGTACAGGTTTTGCCAAGTGCTATGTTCTGAACCTAGGTGTAAGTGGCAGAGTTTTCACCTAAGTTTTGACCAAAGTCTAAGGGGATAAAGGCCTTACCTAAGTTCTGGACAAGGTGTAGGAGGTAGAGATAGATGGTATGAGATACCTGTGTATACAGCTTATTGAGACAACCACCTGTTGGCTGCTTGTAGGCGGATGGCTCAGGGAGTGAGTGAGTGAGTAATGGTTGTTTAACGCCAAGCCGACAGCTAAGGTCATATTCATGGCGGAAAAAGTACATTAGACATCACGTCACAAAGGAATACATGTGCCTGTGCCCATGCATATGGACACCAGACACATGTAAGAAAGAGGGGACAGGAAAGAGGAGATTCAAGGAACGAATATGTGCCAGTGCCCGTGCATATGGACACCACCCACCCTCAGAGAGGATAGAAAAGCAAGACATAGACCCCTTTTAAAGATGGCCTGGGGCTGGGGAGGCCCGTGGATGGCTCAGGGAACCGGATACCCAGAAATGATGGGGTAAACAGCAACACAATGAAAAAACTAGATAGTATAGATCCAGACATCCTCACAGGGAGAAAAAGGGGCTCTGGGGGTCTAACAGCAGCAGAAAAAGGGGCCCTGGGGATCAACATAAAAATGCTAGTACCGTATTGGCCTGTTTTATATGCTTTGGGGACTATAACCACTACTCTCATAATATTATAAGTGCTTGGAATACAGCGATGTTGAAATAATTAGAGAGTAAGCACTAAAACTGTATATCAAATCAGTGCCTTTCTCATATAAGCATATAGTACAATTGGAATCTACTAGTATAAGATTATTTGAGCCACTACGGTAGATTAGGGGGTGAGAACGGAGGGACAAGGTGTCAGGCTGTATCTCGGTGGGATAGGTGTACTGTCATCACAATGTAAAAAGTACAGACAACATATATCTGTACAGATACAGAAAAGACTAGGTGTACAGAGGGGAGAAAGGCTCTGCTAATATAGGGAGGCTGATGGTAGGCTATACATTTAAAGGGTGTTAGATTAGATCCCCTGAGTTTGGTTAACATTAATGCTTCATTTCATCAAGTCTAAATAATGGCATTAATGAATTAGTTAATGTGAGGTAGCTGCCACTACCAACTCCTGCCAGGAGCTATCACATTTCAAAGCGCCAGAGTTTAAACTTTCCATTTCTTTTCAGTCACAATTACAGCCAAACTTATGAAAGTCAACCAGATATGAAATTTGAAGGTAAGTTAGAATGGTAGGATTTGCTCAAGAGACTGTATCTAAGAGTTCCAAACCTGTTGTCATCTTTCCACGTGTGAACTATCTGTCTTGGTGTAGATACCTTGAGCAGTATGTTATTTGTGACTCTTTAAGTGTAACCAGGGTCTAGTGGGGGCTGGGGTTCAGTGGGAGGGAAAGGGAGGGGGGTGTTTACTATAAACGACACTATACATGTGGTATGGAGAGGCACATATCATAGATGTACTGAATCACTTTGATGATGTAGAAAAGTGAAATTTTTAAAAAGGAGAAAAAAAAGAAGAAAATGAGAACTGCAATGTACTTACATATTGTCCTCATTAGTGGACTCTACTAATTAGTGGGCAGCTAAGAGATATACTATCCAAACTATGACTCACCTGAAGGATAAAAGTAAACATAAATATCAATATTTATTATAGTCAGATAAACACAGACAGTATAGTTTAAACAAAAAGATATGAAAGAAATGACGTTGTGTAAATTTCTTTTCAGGTCACTTCCATGTTACTCAAAGAATACCAATTCTGTGTGTTAGTTAGCATTTCGTTTTATAATTCAAAATGAAGAAATTATGGGACCCTATAAGCAAGAAATATCGTTTTCATTTGTTTTATCTTTTTCTCTCATCGTGAACTGTAGGTTTGTCTAAAATATTAGACATTACTAGACACAAACCAACTTGAATAGCCCACAGAAACTGAATTTGGTCACATCATATCCCAAAACAGCTCCCATATCTGTATAAACCCCTCAGTGCTATAAAATGAAAAAGGTCAGTAATCAAACATCAACTGCTGACCCCGGTGACACAGAGACACACATGTGTAAAAACACGAATTTCCGCTCCTATTTCAATGGTGGTCGTTCTTTCTGAGGTGCCGCCATGAAATTTAATCAAAATGTTAGGGAGCTGCTTTTTCAAAGCCAATGAACAAAGAAGGAGACCCAGGAAGGAAACCTGGTACACCACTGGCCTGAAAGGACACTACAGAAAATGTATGACCCTGCAGAGAAGTCAGTTGGAGAAGGGGAACTCAAGACACGCCCCCATCTATAACTTACACGTTTTGAGAATGGGCAAAAAGTCAAGGGGTTGGCCGTAGAGAGTGGCCTCGCAGCGAACAAGGAATCCTTGCTACATATAAAGGGAAGACAAATAGTATATGTCAGTCTGCACATAGAATATGCATGAGCAAACTGATAATGATAATCATAAGTATTGAGGACTGTGTATCTCAAGCCAAAGCAAATGGTCCCAATAAAGCTAGAAGTTATGCATTATAATTATGTCCATCAATTTGAAAATGCACTTGGGATGGCCCATATGGCATCAGAATTGGAATACACAATGAATTTGCCCCCGTCCATAACTTCGACATTTTGGGAATGGGCAAAAAGTCAAGGGGTTGGCCAATGAGAGATCCCTCGCAGCGAACATGTCTTGGAGGACAAGACAAGGAATCCTTGCACGAGATTGTGTATGGGGCAGATTATTTGTATATGGATGTTTGCACATTGAAAATACACGAGTACTATCATAATCCTAAGTACTGAAAACTATTCATGGAACTCAAGTCAACAGCAAATAAACCTTTATCTACATATACTAGGGGTTATGCACAATTTGAAAATACACTCTGAGTGGCCCATATGGCATCAGAATTGGAACACGCCATGGATTGGTAGACCTCATAACCCTAATGTCCACTGACTAGTCTGACTGCCTTGGGGCAGTTTAAGCATACTTTTTGATGCCTATTGATGCCTGCCTGGAGCCTTCCTGTACTAATATAGGCACACGCAGGACATCAAAAGGTTAACCTAATGCCGATATAGGGACATTATCTGCTCTAATAGAGGCTTCCAGCATGCTGGGGTGGGTTCAGGTCAGGTCCTATATCTAGGGTAAATTCGCCTTAGCTCGGACGCATATCGTGAATGGGCCCCTCAAACTTGTATTCATACCAAAGTCTCCTTGGTTAGATTTAGGCCTATACTTATGCACACTGTGCCCAATAATTGATATAAATATTTATGGTACAATTCAAGGGCACATGTCTCTTCACGTATAACAGTAAGACTAGGACTTGGGAGGCACCAGATTAAATTCCAAATTCCGATGGCCGATATAAGGTAAATCTACCCTACCAACTACCTCTACCACCATATTCATGCATGTATCCGGGGGGCATATATTTCCCTGCACACCTGCCTGCAGCAGGGAGGTGTCTCATGCCTGGGTGCCGCCTGAATAATTCAGACTTTATCTGGGTTTGGTTTGGTGAGGAGGTCCTACATGTGAGTCCCTATGGTGGTTTCTCTGTATGGTATAGGGCCTGAGGGCAGTACTTGCCAATTTGGTGGAAAACTGGTCCTGGTCATTGGTCAGAGTCAGTGTTCCATAACGCCACGCGACCCATACATGGTGCTCATAATAAGTATATACATATTCATGATTTGTATCTTATTACTTCCAAATTCATCAATATTTTTAATGATGATAGACATTGGATGCTAGATTTATGCAATTTTGATATCATAGACACCAGACCAGAGTATTCTTTTTTTGTTTGGTTGCTTTCTTGCTTTTTGAAAGTTTAGACAAAAATAAAAGATAACAGTAGCAAAGCTTAATACACTGATTTCATTTGATTCAGTTCTGAAATGGAGGAGATGTGGCTTCATGATATCATTATGCATTTGTATTCATTGTCCCTAGACATTGTGAAGCCAGACTTCCATTCTCTAGTCCCAAACTTCATGCATGTGTAGAAATGCAATAGCCAATCATTCATGGTAACTGGACCCAACAGTTTTTTTTTTTCAGCTCAGTAGGGCGGTACAGAAAACAATGGTTTTAACCCTTTCAATGCCACAAGATGCCCCCAGCTTCATGCTTCCTTATCATCATAATGCAGTGCTGGTGATTCTAGTTGCCAACACTGCCTTGGACAATCATGCTCACCGTTTGGAAGTCTTTTAACCCTATGTACATAGATACATAGGGTGATACATGAATGCAGCGCTGGTGAGTAACTCGCTCATGAACGAGTGTGTACAAAATGCCTGATGAATCAATTCACTATCCAACCTTAAAAATGTCTAACTTGGCACAGGTAAGCCCCCACCCTGAGAGCCTGTGTGTGTGTGGGGGGGGGGGAGGGGGGAGGGGGGGTGTTAGCGGGTACAAAGGATTAGTTGAGGAGCCCCTATTTTGTCATTATTCTGGCCATGTGAACATTGGACAGACGCTGTACAATGAATCAAGTGCTGCATTGACTTAATCTGTAAACTGGAAGTCTATACCATCCAGCCCAGGTAGTCTACAGCTTACAGCATCCAGCATCCAGTATAGACCAAATCTTTTCAAATTTTCTCAAGATTCCTAGCACAAAAAGATACTCGATTTATTGGTGTTTAACGATTAAGGATGCAACTCCCTAAAACTAATGATTTCAACCTAAAACTGTTTTCTTTTTGTACATGACATTATTCTTCACCCCAAACCATCATTTAATACTCAAGATTGAAGTGATTCTCAAGAAGATTCCCAAACGAAGTTGTCCAAAAGAATCCCAGGCGTGTTTTCTCAAATGAGTGGCTATTGGTCGTTTTTAAATGCCATTGCAATGTCCTAGGTCATACTTATGAAAGTTGAAAGATGAATGTGTGCAGCCCTTTCAGCACATAATTTATATGTGCAGCAGAAACACAGAGGGGGTAGAAAAGAAGAGATTAAGACCCTTTTAACAACACAGAAGAGCCAGGGTATACAGTACTATGCTACAATATTCAACATTTCCATTGATAGAACAACCTGGCCAGGTCCAGCCTCCATATCTAAGGCTTGTGGCTGGACAATGGCGTACCCCGATATCTACTGGAGGTGAATAAGATTTAGTTGTTGATAATTAGGAGCATTCAGTACTTAATGGTTACAGACCCTCAGTGTCAGGGCGTGTCTAACGGGCCGTGAGAACAATGTAGGCCCAGCTGGATGGAGGGGGGGGGCGATATTTAGGGGGGCTTTGGGTAGGGGGTGGGGGATAGGCATTTTCTATCAAAGGTGGAGCAGCGGAAGCAATATAATGAGGGTAGAAGTAGGGAAGCAAAAGACGAACATAAATCATGATTGGCTGATTAGTCTATGATAGAGAATATGAAATATAAGAATCGAACTGAGCTAAAAATGCTGATTTATTGTAAAGAAATGGATTTTGAAAGGGTATAATAAATCTATGGCATATATTATATGGCCCCTGACATGGGGTGATCGATGTGCTGGAGAACTATTTTCTCCTTGCTAAGGTGACAGAGTATAAAATAGTCCAGTTGCAAGAGAGAACACCCCTCCCCAATCACTGCTAAAGGAAATGCCACTCTCCTAGGTTAGGGTTGGCTCAGTACAGTATGGGGGTGGGGGAAGGTTTAGGTATGGGATGGCCCATTGGGTATGGGGTCTACAAGGGTAGGGTTAGGGGAGGGGCGGAAGAAGGGCGGGGCCGCTCCTTAACTATCCTGAACAAAATTATTACTGTCAGGTGCCCTATTATAGGACTCAGCAGGATGCCAAGTGTAGACTTAAACGTTCTGACCCCACCAGGGCCCCACAATGGTCCATTTAAATTTCATTAGAACTAGTGGATGCAATAAAAACTGTAAGACATATTGGAAAAGGCTTGCCAAGCCAAGGGGCTGTCCCTAACCTTCCACATAAATGTATAATAGATTAACTACGTATATGCTATTCAAGTGACTACAGCTGGGGACTACAGGTGAAGGATTTTCCTGTAATCATGGTGTGCATCTATTGTTCATTTTTTTAAATTAAAATTCATTGAGAATGGCAGTACATGTCCTTACATTAACCTAGAAATTATTACAATACAATGGTATTGATGGTTCACCATTTCTTCAGGTTTGTATACCGTATTGTGTCCTAAATAGCCCCAGTAGAGAATGCTCCCAGTCACCTCAGGAGGTCTCTTCATAATATTATGTAGGAATGAAAAGAAAAATGAATGAATAAAAAATATAAAAAAAAAAACAGAGAAACCAAACAAAATAAAGAATATTCAGTACACATACCATGTTACTTGATACACATACACCCCTCCTCCTCTCTTTTTCCCCTCCATACCAAACTGTTGCCATTCACTACCACTGACCCAACACATGATCAGGGCACCCAGCAATGATCCAGAATAAAACGTCCATTAATGACTTGGAGTGACTGTTCACACGGGTCTTGACGATGCTTTAGTTCAGAAAGAGAAATGGCCTGCCTGTTATATTGATGTGGCCCTGCTGGGAGACTTGACACTATCAATGCTAACTGTGCCACCCCAGGGCTGGGGACAGTTTAACCATATAAGGGTTGCATAATTATTGCTTTAATGCATCGTGCCCACTGTCAGCATGATGCACAAATGCAGCCCTGGCGAGGAATTCACCAGGGCTGCATTCAAGCATCATGCCAGCTCTACAGGGTTGATACTGTCCCTGAGGGATGGCATGATGCACCAATGCAGTGCTGGTGCATAGACTCAGCCGCACTGCATTGGTGCATCACAGAAAAACACAGAACCTGAACATGGAGGCACCATGTGGCCCTTAATGGTTAAAGTAACCCAGGTGAGACCTATATATTTAGGTTACCTATAGTATATCTGTAGGGGTCCTGGTGGACAGGAGCAGCCCCCTGTGGACATGACTGCCCTACACTTTCACATACCTGGGCCCTACCACACCTGTGTGTACCACACCTACCAACTCTGTATGCCTATCTACAGGACCCCTACCTGGGCAGTTTAGGGGGCACAGGACAGGACCTCCACCCCTATTGAATTACTTATAGTTGCATGCAGAATAATTGATTGTGGTTTTATTAATGGAAAGTGGGACAGGTGACCGAAATAACACATATTATTATAAAAGTCACGATTTTCTATCCAAAGCAGTAATAAAAGTTTTGATATTTCAACTTTCCATCAGCTTAAACAAAGCTTAGGTATTTGTTGGGCAAGAGCCATTTTTTATTCGCTGCATAGGTATCTTTTATATATAACTATCCTGTCCTAAAATACTTCTTGGACTTGTAAAATCACCGGAAAGTATATGAATTGCAATACAGGCAGAAAATGACCATCAGAAGTTCACCTCAGTTGTAGAAAAAGCTCTGGATAGAC
The DNA here is from genome assembly GCA_949317995.1 of Acholoe squamosa. Lineage (NCBI taxonomy): Eukaryota > Metazoa > Annelida > Polychaeta > Phyllodocida > Polynoidae > Acholoe > Acholoe squamosa. The sequence continues at coordinate 11,989,794 of OX439045.1, read as the reverse complement.
TGACATTATCTCTGGAGTGTGGGACCCCCTACGTGTCAGAGGTCACTTCCTGCTCCCACTCCCCCGCCCCCTGGTGGCCGAGGTCCCGACACCCCTGGGGTGGGGGCAGTTGGGGGCTGCCCATTGCCTGACAGCCATGAGTAGAAGAGGTCACCGTGGGAACATAGCCCTTGGAAGGCCACTGATGCCTCAAGTATCAGCTTCCTTTGTTGGCCAGTATGCATCATTTCTCACGATGCACAGAATTGCACTAGTCTCTCTAGTGCTGCCTATAGGTGCATCATTTTGACCATTTGTGTATAGTCCTGTTGTAGACTTTCTCAGGCCTCAGATTATATCCAATATGATTCAATTTCAAGAAAAATGTAGTAAGAAATGGTTGCCTGGGGGTCGGTCACCTCCCTGACCATGCAGTCAAGCCATTTTACCAATCTCCTGAAGATATGTGCAGGTGGGGATTGCAGCCAGTCTAGTCATCATGATGCTTGGATGCAACATTGAGATGGACCTCACCAGGGTTGCATTAAAATACAACATGACTATCATTAGACACAAAAAAAAGAGATTAAATCACCCTGGCCCTTAAAGGACTATAGGGGCCACCATGGGAACCTACCTGGAGTAGCCGTGGACTCCTCCTGGGCAGTCCATCTGTCTGTTGCTACTGCCACCTAGTGGGCAGATGAATGACACGACTTAATTATCTGCCACCCTGCTGGCAATGGTCCTGGGCAGGACATCTCAACAACTAGTTTACGGTCCTGGTTCTGCAGGACTTTTTAACTAACAATTTCGGGTTTTTGATGCAAGATTGCCATTTTGGTAGTTAGTACAGGAATTTCTTGAAGAAACCCACCATATGGAATCAGTCTTTGATCCACCTGATAGGGGGTACACGGTATTAATACACAACTGTTTACCTACTATACCGGAACTGCTTTCTCCATACTTCCAGAGTGAAAATAGTTCCGGTGTTGTTTGTGATCACTCCCAATGATGATCAAAATCTTGAGGACACACAGCAAACTAATTCGGTTTGGCATGATAGCACATTAGTATGGTACTTGGTCCGAATGGAGAGTGGAATGCCTTTTGATTTCATGGTAGGAACGTAGTCTACTATAGAAATGTACAGGAATCCTATTCCCGAAGTGTGCGTGGAGAAACCCTTTCCCATTCTTCACGGTCCGTCATTTCCAACCGCTCCGGGGCTCGCGCACGGAGAAATAGCCTGAACTGACAAATCATCATTGAACTATGTTTATAGGCTTTGTCCATATGTGGAATCCCCTAAGATGGCGTTGGCAGATTCCAAATCTTTGAATTCTAAGTGCAAAGCCAGGTGGGTGCATAGTTAACCACTTCACCGACCCACCAATGACAGGGGAGGGTACTGAAGATATAGCAGGACTCCCCAGGCTTCTCATTTAAGCCAATCTTCCCTGGATAAGGTATCCTCTGCAGAGGTAGTTGTAGGTGTTTGGTAGCCTCATCTACAGTGGTGGACATATGGGAACAGGAGGGACACAACCAAAGTTGGACATGTTGGTTGTGTATCCCACTGACAGCCTATAGTTACAGGGTGTCAGGATGAATTAGGGAAAGTGGATCTTCAACTATCTAGATTCTACATTTTACCTATAACGAGAGCTTGATCTCTGAATCTGAATCAGTTGTAATAACAGAATCCTACTAAAACGTGCCACCTTTGTATATGCATCTATAATGTATAGTATAGTAAGGTCATGGGATTAGTCTTTTTTTCTCATTTGATATGCCACAATAAAGTTAGTCATAAGGCAATGTCTGTCTTGATATATCTATTCTGCCATTTTCCCCCTGTAATGTGGCATTGTAATGTCCATAACTAGCTGACATGTCCAATATTTATGCAGCAGATCTCTTAAATTATGACCTTTATTTGGGTTACTGAATCATCACTTCACTTCTTTTTTCTTCTAAAAGAGTTGACAAATTCTACATACAATGCCCGCGTGCCAGAATTAGCCTTGGCACTGTAAAACAATTGTAATTGGCGTTTCTGTGTCACTTACTTTGATACCATCAGACAACTGTTTCCAAATAGGACTTAACAGGGGTACATTTGTGCTGCCAAACTATTCATGTTAAAACTCCGATTAACCCTTTAATGACCGCATGATGCCTTAAACTCAATGAATGATGCATTAATGCAGCTCTGGCGAGTAACTCGCTGATACACTGGTGCATCAGAGGTCGGTCGACTACTGGGGAGTACATCCAACCTATAGGGTCTATAAGAGACATGAATGCAGCCTTGGTGAGTAGATGCACCAGGGCTGCATCCATTTATCATTATGACCAATGGGCATCATGTATTTAAGACACTCTGTGACCCTAAAGGGTTAATACCGCATATATAGGGGCTACTATACTACTACCCCATTCTCTCCCTGACTCAGCCAGTGGCAGCCATTTTGGGTCTAATAGCCCAGGTAACATAGAGGCATTACACGACACCTTCACTCTTTACTCTCTTTGTTCATGTCTCTGTAAAAATCCACCCTCTATACAAATCTAGCTTTGTTCTGACAAAGACAAAGAGTTACAAGTTTAACCCTTTAAGTTTAACCCTTTACGTGACATAATTATATCTCATCAATGCACTAAGTGCTTTGGTCGGTGTTATGAATTAATCTAACCCTAGTTATTCTACTTCGGATCTATTTGCCAGGGCTGCATCCATGCATCATGCTGGTCTTCTAGGGTTGATACACCCCTGAAGATTGAGTTTGATGCACCAGTACTGCTTTGGAGCATCATGACGACAACAGAAAGCCTCCAGGACTTGCAGCATTTGAGAGATCAGAGTGACTGTTGTCTTTCTGGATTCGAGAGATATGTTAGGCACCCTTTGCTCCTGACCTTGTGAGCGTTTACGACACCTCCCCTGCCATTTAGCCTCAAGTACTAGGGGCAGAAATAGAATCTATTGTTTACATGTGTCCTTCTCATTCTCCTACCTGAGTTTTATTTGCTGCCTATGTGACATAGAGTGGTGAAAACATGGATGTATGGTTGGGGAGTGTTGCCAGGAGGCCCAAGAGGTGTCATCGTTTTCTTGCTATTATGTGTTGACTGCATTCCTCAGGAACTAGAATCTTGCCAAAGTTTACATTTCTAAAGTGGACTCCACTAAAAAAGATCTAGTTTGTGTAAACCTGTCACGACCACGATAAATTCAGGGGAATCCTATAAGCCACTGCAATGACCTGAAATCGTCTCTAAGCCGCAGCTTAATCATACACAGAGTTTTTACAGTAAAGGTTTTTGATAATTTTGGAAGGTATTTGTAGTTGCATTCTAGATGAATGAAATCCAGAACCCACTTGTATATATTTATAAGGCCTCTTGGTGTATTGTTGCGAAAGGTTTTTATCATGAGTAATAGTGTCTCAGACATTCGGGAACTCAAAGTTCATGGGGTTGAGAGAGAAAAGTACCAAAACTTGAGATGGGTAGGAGTGAGTGAGTGTTTAACGCCATTTCGACATCTAAGGTGATATTCATGGCGAAAACGACATTACACAATTTCACAGAGGAATGTGTCGGTGCCTGCACATATGTGCACCACACACATTCTGAGGGGATAGGAAAGAAGAGATATAGACCCTTTTAAGTGGGCTAGGGAAGCCCGGAGATGGGTAGGAAAGCCTTGGTCTCCAAAGAACCATGAACTACAGAAAGGCAACTTGCAACAGAAGGAGGTTATCTCTGAATACTTTGTAAATGACCTGACAATCTTAGTCTTGTCATCCTTCCCTAGCCCCCAGTAACTCACCTGACCTACTGCCTATATACTTACATGCCCCATACCCCATCCCCTAGTCACAACCCTCCAGGCCTCCACCTTTGCCAAGAATAATACAGAAAACACAACTGTGAGGGTAGGGGTGTATGGGAGGCAGGCCCTGAGGTTGTACTACACTATGATGTGGGTGTCTACAATGTATAAGAAATGCACCTTTTGTTTGTTACATGGTCAATTCTCACGAAATTGCTCAAAATGCCAACAATCGATGCTTATTATAAGGGAGTGGTCATTATTTATCAACAGGGGGGGGTGGTGGGTTTGAAGGGGCGCGTAAAATTTTCAGACCCCTCGTGAGGGGGGGCTAAAAGAATTTTGCCCCCTCTTGAGGAGGGGGCTAAAAAAATTCACCCTCTTTTTAGCAAAAAAGCCAGCGCGCTACTATAGATCAAAGAGGGGCACGAAAACTCTCCCCGCCTCCAGCGCAGGGGGGCGCAAAAATTTTTGACTGCTAAATTTTCGCGCGTCCGCATGAAAACCCACCACCCCCCCCTGTTGATAAATAATGACCACTCCCTAATTAGCGAGTGTGCAGCGACCCCTACTGTGCCGAATCTGCCAAGGTGTGAGGTGCGTCTTATAGCTGAGGATTCTGAAGATAAGCTCTAATGTGCTGAGAATAAAGCCCTAAGTATGCCTCACATTCAACATTGTGGTATTCTGAACAATCTAAGAGACCCTTTGGCCTCTTTTTTCTGTCACATTTTGGCCAAACTCAGAAGAACCTCCTGTGAGTACTACGATGGCGTCTATGTGTTTATAAGAGATACATCCTGTGGTGGTATAAAACCACACACAGGCTTACACACCAGGTCTAGGTCATCCTTGGCATGCTGGGGGAAGTGCTGGCAGATGGTGAGAATCTGGGATCTTTGAGCTGTCTGTAATAGCCTTTTTACTATCTGAGAGATTTGGAGATACTACCCATGCTTTGATTTCTTATGGTATTGTCAACATTTGAACCTGTAGCTTGTTATGTAGCTTCTTGGACATCTATACATTTAGCCATTTGAGGAAGGTAATTCACATTGAACGTAGAAGCTTTGATATTGGAATTACAGATTCTACCAATCAAAACAGGGGTCCTCAATATTTTCTAATCAATTCTTCTAAAAATTGAAGCATATTACAAGTGATAGAAACAATGTGTCAATATAATGTACTAAAAGTATAATGTGCCATTACATACAAAATCAACCATACAAAATGAATGCTAATTTGAATGTGTCATACCTTTGTTATCATGTAACAGTTTTACTGCAAGCATCATTTCCATAGTTCACTCAGAGTCATAGACCTGTATAACAATTATTATAAATATTCATAGTGAATAGCCACATACATGAAGTAAGTTCCCAGGTATGTAGACCACTAATGACCGGTGTGTAGATTATGTATGACTAATAGGCCTTGAGCAAACATCCTTGGCACTGCTGGTGTCCTGTTTAACGATTATAAATACAATGTCACACCTGCCTTAAGGAACTCCCGAACTCAGGTGAGTAACCCCCTGCTTCCCTTCTCTCCACCCACACAGTTGCAGGTGGGTGGAGGAGAGGGTAATCGCCATTACTCATATAGTACATGGACCAAGTAGTTAACCCTAAAATTATAGCATAGTGATTCAATCCTTTTAGTGTAGTATCGTATTCTAATCCTTATTAAAGGCAAATTGGGGGGGGGGGGCAATTTGTCCTCATGATCCATACATGAATGCATGCCTGGTGAATAAGACTCAATCAGCCAGCAGAGGCATGCATGCATCGCACAAGTGCTTCGAGAGTGATACACTCTTGAAAACATTGTTGCGACACTGATGAGTTACTCACAGGCAATGCATTAATGCATCATGATGGCAAAGGTACCTGGAGGTATCATAATATGGCCGATAAAGGCTTCAAACATCATGTACTGACTCCGAGGGGTTGACATCACATGCCAGCATAATGCTGGATGCACGAATCAGGGCTTTGGGTGATTTGGAAATCACCCAAACGTAGGAAGATTTTTTAAGTCACAATATCGGGTGTTTCCACTCGAGAAAATAAGACTTGGAAAGGATCTTTGTGCATATATAATGGGGCGTCTGGGGGGCATCCCCCCAGGAACGCAAGGAATTTCGAACATCTGGAGGCCAAATGGTGCGATCTGGTGCAGTTGTTTAGTACCAGACAGCCCCCCCCCCCACTCAGTAAAATATTTTCTCAATGGATTTTGGGAAATCACGAGGGTCGAGTTTTTGGCTCCCAATTGGAGGAAAACCTCCAATTGGAGGAGAAATCACATTCCCGATGAATGCATAGAAACACTATAGGCCTACCAGCTTTAAAGGGTTAGTCACAATGAGTCAATAGGAGTAGTCTATGGGTTTGGCGGGGTACCAACTTGTTGCACCACCAGCCGGCAGCCACAGGTAGCAGAACACTCCCATGTTGGCATTCCAGTAGTCAATCCTTTACCGGTTCACATTGTGGACCTCCACTGCACCATGAAGTATGAACACACAGTGAACTATATTTCAGGGGAAATGATTGTTCTAAAAGGGCGAGTCAGATATGATGCATTTTTAGTCAGAATGTTTCAGAGAACCATAATTTTCAATTGCTACATGCATGAAATTAATTACAGCAATTTATCTTATTCTATTTTTGTTTTTTGTATTTTAATCACAAAGATCAATGTGCTTATAAAGTCTCATAAGTTCTTAAAACATTCTGGCATAGGGGACTCTGATATGGGATTCTCTATATTCTAGGACTATACATTATTATGTCAAGACTTGAGGACCAGGAAATGTTCAAATCTGTTGTACTAAAAGTCAGATTGACACTGTCAACGGAGAAGGTACCAGTGGAGTGGCACTTCCTTCTGACCCTGAACCTTTCATAGCAGTACAACAAGATTCCAAGTCACTTTGGCCTCATGAGGATCGAAAGGTGACTGGGTTCAGCTCTAATCCTCACACTGACATGACCAAGGTGTACTCACCAACAGATAAGGGATTAACCCCTAAAGGACAGCAAGATGCTTTACTGTACCATTCCCTACCTGTGGGCATAACACATAAATGCAGGCCTAGTGAGTCCAACTCACCAGTGTTGTATTCATGCATCCATGCTCACCCAATGGGTTGACCATTGTAAGGGTTGACATGATGGTGCCTATACGTGGGTAAAATGTGACGGTCGTGATGTTTGTGACGGAGGGGTTTTAAAAAGTGACAGTTGTGACGCAGGGGTTTTAGAAAATGAGGGACGGCGACAATTTCAAAGGTTCCCAATACATTGGCATATAGATAAAAAGTGACGGAGTGATGCTCCATCCTTCCTAAAAAGTGACGGCTGTTTATGTCATGACTGATACGATCGTTACTATAGATTAGAACTGCTCACGCCATATTCAATGGGGGGGTGGAATACAATGTCCCCGTATTCAATGGCTAGCCATCACGTGACCTGCTGCAGCAAACAGAACCAGCTGGGACATCAAGAAAGTAAATAAAAGCAAATTAACCTCGTAGGGCCATGGAATATTTTTGCATCGTATTCCCCTCGGTGCTTCTGCCCGCATTCAACTCGGCCATATAGTTGACATTTGCTTATGTATCATGTATAAGAACATGAGGAAGCATCACGCTGCCCATACAGGTTTAATCCCTGAGCTGACCAGAACAGCCATTAGCACCTCCTCCAGACCACCAAGCACTCCTTCCAAAACCAGTTGAAGGCCCTAATGGTATAACTGCAAGGTTCAACCACCATTGTTGCTGCAAGGTGTGGACTGCATTCTAGCACTGGAAAGTGTGACTTGAGTGTACACTTTAACATATAATGATGTGGCCACAAGGAACATGATCCAGCCAAGTTATATAAATATTATATCTCCAATACAATAGCCACAGTCCTTAACCCCTCCATTATTTATCACAGTAGTGCTCAGCATCATATTAAGATGAATGTCATCACATTCTCTAACGTGGTTAACCATTAAGGCTCACCCACCTCTCCCTGATCCCCTGTGATAACTATGTCAATCCCCTGTCAGTGACTGAGGTGCTCATATAAGTGGTTTTACATTCATCCTCCATGGATACTGTTCTACAGTGGTGTAAAGCCTATGCTACACTATTGCCATTTTTTGTGGAATTCATAATAGAATATCACTGCATATCCTGTGCCATCAATGATATTGCCAATAAATGATAGCTCAAATTTCATCCAAGAGCTTAATAGCAACAGAAATCTGGATGTGAACAAGGGGTGTGCTAAATCATCAAATGCAGGACTTTCTCCTTGTTGGGACAGGAGTTAATGTGGGATTATTATCACCTTCTCCATCCCAAAATAACTATGCTAATCCCCCAGCAGAGCCTGAGGTGGTGATGGAGTTGGGTGGATCCCCTGGTCGTCATGGTTCGGTACTCAATTATTGATGTCGCTTTTCGAACTGTATCGATTGGAGTATTTCAACATGGACAGGGCAGTGTACCAAGTATATCACCTTAACAGGAACTCCCCCAACAGGAACTGACTGACTCAATGCCTCAGGCTGCAGAACCATTTATAAGCCACATAATGCTTCTTGTCCATTCCTTGTCATATTGCAGCAATCGGGCATCAATTCAGTCCTAGTTTGTAACTTTCGTGGGTGCATCATGTGAAGCATTAAGGACACTTTAAGAAAAAAGTGATGCATGAATGCAGCTGCATTGAGTTACTCACCAGGGCTGCATCCATTCCAGCCAATGGCCATATAGCTTTAAATTAAAAGGATGCCCTTTAAGGGGTTAAACAGTACATAGAGTGGGAAGGGAGTGGCTTGTTATGGTGTGTGAAATCCCCAGAGTGAGTTCTGTGAAATGCTTAGGGACTTGCTCATTGGGCTGCCCCCTATGCAGAAATACTCCTCCCAAATTAGAATTCAGGGATGAAAGTGAGTGAGCACAAAAAAAAATCCCTGAAAAGCTCTCTTTTGACCCCAGAAATATAGGTTTTGTATGGGAATGTATAGGATTTTAGAGCTTGAAAATTCTTGAAATTAGAGAAAAACCTGGAGACTTCCATTCCTGATGAGAATTACTCATGTCCTAGGTGATGCCTATCAAAACTCCCTGGTGGAAATTCACATTCTAGACCTAATATCAATCTGCAAATACTTCAGCAAATAGAGACATACGACCACAGCAGCATATACAGTGAATCATCAGTATATAACTCAAACAAGGACATGATGAGCTACTCCAAGAGCTGCTCAGCCTCACTGAGTGAGTGGGTGGAATGGAGGCTGTGATACACCCAGCTGACAGGTGGAAAGATGTGGCATTAATCACCCCCTATCTACTCCAGCCACACCCTAAACTAGCTTTTAGGGAGATAAATAAATCACAGCATCAACTAAAGTCACATCAGCATGACTACATGCACTGCAGAGATGCTTCTAGATGATCAATATTGAAAAATAAAGTAAAGCGGTCATGACCAACGCCCATTGCAGCTGTGATAAGCAAATGTGGGTATTGGGTGTTCATTCTTTTTCAATATTTTCATTCTCCTCTTATTTATTTATTTATTTATTTTATGGGAGAGTTAAGAGGCCGGAGTGAGTGAGTAATAGATGTTTAACGCCATTTTGACATCTAAGGTCATATTCATGGCGAGAACGACATTACACAATTTCACAGAGGAATGTGTCAGTGCCTGCGCATATGTGCACCACACACATCCTGAGGGGATAGGAAAGAAGAGATATAGACCCTTTTAAGTGGGCTAGGGAAGCCTGTTAAGAGGCAGGAGGTATATGGATACTTTAGGATACCCATGTGAGGTTTGATTAGGTTGGATGCCAGCAAATGTATGGGTCCCAATCAATGTGAATTCTTCCATTTTATGATATCTGGGTAGGTGGTGGGGATGAAATACTTGGCATATCGCCCCTACCCACATAATATCACTGGAAACAGAATGTTACTAAGTTACGAATGCATTTTACATTCCTTATGGTAGGTTTGGAGGATAACTTGGTAGCATTGGAATACTGAACTATTGTTCATATAAGGTATACACATTGCAAAAGCAATCATTCACAGCTCTCAATTAAGGTTATGGTAGTGGTGGTGTGTGGATAGTAGTGCACCTGATTTCCAGCACAGGCCTGTCTAATGTTAATAATGATCAGGAGCTGTCAGGTTTTAATTAAGACCTCAGGTGGGCTGGCTGCCTCCCTGTGCCCCAGGTCACAAAGTCACGACCTCTTATTAAGGTCCCCATGTAGTACTTGGATATTGAACATGGCTAGGGCCATAGCCTCAGGGGGTTGTCCTTAAGTGTGTTATCAATCATTATCAACAGCATCCCAACTGCATTCTGCTGCAAAGTTTCTTTATACAATTAATATCAAGTCTCCAGAGGTATTCTTCACATTAGAATTCTTGATTGAATCATCTTGGTTATTAGTATTTGAGGTTTGCTTGGAATTCAGGAAGAACTGCTAGTTATAGAGCTATTAATTTCTTAAAACCGAGTGCAGCCAATCACATTAAAGCAATTCAATGTATTCTGTGTTTGTTGTGATTAGGGAAACTAACAAAACTTAAGTTGTACTGATTTTTTTTTTAATTATACGAGACTTGCCTCTCTCCTAAGTTGAAGTAGAATAATTGTAGTTATTCTGGGGAACCCGTGGGACAGCATATTCATTGGGTAAAAAAACGATAAGTGTTGGTCCACGGCTGTTGGTCGGTAGTATTTTCGCTAATCTGACTATTTATTATATTGCAATAGTATAGAAAAAAAACTCGGATAAGCAAAGATTTTTCTGACCCCTGGCAGTGGAACCAGCATTTAAGCTGCCAGCCAATCCCCAATTTCTTCTGGTAACAGTCAGGATATTTTCAGTCTAAATGATAATTCTGGAAATTCTAGAAGAAATGGGAATACAACAGTCCACCGAAAGTAAGTCAAAGTAGGTTTTTCTCTAGGTCCCAGGCTAAAGTTAAAGCCTTCACAATAGCAGGGTGAAGAGTTTAAAAGTCTACCTGTAACCCAAGTCCAGACATCTAAGGAGATAATGTAACTAGTTCAGGAGGTCATCATGAGGCCCTGAGGAGAGGGAGGGGCATTAGGCAGTCTTTAATCCCACACTCCCTGTGGGAATATTCCATTGTAGTGTGTAATTCAGGCTGAGGTACCACACTACATGTAGAGAGGAAGCTGCCCTCCCATCCACAAATAGACTTGCCTGACTGAATTGGCTGATATTATGTTTTTTTTATATGGTCCATAAAACTGTATTGGGAAGATAACATTATATTTTCCGACCACCTGCCTCCATCCCAAATCCAAGGCTGCGGTAGACCTGGTCAAGCCCGTTGATGCCACATTGATGACCCAATGATTTTCCTTTTATTTAAGCTGAAAGAAATTACTGGTTAATTTTTCATATGATATATTGTATTCTTTTATCATATATCAGAAGAAGGAAGATGCAGCACTGTGCAATATTAAATTGTCATATTAGCCTGGGATGCTGCTGCCAGTCTAAACTCAAACCCCTCAGGTGGTATATTCCCTCGCTCCCAAACCCCCTCCCAACCCCTTTTACCTGTGGTCAACTGCCTGCTTCCAATGGGGCATATGCTGATATCACCAATAGCTCTGGGCAGTCACCTTTAGCCTTTGACCACCTCACAGCCTTGACACGCTCCTCATATCCAGCGGCCATTTTAACCCTTTAAATACAATGTATCACATGTTGCCTCTAGATAATACATCTTAGTTGGAGTGATGCAACAATACACTGCTGGTGTGTCTATTTGATGGTTTCTGCTGATCCCCCTGGGAGAGTATAAACCCTGTTTGGATCAGTTTGATACATGATGAGCCCAAAAGGTTTTTTTGACAATTTAAGACCATACATATCTAGCTTAAAGCGCCATGTAGTGCTTTAAAAGGTTAAGCACCAGTCTCCCTTGGTACCCATAGAGGGAGAAGGAGAAAACGAACCGTGAGAGTCTCAGAGGTGCACTTTGTCAAGTTCATGCAAATGGCCAATAAGTTCAGAGCCAAGGTGATAGTTTCTAACACAACCCACAAGATGCCCTGCAGCAGGCCTGCAGGAGGCCGGCTGCAACAGGGCATTGGGAGGCCTTGTGGGAGGCCAGAGGACAGATGGGAAGGTGAGGGGGGAGAAGGGCAGCTGGGGGATGGGAAAGGGAGGGGAGAGATGGCAGGGAGTTGGAGATGCCAGAAAGTGGGATGGAGAGAGAGGGCTAGGGAATATTTCCAAATGTTGGGGGAGAGGGGTGCTGGGTGTTTCTATAAAATATTCTGGTTAACATTTTAGGTATCCTGCTTGTGTTCCCACACCCAAATTAGTTGGGAGGATGTGGGGAGGGCAGAAGATGGGAGAGAGGATTTCAATAGGTGGGTGGAAAGAGGAAGAGGGGGAATGAGCTAGTGACAGAGAGACAGACTGAGAGGCAGTGAATGGCAGTGAGTGTAGGGCATTGCCAGTGCAGAGAAAGAGTTACCAGAGTGTAAAGAGCTGCACAAAGAAATGGCAGAACACGGTAAAATGAGCCATGTCCAGTCCAGATAGGTATTAGTTTTAAAGGGAATTAGCATTAGGCCAAATCAACTGCCAATAGTGTAATGGCAAGGATAGAGAGGGGGTCGGAGGGGGTGGGGGAGTCTGAGGAGGAGACAGGGCCACTAAAGAGAATAGTCGGAGTTCTAAAACGTTGTGAAAGGATTTAGGCCTAAAGCAGGGTATAAGAGGCACACGCCGCTTGTTCCAGTGGTCACGTGACCGTGTCAGGACAGACAATTGGCTGCTTACGTTCTCATCAATGGGTGTTCTGCCCAGAACCAGCGAACAGACACCCAGCCTGAGGCTATGACATTACCACCGCTGGTAACCAGAAGTCTCCTTCCAAGATACCGAAACGAGGTTCAGGTTTTTGGTTTTTGAAAAATCAGTGCAGTTTGGTCCAATTTGCTGTAATCGAATTGACATTAATGTGGTCTTCTCAGTTGGGAATAAAGCCCTGTATTTGTCTACAATGGATGTCATATGGGTATCATGTAATCACAGTAATTTTACACTGTTCCCTTCATTTAGTGATTTAAAGATATACACATGTACCAAGGACCGACGAAGGAGCTCCATAGTTGAGTTTCATTTCACTGACAAAGCTGCATGGGGTTGGAAGGGGTTTGCTAAATCTCCAAAGAGTTGACAAATGGTGTCCATTTGCAATATTGAACTTATTTAAGACACTTCCCATCCAATCCATGATATAGTTAATCAAGTTGATTAACGCTTCTGCTATTGGTTTTTGATTTCTGATCACATTTGGAATTCAATCAGAAAGACGTGGTCTGCTTGTGAATCGAGGCTTTTGTGTGGAAGTCACAAGTACAAAATAGGCAATTGAAGCCGGAAGTTTCAAATTATGACTCCCAAAAGCATTCTAATGAGTACATTTATCAAATCAAGTGAGAACACAAATACTGAATAGCTAGATTTGTTCAGCAATGATAAAACAAAAGAGAAACACCAACACTTCCACAGTAACATTTTTCCATGAAAATGTGAGTAGCTAAATGTCAGAGGAGTGTGAACCATGCCATATTGGGTCTGTAACTGTTACAAATACCTTTGTTTCTCCTCTGGTATTTGACAATTGATCAAATATCTCCTAGAATCTATAGTCCTGAAGGTCACTCTAATCAGTCCATAATTGCATGTAAATGCCTATGTTCCGAGGATGTCCATGATGCATACCATGCATTGGCCATCAAACCATCATAGTGTACTACAAGTAAATGTCTGTCAAATATACCTGAATAAACATCCAATGTAGGCACTTAAATAGAGAAATATATTAAGCTAATGTAGCTAATATGTGCTATAATGTAGCTAAAAAAAGTAAATGCATTGTGCCCATCCATTTCTTTCTTCTATGTTTTTACTTACCACCTGCTCTATATGCATATCAAGACCTATATCAGTAGTCACACCTATTTCAATTTCCCAGCCCCTATGTTCGGCACTGATCCCCCATAGGTGCAGTAGTGCTTTTTGTATTAGGTTATTGACCACTTCACCGTGGTGCCATCACCAGTATGATACAGACACTCCTCCAGGTGCTGCTAACTGTTGGTACCACCTGCCTCCACGGTAGAGGGCTTACCTGGGGTCAATAAGCCATGGTACAGGGGCAAAGCTTTCTTGTATGTGGAAAATAATAAATTATTTCTTAGTTTAGCCATCATCATGTTGTGGTGCCGCAAGTGATTTAACAACAGGCATTCTGAAGGGAAATGTCTAATAAGAAGTTAAATAGTGGGTGAAATGGTTGTTTACTTTTATTATGTTTCCCCAACGAAAATTGCGTAGTCATGTATGATTTAACTCTGAATATGAGGGTATACATCTGTAAGTGGGGAAATTTATTATTGTGGCTGTCTACTTGCAGGCACCCCATTCCCTATGACCAAACATACATGTCGATCCACCGTTGACCCTCACTATCTAGTTGTGGAATCTGACATGGTATACCTGCTGCCTGGTCTAGTTGACACGTGCTGCGTCATATTACACACGTGTCTACCTGTATGACATTTCATACATGTACGACCTGGCAGGATTGGCTGTTCTAAGAGAATAGTCATTTAGAAGCTAGTACGCCTAACAATGCCTGCAGGTATGGCAGTTGATTAGCCCTTTCTGAGGAAGAATGCAACCACATGTACTTCTATGGTACCCGGATGTACTCTGGGGGGAGGACATCTGTCTGATATTTTTTAGATAATAGCAAGTTTCAGTAATTTCAAAGTACTGCAGCTGTACTGGAGACTCTTACATAGAGGTGTCTCTGTTGCTCAAAGTTCACAGAGTCAGGATAAACCTACCATTTCTATGATATGAGTCAAGGAGCACTCTCACATCCCTCTTATGTGCATGCCCCTATAATAGCTCCCTGTTTTACTATATGATATTGCAGCTTTAGCCCTTTAGCTGCAGCACGATACCTTAATGTTCATGTTCCTTGGCCGTCATGATGCACCAATGCAGTCCATCACCACTGCATCAGTGCATCATGCTGACCGTCTGGATGTGAGAGACAATGCTGACAATAAATGTTCCGTTGCATCTTATTTCACCAGGGGCCTATTTCAATATAGCGTATGATCAGAAAATGCACAGGAAATGTGTCTATCGTCTTGGAGAGGCATGCTGTCATCAGAGTTTACACCCTAGGACTGGTCTGCCTGCTACCATACCCATAGGATTTGGTAGAACAGCCATAGCAGTGTCAACAATAGGCCCCATGACTGCTTTCATGCATTCATGACTTCATATGGGTGAAGAGTGCATCAAACCATGATGCAATCCTTAAAGAGTTGTTGATGCAGCATTCACACTTCACACAGTATTTCACACCTCCAACTGTGACACTCAAAATGGCCGTCACTTCCCCCACACACATTGACACTCACTCCTTTTTCACTGAAATGATAAAGGCATTGTGAGGCCATTTTTTCTTTTTGCCCAAGGTGTGTTGTAGTGACACTAGGGGGCGGGGTGAGGGGAGGTTTGTGGGGGTCTAAGTAAAACATCACTGCCTTAGCTACCACCTACAATCCACCCCCCCCCCCACCCTAGGTTTAACCCTTTAAGGTATGAGAGCGTGACAGATGCAGGAGTGCATCTTTAGTCGTCATGACGCACCAATGAAGTGCTGGCGAGTCGGCTCGCCAGCATTTCATTGAAGCAGCATCCCACCCTCCGGAGATGCATCAACCCCACAGGGTTAGCATGATGTGTGGATGCATCAGTGGCTCCTAGGGGGTTGTGCAATGTGCTGTTTGGTGATCATGATGCATTCAATGAATACAGCACAGCAGTGGTGAGTACCTATCAGGGATGTAATCATGCATCACAGAGGGACTTCAAGTCAGGATGCATCAAAGCAGCCCTGGTGGGTGGGTAGACTCCAGCATTGAATTGGTGCAGCATGACAAAATATGAGCTTACATTCAGAGGCACCATGTCAACTTTGAAGGGTCGAGGTTGGATAGATACCCCAGGTGGGAGTGGAGATAGCGGGGGAGCGGGGGGGGGGGGAGTCCGGGGGTACCACCTGGCCCCTAGCACATAAAGTACCCTTTCACTGCTCCACTCCGACCGTTACATCCAAAGATGCTCTCTCAATATTTGAGGATTCTCCAGATAAATAGAGACAGCAACTAGGGGTTTCTGAGCTTAAGAAAACCACCCGACGTCCCTGCAATCTTTGACAGTACCCTAAATCACCACAAAAAGAGATGGGGTGGCGGTTAAAAGAAATTTAGAAAGTGAGCACCTTTTTCTAGAGTAGGGCCAGGTTTAAACTCTGGGGGAAAGAGCGTCTTCATGTTCAAAGCCCAACTTTTTTTCATTCTTTCAAGTTAACTTACAATGCTTTTTTCCCTGGTATTTTCACTCAGTACCACTTAAATCTAAAAGCATGAGTGAGTGAAGCATGAACGGCCCTGCACTTAACATGGAACTTTTGTGGCAGTTGGGTCACCCAAATCCCTCTAATTTTAGGTTTAGGGTCGCTGGAGGGTCTGCAGCGCCATAAGGGCCATGTAAAAGGGCCTTATCCTATGCCCTCAGCTGCCTCTGAGGTCCTTTCTTCTTCCTGTTACAATAAGGGCGTCTAGGATTACCCCAGGGCAAAAAGCGACGTGCCGACGTTGAGAGATTAGGGGTTTGGAGGCGTCAACTGGGCTTTGTGCCCAAATTAAATAGAAAGTGATTGTATGACACTTTGTGAATGGAGCTTTTAGTCCCGGGAGGTGCCAGAGTGGGGCTTACAGTTAGTGGGAAGGAGCTCAGAGGGAGGGGGGTTGGGAGAGGGGACGTTGCTACAGACATTGGTTGAGTCCACAACATTCTTTTCTTGTTCATCAGCTGTTGATTCAAATTAGATACATGTGTTTGGAAAGGAATTTGCATGTATCAATGATACTTTTCCTTCTTGTGGCTCTAGCCAACGATAACAGGAATCTGCATCGAACTGCAGGAGTGCAAATAAGAGTTTATTGATGAGATTCTTTGGGACCACTTGGGGACAATAGCTACTTATTTTATCTTGTTCCAAGATATAAATACATGGATAGTGATGTTAAGGGTGTTTATAATCCCATATGATGATGAAGAAAATTCAAGTCTCTTTGAAATGGTTTTCGGTACCCCCCCCCCCTCCAGGGGGCTCGGTCTCTTTGAAATGGCCCATGAAGAGAGATTTGGGTGGGGAGATGGTAAGGAGGGGGGGGTGCTATGGAGGCTGTAATCACGTCAATGGCTACAGTGTGACGCTGATTATATCCTACTCTTGTCAAATATTATTTCGTCATGCTCTGCCCGTTCCGCCACGTAATGAAAAGATACATTGCTACTTCCTGTGAGCACGTGTGGGCTACACCCCCTGAGGCCCTCCATACGCGTGCCAACTCCCCCAAACCCCTATTCCCGGGCTCCTACCCCTCTGTCTACGCCATGGGGAAACTTTGACAGTTGTCTCTCTTTCTGTTGTATCATTTATCATTCGTTCCCTCCATGGACAACACCAGGAAACGGTGTACATGAGATACCCCCCCCCCCTCTGTAGGAGAGTTTTTTTTAAATCTAAGGTATCTTTTTTGTAGGACATGAATGTGGCGATTCCCTTGAAATAAATCTCTCAAAGAAGAGTTGAGTTTGAATATTGAATCCAACACTCGCCAACAGTGTATATATCCATCCCTAAACGCTGTTTCACACATTTACCCCTAGTTTCCACCACCCTGGCCGCCATACCTGCGGCGTGCCATGCTCACCTTCCATGTACCATGTCTCACCCCGCCATCTTGTGCACGTGACCTTGGCGCATGCGCACACGTGTTGTGCCCCCTGGGGGAGGGTATAGGTAGATGGTGTTCATATTAGCATTTTAAGGACTGCAGTGTGTTTTTTATACATACTCTTTAGTTGCCATAATGCATGAATGCAGCCCTGATGAGTAACTCACCAGGTCTGCATTCATGCATCATGCCGACCCTGATGCACCAATGCAGTGCTGGCGAGTAGACTAGCCAGCAATGCATCATGACGACCCAGGCACAAAATCTCAGAGGCATCATGCCGCCCTTAAAGGATTGTTAACACATGGTAACATGGTGTGTGTGTGTTTAACGGTACATGTGTAGCAGGTATGTTGAGGGGAGACCATTACTTGAAATCTTGGAAGTTTTGGGAAAATTCACCAAGAGCTCGGTTCTGACACTTTCCTTTGAAATGGCTCTAGGTGGATAATTGAATTAGCTTTGCCAAACGTTTGCACCTAATTTTGATTACCTACAGAGTTCAAACATGTGTTGAGGTGTCAGAAAAATTGCTTGCGTTGTTGTTTAATTTGCTTCCTTTCATCCTATGTTTTATCCTTAGTATATATCATCTTTGTTTTTTTATTCAGTGATTGTTCAAGTTAGTTCATAGACAAACAATGTCATTTAATTGGCATGGAAACGAAAGTTTCTAGAATCAAGTAAAGCATTCTATTTCATCACTGACATATTATACAATATCCCTGTCCAAAATAACCTGAGCCCAGTTTCCTCTTACAATAGATTGGCATTTTCAGACATGCCTGGATAGTCTGGGCAATGCCTTGCTAATGTATCATATACTACTTACACAAGGAGGGTGTACTACACTCCAGCCGTCCAGAGCTGGCCAGCAATATAAAATGGACGACTCACCTACACAAAGAAAATTTGAATATTAGATCAATACATTTTAAAACAAATAAATTCATGGCATATCAACAAATATCTATGGTCTAGAAAATCAATCCTGCTTTGTATAACAAGTGAATTATAAATCATGTCACAGTTAATGAAATCGAAACAGAAGTCAAAAGGAGTTTTAACAGATTATTTAGTCAACACGTTTTGAAAAGTTCACAATCAATTTCCCTTTCCGTTGTCAGCATATTATGAAACACATTGCCTGAGGACATTGAAGTTATCAATACAAGTTGACAAATCACCGTTGAACAGTTGGTATGAAGTAGACACAATAGAATTTAATCAGTATAATTTCCTTATTAGCCAACGCCCAAAGGTGTTAATCATATCTACCCCCATGATGGGAGGGACTGCCCCTGGGGGGATTCCTCCCATGGTGGGATTTCTGTTAGGTTGGTGGGTGGGGACTGAGAGAGGTTCAATGGAGTTATAGAGTTTGTTAGGGTTATGGGTGTTGGGAGTGTGGGCCTATACAATGGGGGAAAGGGTTTGGGCGTGGGAGCAGGCAGAGCTATCGGTGGGGATAGGGTTATGATAGCTTGGGATGTAAAGCCATTGTCAGTTATTTCTGAATATCTAGAGAATTATTGCACTGGCTTTTCACCTTAGCTATGGTACAATTCTTAAAACAAATATCATCGCCCTAGAGCAACAAGGTTGTATATGCATATTTCAAGTTCTGCAGGAGAGGCAAAAGAAGTGCAGCACCCAGTTGGCACAACTGTGGACACATAGATCATAGACAGGGTGTTCAAAAAAATGAAAATTTAATTTTGCCAAATTATCAGTCATTATCTGGTTGCACTAAGGTCACGTTAAGAATAAATAAAGGTCACGTTAAGAATAAATAAATTTAAAACAATGATTAGAAAAAAAAAGCCTGTATGAAAAGTAGACGTTTTTCCCTTCTTTTATTGATATGTTTTTATTACTAAGTGCCAGGAACCTGTCAAAACTACATGCCCTGACAAGCCGCTGTCTATATGATACACATCCCTTGATACCCTACCCAAACATCTCCAGGTCTGGCAGCTGCCAACAGATACGGCGTGGTCTCCCCTGGTCCCCCTTTACAGCACATGAAATAATACTCAAACCTCAGGACACTCAAAAACATACCAACCGCACCACTCACATTTTCCGCACTGCCAGTTCTCGGGTTTCTCAGGTTAACCCTTTGTGGACTGCTAATGCAGGAGTGCATCGTGCCCATTGATCATCATGATGCACCAATAAAGTGCTGGCGAGACTGCTCGACAGCACTTCATCGATGCATCATACCGACCCTTTGGGAATGTTTTGATCCTGTAGGATCAGCATGATACATGAATGTAGCCCTGGTGAGTTACTCGCCAGGGCTACATTCATGTATCATGATGACCAATGGGCATGATGCATTAGTACATTAGTGGCCCTTGAAGGGTTAAGGTCAGTTTTTTGTTGTCTATTGGAGAGTTGGTGAACCCCTACTGGGGCCACCTGCAGGGTCGGCTCAGAGAAAGATGTCTCAGGAGCTCAAATAGAGGATGGGAGTCGAGTTACCTTTAGCTATTAGTGGAATATGGCTGGCCTTAATTGTCAAACCTCTCAAAAACTGCCATGTTTTCTAAGCAATGCCTACAGGAAAAGTTAGGCACTTTATTATAGCAATTGTGCCATCTTTAAATTCACACAACTGGCCAAAGGTGCTGGGGAAATGCCTAAGAGCTTTCTTTGGAAATGGTCATATTTTTTAAGCATGAATCTAAATTGTTTACACATTACTTGTAAACTAAAACAACCCTTCATCTCCCCCACCCTCCTTTTCTTTCTTTTTTTGTCCAACCAAGGTCACTGCCCTGTGCTCTCTGCCCACCTCTAGCTCAGCTTGCACACACTAATTAAAATGTGCCAGGTGCAAGTGGGAGTCCCTCTTTAAGGCCAACAATAGCTGACCAGGGAGGGGGACTTATCTGGCTAGTGTGAGGTATCAGAAGGCAAGCTGAGTCCCACTGTTCACAAAGTAGGTGTTTAATGTTAGGCCACAAGCAGATGGTGGGGTCAAGTTGGAGAGGCTTAATTTTGGCTCAAAATGGGAGGGTGGGGTCAATATGGAGAGTCTTGGGTTTAATATCAATAGGTTTAATGCAGGGTGCTAACCTGGTGGTCTAAAGGATTTGTCTATAGAGTCCCTGACCAAGGACATTGTGTTTCAGAGATGCTGAGGAAATCTATGAAAGCTGGGTTAGATGTCCAAAGAAATAAAGTATATTGCACAGGAATATCAACCGATTTCTTTATTATGTAGCAAAGGATGATGGTTCTGTCTTTTTTTTTTCTTTTCTTATTTCTTTTTGGGGGAGTCAGAATTATTCCTATCTCTATGTTTGGGGTTTTATTCCTTCTTTCTTCCTTTTTATCAGACTCATGAACTAATTTCAAACATCGTATGATCTAGGATATAATGTGCTGAGAATATGGTGTCTACCTAGCCCTATCCAATGTCCTATCTGAAGTATGCATGTGCCTCACTTATTGTGATATGAGGATGTTGGCTGGAATTGCCTCGGGGCAGAATATCTGATATCAAATCCGATTATACTGGGCTACCACCCCGGGCTACCACAGATAAAATAAGATTGCACCCCTGAGCCAATATCCTTACCCTTATCTATGTCCTCTCGAATAAGCGCCAAGGGTATAGGGGTATTGAAATCAATCTTAAATACTGAAAAATGTATCTCAAATAAGCGCCTGTCTCGTATAAGTGCTCGGGGTACAGTGAGATTGAAAGCAATGAGCAGCCAGGCGCTTTTCATGGGCAACTACTGTAGCCATAACCGGTTGCTTTGTGATTGAGGAAGAGCTTCGGATATCTAAATCCATACCTTTGTACAATAATATTCAGACGAAAAGACTGAGGGAAAGGGACACCACAAAGGGAGGACCAGACATTGGTGCTCTATGCTTTCCCCAATACCCCTGACAAGAGCTCAAACACACAAAGGCTCCATGGGGAGTGTGGTGGTTAAGTGTTACTATTCTTAATATCCACTTTGCATTTCCCTGGGGATATCTGTCAATGGGGGTGTCATACACGGCATTAAGTACTATAAGTTAGGTAAGGTGGGTTTTGAAGTGGGTAGAATTCAAAGGTAAAACTAATCAGACCCCCGCCTCTGAGCCTTGGTCAAGTTCCCAGGGGTTCGTCCCTAAGCTGGGTCTGTGTATGGATGCTAGAGGGCCTTTATACTCCGGAGTCTGGGGTAACTCAGTCTATGAGTGCACCAGTACCTGCCCAGTGCCAAAATACCACTCCCTAAAGGGCTGATTCCACTCCTGAGGTTTGAGTGAATTCTTTGCTAATCAAGTAAATTCTTATACAGCAAACGTATAAAAAAATTGTTGTATCTAAAATCCGCCTGATAGACTGGAGTGGAACCAGCACTTAAATGCTGGGATTTATAAATGACCGTCCCCTGAATTTATGGATTTGATGCCACTGGCACTGTTAATTCCAAAATTCAAATGGGATGATTTTATTCTTTGAATCAATTTACTATGCAAAAAAAAAATAATGAAGGTGTGAAAGATGATAGAGAAAATTGGACACATGAAAGGCCAGGTTAGCTGACCTACGTCTCTGAGTGCAATGCATCTGGTGGGAGATGGCTCTCCTTCTGGAGAGGGAGTTCTGGTAATGAGAATACCTTGAATAGTAGAGAGGCGTTATGAGAGAGGTGGGAGGACAGGTACAAGTGTTAATCTATAGTCCATTTACACCTAAAGCACAAAAGGATTTCATAGATTTATCTCTTATTCACTATTTGAGGAGCCTGAGCTTCTTAGAATTTGATGCTACTCACCACTAGAGGGAACCAGCTGAATTGGCAATGTCAGGCAAAATATGAGGTAACATTAATTTGCGATACTTCATGGGTTTTTGGGTCCTGAATAAGAATATTCTCAAAGGTCAAAAGAAATCATTCTGTGTGTGCAGAATAGACAGAAAGTATATAGACATTGTTGCATCTCAGACTTTGACAGGAGACAAAGGGCGCAAGGAATTACACCAACAGACTGGCAGAAATATTATACAATACAAATGTATCTACAAGGCTGGCCTTATGTTCAATCCAATGGGCATATTGTGGTCAATAAATGGCTGGAATCATCTGGGGCCATCATAATACCTATGTGGGAGGGGGTAGGTAACATCAGAGGGTGCTAAGCCACCTGCTAGATGCATTACGTGCCTTTATTCCTGCCGCTAAGTGGGGGTTATATTGCTCCCAGAAGTGAATCAGGGTGTGCACATTTAAGTACATCACTTAGGCACCTCAGCATGGGGTGGGCTCACCTTCGGTATAGATGGGTGACAACTGGTTAGAATGTCCAAAGGCAGTGCTGCTGATTGGGTCTGTGTGTCAAAGCAGAGAGGGTACAGAGTCTCTCTGGTTAAAGGTAAAATCGAAGAGAAATTCGATCCTGCTGTTTTATTGTCTATGTCCTCTCAACAGGGTAATCATAATGAAAGGATTCTTTTATGTCCAATTCTACATAGGCATGCTATGGAAGGCATGCTATGTGCAGTCTTAGAAATGCCCCCAGTTAGAACTAATGAATTGGCTCAAGATTGCATAACCAGGGACCTTCGAGCCTAAGATCCACATATTCACCTCTGATTTTTGGACCATAAATAAGCAAATGTCAACGATCAGTGAATAATTTAGGCTCGTATTCCCAGAGGTGCTTCTGCCCGTATTCAACGAGGCCTTATAGGCCGAGTTGAATGCGGGCAGAAGCACCGAGGGGAATACGAGCCTAAATTAATCACTGTGAGTTGACATTTGCATTTATGCCATGGCCCACAGGTTTAAATTGCTTTTAAATAAAGGATTTCAACAATATTTACTGGTTTTGAAGGCACCGATTCGTCCTGGTTTGTTTTGATCCGCCATGACACCTTGCTCGACGAAGTAGGTCACGTGATAAGGAGCTAGCTGCTGCTTTTAGTTTCGATAGAAATGTTCCTTGCGCAGGACAATATCTTCTTTTTTAACATGGTGCTAATACATGGATATACCTCAAACAATTCATAACATATTATTTAACTAGTTCAATCATTCTTTTTTTTTTGCGTAAAACTTCTAATAACCATACCTAAATACAAAACTAGTTAACTCTGTATAAATTTCAAAATGGCGCTGCAGAATATGCGAGGATCGTATTCCACCCCCCCCCCCCATTGAATATGGCGTAAGTAGTACTAATCTATAGTGTTGTCGATATTCGCCATGGCATAATGGGGTAGATTCTACCATGCCACTTCAAGTTTGAGACCCAGTCACAAACCTACTGGTACTTCAGCTCTAGACACAGTATAGAACTCATCAGGTGAGGTATGGGACAGTTTTACTTTACAACTAAGATCACAGACCCTTTCACCTGCCAACCACCCCTGGTACCCTTACCTTACACCCCTCCCACCCAAACACACCTCCAACACCAATCTCCAGGCCTGCTCCCCACCTGGAGATCACAGCATAGAGACCAGGAAACCACCTGGTGCTCAAATAGACACCCCCTACTGGAGAGCCTAGTCAGTAAATGAATATATTCAAATGTAACAAATAAGTCATATAAGTCTTTTGTCATCTATTTCCTCGTGGGAGTGGCTTATGGAACTTTGAAGAATACATCTTTGAAATGCTCCTTTGAATTCCTATATATAAATATGAATTAAGGCTTTAGAAAAAGTGGAGATATGCTAGAGTTCATGATTAAGGTGGAACCTTACATTTTAATAAATAAAATAATTTAAAATAAATCGACAGGAATCATCCATCCCTTGTCATTCCGCAAATCAGAACAAGACGGAAACACATGAGGAGCCAATTCTATCTGTTTCTTTTTTATTTCTAAAAGAAAATATATTGCAAACATCAATCAGAAAATAGGGCCTGAAAGTGTAGTACATATGAATCTACCTTACATTACAATGATAAAATACCTATGAATGTGAAGTGGCAGAGTGGAACACAGGTGCGGTGGTATGTATGGTAGAAGCACCTGGAGCAGGTGAGATATGGAGCAGGAGGGGAGCTGGCAGGTGTGTGTGGGGAGGGGGGAGGGGTAGAGAGGGTATGCATATACATGTGTTTGAGTTAGTGTTGTTTTCACAGAGAGATGGAAACTACACTTCAGTTCCCAACCAAAACTGCACAACCAAAGGTAGTTATATCCAAAGGTAGTTACATCTTCAGAAAATATTATGAATTATATCAAAGATAGATAATTGGGCGAGAATACAAGGAATGCAAAGTTTAAAGATGGTACAGCAATGCTGTATGACCGGTCTCTCATGTAATTGGCCAAAACAAAACAAGAACAGTTATTTGAAGAAAGAAATAGCCTTCTTTGTGGACCATATAATTCTGATAATTTATCTGATAGGGAAAGAATTCATGGCTCTCAATTGGGGCTAGTATTCTTATATATCCCTTGAGTAGATTACCAGCAGAACTTGTCGCAAGTTTGCAGCATCTTCTTAGGGTACGGTAGTCGCCTGTGCAAGCGCTGAGGTGCTGATTGATTTCAAACATTCCATAGTACTGTCCATACAACCTCGCACCCATCAGACTGGCACTTATTCAAGACATAGCTTACAGTGTATGTTAACGTTTCAAAAGCCCCAGTACCCCAGCGCTTAAATTCAAGATTGGAGCTTGTAAAAGACCCAGCGCTTAAATACATGCCAATAGAGTACACCTGATGTGCCAGGGGAGTTTATGGCTATCCTGTCAACCTTTATGGAGTGGAGTATAGGTAGGTACAGGTGTTTTGGTGTCAGGTCTGTGTACACCCAGGGATGAGCCCCAGTTTTAAACATTCATACAACCTGCTGCTTTTTACATTGTATTTCACCTGCAAATAGAAGGAAGAGCTTGCTATGGCTAGACCAGGGGAGATGTTTTTTGATCGGACCCTTTCATGACTGGGTGATGTCTATGGGGTACAGTCAACTCTCTATTTATGGTCACCTCTCTAATGTGGTCACCTCGCCAATGTGGTCACTTTTTGAAAGAAGCGAATTATTTTCCTCTTTGTTCTATTGTAAGGAACTCTCCATAATGTGGTCACCTCTCTAATGTGTATTTTCTTCATACATGGGCCAAAGGTACAGGAGTGCTGAAATTCATAAGTGTCAGGGCACTTTCATGGGCTAAGGGGTTTAGTTATTCTCTAAATGGTAAAAAAAGGGCACCAAAATTACATTTAAAAAAATACTTGTTCCAGAGTTGCCAGAGATATATCATTATTTTTCACGAAGATTCCTTGTACCATTCCTTCTACTTTGTAGAAAGTACACTGCTTCACTGCAAAGAAAAATGGGCTATATTTTCTGTCATGTCTTCTGAAACTATTTTCTTAACCCTTCACTTCAGTTGTTCCAAGCAGGACGGCATGATCCCTCAAGGTAAAAATTGTCATCACGATTACACCAACAGGTATCTCTCTATCTTAACCTCCACCTCCACATTGGGTTATTAAAGCATTTCAGGAGTGTACCAATCCCAGGGGGTACATGAATACAACAGAGTTACTTGTGCCAGATCCGTGTATTCATGTTTCACTTCCACCT
Organism: Acholoe squamosa; assembly: GCA_949317995.1. Lineage (NCBI taxonomy): Eukaryota > Metazoa > Annelida > Polychaeta > Phyllodocida > Polynoidae > Acholoe > Acholoe squamosa. The sequence goes on along the minus strand of OX439045.1, from coordinate 11,963,483 downwards.
ACAAAGACGTCATGTCCTATAGCTGAGGGCAGAGGCATACAGAGTAGCACAAGTAATGTCTACAGAACTCACCTGGCTCCAGTCCAGTCTTATACCCATGGGGAGGAAGGGGGGAGGGGCACTGACAATTTGAGACCAAATTCTGAACTACAGTGGACCTATTATATATGAAGTATGAAAGCCCCTGAATGCTTCCTCGTGTTATAGACAGCCGGCATTTCCTTTAAGTGTAATTGTAATCCCACAGACCTCTCCTGGGAAATTCTGCAGTAAAACCCAATAGATTAGTTTCAAATATCCCTGTTTATAGTCTTTTTTTTAAAGGGTAGGGGAGGCCTATTACATAGATCGGACCTTTGAGCTGCTCTTGAAGGGTCTGGAATCCCCCCCCCCATGGCCCCCTTATTCAAAACACTTTAGTTAATCACAGCCCCCATTTTCAGGTTAACAGTCACAAATCATGGGGCCTTTTTTTAATGGATGGTGAGTGCCCCCCACACTCCAACCATCAAACAGCCTTAAGGCACTGACCGTGACCACACCTTGGAGGGGGCAGGTCACGTGATCACCTGGTCACGTGACTCGACACGCCCCAGTTAACCTCCACCTCCAGGTACCGGAAGTTAACAGCTGTCTGAGCATGCGTAAGATGACTGTGAGACTCGCTGCTTCCGCTTTGAATGAGAGGCGTGCTCCGACCCCTGGGGCAGGGGGTTAGAGGTGGGTGGTAGAGGGGGCCGGGGGTAAGGGTCGATAGTCCAGTGTCTGGTCGCATTCACAAAAAGGAAAAGGTCCAGTATCTATCGTAAAGAGAGTGGCATCTGTGAACAAACAATGTGGATCTTAGGGAGCGTATGACCTTTCATTACTTACATAATCCAAATTTCATTCTCTACAAACTGTCAAAATCGGCCTAATCCTGTTTTAGGTCGCTATGGAAAATAAGGAATGTGTTTTGCACAACTGGAAAAATGCTAGACCTATGTAGACCCCTTGTGTATATAGCGACTTAAAAGTTCTACCCATGACAAATGTAGAGGTTCAAATACACATAGCGACCTATTTAATAGCGACCTAAAACAGGAGTAATATATAGGAAAGAAAGAAAGAAACTTAAACAGAAGAATAGATTAGCATAGAAGCTTGCCCCACTGGGCTACTAATGTGGAATAGAAAAGAAGCTTGCCCCGCAAGGCTACTTTAATGGAATAGAATAGAATTTTGCCCCGCAGGGCTAGTCATTCAAATTCAATAGCCCTGCGGGGCAAGCTTCTTTTCTATTCCATATTAGTAGCCCTGCGGGGCAAGCTTCTATTCTATACCATATTGCCCCCGCAGGGCTACTAATATGGAATAGAAAAGAAGCTTGCCCCGCAGGGCTACTTTAATGGAATAGAATAGAATTTTGCCCCGCAGGGCTAGTCATTCAAATTCAATAGCCCTGCAGGGCAAGCTTCTTTTCTATTCCATATTAGTAGCCTGCGGGGCAAGCTTCTATTCTATACCATATTGATAGCCCTGCGGGGCAAGCTTCTATTCTATACCATTTTGATAGCCCTGCGAGGCAAGCTTCCATTCTATCTTATATGTGCAACTCAATAAAGATGATAAAAAATGTTTCAAATAGAACTAGATCATGGTTTTTAGTTACTGAATAAGGGCCATCTTCATGATTACAAACATTTACTGAATAAGGGTAATGACCCTTATTCAGTAACTATTTACAATAGTCAAGATGACCCTTATTCAGTTAAGAATGCCCTTCTACCACTATCACATTCACATTAAAGAGGAATACACAGAACAAGCCATTCCATTTCCTTCATTTAGATTCCATCTTTTCCATTCACCCTCTAATTTTCTTTAGTTTTCAAGAGTTATCACGACTTAATCTATTCTTTAGCGACTTAAAGTGGGAGAATGCCGAATTGGGCCCGGGTGTGGAAGTGATTGGACTGAATATCGGAGGGGGGTTCAGGTGAGTGACTGATGATCCAGGCCTGACTCATGGCCATAACCTTAAGTAAAATAGGCCATGGATACACAGACGCACCCCAACCCCTTTCCCCTTAAACCTGTAAGGGTTTCTAACGCATCAGTGCACCATGCCCATTGGTCGGCATGATGCACTAACCAAGTGCTGGCGAGTCTGATCGCCAGCACTTCATTTGTTTATTATGCAGACCTTGCAGGGGAGTGTATCATACTTCCGGCTCAACATGATGTATGATTGTATCCCTGACGAGTTACTCACCAGGGCTACATTCAGGGATCACTACAACCAATGGGCATGAAGCATTAATGCATAACCGGCCTTTAAAGTGTGACCACACAACCCTACTCCTGCCCAAGAGTCAGACACACATACTCCCTCTCACTGTGAGATCTGGGGAGATCTATGGGAAATTCCCACGATCTGCAGAAAAAAGGCCCCCAGTGCTTGAGTTAAAAGGGGTTACATGTACAAGTAGTGGCAGTCTGGGGTAATGGGCCTTCTCCGCCCACACTAACAGGTAAATTCTCACGAGTTGACGTCAAAATATTGCAGAACTCTACAACATATTTCATCACATTTCATTGCATTAATCTACGGTAATTAAAAGATAAATCAAGCATTTACCTTTCTCAATTTTAAATGGGGGCTGTCTACTACATTCAGTCAGAGGAGTTCGAGACATTTGGAATATATTATATTCCAAATATTTTCCTCCAAATTGTGGCCATATTCGTGAGAATAGACCGAGAGAGCCTGAGAAGACAAGATTGTTTTATAGGTAAGGGCTTGTTATCTCTGAGCGTTCCTCTGAGTGTTTTGGTTTGCCGTATTTCATATTTTACTTTCATTCACTATCTATTTTCTTGTGCAGCGCAGGACAGATTTAGATAAAAATGTGTGTATGAAGGGTTAACCTTATTGAAAAAAAAAATAAAATAATTCAGTGCTCATTTATGAAATGGCCATGTAATTTTCAATGTGGCTGTGATACTCATGGAAAGGATTTTTCCCCTTCTATCCTTCTATTTCAGTGTCATTTTTTTTTATTTTCAGGCAAGACTAGATCTGCATACTTTCTGTTGTGACTATTTTAAGACACGGTCTAATTCCCCAATCACAAGGCAGAACTCCCAACAATAGACAAATTAAAGTCACACCAATTGCTCCATATCTGACTCATGCCTCACACTAAGGCCCCAATTATAAATTAGACCCGGGTAGAAATCACCACCTGGGTAGTCACCACTAGTTATCAGTTAAACATCTTTTTGGGTTTCAGATTTCGTGCTGTACACACACCTTCCTCTGTCTGGGAGGCATGGAAACTGCAGGAAATGGAGCTGATTTCCTGGGATGAGGGGGGTGGGGGCAGGGGGAAGAGGGGGCGATTCTACCTGTCATGGTTGGAGAATCTTGGCTGGTCAGATACAATAAAGGTGTGTTCCAGGTACCATGGTCAGAAGATACAAGTTTGAAATTTTCTTTATTCTTTTTCTAATCTTAATTTGTCTTACTTTCACTGTATCATTTATATTTTTTGTTTTGTTTTTATTTTTATTTTGAAAACCACAACAGGGATCCTACCTGCTGATAATCATTGTGTGAAATACCCTTTTATTATTAAATTAGACTGTAAAACTAACTCAAAACAACTGTTAAAAATTGAAAATCCCTCAAATATACACAGAGATTGAAAATGAATTTGAACGACAGTCTCTCTATAATCCCTTTACCTCTGAGTATAACCCAGTTACTGGAAACAAACATTTTTTTTCTCCTATTTTTCTGTCCTTGTTCTGCCTGGGTGCCCTTGGGGGTGGTCAGGGGAGGCACAGGTGGTCAATGAGGCGTGACCAGTGGGAGATGGGCGTGGTTAAAAGGCGTTGAGTGACAGCTCTATGATGGATTGATTGGCATGTCAGATTGTCATAAATCATACTGAGACATCTGGCTCAAATTTCTGATGGGAAAATTATCATGAACTGTGTAGCCCTCTTTTTTAGTTTTGTGATAACATCTATTGAATTTCCAAAGTCAGAAGTTGGGCCTGCTCTGAGAATGTAATTTTACACAAGCAAATACACACAATGATACAGATATATGCTATATCACATTCTTACATCAGAAGTTTTGTTAATAAATCACAGTCAGGTTTATAAATGGTAATATATTTGAGATCATCATCTTGGGGGAATGTCCCAATGGATATTCAATTCAAACCAGCTATTACTTTCAAAACTTAGTCAGCGAGTTGTCCAAACCAGCATCACATGGACTCACTATATCCTGTATATCAGATTCATCAATTTTACCAATATATTTCTATGTTTTCTTTTAATTCCTTACTTTACCCCTTTCCTCTGTTTGATTTTCCAATTTCCTGATGTAATTCTGCATGGAGGGAATAACCACAGCTTACCACAGCATCCTGTGTCTACTCATACATTACTCCTGGGTCCGGAAACTGATTTTGTCATCATTACTAATGCTGTGTTGTTTCTGTGTGCTTTATGTTTCACCCATGAGTGACAAACCACAAGGACCTAATAATACAACTGGTATGTTAGCTACACGCCCTGTGACGTACATGACATATGTTGTTAGTTTTGATTCTGTGGCTAACATTGTAAGAATGATATTCATTGTCATAATTTTGATGTCAGTTCCTGATTTGGGTATATTTTTTCTATTACATCCCAATATTCTGTGCCATGTCCTAACTCGTTCTAACCCTTCCACATCCAGTTTCATGTGGAACTGCATTGATAGTAGCTACCTTATGATAGTATCAATAATTGAATATAATTCATGTCTTTTTAACATCTTCACAAGTTGTATTTAGCACTTTTTTCTATGCCTTTTATGCTTCTTTTGGCTTGGGCTACCCATAGTTAAGAGAATACTAGTACATACATTACTCAATAAGTTTAAGCTGACAATATGTAAAATTATATTATACAGACATATTCATATCTACTTTAACAGATAGTTCAGCATGGGGAAGAAATACCAAATAGAGTTCATTCATCAATTTGAAAGGTAATTCCCACGGTTCGCTCTACATGTGCACTCTATGATATCGTAGCGGCATGGGGAATCATAACTGGGTCACATGACATAACATGTATATGACTTGTGAACACATGTAGGGTCAATACCAATAATGTACACAGCCCCCCCCCACATATACATATACTGATAGCAGTACCCAGAATGCACCACCATGCCTCATATGGCCATTACCCCTTACGTCATAGACAATCTGACCATTACTCTGCTTAGTATTGGGTCCTCCAGGGGCCTTTCATGTCCCATTAGCACTACAGCTTCCCTGAGTGGAGTCCCTATGGTTTATTAATATATTTATTACTCCAGGGCATGCTTTATATGGGGACATGAGTTTACTAGGACACTCAGGCCATAGGTAAATTTACCCAAGGTTGGTAAGCATGAGCGATATCAAGGGAAGGGTAGTGGTAGGTGTTTGTATACCTACACTGAAAAAAGTCTTCCTGACAAAGTGACATGTATACCCATGTCTACTTGATTTGACACAGAGAGCACACGTCATTGGGACATGGGCACATATGTCACCATGACAACTGAAGCACACAGTAATCCTCATACAATTTGACATGCCTAAAAATGCCATGTCATCTGTGAGTTGACTAGGGTCATGGCCATGTCATAGGCACTTGACATGTGATGGTTTGACATACATAATTGTTCTAGAATATTCCACTAGGTGGGGAAAACACCATTTTGGTACCAGGATTAATCACTACCAAGAGGTACTACCAACACTTGAGACATTTGATGTATCTGTGTCTTTTTGTTTTCATGACGAATAGATCACTAAGGTCTTTAAATACTATCAATGAATGGCAGTGAATTCTATTTCATTCTTAAATTTGCATTTGTTATTGAATATCAAAATAGACAGCCACAATCCTGAATCCTTCAACTGGGGAGGATAGACACCTTGTGTGTGGGTCAGTGAAAATACCAAAAGAGTGTATGCTAACCCACAGTCTATAATCTCAGTATCTTCATTACATGGAGACAGATGGCATTGCCATGCATCTCCATGCCCTTGTCTTATGGACTGCATAGAGGTCCTCAGTCAAGTAGAAGCTCTGTAGATAGGAAAAAGTGCCTTAGTGTTGCAGGCCTGTGGGGCTATGATATCCCCTGTCTTCTATTATAGGCCTGCCTTGATTGAACCATTGGTACATAGCTATTGAGTGCTCTTAACCCTTACATAATTGTATCAGAGTATTACCTAGCACTCAGGTGAATGGATCAGAAATATGTGACGTGTCTTCATTACGCATGTCAAGTGGAGTTGACGAACCAAATATGAGAGCGTCAACCTCATTTGACATGCCTTCATACATGTCATGTGGGAGACAAATTTTGACCTGTGCAGTATGCGTCAAAGCGATCATTGTTCTTCTCTCTGTGTAGCTATAGCAAGCATAGGTCAGCCTGCAATTACATATATGTCCCTATGACAATTCGAGCAACACTACTATGTCCAGAAAGTCTACTGAATCTACCGGTACTGTACTGGAGCCAATCATTCTGTAGAATACCAATATTGGAGATTTTAGTTTGGGCTTTGGGCAGGAGGCGGGGGTTATTGGGGTGTCTATCTTTTTCATACCCGGTTCGATCGAGATTTAATGGTATTAACACTATCATATTACTTATATCGTAATCTCTGTCAGAAATTGATTAATTACCCATAACATTTGTCAAAAATGGTAATGTGGATGTTGTCACAATCTATGCTATAGACACATTTATCACAGAAAATATTAGAAGAGTTTTTGTTAAGCAAATCATATTTCTATAGACTTTCAATTTTCTAGCCATACCCGCATATCAAATTATACCACCATATTCCATTAATATTTTGACAGTTTTGATGCACTAAACATGGAGGAATCACCAATAATTCTGACTATAATGTGCGGCATAACTGCATGTCTGGACATATTTCAGGATATTAGCACCCATTAAAGCGAGATGGATCTCATCCCCTGTATACAGCACATATTGATTGGTTAACCCCCTACATGCCATATGTCCATCTGGTGCCATGGTGCATAAATGTAGCCCTGGTGACTCTTATCGCTAGGTTTACATTTAAGTGTAATGTTAAGACTAAGGGGTTAAAGTAGCCACTGATGCAATCATACAAGTAGCCTCACTGCACGTACTGAGCTGCATTGATGCATTATGGGTAGAGTAAATTAGGCTTAATGCATTAAGACACTCTACAATTCTTAAAGGGTAAGGTTTGGTAAAGGTAGGTCAGTCAATACTGGATCAATGTGACCTTTAATATATAGCTACTGTAATCTCCCGCGTATAAGGCGCGTCTTATACTCCAAACAAAATGCTGCTGAGTCTTATACGTGGGAGGGACATTGCCTTGAGTTTGGGGTGCGCCTTATAGGGGGGATATTTTTACTATAGAACAGTACTAAATTAACAAAAATCTGCCCTTAGAGGTGCGCCTTATACATGGAACAGGCCTCCCTGAGTTGGGGGTGCGCCTTATACGCAGGCTGCGCCTTATACGCGGGAGATTACGGTAGCACCATACCAGAAATATCTTATTCACCCTTCATGCATTTCATTTGCTTGCTTCTGAGAAATGGCCCTCACTATGTCTCTGGCCGCAGCTCTAAAAGTATTCCATGTCCTAGAAGTATGATTGGGGAGGTGTAATAGTTGATCTTTCCTACCTCTACATTAAACATGAGTGACTTCATTGTAGATTCCTTGAGTTTTGACCAAGGTGTCATTAAGGTTATACTTGGATCTATATACACATGATTCCATCCTCTAGTCTTTCGGATTTAGATAATCAAATATTTAATTTTGACACATTAAAAACTTACATATTATTGTGATCGCAATGTAGTGATCTTCAAACCTTAGGCTACCGCTCTCCGGCGTGCATAAGCAAGTAGACATAAAATTACTATCGATAGTCAATGGTGTGTGTAATATCCATAATGTTCATCCCATCCCCCTCAACCTGCAACTAAAACCCTAGATCAGTATGAAGATTAATATTAATTTAATCTGACTTAAACAGCAATTGACTTTAATCCTACAACTGAGAACACAGGGTCGATGGGTTATGTAATGTTGTACTATAATGGGGGGAGGGGGGGGATTCTATTGATTTTCACAGCCCACTGCACGGTGTTTCAGATGGCTATATTCTGGCTGTGTTTGTCTGGCCTGGTAAAACATTGCATATGTTTATATTTGTGTATAACTCCCTTACTTTGTTATATGTTATATGCAGACTGTCACTGTATGACAAACCTGAACATCAGGCTTGACTTTGGTAAGCCTAGGTTAGCTCCCCTACCTGTATGGACTGACCAGTCTTACCTAGTATGGGAGTATACATCCATCTGTGCATACTAGTAACTACAAATTGGATGTAGGTTTTATTTTACCTTACTGTAGACCCTATTTCTTGCGGCCATGATGTATAGCAAATGTTTGTTTGCACTCACCTGCAAAAATAGATAGAGACAAACATAAGCAACAATTCCTTGAACAAGAATTTGAAATGAAACATTCACTTTTAGGTTGATGTCTATGTCCATTTAAACTAGGCCACATTAATTTGGGCTTTCCAGGTGCATTTCTAGCACCAACTAATAGCATTACATTGTCAGCTTGGTTTAATGCGGATTAACCTGATTTCCATATTGCTTGAAGATCCCACAGAATCCAGTTATTGACTTAGACCCTTATACCCTGCATCATTGTGCTTGCCTGGTCAGTATGACTAATAGAGAGGTCAGAACAGGAGGGATTAGGTTGGCAGGGACAGGACCTCCTCTGGTCTTACTTGGAGGTTCTGGTTGTCTCTACAAAGGTTGGCAGAGCAGCTTATTCAATGGCTCAACTGTAGTAACTAGGTCAGGTAAACTCATGATACACATGGAAGAGTCACATGGTAGCAAGTTATCATAAATGTAATAGCTGGCATTGATTGCATTAATTAATCTCTCGGGAATAGCCAGATGAAATGAAAAGTTTCACAATTAAGGCTCTGGGCCCTATTTAACATCGTCAAGGGATACAGAAGCACATAAATGATGTATCTCCATGTGCTAAATACACATTTCAACTATATATGTGCTTCTACTTTCAATTCCCATCATCAATATAATATATCATTTCCTGCCATGATCGATAGCAAATTTGTGATAACAAGCCATCTTCGTCTACAGTAAATCACTCTTTGACATATATGTCTTCAGTAACTCATCCAGAAATAGATTGCCTTTTATCTGTTACAGTTAGTGTGAGCAGCTCCCTGGTGAGCAGGTCACACAGGGAGTAACTCATGATGTAGCTGTACCCCTTACACCCCTTACACGCTGTAGTAACCTGCTCCTGATGACCTTACTCTGCTGGAGGCATTAACCCTTTATTGGCAACTCTTGGTCATCACAGAGTATTATGTGCCCTGGTGAGTTACTCATAAGAGCTACCTTGATGAGTCATAGTGACCCTGGGATTGATGCACTCTTAAAGGGTCAGCATGATGCACATAATGGACTAGCTGCTAATAAGTTAATCGCTCGATCTCAGGTTGACAGAGGAGCATGTATACTATAAGCGCTTTGGGCACCTTGTTGGCCTAGAGGGGCCAATAGCTACAGTTCCTGCACCAGACTTGAGCAAGGCATGGCAGGGAAAGCAAATGTATCAAGCAGTCAAAGCAAAGGTAAGGGAGAGAGAAGCAGGGAAGGACAAAGAGGGCAAAGAAAGTGACACAGAGAGAAAGGCAAAAAGACTGAGCCAGACAGACACAGATAGTTATACAAAGAGAGGCATCAAAACAGAGTTGAGCGATTCTACAGTTGTTCCTATCTTCTTCCCAAATGGATAGAGTAGCTCAAGGTCTGAGTCTGAACCTGTTGGCACTGTACCAAACCAGCTGGTGGGAGGTACAACAAGCCCCCAGTGGGCATCACCTCCTACACCCTCTGTATACTGCACTGTTAGACATTTCCACCAAAATAACAATGCTTCTCTGGCAATTTTCAGACAAAGCTTGCTCTTGACACAGCACTCGATTTAATCCATTTTCTAAGACTTCATTGTAGAAATTACAGTAATTCATCAGATAACAAATACAGTGGTTCACAGGGGTAGACACTAATGCTGGCCCGGGGGCCAATGGCCCGTAGTTGTGAGTCCGGGCCCACAATTATCTCAATTAATACCTTCCTGTGGGCCCGGGTGGCCCATAGGAGTTGATGATCAATATCTAAGGAAAATTCTCCAAGACCAACATAGCCATGTTATATACTGTTGGAAAGGGGAAATCATAAGGAAAATGACTGTTAACACATTACCTTTGTACCAAATGATTTAGGAGAACATTTTTTCTCCTGAAAAAAGTGATGTGTTTTTTTCTGGGCCCTGAGATTTTTGTGTGGGCCCGTAGATCTCTCTAGCTACGGGCCGGGTGGCCCATGGCCCAAAAGGTTAATGTCTACCTGTGGGTTCAGTGCACAGTTTACACAGATGTCCAGTAGATTCAACAGTCAATTCTTTAGAGTGTGTAACCCACTCTGTATACTGTAACTCACACTGCATAGTGTAACAGGGGTGGAGGAGGGCAAACCAGCAGGGAGCTGGACGGGGGCCAAGACCAGCTCCTGCTTCCTCCTGGGTGGGTCCTCTGACTCTCCTCCTGTGTATCTGTATTATGTCTAAATGCACTGATCTCAGCCTGCAGGGTACTTAGAACTATACTATGGTACTTAATAATTTACGTGCTGCATTATCATTTCAATGCTTTCATCCAAATTTCTCCACGGAGGTGACCGCTGATCAATCCCACTGGGTCAGCATGAAGCATCACTATGCCACCTTGGCAGGTATAATTATTGTCAGGGTTGCATGAGTGCATTGTTCCAGGCTGATGCATGACACCTAATACAGTGCTGGTTAGTGATTCATTGCTAGATCAGGATGAAAAAGGACTTAGGAGCTTAGGGAATATATCAATTTGAGGATACAATGAAAGGGTAATTGCAATAGGCTTTTGCTTAAATTTCCAGCTTAGCATTTATATGAGACTGGTCATTGCCTAGGTGTTGATTCAGAATTAGACCTGAGCTATAAAGGGTTATTTCAACCCCTCTACCTGGTACTCAACCATGATGATAAAGTGTATATCATATGATGGGATGAAAAAGGTAAGACTGCAACTACCTTCTTCTGTATATATTAGCTACTGCAGTACAGAATTCAACTGTCAGCTTGCTGTCTTATTCAACATAACGCATTCCTCTCTCACTGATACTGAAACCTTCTAAGAGGACACATTCATCTTCAAACACCATCCCAGCCCAAACATCAGCAAAAAAACACCTCTGAGATATCAGCATTAATGCCACATACATACAAACATGTGGTGGGCTGCAGAAACATGCCTATGACTCCATTATTCTGGTATTGACACTAGCACGAGCCGTGACAACATGTGTACAGCGCCAATGATACGTGACAAGGTCCCCAGGGGGTCAGGAAAAACTCTGCTTATTTCATTTCTTTTTAACCCTTTAATGATTACACTTCGAATGCAATTTCTCTCTGTTGCCATGATGCATTAAGTAATGCAAGTTAGTAACTCACCAGTATCAACACTATGAGGCCAGCATGATGTATACATACAACACTGGTGGGACCCCATCAGAGCTGCATTCCTGCATAATGCTGACCATAGGGCAGAATTCTCCCAGGGCTTTCTGCCAAGGAACTCATTCAAAACCTGCTCAACCCTGGGGATTGAGGCAGGGGTCTAGACTGTGTGACTCACATCATGGCCCTTTTCTTTTAGCTTTCACAATGTTTCTTATTTAGCTGTGGCATGTTGGACCTTTTGTCCCTCTGCCCTGTGATTCTGACATGTGGCACTTGACTAGGAAGAAAGGGGATGGGTTGAGGGGGAGGAGGAGATATTCAGGGGGGGGGTGAAGGGTTCTTAACCATTCAAGGGCCAATGATGATTTTTATGCATCATGCCAAGATCGGGTCTCATGATGAAGGAATGCAACCCTGGTGAATATATTCACTCAGGCAGTACTGATGCATTATGCCTACCCCACATGACTGTTCTACAAGGGTCAGCATGATGCATCAATGCAGCGCTGCCGAGCCGACGCGCCATCTCCCAACGGGCGATACCAAAATAACACAAATCATGGCCTCACACATGTGACCCTTTATCTTTTATGATTTAGATGCCTTGGGTTGGATGATAACCATTGGCAGACAGTTAGCTACACCGTCTTGTAACCTTTCTCCATCTCCATGGGAAGCTTGCTGAACTGCAACTGTGGGTCATTTTTTTGTGTCTGCTCAAGGAAAAGCTTAGTTGGCTCAACAGCTCCCTAATGTCTGAGTGACAGGTCTCTGATAGGTTATTGGGCTGATCCTGATGTAGGATGATTCTTGAGAGAATGAGAATTTTTTCCACCAGTATATCATGCTAAAGAATGTTTAAGCTAATGTAAAAGATTAATGTTGGCTTGATAGGCCTGCTGCGATAAAATAAATTTACTACAGGGGAGGCATATCTGTTTTAGACAGTATTATCAGTTCATCCAAACAGTGTACATATAATCTATTATAGTTTATATCAGACTTTAGACACACAAGTCTTAGTAGTAATCTTTCAACCTACTGATGGTGCTTATATATAAATATGATGGTCAAGGCACCCACTGAATCATTGAAGTGTCTGCCTGTTCTATAAATGCTAAATGAAACTATCCCTTCAAGTCTATAAGTGCTGGACTACATTGTTAATGACAATATAGGGGTTGAGAGAAGATCCAGGTCATTGTTCACATCTATAATTAATCTATAATCAACCTGCTCCGGACTGGTGAGATGGGGACTTGTCCTTGAGCTTTGCATCAATGGAGACATCAAAGCTTGCAGAAGGGTCTCTTGTCTGACCCATCACCCAAACCCCAAACCCCCTTCACACTACCAGACTGATCACCCCATCCCCTCTCTTCCAATACCCCCTATAGATCAGAAGGCCGATCACACCTGTACCCCCTCTCACTCACACACACACACACACACACACACACACACACCAGCACCCTGACACTCTACCTGAGCTGCCTCAGCAGTGACCAGTGGTCACCTGCTATCAGGTACTCAGGTGATGAACCAGCCCTCCAGGTGTTCACCCCACCTCCTCCTGCACCAAAACCTTAACCCTTAACGGTCAAAATGCTGCCAGAAAACTCATGTTTAATTCTCACAATGATAAACAATCAGAGAATAAACGTATTGCATTAGCATTTAATCTTAACCCTTGAGGGTATAAACATTTGCATGATGTATGAAAGCAATTCTGGTAGATGTGCATTTTCTTCTTTTCTTTTTCAAAATGTCCTTCAAGGGTTAACAAGAACAAGGGGATCCCTGACCTCTGTGGATCTTCTTGACTGACCTCTAGCACCTCTCCTCACTGACCTGTGGCCATCTTGACCTTTGACCCCCTTGTGATGTCCTCCAGCAGGTGGTCAGCGTCTCCTCAGGTAGCCTCTAATTTACCCCCCTCCCACCAGGTGGGGTTGTGTGACAAGGGTTTAGAGATGGGATCTTATTGTGTGCTATACCAGACATGGTGTCTCAGTAGGTGAGGTTTAACATTTCTGTGTTCTCCATATATTGATTAGGGAGACTAGATCTTTTTCCCATTCTTTCTTCACAACCAAATGTAGAATCTATCCCAAATTGGATAAAATTAATGGAGCATTTCAACGAGGTCTGTATTCAAAGATATTATGGAGTACAATCATTATCCTAGGTTCCTAATAACTGATGTACTGTCAGCTTGGATCTATCTGTCATCTATTTATCCCAGGGGTAAGAGATCCACTATGGATCCCTGTGATACTACATCCTTGCCAACCATCTGGGGGTATGTAGGGACTCTGAGAGCAGTGAGACCTGGCACTGCGGATCCTTTCCCAGGGGGTAACATCTACCCCTTACCTTCTCTCTTTCTCTCTCTCTCTCTCTCTCTCTCTCTCTCTCTCTCTCTCTCTCTCTCTCTCTCTCTGTACCTTTCCTCTCCTTCTTTTAGTATGTTTCTCCTCTACCTCTCTCTCTCTTTGTCTCTTTCTGCTACTATTTTATCAATTTCTTTCTATCTCTTTCTCTCTAATTTTCAATATCTATGCATATGATAATGATATGGTCTCTCTCTCCCTCTCTCTCTCCCTCTCTCTCTCTCTCTCTCTCTCTCTCTCTCTCTCTCTCTCTCTCTCTCTCCCTCCCTCCCAATAGATATCTAGATGGCACCCTACGTCTGTCTCCATATTCCATTCCCTAAATTTCTGCTCATATTCCCACCCATCAGACATTTCCGCCACCACTCCCTGATCTGATCCAACCCTTCTCACACAGAGTCAACCTTACACCCACCTCCGCACAGCTTTGGGCAGTATCCAGCTGGGCCGCTTCCAGGCCACCCCTGCTGACCCACACCCTCCCCTTTACCCCCATTACACATACCCCAATCCACACCCTCTTCTGCAACACCAACACCCAGTCACAATTTACACAAACCACCTACAAACATTAACTAGATCTCCTGGTGCACAACAATCCTGGCCTGACCCTGGAGCAGATCACTGTAGGAGCAGACACCCCTCAGTTACTAGCTCCTGGCTGGACCTATAACAGTGAGGGAGTGGTCCTGAGGTTATTGTTGATGCTGTAGAGTCTGGGTAAGCAATGGCTAAATATAAAACAGTGGGCCTTGTTTAAACTGTACATGATAACATAAATTATTTATATTCTAGAACCCCCCCCCCTCCCAAGTCTTTAATCTGCCAAATCCTGAGTCTAGTCCTGTACGCCCTTGGTATTGGTACAGGCAGTGCCTAGTAAGGTGGGACATGTTGGTGTGTTGGTGAGGATGAGATCAGACAGGTGGAACAGTTTCACAGACTGGACGCTACATCAGCACCACATTCTGTCTCATCAGTTTGGCCAAAGTTTAACTGAGGTTTTGGATTATGCTAAACTGCTTTGACCCAAGTAAAATATACATGTATTTTCTATACTATTCATGAGAAAATCTGAGAGATATACCATCAATGCTTAGCAACAATATCAGCTTTAATTTGTTTTACCCCATAGAGGAATGCACCATTCCATCTCCATTACAGAAATGTAAGGGGAGACAAATAGCTTAATCCAGAATTTGATCCACAATCCACCAAAGCTTTACTGAAGATACTAACCCACAAATCTTTGGCCAAATTCATAATAAAGCAGCCTTTTTCACACTGGACGAATCATCAGGGCTCTGGGTGTGTGTGGGGGGGGGGCTAGGACGGGGAGGGGGTTCAGCAAAATGCTGCCATGTCTTCTCATGGTGTAGCAATCTCTGGAATCCTTCATCTTATCTTTTTCTAGGAGATCAGATTTTTCTTCTTATCTTTATATTTTTCCTATCTGTCCGCATCACTCAGCCTTTGATATTTTGAATATTTCCTAGGTGCCTGTAAGATGGCAATGTCCAAGACCTTTAGGAATCAGTGTGTCAGGGAAAGATTCATTTATATTTAGTCAATATCTTTTATCTGATGCTTCTCCTTAGATGCTATTAGTATATGTTTGTAAAACTTGTTATTTGTTGTGCTTTTCCATATTGTTTCGCTTGTGAACGAGACTTTATCCTCAAATGTCTACTCTACAGATTTGAGTGAGTGAGTAATAGATGTTTAACACCATTTCGACAGCTAATGTTATATTCGTGGCAAGAACTTCATTACACAATTTCACAGGTGAATGTGTCAGTGCCCGCGCATATGTGCACCACACACATCCCGAGGGGATAGGAAAGAGGAGATATAGACCCTTTTAAGTGGGCTAGGGAAGCCCTCTCTACAGATTTGAACCTGCAATTCACCTTCGTTGCACTAACTGGTTTATGACTGCATAGTTCTGCGACAGGTTTTGTTCCAAATTTTGGTAAATCTGAATAAAATAAATTTAACTAAAAAACTCAACATCCATTAAATACTGATAAAACATGCATCAGAGATTTCAAACTTAAACATTGAATCACTACTATGCTTTCCAGCCCAAAAATCTCAGGCCAAAACCCTTGTAACTATATAAGCACACCACTATACCCAGTAGCAGTTACAGGTACTTGAGGTGCTATCTGGCTCTGTTAATACTCAGGAGGTCAGATAAACTATGGGTGTAGGGTGGGCTGTGTGTGTGTGTGTGCCAAATCCCACTCAACTCCTGGAGATCACCACTTCACAACCCCACTCTGGGTAAGGGATAAGAGGACAGACACGTGTGTGGGGCTTTGTGGGGCTTATTATCTCCTGTGTGTGGCTTTCTGGCAGATATCAAGGCTTAGGGATATTCCCTGTGGCACCCTGACAATAATAGGGACAGCTGGAGAGTGCAGGGGTGGGGGAGGGGATGGTGGGGTGGGCTAGAGGGGGGAGAGTGGGGATGAGGTTAAAAGTAACAGTTGTTGGTCATCCCTATGACATCCCCTAGAATTTTCCTAATTGAAAATGAATGTGATTTAGGCTCCTGGCTATTGAAAAGCTCCTTTGATCAAAATGTGATTTGTACCCGGATTTATATTTAAGAGGGATTGATTCAGGACTTTTATATAGAATATTATGCTGAATATTGAATAGGTATTCCATTCTTTTCTTCTCACCAAGGTCTCCACTTGTGGTAGTTTTAGTTGTAAAACAACCTGTCATAGTCAATTTGATTTCATTTTACTAATCCCTTTTATCATTACATTCTGCCACCCCTTCCATTTTCCTTTTGGTGTGTTCAAAATACAAACCCTAATATCAAAAGACCTCAAAGAGGCACAAATTATATGGCTTCATTTGGCAGAACAAACATGGGTTCCAGATTTAGACGTCTACCCCTATCCCAGCACCTTATTTTTTAACAATGAACAATGTAATGACTTGTCTAGGTGAGCAGTTCATTAGACAGGTATAACCCTACATCAAAGACAAGCCCCCTAGCGGTCATTGGGTCTACTGGGCTCTGATTGGCTCAAGGCTTAGGGGGCGGGGTCATGACCTTTGTCCGCCATTGTTCTCCCGTCATGCCTCTGTGAACGCCGCCATCTTGGTCTTTGAACCCAGGTTGGTGAATCTTGGTGTGTTCATCCAAGCGTGCGCACTGGGTTGCATGAGTACTGGGTATAGTTGAAGGGGAAATAAAGATAGAGGAGAGGGCTTACTTCCTCCTTCTACTGCCAACAAAGGGTAGAATTACCTCATTAATTAAACAGCGTTAAACCTATCACCATATAAAATATCATCCAGTAATGCAAAGTCATTAAAGGTATATCAGAACTTTATGACTTTACTGAAAAGAACATATCACTTTACTTGAAGCATTGTAGCAATTCGATATTGGCATTTTCACAGAAAGTGCAACTCTCCGAAACAATTAATGAATCCACAATTTATTTTATGGAAGAAGAAATATGAAAAAATCATATACAACGAGGAACGTCCTAGCCTAAATCTTTCTCCTATGTGATCTGAAGAACACTCGCATTATATCTTGAGGCATATAGCCACACATAACAGTAGCGTGAACCCCTCTGGATATATTATGGTATCTGCCCAGATATCAGGATATAGAATACCCCCACTGTGGGCAATAATAACGGTCATATCTCCATTGTCCAAACCTACACGGTTTGCCTGCCTCCATGGAGGTGCATCATCCTAACCGCTGTTTAAGGTCTCACAGTGGTGAGTAAGTTTTAAAACCCTTTAAATGCTAATAGTATACCAATACATCATGCCAATGTGTTGCCTAGATGGAAGAATATAGCCCTGGTGAGTCTGTCTGCCAGGGCTGCACCAATGCCTCCTGCTGGCCCTAAAAGAGTGTGTTAACCCTTTAGCGTCAGTATGATGTATGAATGCAGCCCTGCTTAGCCAGACCAATGGCCATGATGCATTAATACCTCATGTGGGCATTGGAGGGTTAAAAGCAGCAGTGCTAACAGACCCATGTCTGCTGGCTAATAGCTGCTAAACTGACCGTGCTCTGAGTTGACCAGTCTTCTCAACTGACCCGAAATGACATTCTGAACAAAAGGACTTGTTTGCTACTGAGATTGTAGATGAATTCTTTATGCAAAGCCCCCCTGGGTGCGTGCTTTATGCCTTTTGGGCTAAAAGGGCTAATTTTGATCAATAATTCACGAGTCTGTTTTCATATTCATTGAAGGGACTGGTGACTGGAAGTGGGGGTGAGGGTTCAGAGTGTTCAAAGGGGTGTCATAATGGAACTGTTAGCATAGGACAATGTGAGCCAAAATATGATTAAATCTGATTGAAAATCTAAAGTATGGTCTTGTAAATTGGCTGTTTTGGGAGAAATTGCTATGTTTTTCTGTAGCAGGCTAATGAGCGTTTGTACTATAGGATGAATCAATGCAATTCAGACACAAATCCAATTCCAAGATGAATGGAATCTTTGTTTTCCTCTATGCATGGGTCAGCTTTCTATACCTGTCCCTTCACCATGGGACAATTTACAAAAGACACAAACCATTACAAAGTCAAATGTTTGTGAAGTCTGGAGGTTATGGGTTCATGCATGTTGAGGCCCTGAAGGCAAGCCGCACCAGGACTGCGTCTGTATATGCAAGGGAGTGACTATTTTAAAAACAAAAAGTGGGGGTATGGGTTTTCCGTGTGGACAAGCCCTCCCCACCACCCTGGTAAAAAATATTTTTGCCCAAAGGAGGGAAGAAAAACTGTGTGCAAACGCACAGTTTTAATCTATAGTAACGCGCATTCTTTTTTGCCGAACATCCCTCCCCCTTCTTCCCCTGATCAAAAATGATTTGCCCCAACCCTGTTCCAATAAAATGGTCACTCCCCAATATAGCAAAATGGCATCTCATGGGGAGCATATTCAAGGTAGGTCCTCTTCTCATGGGGCCTTGTACCTCCCCTAAGGGACCCCCAAAGCCTTGTATTGAAGGTAACACAACAGATATGACCCCCTAAAGAGCAGCCAATCGAGGTCTGGCCACAATGAATTGGCAGCAGAATATAATGGGGAGGTGTGAGACCATTACCATTCTTCATAAATTTTATATCAATTTTCTCCCTCTCATTTTCCCTTTATTCCCTACAATTCACAGATCGCCTCAGTGGGTGACAGATGATGGTTATATCTATGTTGTCCTCCATATCTTTAGGAAATGAGATAGATTGGGTTTTCTTGAGGTTGGGTTCTGAGAAAATGGTTTGAAATATTCTGCCCTATGGGAATGGGTCATAAGCCCTAAGGCTGAGGAAGGGTCAAGTGGTACACGCCAAGAGAAATCTATCTCAAATGGTTCTCTTTACACACTATAGGCAGACAACACCCGGGAGATAACACCACACTAGACATGTTGTCTCACATTTCTCTAGATTTTCCTTCGTGTAGTATACTTTTAAATACATCATCATGGGATGTCATTATTACCCTAATGGCATAACTAACTGCTTGAAACTTACAATTTTGGAAAATATCCTAATTTTCTTCACAACAATAGTTTTTGCAAGAAATCTTGCATTTTCTTACCCCCCTCCCCTGCTCGGTCCTGTTCCTTTAAATCTGCCATAGCATTTTTAGTTTTTCTTTTGCTTTTGTTTCTTGAGGAATTTCCTGAACCAACCCTTTCTATACCTATGCACCCAAAGGATTGCAAATGTCCTTAGTAGCTAACAGTAGGATAAGGGTTAACTACAGAAAATAACAGTTGTCTGAGAAAAGCTCTCACCTGGTCTACAAAATATGAACTCACTATGCCGCAAGCGGATTACAACCACAGTGCCTGGGGTGCAAACGAAACGGGCTCTTTTCTGCTCGGGGTGAAATTGAAAAGAATGAACAATGGCGTCACTCAAGATGCGGGGGTGGGTGAGAGTGGAGAATGGGGGGGGGGCGTCAGGGCATGCTCTTGTGGCCACAATGTGGCAGCTTTCCTTCTCTTTTCAAGGCATAAATAGCCCAGGAAAGCGAGCCAAGTAGCGGAAAACGCCCCTTTTAATAGCGATGACCGCCAAAGTCAACAGGGCAAACAGCCGGTCAAGAATGGAAATCTTGAGGACGAATTTGCAAGATTTTCTTCTTCTTAATCGGATTGAACACTTATTAAAATGCCCCTGAAGAAAACTGTTCACTAGAACAATAAATCAAATATTCATAATGTTCAGAGGGAGCTAATTTCTTAGTGAAAATACTCAGCCTTGGAAAGGCTGCATCATGTCTCCAGGTTGATGTTCATTTGTTGTCATGATGTATCAATGATGGCGAGTAACTCGCCTGTGCTGCATTTATTGATACAATCCTAATGAGAATGACATTGCAGTGCATCATGCTGCGAGTTACTCATCACAAAATAAAATAAATATGTACAACCCATAAGCATAGAGACTTTATATGCATCTAAAGGTGTTTGTCATTATATCATATTCAAATGTTTAAAAGAAGAAAAGGAGAAGACGAAATTGGCCCATGGATCCATATTGTATTAGCGTTCCCACGCTGATATGGTTATTATAATATATGAACATCATGAGATCCGAGCACTTATAGCAGCCAAAAACTGAAAGCAAATAGAAGAACCTGTCAACTATGGTGGTGAACAAAAAACACCACACAACTGTTCCTTTATCGCATTTCCTTTTTTCAGAATAGAAATAGTTAAAACACCCAGGATCTTGGTGATACTCAAATATACACATTATTATAGATGTGTGTTGAGATATATGAACACTGTAAGGAATTACATACATGTATGTCTAGGGGTGCAGGGTATAGGGCTGCTCTGTAACCTTCTAATGGTTGTATGCTGCCTAAAGGATTTAAGTATATTTCTCGTCATGATGCACGAGGGTATGGTGCATTTACTCAATTAAGAGCCAATGATGCACCGATGCATCATGCTGCCCATGAATTGTCATGATGCATGAATACAGCCCTGGTGAGTTACACCGATGCATCTTTCCCACACTATGGGGTTTGTAAGCATGATGCTCCAATCAAGTGCTGGCGAGCAGACTCCCAGCATTTCATCGGCACAGCATATATGTCAGCAGCACCCTGTATTTAAAGCAGAGATGTCAGTTCGATATTTGGCGAAACTCTGAAAATTATTTTTGGGCACTTCAAAAGTGGGGTTATACCCTAATCAGAGTGACAAATACCTTCAAAATTAATCACTTAGGGTTTTGTGTATCTTAAGGATTATCAGAATTATAAAATATTCATTTTAAATTTTTTTCTTATTATTTCTGTAGTAAAATATCACCTTTGAAACTCTGAAATCAGAGAAAATCTGAAACTCTGACATCTCTGTTAAAGGGTTAATGCAGGATCTATGTATACCTGTATGGTGGTATGAGGTATGCTGGAGATGAGAGGGTCATGGTATCATTTTATATTATTATACAGGTAGGGAATGCAGGTGTATTTATCACCAGTACAAACACAATGTGTTATACCAGTAGGTTATGGTGCGATTACTGACAGTTTCTTTATTTTTTTAAGTTTTGTATTTAGCACTACTGGCTATGTAGATTTAGTACCACCACATGATATTTTTGCCAGCTTGTCCAGGTACATGCACCATAACGTAGGATTCCTCTCACATTGCAATGACACCGGCGTGCCACCGGCATCCTTTTGGATTGAATTGCCACGCATGCCAAATACCTTTACCCGCAGCATTTAGGGTTCTAAAAACCCGTTAAGTAAAAAAAAAGAGTAGAAAATTTGTTTAGGATATATCAATGCCCCAAGCTTTGAAGCTTACAGGTACCCTGGAATTTTTGATTATCTTCTGAATTATATTCATGTTTCGAAACAGACCACATACAGAAATGAATAAAATAGTCACAGTATATAAATGCTGGCCTAGCCCGCGTGTGTACTCTACAGTATAGGAAAGCTAGGTTTAGTAATAAACTTTCATGGATGAATTATTACAAATTTATTCAAAGTAAAACATAAAACAGTGGGGCCTATGGAATAATTTACATTTACACCACCACAGAATAAAAGTATCCTTGGAATAGGCAATGCGTGGGAAGTTAGAAAGATAAATGAATCCACTAATTTCTTGAGCACAGGTAAACAAATTTAACACGTTGGGTGAGTGGGAAAGTTTTTTTAAATGACTCAGCATAGTAATGAACAGTATGAATTCAGTGACATCCGTTCTGCCTCATAAATATACAGATAAAGAACTGTAGTGCCCTGACTAGTCAGACATATATAAATATATGTACATGTATCATAGAACTCTGCATATAAGCCGCGGCTTAAGATTTATAGACCATCTCTGGGGACTACATGTATATACTTCAGCTGTTCCTCGACTCAGGGAGCAGCTTATAATTATACGGTTCCTTTTACACTTAAACCCAGTACTAAACAATTCTTTTTCAGTTCCTAGCTTTGGCTTAAAACGTTTGCTAGAAGTATGGGTGCAGCTTATAGGCAGGGTTTACGGTATAGCTTACTGGGTAGGAGAAGTGGGCGTGAGTATATACCCCGTGGGAACATCCTGAGGAGAGCCTTACCTGTACTCGTCCTGTGGTTGTTCTAATGTCTGTAAGCGAGTCTACTGTCATACCTGGACTAACCTTGTAGTTGTACCATCCATACCACACATTCTCTACCTCCTGGTGTACAGTCTAGACGACACATGGCCATTTTACAGGACCTTTCTGGAGAATGTTCCTAGAATTAGGCCTGCTATGTTTCTACATTGTCTTATTTTATTGAGATGCAGTATTTGCCATCCATGATTTGTTTTAGGCATAACCTTTTAATGCTCTTTAATGGATTGCAATGTTTCATAGCCAAGTTTCCCTTCGGATTATATGCGTGAGAAGAATTTAAAGGGAAGCTACATTTCGCCAGTTTTGTGCACTTTCATAGACCCTTACTTATTTGTAGTAAAGATCCAGGCCAATACCGGGAACATACCTGGGGCCGTGACCTACATAGTCATCCAGCCCTGGGAAAAGGCACCAGAATAAGCAAGGACCCAAAAACCTTTTCTGAAAGAGGCACCGTACCGACCCACCATACACATGACTTATGTATGGGTACTAAAAAGCAAAGGGTTAACTGCTCTGACTTTTGAATGCATTCTTCACCCTTTTACTCCCATTCTAAATCCTCTTTCCTTTTTATTTTCATTTCTTTGTTTCGCTTTCTTTCTTTTTAATTTCTGAGTACTACTGGTAGGTAGAGTTAGCCCTCTCTGGAGGGCGTTGGGATTCTCTGACAATGGCACAGAAATGTGAACTCTGCCCATTAAATATTTTCGGGCCACACAAGATCTGTAAATTCCCGTGCCTTCATAAATCAGCACGAATAATGCAGAAGATTGTCTGATATAAATATTTTGGCCATTTCCCCTTTCTCTTAACCTTCTCAAATACCTATTCACATTTATTCATAGATGCACTCCCAATTTCCACCATCACCCTACACTTTATCGTGTTCTATTAATTTACACTAAAACCCTGCCACCTAAGTTAAGATACTTAAGAGTATTAATTTTGGCAAAAAAAAGTGCTACCCATTAACACATTCCCCATGTAAAACCGCAATATCATCTGCCCCACTGCCCCAATACCAACCTAAAATCACACCAAATCAGAATTCAATAGTCTTGATGTATAACCATGGCAGAAGGGGGACATGAGGTTGGTCTTTGTTTTTACACTGGTTTCCTGTCCCTACCAGCCAGCTGTTTACACCTTGGGCCTTGTTAATCGTCATTAATGGTACTATGAGGGGTACATGATGCCACTGGGTTTATGTTCCTTGGTCGGCATGATGCACTAATGCAGTGCTGGCGAGGCTGCTCGCCAGCACTGCATTGGTGCATCATGCCGACCCTACGGGAGTGCATCAACCCTGTACAGTCATTATCTGATGCATTGATGCAGCCATCTTTTTTACTCATTGCATTCATGCATCATGGTGAGCAATGGGTGTAATGCATTAAACACTATAGAGCATTGAAAGGGTTAACAGTCATTAGCAGACATCAAAATGATTATTACTCACTAATAGGAGCTAATGAGTCTCCAGGGAGCTTTTGTATGACACCAGAAAGGACAACAAGAATGGGGGGGGGGGGGGTGCTGGAATGGGGGGGGGGGGGTAACTGTGGGGTCAGGGGGTCCTTGACAATGTCTGCTCTAACAGTGTAAGCTGTTTAGGCATTGCTACTCAATGATCTATTGTATACATCTTGAGATGTAATTTCAAATGATGTAACTTGTCAGTCATCATGAGAATGGAGTATTTGTTACATAATGAGTTTTGTAAATTGGCAATGGTGCAAATATTTTGAGAAAACAAGCAATGTATACTTAAAGTATGTACCTTCAGATCCTGGTAGGGGTTTCAGGCATTTGGTCAGTTGTTTCATCATATTTGGTATTTGGTTGTTTAGTGTTTTCCTAAGGGGTACAGCTATGACCATACAGCCCCTGAGGATATGACCCATTCAAATCATTTGGTCGATTTTCACGACTTTGGCAAAAAAAATACCTATAGCATCAATCCCTGACAAGGGAATAAAGTAGTTATTATTTCCGACATTGCCCAGAAGTTGTTTTCATGTACGTACCCCTTACATACCCCGCTAAAGGCATTATAGCTTACGTTATTCTACACCTATTCCTCATTATATTTTGGCCAAACTCTAAAGATTTAACGAATCATTCTGATGCGAATGATTTCGGCTATACCCCCATCCTAGCAAGCCAAATCTGGGGTGACAGATGAATACTGTGTCTGACAATACCCCACCAAGCCCCCAGCACCACAGCTCCATTCAGTCATAAGTACCCGACATCAATATTATTACTATTACTATGGTTATTACACAACCCAAGGCTACAACCTGCCTATTGTTGGTATAGGGTGAGTGCAGGGTGGCTTGTGGGGGGTTATGTAATTGTAACCCTTACCCTCCCCCACAGGGATGACAGGAGGGAGGCAGGGTTAACCCTTTTATATTGCATTTATGCCGTTTGGTTGTCATGATGCAGGAATGCAGCCCTGGTAAGTAACTCAAAACAGGTCTGCATTCATGCATCATGCTGACCATACTGGGTTGACACATTCCCAAAGGGTCAGCATGATGCATCGATGCAATACTTGCGAGTCAACTCACCAGCGATGCATTCGCATATCACAATGACAGAAACATCAATTTGGAGGCCTCATTTGGCATTTAAAGGGCTCAAAGTGAATGACAATGCCAGGTTAAACTGTGTTAATCTGAACTTGACCAGTGAGACTATGGGAGTGTATTGTGTCCTCACTGTGGGGTGTTTGAAGGGTGACAACATGGATTCTGCCACCCAGCCTCCCCTAGCTTATAGTTGTTATACTTATACCCTATGTAGACTCTATGGATGTTTTCTATGGGTGTATCATAATGTCAGGACCTCTTGTGGTAGTAAACATGGATGATGTAGTGCTCTTTACCACCTTATGCCTATTTTCTTTCTGCTGCATAAATACAACAGAGACAGATCTACCTTCCAGCCCGCATCCATGCATTATATTGACCATTTTGGAGTGCATCATCCCTATGGGGTCAGCATGATGCACATATGCAGCATCTCTAGTGAATAGACTCATCAGGGCTGGATCCATCAACCATGGTGGGAAATTGATATTAATGCATTATGTAGTCTCCAAAGGTCTACACCCTCCATTACATGGTTTATACCCCCTAATACCTGAGGATGTGGACTAGCCATGTTAAGGTGTTTGGTTAAGGCTCAATGTTTATTAACTAATGTTAGATCAAGCAGTGGCAGAAGTCAATAGTCACAGGTGTGGTGCAAGTACAACAAAGACTGTGAAACTGTTATAGGGTCGATTTGTATACTGCACTTTATGGGATTTCTTGATATAGCAGCCGTTAAGGTATGGACCTTCATATTCAAAAAGGTATTAAAATCGTCTAGGGCAATGATCATGACAATAAGTTTGCTTCATGCACATTGTCCATTTTGAGTGTTGTGGGTTGGACCAATTGATATAAAAAGAATTTGATATGGTTGTTTTATATTCATTTGAGGGATTTCATGTAAGAAAGGTTATAGATAAATCCTGGGTGGGCTGGCCCCACTCTGAACCCTCTCCAACCTTCCAAATAGGGATTTTCTTTCTATGCCTATTATCTCCTTCAGACTCCAATGTATCTGTAATCAGCTCTAGTGCTTACCCCTGACTGCCTAACCCACCCTGACAGGGCCTGTATGAGACAGGCCCTACACTGATGACCTTCCCCATTGGTGGCCACCTCCAATTGCCTTTCACAGCTGAAGTGGCCATTGCAGTGACCCTAGTCAGATAAATCCATAGTAAAATGGTGTCATGACCACTTTAGGGGGTTTCTGTAGGGGGGACAGCTGTCAATTTGACAGGGCTGCTCTGGGGTGATATGGGAGGTGGGAGGGGTGGAAGTACTATAGATGCCACCTGCCTGGGGGGTTAGGAGTGGGTTGATACAGCAAGGAGTAAAATTGAGTTGATGCTATGAGCAGACAGTCAATGCAAATGTCCTAAAGGCATAGAAAGGTCTGTTGTATTTGATTAGAACCCTTCCAAACCCATCTAGTTTCAATCAGTGCGTTTCTATAGCAATTAAATCAATTTTGATTTTTTGAAAAGGGTTGTTGACATTGGCATGATTGCCAGGGGGAAGTTGAGGTTTTGACAACATCATGGTCCAATGCTGTTCTGTTGGTTTGTTTAGAAATTCAGAATATTTCAAAATTGCTTTTGGTTATTATTTCAGAAATCGACATAGAGCATTATTCCTGATAACATTCCCTGAGGCTTATGTAAAATGTATCATTTGTTTGATTTTGACCCAGGACATGATATTATTTTAGATTGGTGACTGTAATTGATACAGATGGCTACATTTGAAATTTGCTACAGGCTGTAGAAATAGTGAACAATGCCTTTTGGGACCTGTCCAACGTAAATGGACCAGAACGGAATGTCCCCACAAAGTGGTATCAAATTTGAAATGATTTTGTTGATGCTGAAATGATTATGATTGATCATTTTCATCATGATAAATAATGGAATTTATCTAAAAGAAGAAGTAAATATATCATATTCCTGCACTACATGTGCTAAGTATTAGTATTTTGGCACATTCCATAGTACATGTAGCTTCTCTGTACAACTGGGGCATGTACTTGCTATCACTATATATTATATTGTCCCTGTACTGAGTTGAAGTAAAGGGCCACCAAGTTGCTATATATTTATCCTGGGTATCTTAAGATCAGAGTAAAGGGTTTCCAGGTTTGTGAGTAAAAGGTAAGCAGCCTTCCCAGGTATTCAGCCAGGTGCTATATTCACCCAGCCACCCTGCCATGCTGTCTGTTTAGGGACATGGTACAATTTGTTATACCTGTGCCTTCCTGTATCTATTTACCTGTGTACTAGAGGCCAGGTGAGTCATGTCTGAGGGTTGGAAGAGGACTAATGTATTTTATTCCTCAAAGAAACATTTACACTCCACCCCCTCACCTAGATAGGAACTTCTGTAGCTGTACCAAAACAGATACCCATTTTCTTTCTTTCACCATCCCTTCTATGGTCGCAGAAATAGGCCAGGAAATAGGACAAAATAGTACTCGAAGTAACCTGACTCCAGATGGAAAAGCAGTGGCTTTTTCCTCAATGTGAAGCTTTTTTGCTTTTTTTTTTCTGCATTTCTGGCCAATTACAAAAGCTTTCAGCTGACGAGGTAAAATACTGAATTTGTGTTTGCTGTCCTCAGTAACAAAAGATACCTTTCTCTCCCTCTACGTGCCCCCCCCCCCTCAGATACCCTCACCCACCAATCCTCAATATCACCTGCTCCTGTTGGCCGTGTACAGTCTTTGCAGAGATCACTATCAGCCAGGGTCAGGTATACACAGGTTACAATGAGTCTTTCTACCCCCTCAGCCCCTCCCCCAACACCACATAGGCTGGTATCTGCTGGTGCTGCTCTATAGGGTTTAAAACCTGATACCTTAAACCTGTAAGAACTGCATGGTGCATCAGATCTTATCTCCATTTGCCATCATGATGCACCAATGCAGCATGAGTAACTTCCTTTAGCGCCATTCTAATACCGTAATCTCCCGCGTATAAGGCGCGTCTTATACGAGGGGTTTTAGTTCTTCCTGGATCCACAAGGGGGACACCAAGGGCTTTATTTTGATATGCTACACTCCCCCCTAACTCAAAAAATAACATAGGGGGGGGTCAGGGGGTGTGGGGGGCCCTAGCTACACATAGCTTTTTGAATTTTGAAAATCCATTCAGTAGAACCAAAGTTATGATTTTTTTGATTTTTTTGACAATATTCTTCAACTCTAGGTGCGCCTTATACGCGAGGTGCGCCTTATACGCGAGAGATTACAGTAGCTTATATTCATGACAGGACAAATCTATAATATTTAGAACTCAACTGATGGATCAAAGTGTGTCCAAGCCCATGCACATGTACACCAGACACACAGAGGGGACAGAAAGGATGAGATTATGACCCTTTTAAAGATGGTCGAAGTAGGGCCTAAGGCCCTACTTTGTAACTCAGTAACTTTGAGCACAATCATGATGCAACGATGTCATTCCAGTCAGTAGGACTCCCAGAAATACGTATATAGGAATGACGAATTTTGTGTATTGAATGTTTGTATTGACATCGAGAGCCGGTCATATTTCCCTCGAGTGAGTTATACGAACGAGAGGGAAATGTGACCGGCTCGAGATGTCAATACAAACATTCAATACACAAAATTTGTCATTCCTATATTTATTTTTACATGTTTAGGCACAGGGAAGCGATGAAATCAAACAAAAACTCACTGTTTAATTGAACTTTTGGGGCAGGTCCCGCCATCTTGGTTATTTACTTCCGGTTAGGACTACTCCGCAGAAAAAGTAGTCCCTGACACAAAAATCACAAAAGTAGCTTTTATCTCGCATTTTTATTACTATTTTATACTAGTTATTCTTATTTAAATATTATTATTCAATATAAATAAGAATCCATTGATTTTCCAAACGGGTCCGAAATTTTCGGCGTCTTTCTTGTACGACGAGCAGTTGACCTATATCTACATCCGGGACACTGACACACTTTCGCCGGACAAGGAGGCGGGTGGGAAAGGCCGGACCGCGACTCGCGTACTTTGGGAAAATCAATGGATTCTTATTTATATCGAAGAAAATGGAGAAAATTAGCACGCATTCCTTATCTATGGATCGAATACTTCTTGGGATTTTAATATTATAACATGTCATGGCTGGATTCCATACGAAAAGTGACTGTAAACACGCCGGTACCTCCCCCGGCAAGGAACAAAAACAATGGCTTCGCGCAGAGCGGACCCGGGCCGTATCGCTTGGTTTTACAAAATGTATTCTCCTCGCTATAATCTTTGGATTTCAGGTAAGAAATTAATACAAAATGGCTAACAATGTTTTCCTGTGAATAACTCCACCAGGCTCCATTGAAATCTATGCTAACGAGGTCTGCAAACATCAGGTATGTGGGAAAAAAAAATTCAAATGCTGGATATAGATTCCTGCGCCGAGTGATGAGGCCGGAAGGAGGGGAAATACAGTCGAAATGTCAAATAACTTTTTGGCAAATACGAACCCATATATCGTAAATAATCACAATATGCTTTACCGTGCGTTAGTCTACGGGAGTCCAGAATCTTACTAAACATGTAAAAATAAAACCCTGTATTATTACAACGAATGGGCATATTGTCATATTATGCAACCTTTAAAGGATTAAAGCATGGTTGGATGTAGACACCTTATATTACCAGGAGGTTTCAATGAAGACATCCCCAGGAGTCCAGGTGTAACATGATGCTCTCCTGGCAGCTAAATGTATAACCGTCTTTATACCTGTCCAGCTTTTAACTGATTTGGCAGAGAAAGAAAATATCTTTAGACAAGCACTAGAAAGAAATTGAAGCTATAGATGGTTCCCTACTGACATATAGCATAGCATAGGCATTTTGTAAAATTGACAGGGGTGACATGGGACCACAGGGAAGGAAGGTAGAGAGGGTTGTAAAATGATATAAGGAGATACGATTGACAGAGGGGAGGCAGAAACAGAGAGAGGTAAAACCAAAGGCAGTGCTGCCAACATGGACCGTCAAACATCCCTTCCTCAAGCAAAAAGCTTCCTAACATAGAATTGCACTTCTTAGGCTTGATGAGAATCCCAGCCCACCACACCCTCTTCAGCTGTAAGCCATAACTAGATGGCAGGCTCCTGTGACATTGACATACCAGTTTGGACATCTGATCCTTGAACGTATATCCTCAGTAGAGCTTCAGAAGAAGGAAGTCCTGGATGGTGAAGGTCATGCAATAGGCTTTGATGGGGATGAGGAGGGTGTCATGTGTTACCATAGTGACGACAGTCCAAACAAAGACATCTCTGTTAGTCTCCCATGACCATGTGATTCACTACCATGGTCTATAAAGGTATCCCTACATTTACAATCAGCCATAAGTTTCATGGTGTGCATGTTTGGAATACCAGTCCAGACCTGAAGATGAATGACTTAAGTGATGTTCTCATCTTATTAGGAAGGGGAAGTAAAAATGTAATATCGACTGGTCTTTATGTGTTTTTCTTTTGAAGTAGATGACCAACATTACCAAAATCTAAGAATTTCTGACCAAAACCGAAAGTTATGTCAAATTTAAAAACCCTTGAGAGCCCTACTCCCAAACCTCTTTTGTAATCTACCCCTCCCCTGCTTACCATTACACCTGATTAAACCTGGGAATTAGCACTAAGTACTGGATACGGTACAGTATGTGAGCCTGGGAAAGTCAGCCTTCCTCCTTAGTATGTGCATTGTACAGATATAGGATACCCCTAGTACTGTAGAGGCACGTGGGTGTAATGCTAATACCAGACAGCTTATACCTGCCGCCCCCCCCCGGCCTATGCAGTACATAGCTATCCCTGTATGGAGGTCGCCATTTTTGTTTTTAGCCCCCGACGCCATATTGGATTCTGTCAGGGAATTATGGGTAATCTCTTATCTTCACTATCATCCACCACAGAACAATGGTCACTGATAAGACTGATAGGGGTGACAAGCTGCCCCCTGTCCCTATCTTGATCACCCTAAGTACCTGCCTATTGTTTCAGGTGTGAGGGGAGTGGATTAGCTTGATAGAGACACAATAGCCTGGGTGTACTCAATCTGAGTGACACATTATCTCTTATTGAAATTTTAAAGTTTTATTTTTAATGTATTTGAACTATTTGGCTTAACCAAAGCTTATCTAGTTAAAGTTGAACGTATTTGCTATACATAGATATAAATTTGAGAAAATAGCTATAAGTAGTTAAAGAGTAAGATACCACCAAAGTAAACTATACAAAGAGGCCAAATGTTGATCTAGCCCCCGACTACATAAGCCACCTAGCCAATTCTCTCAGTACTAGCAATATGCTAGTGCCGTATACCACTGGTGCTGAGTGCAGACTGTTACACCTTTGCCTATGTGTAGTACATACTCTGCCAGTATCTATAGCAAGACATAAACCCTATCAAAAATGCATTTGTCCCCAGTTAGCTCAATTTACTGTAAACCCCCTTCTTCTCTACATACATGTATAATCTTGAAGAGATAGGAATTTCCTACAACCTAATGACAAGGGAGAACTCCGGGGAGAACTGTTAAACACTAGTATTTACATCTTTAGATTCGCTTTGCAAATACAATGGAAACCTCTTCAGTCCGATAGTAGCTGCTGTAATCATTATTCATTTGAACGTATGTACTGTATATGGAAAGGCATTTTGCAGTTTGATATTAGTCAAAGCTATATGCCTTTTCTGTCCCAAACAGTTGGTTCCAAAATGGTTGCAACGCATAAGCAACTTTAGGTTTAAACCCCCGGATTTAAACAGATAATACATTCATCACCTGTTATGCCAGCATAAGTCTATAGGGATCCTACATAGAGGATGAGGGATGAGGAGACTGAGACCGTCTCCACCTGTGCCTCCCGTACATTACTGTTTTATGTGAGTGTGGATGAGGGGCTGTTTTCTTCACCCCTACACCCCTCTGGTGTGTGTGTGTGGGGGGGGTATCTGAGTCTCAGTGATAACCTTACACCTGGAAGAGGCCACGCTAACCATTTAAGGACGCAATGATGCCCCCTCAGTGACGTCATCATGATATATCAATCCACTGCTGAATAATTCCTCATATTTCCTTTTTTGGGAGAGAAACTCAAACTCGGGTCATAGACAGAGAATGATGCATGAAGGCAGCCCTGGCGAGTTACTCACCACGGCTGTTTGAGTGCATCAAGAGAGGAAAATGTCATGGTACATTTTATCACTCTGTAACCCTTTAAGGGGCAGCCTGTGCCTACCCCTACTACTAAACTGATAGCATGACGCTGGTGTGACCTAGTTGTGGGGCAGGAGGAAAACCCTCAACCCTGGAGTGGAGAGGAGAGCAGAGATAGGGAATGGATAAATCTTAGCGTGTGTACTGGTGAGGTGGTCTGCTCACGTTACACAGAAAATAGGTTTATCTTAGATACACAAAGCACAGAGAGTCAGGAAGCTATTGACCATGGAGGTATAAAAGATGCCTCTTTTTGAGGAGAGGGAACGATGAGAGCGGGGGGGAGGGTGACAGGGAGGGTAAAACTGGGTTAAGATGCGATAAGATGGAGTGAGGGAGTCAGAGAACAGAGAGAGCAGACACAGAGAAAGGGACATACAGAGATAGAAACAGGAAAAGAGACGGAAATAGAGAGGGATATAATGAGAGGGTAACAGAGACAGAGATATAATGCGGATAAGGAACGAGAGACATAAACTGGAAAGGGAGGAAACTGAATTCAATGGTGACGTTTCTTTGTTATGATCATCCCCACATTCAACAGTAAGATGCTGTAAATCAATGTGCAGGAGCGGAGTATGATATGGACAAAGGTGACCAAAACACATCAACTGCTAGAAAGTGTATTCTGCGTTTAATAAAGACCTAACCCAGGAGTTGTTCACCTGTCTGCAGTCATCCTCCACACCTGGGCTCCATGATACACACACAGGAGGGGTGCTTAACCATGTAAGGGCCGCTGATGCAGGAGTGCATCATTCCCATTGGTCGGCATGATGCACCAATGAAGTGCTGGCGAGACTGCTCGCCAGCACTTCATTGGAGCATCATGCCGACCCTCCAGGAGTGTATCAACCCCATAGGGTCAGCATGATGCATGAATGTAGCCCTTCATGCATCAGGTTGACCAATGAACATGATGCATTCCTGCATCAGTAGCTTTTAAAGAGTTAAGGTGCAGGAGTAGGAATGGGGGAGGGGATTGATGGTTGTGTGATGGGACAGGTAGACCAGCAAAAACATCCCTAAAACAGTACACACAGTGGGCAATGGCAGGAAACATTTATGTGAACGTTAACACCCCTTTTTTCACAGCTAATTTTTCCATGCTGGTAAAAAAAAAAGGATACATAAGTGATATGTGGAATCTGGCTCACTCATCCTTGCTGGTAAACCTGGCTCACTCATCCTTGCTGGTGAATAACACATATGGTCTAGGAAATGCAGGTTCAGTGGGGAATTGTTAGGTAGAGTCAGTAAAAAGAATGAGATTTTTGTTTTAACCTAACTTTCTATTAAAATGGAATTTCCTTTATGAGACGTGTAAATGATCAGGGGGGATATTTGGTCTTTTCTAGTTCTGAAACTGATTTCTTTTCTTCTTTCCTTTTGAATAGTTTAACATTCGTCAGTTCTGGGTTTGTCGATCATTTTGACATCTTTGATTTGATTTCTGATTGATAATTTGATTATTAGCACAGAGCACATAACCCTGAGGGTTCTCGGCTAGTTTTAGCAGCAGATCTGGAGTGAAGTGTGGTAAAAGGATCCAAGGGGTATGTTTTCAGTCAACCCTATATACTGCTATCAATACTTGTCAGAATCCATCCACTTCAAAATATGGAAACCCTCCATCCCCCCCCCCCCACACACACACACACACACTGCGGTGGGTCTAGGCTATAGAGACCTCCACATTTGCTCTCAATAAGTAAATCATTGGGGTCGGCTATTTGTTTAGATCCTGAATTTCTGAACGCTGAGATGCTGCTCACTTCACCCAGAAACCTTCATCTCAAATACCTTATCCAATCCTGCAGTTGCATAGGGTTTTGTCAAGGTGTTTTGTGAATTCTACTCTATGAATATTATAAACTCCGTAAGGGTCCCTTGGTGTCCTCGAGGTACTGTATCATTGTAAACCCGCCAGGCAAATAACTCACATATGCTCTAATGATGTTTTGTTGCTGTTGTGTTTTGTTGCTGTTTTTTCTGTTGTTGTTGTTTATATCATAACCCATAAACGCACAGCTTTAGGTATGAATCCAGTATAGCTCTGATACATGGTAAGTGGTAAGTGGTAAGTTTGAGGGTTTGACCTGCAGGAGAGGGTGGGGCATGGGGAATGGGAGGCATAGGGTGAGGGAGGGAGGGAGGTATAGCTGTGAAGTGTGTTAAACCTTTAAAGGCAGTGCTCATCAGTCTAGTCACGAGCAATGAATTGGAGCATCCTGCCGACCCTTGAGGGTGAAATCTGTCTCAATGGGTCAGAATGTAGGATTGATGCAGGGGATAGACCCCAAGTGCTGCATGCATGCATCATGCTGCTCCTTGTGCATCAGTACACCATTTACAATATAAAAGAAAAATGCCATCAAAAGAAAGTCAATTTTCTATAAACTTAGGGACAAAAGCTTTCACCACTATTTTCACATCGATTCCTTTTAGCACAGTGCTTTACTGTCCTGTTTTTCAGGGGCAGTGCACTACCTTACACTGCCAAGGTGACACTGCTTCACTTCATCAACAATAGGGTGATTCCCTGTACAGTTTACAGTTTTACAGGGATCTTAGAATCAATGTTCATTTCGTACAGTGCAGCCTATGTAGGGGTTACTAAGGCATCCTTTGAGATGGGGAGGCTGAGGTCAGGGTGTAGCCATACATCACGGTTACACTATCTCTGTACATGTACTCAGGGTATCAGTAAGGGCCATGAGAACCCATGATGGTGCAGAGTGGGGGTGTGCCCACCAGCTTGTAACACATTCCATTGTAGTAGTACTGGGACATGGCTGGACATACACACTGAACCGAGTTACTAAATCACGACTCTCTCAGACTAAGGCACATAGCATTAAGGGTAGCTCATGCGGAGAAGAGTGATTCTTATGACAAGGATTTGGAGGCGTAAGGAGTTGAAACCACCCCTCCCACGGCACCCACACACTAAGGAAATGAAAGAAATATGAAAAGTTGGTCACTGAAATATAAAATAGTTCTATATGTAGAGGAAATGTCAACTTAAAGAGCAGTGAGAGGAGATAATGTGCATAAATTCAAAACGCTTAACTTCCACTTATCTGTGACCTGGGTTTGGTGGTTCAGCAAATCTGTACGTACCTGTAAGACAAAGAAGCAAAATGTTAGATGTGTACAAATGTACATACATGAAGATTTAAATCCTATGGTTCCAAGAAAGTAAGAGGGGCATAGGAATCCTCAGGGTTATGTTTATGCTAAACTGTAAAGTGCAAAGCTATGTTGCCTTTTTGAAAAAAAAAGGACATGACATCCCTGAAATTCTAACATTGCAAGGAGAAAAATGAGAAAGAAAACATGGAAATCAAGGTCAATATGGCTTTTCATGTGAGAGAACACCCAAGGCACTTGTAGATAGGGAATGATAGGTATGATGCGGTGCATGCATACCCTATGGAGTAATGCTGGAGGTATGGCGGCAGAACATGGGCAGATGGGGGGGGGTCAGGTATGTGAGGACAGGCATTAGGTTGTCCCACAGAGGAAAAGGGCCCTACTAATGAGAAGCATATGATATGCACCTATCATTGAGACTCTCTCTATGCCTAGCGGGTTGCCTGGGTTTTGGTCTACTCGGGTTTGGTGTAGATTTTGGATGACAGAACTTTGGGGGAAGCCCCCCCCCCGGGTTCTTCAAGGAGGTCTCTATACCAGTCCTTTATTTTCTAAACTAGATCTCTGGCTTGTGGAGCCTCTTCTCATCTAATGTCAGTCTACTAATGTTTAATCTCTAATATTGGTTCTGTGTACTTTGGCCTAAAGCTCCCATCATTCAATGGTATCATCTGAAATTCAGATGTTTAGTTTCTTTTACATATACGTGTGGTAGGCTAAGAAATTCTACTGAGCTCCTTTGTTGGATAGAAACAAGGTTGCAATGAGATAACCCAAGTCTTATTTTGCAGTAGGACCGTCCATATGTCACTTGTGTGCTATATGAATTCAGGATGCTATGATTTGATTCCTCCAGTCCCCCCCCCTCAATCTCTTCTCCTAGTTATATTTAGACTGATACTTCAGTATATATTGTAGTTGTATAGACTTCGGTGTCTTGTGACAGAGTCACACTGATTCAGGATACACTGAGCACTGGGTCATTACAGTCATCCGATAGTCATGGGAACCTATATGACATGTATAGAACTCCTATATGGTCCTCCTATTAACATATGAAGTCAGAAGATCTTTCCCTTCTCTTTTCCTCTTTCTTCTGTATGTGCACTGGGTAGGAGTGGATTTTCAGTTTCTCTTGAGATGGAGGGGTAACCCGTACATTGCCTGGGATGGGAACTTGTATCTCCTATTTGACCCTCCTAATGCATGGGGGTGTGGAAATGAAGGATTTTCGATTTCTCCCTGTAGAAACTAACTCGAATCCTGATATTCAAACAAGGGTATACATCTATTGTACCAGCATGATATCATCCGATTCCTAACCGCCTCACAATTACCCTAGCTCCTTAGTATACGATCGTTATCGATGACGTTAATAAAAACATTGACAAGATCCCAATCATCCTGACACTTAACCCCAGGGGTAATTATAAAACACCCCCCCCCCCCCCAGTCACTATCCATCCATCTGGTGTTACACTAACAGCCTGCAATATACCACTCTCTATACTCTATCCCTTTACATGTCATATAGTGCATTCATGTATCATGCCATGGTTGTCATGATACATGAATGCAGCTCAGGTAAGTGACTCACCAGTGCTGCATTCATGCATCATGCCGACTCACCCAAATGGCCCTCATAATGCTCAAATGCAGTGATGATAGCAGATTCACCAGCACTGCATTGGTGCATCATGATGCCTAACGAACATGAACCTGGAGGTGTCATGCTGCCCCTAATGTGGTAACAGATCGATGTACCAATGGAAACACGCCAATGGTGGAGCTAGTTTGTGTATCAATCATGCAGCTGTTACATTAACGCATCATGCCGATCCTACAGGATTGATACACAAACTCCCAGAGGGGTTGGTATGATGCTCCAATGAAGTGTTGGCGAGCAGCCTCGCCAGCACTTCATTGATGCATCATGACGACCAATGGGGATGATGCATTAATGCATCAGCGGCCCCTAAAGGCTTTAGGGGGTGGGGGCTGTGGGGGACCCCCTAGTGGTTTGTAAACATTGTTGTGTATGGTCAGCCTCTGACTTTGCCTCTGACATGTTTGTTTTCACCCTGGGGTAGTCCAAGGGTGTAAGCCACCACCAACGCTAACTATAACAGGGGGCTTATAGTGGATTCCCCACTGGGTGGCAGGAGCAGGTAATATCTGGGCTAAAGTAAAGGCGGTGTCAGGTGCCTGAGCATGTAAGGTGTAAAAAAAAAAAAAGGAAAAAAAGCTCAAACCAAAGTGTTTTTTTTTTCCTAAACAAAGATTGCCAAAGAGATGCCGACTGATTATAACCCTTACCCTCACATTGGAAAAGGATTCTTGGTCCCTGCTTTCAGTGTCTTTTTTTTGTAAAATCTTAGGACAGGCGTTTCAAATGCCCAAAAAAAAATGACGATTTCACTAGGAGAGCCCCAAAAGGGTGAAAATACCTCAGAAGAGTAGCTTGCCAATATGTGAGAAATCAAATATATGGAAAGGGATCCCAGCTAGGGGGGGGGGCAATTTTCTTCTTTTTTTTTTTTTTTTTTTTTGACTTGCTCATTGCATTAATGAACTGTTAGTTCATTTAAATAATGCTATAGAGCAATCTCCCTTGCGACGGCACTGGGTGGGTTGGGGACGGCATCGGACGTTCGAGGGCCTGGGAGACTGCTAGGGGGGGTGAATACAGGGGGTGGGTTAGACTGGTGGCCGTCGGTTCTCGCTGGGCGGCTTAACCTAGGAGAACACGTCAGCGGAGCGAAGCGCAGCAGTGTCTGCCGATGAACACAAGGGGCCCAGTGTAGGGGTGGGTTAGACACTAGTGGTATTCTGTTCTTGTTTTGAAACTAAATCCACTGACGAATCAGGAGAGGTGTTCTGTGATCTGTTGGGAGCAAAGTACTGTCCCGAAGAGGTGTCAACAACCAGAAACAGAAAACCTTCCTCAAACATTCCTCTTTATGCACAATGATATCTCGAGAGTGTAGATGATCCCCAAATTATAATGTAAGCATGCCTGAGAGTGTTGGGCGAGGCAGGATATCCATTTTTTCATTTAGTTTTTTTACATGCCATGCTTCCCCTATGTAACCCCTTAAGTGCCCAGGTTTCTTTGCCCCAATGCAGTGCTGGCGAGGCTTCTATCCAGCACTGCATTGGTGCAAAATGCCAGAAGTGCATCAGCCCCAAAGGCTGGGCATGATGCATGAATGCAGCATTGGCAAATGGTTCACCACAGCTGCATCCATGCATCATCAAGACAAATGCACATAATACATTGAAATTAAAACACCTTGCTGTCCGTAAAGGGTTAAATCTTCCCCATCCTTCTCACTCCCGCTGGAAACGGAGATGGAAACAAATAGTAAGTAAGTAAGTATGTGCTCCAAAAAACACGCGTTCTGAATCATTGTCAATGGATCTTTGCTCATGCGAAAAATATCCACTGAGTAAATAAGGCCTAATTCCTACGTGCCTAAGGCCCAGAGACATTCTACCCCTCCATTGTACTGGAGTATTTAATAGCAATGTTTGCATTTGTAGTTTTTGGATTGAGAGCAAACAGGATCCCTTTCGCTATTCAAAAGATGGGTATTATACGTGCATTCTTATGACTAGGCCAAAGTTAGATGCTAAGGTTGCAAATAACCTGACTCAATCAAGAATAGCTCAACTAACCCAAGCATTTTCTATATTTTGTCATCTTTTTATGATTTCAAAAGACCTTTAATGGAAATCACTTTGAAATTCCATAGATATTCTGCAGATTTTCCTGCATGCTTCTTATATGTTTAGAACTGTCTTCTTTTCTCACACTTTGTAAATCTTATCTATCATTTTCTAGCCAATCTATCGTGGTGCTACATGAAACATTTCTTAGTTTAGTGGCCTAATAGTGTGTAGTGAAGGGAGTGTATGGTTTTTACCATTGAGTCCACATATATACCAAGGCTTTTACCCAGGTGCAGACTTGTCTATACACATCTGGTCACTTACTAACCGTTCATTGACCTCCCAGACCGGGGGCAAACATCCCAACACGCATATAACTGACCAACATGATCTGCAGATCAATACTCAGCGTCTGTGTATGCAAATTAGCTGCGCACATCAGGTGCTCATTTAGACATAGCGTCCGTTGCATTTGAAAATATACAATGTGCACTGTCAGAAAAAGGACTTCTTCTAACTAAATATAGAGGAATGTTTGCCCTTAGGTGCACACTATACTGACAAAGTGCCTGACTCTATATAAATCTACAGGCATAGAACACGACCCGGGCAACACAGTCAACTTAGATTTGAATACCTGCTCAGTGCTAATATGGCAATTGTATTACATTAGATTTTCTATTATATATATATATATATATATATATATATATATATATATATATATATATATATATATATATAATAGGTTAATACATATCCAATCAAATTACATCGTCTGGAGATTGATTTCTTTTGAAACATTAAAGATTCCTAAGAAAAGCTAGGCAGTAAAGCTTAATTCCTGCCCTAGCTTGGTCGAGAGTCGTAAGTGGCAGTCAAGGATGTGAGTAAATGGAGAACACATTTGCAGACATACATCTCTGGTTTCCTTGAGGAAATCTCTGTAGCTTATACTTTTTGTCAAAAGAGTGTGTTGAGCTAGCAGACAAAAGACCCATTGATCCTCAGAAATTTGCTGCTGGCCATTGCCTCTAGTGGCGTTAACCCTTCAAAGGCGCTGTTCTTGGTCGTCATGATACCTGAATGCAGACCTGGCAAGTCTGCTCACCAGGACTGCATTCTTACATCATGCCGGCTCCTTAGGATTGTATAAACCATTAAGGGCATTGCTAGTGACTAGAATCACCAAAGAATTATAAATGACAAATGTGCATATGGAATCTTACAGTGTTTAACAGCGTGTTAACTAGCGTGGGCAGTTCACACTTTCAGTATTGACTGTATAAATATACTCGAATTTGTCCATGTCATGGATATTAGGTAATGTTGCAGTAGAAGGCTACGCTTGTACAGGCATGACTAGTGATCACTACACCTACTTGTACTACTACAGCTTCAGCATGCTGTAGGGGTTCCTGCCACTTCTCTGTGGTCAAGTATTTGTTAAAATTAGACCTTATCTAGATTCAGCCGAGTTTGATCAAAGATCTTGTCAATCCACTTTATATACAATTTGTACATAGTGCAAAATGGGCTAGGTAAACTTTCAGTAATTACAGTAATTTTCTTGTCATATCAGATAAGCTTTTATGTCCAATTCACAATCAATCCTGGGAACTGTTTGTCACAGCTTTTCAATTTAAATGCAGACACCACTTTTTCAGCAGTTTTAAAATTGGATAGAGTTTAGTTGAGTTGGATCCCTGATACAGGTAGGTTTAGCATGTCCAGGTGATGTACAAATAGTGAAGGTAATAGACCACCACCTGCACCACAACACTCTGCTTCGTACACCCACATTTACCCACATGTGGACAGAGGGCCTAATACATGTACTCAGCTGTTTCAGGCACCTAGCTCAGGTCTAGAAGGGTGGCATTCAACCAATACTGCTACCTCTATCAACCTTTGATTTATATTTTAAATATTTTGAGGTATAATAATTTGGTTTCTTCGTAGTTCTCGTCCTGTAACATCTTAATTGTTTTAATGTGTGTGTGTGTTTTTTTTTGTTTATTATTATTATTATTATTATTATTATTATTATTATTATTATTATTATTATTATTATTATTATTATTATTATTATTATTATCATAGAAAAAAGTTATGTGGAAGATTAAAGTAATGTGTGGAGGGTGGAAGCTCTGGAGTAAAATGAGTGCATGTCTTTATTTATTTTATGAAAAGAAATAAACGCATACTGTTATAAGTTGGCCTCACACCTTCATGTGTACATATACCTGCATGTTTACAATTCACATCTACGGACCGAATACTTCACTAGCAAAAATAAATTCCAATAGGCATATCTCGTAATGAGTAGGCAAATATCACAGTGTAAACTGGCCATATATTACTTGCATGGGTGTTATAGCATCGGTGAGATATTGAGTGTTCACAAATGAATACGGGTATGTGTATGTGGACCATTTTCTAATGAAAATTTGAATTACTACCATACTAATTGTATAATTCTGGTTCTGGGCAGTACTATATCAATTATAAGAAATAACTTATGCACATACAGATCACACTGGGAAGAAACTATCTGAGCTATGGTCTTGTCCTTTCCTTTACACCTACCAATACCTACATAAAATGTATATTTCTAAAGGCTCTCCCTTTCTCTTTGTAGCAACAATTTGAGAGACAATTGTTCATTACTTTAGTTTCCTCAAGACCCAATAGGATAAAAAGTACACCTCCCAACAAGTCAATCAGGAGGAATTGAAGTGTTATGTGACCAATTAATAGCAGTCCATAGGGACATCAATGACCGTTATATCCAGTCCCTAGGGACCACTTGTTTTCACTCAACCCCCCATGTCCAATTCCCCCCCCCCCATGTTCCATTAGGTACTTCATCCTATAGTCCCTGGGGAGGATGGATGTTAACTCTTTAAAAGCTAAATACACGATGGTAGTCATTAATTTTGTTGCCATGATGCACTAATGCAGCACTGGTGAGTAACACGCCTGGGCTATGTACTGATGCATCATGCCGATCCTGCATTAGGAGTGTGTCAATCGCATAGGGTGGGTTAGATGCATAAATGCAGGCTTGGGTATGATGCATGAATGCAGCCTTGGTGACGGACTCATCGACGCTGCATCCATGCATCATGACGGCCCACTACATAGCCTAAGGTGGATGTATAAAATCGCTCTATTCACCTGAAACTGTTAAATAGTTAAGAGGGAGGGGCCAGGAGGGGGTGGGGTAAAGTTACCTCATTGTTCATAATGCAGTGTCCACCCGTCACCTGTCTAGACCTATGTGTGTCAGGTGTGTGCTATAGAGCCGTTATACATACCTAAATAGGTGGGCTAAAGGAGGGAGAGTAAACCCTATAAGGTCAGGTTCGTGTTCCTTGGTCACCATGATGCACCCATGCAGTACTGCTCGCCAGCGCTGCATTGGTGCATCATCCTGAGCCTTTGGGAGTGTATCAACCCTGTAGGGACAGCATGATGCATAAATGCATGTAGGCTTGGTGAGTCTACATTGGAGCATCATGCCACCTATTCCGGGGTGTATCAGGTCTTGAGTGTCAGCATGATGCATGTATAAAGAGAATTAAAGGGATTTGGTCAGCTGAGTATTATACACCAAACTCAATAACGTTCACTTGATTACTACCAAGTGGGGGATAACTTTCAGAAGATGACATTCCTGCTCCTTGTCCACCTGCTGCATGCTAGGACTGCCTGAACCCTAGTAACTATAGCCCCCCCCCCCCTCCACCCCACCCCAATCTCATAATGCATTCTCAAGGGACTATCAAGTAGGTGCCAGCTTGCATAATATACAGGTGATGTAACGTAACTATCAGTCACTGGGTTCATTAGGAGATAGACTGGCTCATTAGATGGACGGATAAATTTGAGGCTGCCTTCAAGGCATTCCATCCATGTGGATAAAAATATTGACCTAAAATATTATCACATTAGTTCTCAGCATAATACTGAAAGCTTCCAATAATTGCAAATGATTGAGAAACATGAGAAAAAAAACAGAAGTGACAGTAAACAGCAAAGAACTATTATGGGGAAAAAAACCATTGTTAAGAGAAATCCATTTTTCTTCTTTTGAGAAGGAGAGGGGGGGGCGGGATTCTTCAAGTGAACACCCTGGAAAAGCTCAAAGCTCATGAGAATCCTGACCTCAGAACCTTGACATGTTATTGAGTGGGTCTGTGTATAGAACTAGTGTTCCCTTTGCTAGTTCTCCTTCTCTGACATACATACCCAGAGATAAGCCTCCTCTACGACTCACTAAGACAGCTTAAAAGTGTTACCATCAGTCATAGTCAGTACACACTCCTCCAGCACGTGGGGCCGATTGTTTCTAAACAAGCAGCACCCTGGAGCAACTCCACCCAAGTCCACTAATACTCTCATCTAAACCTATTTACCCTAGTTCTAGGGGTGGGTCCAGAGGTGGAAATGTGGGGTCGAGAACTCTAACAAGCTGGAAATTCTTCCCCCTTTGTTTTATCAAGATATTTGACTTCTAGCCATACTGCAAAAAGCTCAGAATTGCTATTTTTGCCACCTTTTAAAATTCTTGAGTTAGCCAATACCTGCACATAAAGTGTGAAGGTTCTCTAGCCTCCATGGTCTGCTTTGGGACAGAGACACTGTTGGTAGGCACCATCAGCAACACTATGCTTATAGAGTGGGCAGCAACCCCTAACCTGACCCTACCCCTTACCTCATCCTACCTCTTCCTCCAGTACCCAACACATGACCTCAGCTATCTCCTGACTTACATATTGTACATACCTGTCTCTACATCTCAGCATAACACTACTGAACCCTCTCACCCTGGGACTAATAATAGGTAGGCTTTGTTATGCTACCTGGGTACTACTGGAGCCCTTAGACCTGCTGTAGTTACCAAAATAATGCATTATTGATGGTTTTATATTACTTTCTGGTTATTCTAGAATGA
The DNA here is from genome assembly GCA_949317995.1 of Acholoe squamosa. Classification (NCBI taxonomy): domain Eukaryota; kingdom Metazoa; phylum Annelida; class Polychaeta; order Phyllodocida; family Polynoidae; genus Acholoe; species Acholoe squamosa. Next base: position 11,919,114 of record OX439045.1, on the reverse strand, counting down.
ACCAGGGTGGGTTATTGAAATTGAGGGAAAATTCCCCTTCTTGACTGCTTCACTATCCTCTTTCTGAACCTAACATAGTAACCACATGCAGATAGTATTTGCTGGATTATCTTGGAATATTATGGACTTTAGATATGCTTTTGTAACTGTTAATGCCTTTAAATCTAGGGAAACTGCAGACTACAATATTTGAAGCTGCTCACTGGGAACAACAATATGCCCCCCCCCCCACTCCTACAGTATGAAATTGACTGATGAGGCTAGAAGACCACTCCCGAGACACCATGAGGGACAGGGCACTCAGGGACCACTCCCACCTCTTCCTCTCCTCTCCTGACCCTGCCACACCCCTGTTCTCAGGACTCTGGGTGTGTGGGATGGAAAGTGTTACCATGGTAACTTTGCTTGACCCTTTAAGGGCCTCTGATGCATTAATGCATCATGCCCACTGGTCGTCATGGTGCATGAATGTAGCCCTGGCGAGTTACTCGCCAGGGCTGCATAGTTACTCGCCAGGACAGCATTCAAGCATCATGCCGACCCTATGGGACTGATACAGTCCTGGAGGGTCGGCATGATGCACTAATGAAGTGCTGGAGAGCAGACCTGCAAGCACTCATTGATGCATCATGCCAACCATGATGCACTTCTGCGGCCCTTAAATGATTAAGGAGTGACCATGACGGGCATGGGTCAGGAGAGGGGAGGGGCAAAGGTTAGGGGAAGGCTGCTCATGATTGAAACTTCAAAGGTGGCCGAGACATAATAATCCTTCTATGACTGTATGACCTGAAATGTGTGGGACCACTTTGTGTGTATAAAAAGTGGGACAGCTTCTCAGTGAGGAATAGGAACAATCTTGTCTATCTGATAGAAAATACAAGCATTCAAGTAAATTGTAATCAAAAACCCTTTATACTATAGTATAGGTAGCTTGTTCAAAAACTTAGCATATGGCAAAAACACCTCACATTAAAATGCAAAATTTTCTCTCATACTGATAGCGTGGCCTGTAACATTCAAGATTTTCTGGTGTTTTATCTTAATGATTATCAGTAAAATTCAAATTGCAATCTGCAGGCTTCAGTTCTCTCCATCAGGAAGCAGACTGGCGCCACCTGGTAAGGCCCATAGGTACTGCACTCCTAGTCTACATGTCCAAGCACTGTGACCTTTGTCAGCTTCATTCCCAGCGGGCCTGTCTATACAACCAACCATAGACCACAATGTTTTAATCCTGTAACAGTAGACTTAATCTTAATCTCAGAATGGTCACTCAATATGTCATTGTGAGATTAATGGGATTAAGGTTTATCCATTGTTGGGTGCTTAAAGCTTAATGCCCTTTGTTCAGGTACGGCCTTTAGCTAGACAATCTTGTCCCGGTGAATCTTATATGTCAATATTGTTACTGATAAGTTGTTGCAAATTGATTTGTGTTTGAGGAATGTTTAGACATAGCTGAATATGCGCTGTTCTTATGACCCAAGATGTGGGTCTTTTGCAGATCTATGTTATTTATGAATATGAAACTTTGATCCAGGAAGTCTAAGTTAACCCAGAAGGTGCACCATATGCCCTCAAAAGCATTATCCTCATAACTTGTCATGAAGGCGGCCCCTTTGTGTAATTCGTCATATCTACATTCATGCATCATGGCGGCACTGCAGAGTTGATACAGCTCCCAAAGTACCAGCACAATGCACCGATGTAATACTGGCAATGACACATCAGCACTGCATTGGTGCATCATGCCGACATAAACTTGGGTGCAGCATATAGGCCTTAAAGGGTTAACGTCAAGTAGGCCTTAAAGGGTTAACGTTAAGTAGGCCTTAAAGGGTTAACGTTAAGGCATAATGTGCCACTGTGCCATGTCCTGGCCGGGGCTGGTACAGGGGAGACCTTAACAGGTCAAGATGGTGAGAGAAATATTTGATATACATATATATTACAGAAGGTCCAGTGTATTCAGCTGTGTCAACACACATACATCCTGTATTGTCTTAGTAGACAACTTCTTGGTTGGGCAACTTGCAATTTATTGATATATAGAATAGTTACAAAATATATACCGGTAGTTACAAAATTCAAGTATTCATACTTTTAAAGGTGGCTGGTACATTTTTTTTTCAAATGAAAAATCCAGAATAGGCATTTGTGGGGGCACTCAGCCTTCTTCCATGTTTGCTGTAGTTCCATAGAGTCATGGTACCAATCATCAGTATATATTTTCAGGGAGGGCACAAAACCAATACACCAGTCCATATAAAAATGCCCAACAGAGAAGATCTCAAACGTTCTGAGTGACTTATGAGTATATGAATAAGCTAGAAGTGGGTGAATGAGACAGGTGTGAGTAGTTAGGGGTAACTTTAGGAGCAGCTCAATCTGTAGTGAGCAGATCCTGTAGCTGCTCACCTGTGGCCATCCCTGGGGGCCTGCATGGTGCTACCCAACATGTGCTCCCAATAATACAAAATGGAACATCACATATGTAGAACTATGGGCTGACCTTACTACATGATTTATCTACAGGTTATATACACCCTGTTAGTTACCATCTCGCTGTTTGAACCCTCTATTTTGACACAGTTTCAAAAGCTATTAGAACATTAAATCTTATATGTATGGAGAAATCACCTGAAAGTCTCTTATCGGTGGTTTAAAAACATAACACTTGTATTAGGAAAGGCTCTACAATTGTAACTTTAAGTATTGAATTCGGGATAAGCAACCTACATTGAGCAAATAACTATGCTATCATTTAGTTATTGCCATTCTGGGCAATATATTTCCAATTGCCATCAAGCATAACACAGCCAGGCCTAATTCATTCATCGGTCACCATATTCAAAAAAGGTTATTGGCTATATTGATTTAGCTATTCATTGACTCTAAGCACACAGATACTACTATAGAGACAGGGTCATTTGTGGTCTTGTGGCCGGGGAAAGGATGCACAGAATGCTTTTAACTTTCTACACACCATGTTTCCTAATATACAGTTCTATAGCATGGAGTACACTCTAGTACCATTTGAGAGATTATCCAGTAAACAAACTTTCTAGTTTTGTGGCTTTCTTGAAGTATTACTACACGTTTTACTCCTCATGTAGAGTAGTAGACCTACTATAAACAGCTAATAGATTATACTCTTGGCATCTAACCATCTTAGGGCAGCAAAGATCCTCAAAGATTACACTTGGGGTTTTGGGATATCAAGTTGGATAGAAAGCGCCACTAATATCATACACTTTATAAGTATCTGGTTCGAATAAGACACTGTAGTAGGCTATGTAATTATTCCTCCACTATTTATAAGCATTTTAGGATTTAGTTCACTTTTCAGTTTTGGGTTGGAGCCATCGCCCATAACTCTTCAGCTAAAAGTACTTTTGCAAAATATAGTAAAAGTGAATAAACTGGACCAGATGTAATGAGCCACAGTGTGTAGGATAGCATCTTCTGTAGGCACATACCATGCACATACACATCCATTACGACCCCATTACAACTTGACTAATTGAAAGTGTAAACAGAATGACTTCAGGGTGGTTGGTACACTGGTGTTCTGGGTTGCCTCACGGTGCCTAAAATAACACTGGTGACGACAGGGAGCTGGGGGTGGAAACACTACCCTCAGATAACGTTATGTATTTAGACAGTAAGATACTGATGGGGCCGCGCTTGGATCATCATTGTTAATGTCCATTCCAACCTAGCACAAAGTGCACAAAGTATACGTTGGAGGTTAGGAGGCCCTATCAGTCTTTGCATACTGCAACTAATTTTGTGACCCCAAGTGTGACACAATATTAAACCTTCTGAGACGTTAGTGTGTTGCTTATACGCAAGTGAGGGATATTGGTGATGTTTGATGAATTCATGAACGAAATCCTCGCACCAAAGTACCCAGAAATCCGTCGTTATTTTTACAGAGAGTATTTGTGCTACTGTACTGCCAACTGGGGCTTCTTGTGAAAACTACTTTTGTTCACTGCAATACAATTATGGTGGTTCGACTCCAGAGGTGGTTTTACAGTGTATACCAAGAGTGTGCAACTGCAACACCTACTCATCTCTAATCAAACCTCTCCTCTATCACTAGAGTCTATTATTATAAGTTAGTACCACATAGTTGATGTAAACATTCTCTGACTAGGACAACATGTGTAAAAAATAATAATAAAACATAGTGTTTGTAGGGGTGGGGAGGAGGAGGGGGTGGGATGGGGAAACACAAACTGGGTTGTTTTGGACAGGAAGGAGGAGGGGCAGAAGGAAGGTGGTGGGGGTGGAGGTGCTGGGGTGTATTTGTAAACCAAGGAAGACTCCAGACCCTATATACTCTGACCCTCTTAGTGTAATGATGCCACCGCTGGAGTTTTCTCTATGCCATGGTATTAATAATTATATGCCTCATTTGTCATATTATTCATGCCAATTTCTCTGGTACTATACTTAGGTCAGGGTACATATAGCGCAGGGGTATGAGATCCCTTTTCTTCTTCTTCAAGGGCAATTTCTTTATTATCTTTGACCTTTCCATCCTACCTCTGCCAAATTATAAATTATCTATCACTCCTTATCGATGTATGTAGTATCCTCAAGTGACTAGTCAGTATGGAAACACACTTTATGTCAAGGCGAATATTGATGCCCCATTGACAATGCACTAGATCCTCGTATTGCACTCCGCCGTGAAATAACCGGCGCCAATTCTGCACAATGACATAATAGACCCATCGCGCAATCGCAGCCTCGGTAAAAGGTAGTCGGCTCAAACTAACCATCGTTCACCTTTACCATTGTACATGTAGTAGATATAATCATGCATCCAGTAACTAATGGCCCCTCCAGGTCTCGTCAATACCATAGTATCTGAGAGATTCTAGAGATATTGGCCATTTTTATCATCATTATTATTCTTTTGTATTTTTCATCATGAGAAAGACCTGGGCCAAGTTTGAGAACGCTACTTAAAATGTCTCTCATACTGTCATGTCGTAAGTATAATAATAAAAATATGTCTTAGAGTGATGCATTACTTTAGGCAAACGGCCATTAGGGTTTCCTGTCCTGGTTTGAGAATTCGACACATCCAATCACGTACCTCAGGGAGGAGCTATTTTTCTCCACCCACCCAATACCACACACCATGACGGTTTACCAAAATAATCTAACCAAAATCCTGCATTAAAAACCTGTGTGAAAGACTAAACCTGTGATTGAGGGGGTGGTTGGATTACTCAATAGCGGGGTTAATTAAGATAATAAGTCCCGGTGAATGTTACGTCCGCCGTGGTTAATTCCGGAACACTGGGATCCACTGTCACGTGATTCACATGGTGAGAGAAGTTAAATATTACCGGGGTAATGATAAAAAAAAAAGAAAGGCTCAGGAGTGAGTCATTGTGTCATCTAAGATTACGGGAATTGCAAGATTTCACAAGACAGAAATCAATTATCAGGGATGAAAGTCACAGAGGACGAAAATCCCTGAAATGGTCCAATATTCGCCCCAAAAACCTGGGTTTCTATATGAATGTATAGGGCCCTGGAACTTCAAAATCCCTGAAATCAGGGAATTCGCTGAAGACTTTCATCCCTGAATTATTAAGGTCTGGATTCTCCTATGGAGGGAGGGGAGGGGTGGGGGTTGGGAGGTGGGGTGGGAGAGATAGCAGTAGAGAGGTGGGGCGATACACACAGATAAAGAGATACTCAGTAGAGGGAGAGACAGAGACAGAGATGAGAGAACCATAAACATAGGGATAGAGAACTCTGAAGATACTGAGAGAACCATAAACATAGGGACAGAGAACTCTGAAGATACAGAATGTATTATATTGTGTGAGTTCAATGTTTCTTTTTTTCAATAAAAAGTACTAAATATTTACTGCTCTGCACAGATCATGTTCTTTTTTTTTTGTGTATGTATGCTTTTGTTGGAGTGGGGGGTTATTGTTTTATTTTCATATCTGTATTCTGATGAATAATGTGTGTGATACAGTCATGTGGCAGTGGCATTTTGAGAGTATGATGAAATATCAATATCATTGAATAAAATTCTCACATTTCATGAAGTGCTACAGACGCTACCACTCTAGTAGCTAATTTTTAATTGATACCATTGATAAACCCAAACATATTTAGCCACAATTACCCTATAGAAATCAACAACAATACACATCATCGTGCCCTTGCGTGTGGATATTCTTACCAAATTCTAAGCACCCTTTTCATCCCTTTGTACATAATAATAATTATTAATGCTTTATGTATTGTTTCAGGAACAGAGCCATTGGAGGTCAATCCGGATATGGTGGTTTATTATTCAGGGTGTCTGTGACTCTGGGGTCAACCGACCCCCCGACCCCCTTTCTGGTTTTGCCCCCCCCCCCCCGTACACATATTCACAAACACATATCCCCATCTCTTTAAGACCCGCATGATGCCTCCAGGTGCATGTAACTTTGATAAAACCACTTTGATGCCCTGGTGATTATACTCTCCAGCACTGCATTCATGCATCATGCACAATAGTGATGCATGTCCGGCATGATGCAGGGGTGCAGCTCTGATGCACCATGACTCCAAGTTGGCTTCAAACATTAACCCCTTTTGATAATGTAATCATTTTGATAATCGATAGTGCATTACCTCATCATGCCGATCTAACAGTGTTGATACACTCCCGAAGGGTCGGGATGATGCACCAATGAAGTGCTGTCGAGTAGACTCGCCAGCACTTCATTGGTGCATCATGACGACCAAGGGGAATGATGCATTAATGCACCAGCTGCCCTTAAAGGAATACAGGTAACACCCCCATGACCGTGACCAGGTATGGTGTCCAGCACGAAAGCACAGGTGTGGTAGGGGAAATAGAGATGGTGGGGGGGGGAGTAGGGGAGGGAGGGGGTGATTCAAACGGTTGGCGGCCGGCACGCAGCACCCATGCACAGCTACTAAGTTCATCTACCTGTAGTTTGGTAGTTGTTGTGACTGCAGTCACAATTTGTCTGCTTTCTAAATCAGGTGAATGACTTGATCAGGTTTGTGAATGGAGTTGACATTACCATTAATAACAGGTGTGAACATCAACATATATTCATATTGTAACTAGAATAGCTACCTGGTTTTCACCTGACTTAAGCAAGTACTTACCACTGAGAAGTTACATGGAAACTGATGTGTATTCTGCATTGATTGACAGTGAATGTTGATGTTCTAGTTCAAGGGGCATGACAGTTTTAGTTGTACTGTTGGGGTAATTTCTGCAATGCTGCACTTTTGATTTTTAACTTGAATACCTTCCAATCTAGCCTAAGGCTAAGCCAGATGAGGCTAAGCTAGGGTCTTTCTATATTTCTTCTTAAAATAATTTGAATAGATGGTAAAATAAGTAGCAACTCTAACCTCACTGAGAGTAGGTCTAAATCTAGTCCTAGTACATAGACTTATTGGCTAATCATGCCTAATGGCAGCTGTCCAGCCTGAGCTCCAATACACATACATAATACCACAATATGTCTACCAGCTCCCAAACACCTGATCGACCAGGGCTAAGTCTGGCTGGTCTCACCATTATAGTATGGTCGGTATATGTCTATGTGGTGTAGAGCAGCTATTTCAAACTGCAGGAATTAGGCCACCAAGGTATGTATGCTGGTCAGTGAGGTATACTGGTCCGCTCCGCCCTGGTAAGCACGGCATATTATAAATACCTTGGCAGGGTAGAAACCACAGGTACACATAATAAGTATAACTCCATACTACAGCAAAGCATAGGTGTCAATTCTACCTCCAGGCTATACGGTACCTATGGGACTTACCTATTTGAAACAGCAGGGCTAGCAAGGCAACACGACGTAGATTCTCCATGGTCCAAGTCCAGGTGATGATACTGACAGCTGAGTGATGAAGATGCACTGACGTCTCCTTAATTAAGCACTAAAAATAACACCAACACAGGTAGAATACACAGGTGCTGGAGTATAGGATATGCCTGTTGTTGTTAGTTGGTATAAAGTCCTCCTGTGTCTGTATAGGCCTGAGTGTATGTAGGTACTGGAGTGTAGTACTGAGTGAGTGTACCTCCTGTGCGTCCGGCGTCCCACGCTCTACTGGGGAGGTTTTCCTCCTGCCGCCCCGACCCCACTACACGGTGCGAGGCACCTCCCTCCCCCGGTAGTCACGGCTGGGTGGCCGCGCACCGCGCTCCTCAAGACCCAGTGACGTCACACAGGTAAAAGTTATACGAGGGAATCCCCAGCAGTTGTCATGAAGTTGTAGGTGGTGCCATGACGTCTACCAATGCTTTCTCACAACCATATTCTTGGAAGCAGCAATGACGTCATAGCAACCGGTGCGGCCCTTATCAGTCTTATCTCCCTACTGATAACAATACTCATGAAGGGTCAAATTAAATAGGAAATGTACTAGCAAAAGGTGTTAAAACTCTTATCGGAGAAGATCTAGACCACTTTCAGAAGATCTAGACCACTTTCGGCAAAATGCATTACAGAATTTGAAAGATATTTAAAATTTACATAACATACTTGATGCATTATTTTCTAATTGCAATATTGGAAGAGAAATCAGCAAAAAGGTTACTTTTTCTAGTACATTGCCTCTGTAAGTTGACCCTTTGCCCGGTCCCTAGCAACCACAGTTCTGCTCCCTAGAATATACCAGAGCTATTTCTGTATGGCGGTGGCCATATTTGTAATCAGTTATGTAACTGCCCCCCCCCCTGACGGCCATCTTGGACCTCTTATCTTTCCCTCCACCCACAGAAAACAATGGACATTGATAAGACTGATAAGCTGCCCCTGCCTCTATCTTAATCACCTTGAGTACCTCTCCATTGTTTTAGGTGTGAATGGAGGGGATTAGCCTGATAGGGAGACAATGGCTTGGTTTTACTCAGCCTGCATTATACATGTATGTGCCCTCTTAGAAAACTTTTAAAATTTGATTTCTCTTGTATTTGAAGTATGAAGTCTATATAAAGATTATATTGTTTAAGTTTAAAGTATTTGCTATCCAAAGGTATAGACTTCTAGAATATAGTTTAATATAGACTATTAGAAAGGGCCAACCAAAGTAAACTGTACTAAGAGTCCAACTGTTGATCTAGCCCCTGACTACATGAGCCACCTAGCTAATTTGTTTGGTACTAGCAATGGCTCTGTTCCCTATATGATATATATTATATTATGTAAAAATAGCATATATCATGTTATGTATATTGTGCCAGGGATTAAATGGGTCACTTTGAAGAAATTAAGACTCTTTTTTTTCTTTTCTTTAAAACATTATCATGCAATTTATTCTAATAGCTCTTTTATCTATCGATGTTTCATTGCTTTATCTATTTGCTTCTTCAATTGATTCATCTATTTATTTACCTGTTCATATTGTCACTTCAAGTGAAATATATTAGGGAGTGATAATTTTTTAACAAAAGGGGGGGGGGTTGCCCACGACCGCGCAAAAAAAAAAGATATTTTTGACCCCCTCTAGAGGGTGAAAATCGCGTGATCCAGGATCTGGAAAAGGAGGGTAAATTTGGTCCAAGAATATATAATTAAACTAATATAAGTACTAGCATAAGCGTGCCCCGCACCCCCTCTAAATCCGCCATTGAATCTTTTTTTTTCTTAACAACATCGTAATGGTATAGTGGGCATATATCTTGATTTCAATTAGTTTCATTTTTGGTCACCGGGTGCCATGGGCGTAGATAAATCAAAAACAGGTACAACAATACCCTGTGTATACGGTGCACCCCTCGTGTGTAGGGCATGTGCTCTTTGTGATTAGCATAGACACAAGTTTAAATAACATAACTTCAACTGTAATCGATATTTTCAATAATTGATTAGGATCTCTGAGCCTCCTCCGTCCCATATAAATACAACTATATGTGGGTGAGGGGGGGGGGGCAGATTTTAGAAAAAAATAATCCCTCTAACTATTAGGTACACCATTCTTGCCTATATATCCCGTGGCTAATACTAAGAGTATTACGGTGTCCAACTCGAATAATCTCACGTGCGAGACTGTGGCATTGATTTTTTGTTATCTTAAAGTAATATTATTGTTTGACGTTAACTGATCTTAAAGACTTTGTACAAAATTGTGTAGGCGGGGGCTATCAAATGGCTTAAATGTTAGGAAAAATGAGATTTTTCAAATTTTTTTTTTTTAAGTGCTTCTTTTTCATTTTGCCACATACCCGGTATATAAATCATGAAACATATTTTCGACACTCTTAAATATGAAACATGGCACCACAGAGGCAATTAGCGAGTTTGAGTCTTATAGGTTTTCTTTTTTATTCATTTATTTATCTATGTATCTCCTCGTTCACCCATCCTTTTTTTTTTCTTTTTTTGCTGTCAATGTTTGCGCTGGTTACGTCCCTGTTCTCAATGCAGCAGGGGTGGGGCAATTAGTTGGAGTCGTGTGGTAGGCTCTCACACTTCAGTGGCGCCATCTCGTGTTTCATACATGTATCAATAGAGTATAGTATCCATGAATGTAGTCGCTGTCCCAATACTTTTAGATATCAAGGGCCAAATCGTTTATTGCCGGGGGGGGGGGGCTTGTTAGATTTTGTGTAGGGGGGAGGTCATTTTGAACAAGTGTCCCTTGGTGGAGGGACTAAAAAGGGATGCCTTTATGGACCTTTGTAGTTTAGACAACATAGGCTTCATTTTAGGCTATATAGGTCATAGGCTATATTTCATCATCAATACAAGGTTTATGCATCTTCGAGTGAGTTTCTTCGTAGTATCCCCCTTCATTACATTGCAAAAAAAAAGACATTTTGAGTCATTTTCTGGGATGGGGGGTAGGCCTATCATATCTGGCACCCCCCTTGAAAATGATCCCTAATCATCAGTATTATCACCTGCAAATAGGATAGTAAATCCATGGGGCTTTAGGGAGTGGGCATAATTTATCAGCAGGGGGAGGGTTGAAGAACGGTGTAAAAATCCTGAGGTGGAGGCATAAAAATGCTGAACCCCTTGAGGGGGTTGCGTAAAAAAAAAAAGTATCCTCTTTTTTTCGTCAAAATTTATCCTCTTTTTTCATAAAAAAAAAAGCCTGTGAGCTAATATAGAGAAGTGCAAAAAGTCTCCTAGCCTCTGATGCGAGGGGGGGGGCACAAAAAAGGGGGGTAAAAATATTTTCGCGCGTCCACCCCCCTGTTGATAAATAATGACCACTCCTTATCATCAAATGTAAATTAATCTCCTTTTTAGACATCATGTCCATGGGAAATGTTCTTTAATGTTCAGGCAGGTTTTTAAATATATTCAAATCTCACGTCAAGGAATGTGGTTATGTTACCATATCTTATTTGACCTTGTATAAACACCAGCTCTACTACCTTTTGAAATAGAAAGCAAAATTAGATGCGATAACTTTCTTTATCTACTAAAATGACTCACGACGAGTCACAGTGAGTCTGAAACAATCTCCATCTCTGCCTGCCCCCGTCCCCTCTAAAAGAACCTAAAATGGTTTAAAATGACCAAAATCCCCACAGTACGCCACAATCTGAAAAATGTGCAACATGCCCACACTCTTGGAATCTGAAAGTTTCATGAAATTGGTAATATGATATACATCAGTTTACTTTGAGATTCCTGCTACAACTCTAGGGATCAGTAAAGAAAATAGTTGTTAGAAAATACCTCAGTTAATTTTGACCTTATTCTTGGTTCTACATAGGATTCTATAGCCACAGATGCAACCTAGAACTATGAGAGTCAGCAAGATCATAGACAGAAGGCAGAAAGCAGCCAGCACATCCAACAAGAAATAAGAGTACCATGGCATGTCTAAACCTGATGTCCTGAGATGGTCTGCCCCAAACTCTAAAACATGGCCTAACCAGTAGGTGATCTCCTCCCTGGGAGTCACCAGCTGATTCTTTAGGATGCGACTCACTTTCTGTGTTTTCTCCAGAAATGATGGCGTTTCGAGAATTGTGGTGATTTTGGCTAGCAGTTCTTCAGCAGTGAAGTTCTTGATGTCACACTTGAGTCCAAAGCCATGTGTATATATACGGTGTGCATTGAAGAACTGGTCTCCGAAGATTGGAAAAGCAAGCATGGGGACCCCATGGTAGACAGACTCATACTGGCCATTGTTTCCTGAGTGGGTGATGAAAAGTTTAGTTTTGGGATGAGCCAAGAGATCATTCTGTGGCAGCCATTTCAGGATTTTTACATTCTTTGGCACTTCCCCTGGCATCTTTCCGCTGTATCGCCAAATCACCAGCTCCTTAATCTTTCGAAACGCATCTAGGAACTTGAGAGCCAGGTCATCCGGTAGAAATCTGATTGAGGACCCAAAGGAAACAACAATGGTGCCGGCTGATTTTGACACTAATTTCTGTAGGGTATCAGGGAGGGGTTTACCTGGGGCACACAGGAGACCCTCCAGGGTTACTACATGGGGTAGGGTGGGTTTAGGGTACCCCAACACTGGACCACTCACAGTGACATACATAGATGACTTCCTGCCCATATCATTCCATGACACAACATCAGGATCCGTGTTATACTTCTGTATGAGAGAAGTGTCCAGAATTGCAGGGAAGGGGGACTGAGATGGATTGCTAGTCGCAATGAAAATAACAGTGTTCAGGAAACGCCAGAAGAATGACATTTGGTCAGATTGCTCTATTATATAAAAGGGCACTATTGAAGGCAGAAGAGGCACTCGGCTAGGCTGTAGTTCCACGACCGGGCTGAGAGTCACAAAGGGCACCTTGAGGTACATGGGGATAAAGTACAGGCACATACTCACAGGTAACACATCAACTAGAACCAAATCTATCTGGAGACTTTTGATGGAGGACATGAATTGCTCATCTGCTTCTGCGTCATTGCATTCATTAGCAAATACTTCAGACGCATAGGCTAAGTCCTCGGGGATTTTACCAAGGGCCATGTCCAGGAGGTGATCTGCATGACCCGGGTAGTTATAAGACCTTGTTTCGTTCGTGGTGTGAAATCTTAAGATCTGCAAACACAAATAGAAAATGAGGTGAAGTAGATTTTCTTGTATGTAAAGAGCCTGCTGGGACTAAAACGGTCTTTGAATATCTCTTAGTAGGGAGAAATAGAATCATTGACATTTATATAGAGATACATGGAGTCAGGGAGCTAAAATCCCATTTCGCTAATCCGATTACTTATGATGTTGCAAAGGTTAGGGAGTGATCATTTTTTAACAACAGGGGGGGCTGTTGGGTTTGCGCGCGGACGCGCGAAAAAGATTTTGACCCCCCCCCCTCTTGAGGAGGTAAAATTTTTTGGACCCCCCCCATAAGGGACAAAAATTGCACGCGAACGTCTCCTTGTAGCCTATAGTAACGCGCGGGGTTTTCCGCTGAAAACAGGTGAAATTATTTTTACCCCCCCAATCGAAGGTGTTGAAAAAATTCTGACCCCCCGCCTGGTCAAGGGGTTGAAAAAATTCTGACCCCCCCTCAAACCCACCAGCCCCCCCCCCTGTTGTTAAAAGATTATCACTCCCTTAGAGTAGCAATTCCATTACATACGATTCTTGCCCGCATGGAATGGAATAGAATAAAGGCCTAAGATGGAAAGAGAGCAAATTGATCATAAAACCCGTGATTTTAATAAATAGAGGGTTTTTGGGCTGCTTACCTTAAAGCCTTGCTCCTCCATGCCTTTAGGTGTCTTGGTGTGGTCACTGAGGGTGAAGTACACCTCATGTCCCTGTTTAAGTAAGCCCTCAGACGCGGCCCGTGCCAACATGATGTGGGAGCTATACTGGTGTGTGGCCACCAGGACCCTGTAGGGGGCACCACTGTGTAGGAGGCAGGGCACCAGGAGGAGGAAGAACATGGCACTTGAGGTCTTCATTCTCCTGGCTGTAGTCTGGTATGCTGTTAAAAGTAATTCATATAAGAGAATGGGAGAATATAGTTCTAGTTTAGTTACCAACAAATCTACAGAAAGAATGAATCATATTCTTGATGGTGCACACCATAACTTAATATTCATGAGAACCATAGTGGTCTGATTTGCATTCATGCCCGAAGATAGTGTGAAATCCTAGTTTTAATTATAATTTCATTTATGCTGGATGGTTCATAAGTCTACAATACCTTTTGGATTTTTTTTTGAACAATTTAAACTTTTATTTGACCAAACAATTAATTTGACATTTGGCAATCACAAAATAACGCTCCCATTCTTAATAAATAGAGGGTTGATTCATTGTCAAGGACCCCAAATCACCTTGCTAAGCTAGGCCACCCAGATGTCTAGCAAAGTGACTTGAAGTCCTTTGACATAAACCAAAGCAAAAAGCATTGTCTGATTTATTCACCACAATTGGTACTGTTGGGATTTTTTTCAGGCCCTAGCTTATGTCCTAAGATGCACATCAGTCTTGACTATTAGTAATAATGCTAATAATCAACACCAGGTGGCAGCATCATACAGACAGACCACCAGGCTGCAAAACACTACTTATTTTTCCACTGTTTGCCTATATAGCATATTGGCAAAAATAAAATATTCATGCACATTTCTGGGCTTAGCCACTATTATTTTCTTATAGGCACACATTTTCCCCATTAATTCAGGGCCATGAGATGTGGTACAATGTAATTAACTTTTCCGCTATCGGCCGTAGAGTGCGAGTAGTATATACATGCAAACTGAGCGCAATGGATTAGTTACTAACTAGGTCATGACCTACTGGTAGACCGGAAGTGACCTAGTTTTAACCAATCAGAGGGCTGGATTTGACAGGAAGTGACGTCATAAGGTCATGACCTAGTTTTTTCGACCAATCAGAGAGCTGGATTTCATTTGACCTAGTGACCTGACCTAGATGCATAAATTAAAAGAATTGTGCAATACCTAGAGCTGACCTACTTACAAACCGGAAGTGACCTACTAACCTACTTGCAAAAACGTATGACCTACGTATGAGGGTGTATTGCGCAATCCTTGAAAGAAATTACACAATAACCATGACTCATTTTCTGATGCAATGTTCCTATGAATTTACGCAATACTTATGACTCACTATTTTGATATGAGATTAAATGCAACAAAGACACAACTCGGTTTTTTTAATTCAATCTTTTTATTTTTTTCTTCCTATCAGAGTACATGCTAGGTATGAATCATTATAATCAGATATGCTTTGCAAGCAGAGTACATGGATATTATATGGAAAATGAATTCTTGTTGCAGTACCAACTGCACCCGGTCTTGGCTGGAGTAGGACTTTGACTACGGTCCTCTAAGGCCCGCATTCTCTCCATTAAATCCTTCAAGGCCTTTCTTCCTATGTCGTTCTCCTCCAGGGCTACCACTTTGTCCATTAACTCGGCCATGATGATGAGAATCTTGTCTATTACTTCCGCCGTGCTCTGAAGCCCGTCTATCACGTCCAGTTCACGTTTAACTTTTCCTTTCACCAAAAGATTGCTCACGTCTGCTTTGACTGCTACTTCTTCTGGACTCATCTCGAAATTCATTGCCTCTTCTTCTCTCTTTTTCTCAGGAAGGGCCTGACTATTTTGTCCATTAAGTTGAAGGGGACCTGAGAAAACCTTTTCACAGTGTGGTGTGGATCCTTGGTCCGACATGTTTCTATGAGGAAGTTAATGCAGTGGGCTCCACACGTTTTAGCGTAAAAGTTTTGCACTTGTTTTCTGCTGAACGACCCGTGACCATCTGACGACTTTTGCATGAACCTCTGGTGATATATAGTAAACGGAGGTAAGCCATAGGGATCAAAGTAGAATACATTCCCGTTATGAGAAACGTAAAATGCCACCCAGTGCTGACCAGGTTTAGAGCTTGGATCTGTGTTACTGACGAAACATGTAGAGGGAATTGGTTTTTTAGGACATTGATTACTGGCAAAAGTTCCCAGGTAGAAACGCCTTGTGTGTGGATGGTTTCCCAGTGCACCTGTTATGTCTGAAGTTCTCATTTTTTTTCTCAGTTCATGTGGTAGTCTGTGACAGGAAGACAGTCAGCCGTTAGTTGGATGTTGTTGTCGTAGAAGGAACACAAGACGGCAGATATGGCGTGAGTAGTCGGGGCGGCAAACCTAAGGGAAATGCCCAGCTTTCCTTGCTTGATGAGATTTATACGACTGTCTTCAGGTGCTCTGCCTGGGGTGAGGTCGAAAACAAAGAAGGAATATCCATCTTTGAAATCTTCCAAAGTTATGCCACAGTCTTGCCCCAAAGCCGACAGCCCACTGTCTATGAACATTTGACTGTAGGCTCTGATGCAGTTCCCTGTTTCGAAGTCGGTCTTCAACTCAAACTTTTGATCGTCATATCTCACGCATATTTCCTTCACGTTGAAATGCCTGCAGTTGAAAGGATTTTCTGTCTTAGTCCCAGCAGCTGCTGTTTCCTTTATCATACACAAGACTATCCTGGTGGGGATCTGAGTAGTGTCAGGTTGAGTCCAACTGTAGTCTTGTGAGCCACCGTCCAAAGTGTGTTTAGTTACTTTACACCTGGCTATGTGATAGTTGAAAGGGCCCCAATGTGGATTCCTGACACTGCTGACGTGAGTTTTCACCACCTCGTCTTCGACACATTTTTGGAGAAGTGTCATTTCAGCTTTGGTGATTTTGACCCAGTAGTTTTGATCGGCTGCTTGCATCATGTAGTAATTGGGCTGATTTTTTTCGAATATGAACTTGATTTCACAGTTCGGAGGCAGCACCTTGCACTGTTTAATTAAATCCAGGTGCGGCTTCATTACTAAGGCATGCTTGTTGCGGGCACTGAACTCTGCTCTCCGTGCCGTCCATCCAGCATTTTCGCCCGCTCTGGCTTCCATGTGACCACAGGTGTCTTTCATGTACTTTTGACACCCTTTCAACCGAGTCTCTTTGTCTTCTTTGTTGCAACAAATTGTGTCCAAAATGTAGGCCTTGAGACCATAGTCTTCATTGTTGCCGGTGACTTTCTCCCCATTTATCAGCAACTGGCAGGAAGCAAAGAGAGCGTGTGCCAAGTTGTTGACTGGAGCAGCTTCTATGCCTACGGCAAGGTGAGTTGTTCCGTCTGCCGCCACGGCTTCCAGTTCCATGTACAGCTCAGTTTCTGAGAGGTCTGTGTACAGGTTGCTTGGTTCGAAGGTGAAGTCAAATGATTCAGTGTGTGGAGTCAGGGCATTGTTGGTAGTTTTGGTTATTTTTTGACATTTTAATATGTCCTTTTGAGTGACAGGCAAGGCGTGTAGGTCTAGTTCACCTACTGCACATACCTGACCCTTGGGATGAAGGAGACTCATGACTAGAACAAGGTCCTTCCTCTAGCTTGTCCTCTGCCTCTGCCGCGTTGCCCCTTACGTCCTCCGCGCTTGCCGGTTGCTCGTCGTTTGACTGGAGGAGGTTCAGATGTACCTTTTATGTATCCTTGAGCAGAAGAAGCAGCCCTTTTGAGTAAGTTCTTCCCTGTAGCTTTACTTCTCCTAACTACACTTTTCTTGAAGCCTTTTCCTGTTACCACGTCGGACAAGACTCCAGCTCCTGTAGAAAGCAAGGCTTTGCCTGCAGATTTGGCAGCTGAGCGTCCTATTTTACTTAAGAGGGGAACAGCTCCTCTCAGTAAACCACCTATTAACGAACCAAGTCCGTGCCCTCTTTGTCTGCCCCTGCCACCGTACGCTGGTAAAGCACCGTTCCCAAACTGTGATTTTCTGTAGTATTCAGCGTACTGACCCCTAGGGGCCAGGTATGGAGGTGTTCCATAGTAGTGAAGCATGGTAATATACTCCTATCCTTGAAGAGGTCTGAAGGCAAGTACCACCGACACTGATCCGCTTTCAAATGGTATAGGTTCCCCAGTCTTGTCTCTTAAGTATATCCCTATCTGTCTGAAGGTGGTTTTAGTGACTGGCAGATATATCAAGTTCTGGAAACTTATGGTCTGCATGTCACCGTTGTAGCGATTTATGTTGATTTGCCTCAGAAGGGGTGCTTTAGAGTCACCCACAAGACTGTGCTTGACTATGTCAGAGTACACGAAAGCACATCGACTTTTGTACTGAAGGTCTACCACGTAGGGGCTTTGTGTTTTTCCACTTAGGAAAACACTTCCGTCCAAACCTAATTGTTTCCCTAAGTTTTCTGGGAGTTGCATGACCACACCAGGAGGCAAGGAAACTACACTTTTCATTGTGTATTTGTTGTAGTGAAACACGGTGGCTTTGTTGTTTTTCCTGTAGTTTCTTAGTTTTCTCACCAACATGCTCTGTAGTTTATTTATGGTCCTGTTCAAGTATCCTATCAACTCTGAGTTGCTTTCCAGGTTCACACCTTCTAAGGCAAACATATTGTAGATACTACCTTCCTTGAAGTAATACTTAGACAGGTATCTGCTAATTTCCTTGAAGCGTGTACTTATTTTCACAGCCTGTAACTGACTGGGAGAGAGCGGAGAAACATTAGCAGAGTCTGTGAAGACGGCCTTTTCTTCAAAAAAAGAAAGAGACCTTTTTTCCCTGTCATCCATAGACATCACTTCAGCCACAGCCGACGATATTTCCCTTTTCTCTCTGCCTGCCGTGTCACGCTCCCCCTCAGCCTCCTCCTCTTCCTTTTCCTCCTTCTCTGGCGTGGGTTGGTTAGAAGTGAATCCTCCAGATGGCGTCTCAGTCGCAGCAGCAGGAGTTGGTGGACTTTCACTTGCAGGACCAGCAGGAGGAATGGTTTCAGTCGATCCCACAGGGTTGACATGACGTAGGTTTTTTGTTATTTTTACTCCTCTCTTCAAAGCAGATTGGGCTGATAAATTTGATGTAGAGCTTGAAGCTCTACTGAAGACACTATGGGCTCCTGGTTTTTCCAGAGGAAAAATTCTCTTCTGCGTTTGTTCAATAAAGCTACTACAGAGCGGAGGTTGTTTGTCAGGTCGTTTTCTCCCTGTACCAAGAGAATGGGTTCTTCTTTGACGTTGTACCACGTGGTAGGACAGGTTATTTCTTGAAGAGCACACTCTAACTGAGTAGGAGAGTTAATGTATTCTGCCAAAATTGTATTGTAACTAGTTAAAGTGTTGTCAGGAAAAACGTTCATAGATGAGTTACTAGGTAAAGTTAAGGTAAACGCCATTTGCTTATGTTCTTGACAGGTTCCCAAGAGTTAAACTTGTCTCCATAACCCTTCCACTTGATCAAGGCTTCTCTTTTCTTGCCTTTTCCTCTGTATTTTACTATTTTTTCTATGTTGTAGCGTCTTCCGTGACGGACTTGCACCTTCTGAACTTCAGGTTCGTAGAAGCTTCCTTTTATCTCTTCTCCAAGGAGATCTTTCAGGTGGTACCCTTTGGGCGAAATGTTGTCGACTGTGTATATTTCCTCAGTCCAGTTAGGTTCGTACCCTCTGTTAAATGTTTTCTTTGTTTTCAACATTCGCACTTGATTTTTTCTCTTCAACTGAAGGACAGGAACTTTTTTCTTTTGAGGTTGATCGTACAACCTGTAGAACAAGACTTCAGAGTTGTCTTTATTTATGTCTGAAGGGGCAGCTCCTAAGGATTTGTGGTAAGTCAAATTGTAGGACTTAACCAAGTCGGGCAGCAAGTCAACCCATTTGTAGTTATTGAAATGAGAGAAACATCTCCACATTTTTCCTTGTAAAGTAGAGTTGAATCTTTCGGCTAAGGCACACTTCACGTCGTCGTTCTCTCCTGTGAAAAAATTGATTTTTTGATCTTCACAGTGTTTTTTGAAAATTTTGTTGACAAACTCTTTGCCCTTGTCAGTTTGAATTTGTTGAGGTTTTCTTTCTTTGCTCATTTTTTTGAAAGCCTCTGTCACGTCATCAGCTCTCTTACTTTTCACAGGTTGTCCAAAACCATACCTTGAAAAAACATCTATTCCCGCTAGAATGTACTGGTATCCTTTGTTTTCCTTTGAAAATTCTCGCATGTCTATGAGGTCAAGTTGCCACTGTTTGTCTATCCCCCATGTTTGTGTTTTTCTTCTTGGAAATCTTCTCTTGTAAGGTTTGTGTCTGGTGTAAGCGTCTACATCTTCCAAAGCTTGTTCTATGTTTTTTTTCTTTGTTTTCTTGAAGTGATGACGTTGAAGTTTAGATACGCTGGTGAAACTTCCAGGTTGTTTAGGATCTGTGTAAAACCTGAGGACATCTTTTTTCAAAGCCTTGTGCGCCATATAAACTTACGTCCAGTTCCTTTTTGACTTACTTTCCTCTTCTTGATAGGGGAAGCTCTTTTCAAGGGACTGGCAGCAAAGGAAGGACTGTGCCCTGCAAAAGCCGACTTGTTTTTGACAAATTTTAAGGTGGGGTTCAGCCTTTTAACTGCTCTCATGAAAACCTGACTTCCTTTAGGTTGGTCCTTTTTCAAAGACTTTGGTCGGGCAGCAAAAGCTAACAAATCTGTTATGTCAGTTCCAGGCACACGTTCCCCGTTAACATATATTTCTCCGTCTCTGTTCCAATTCAAAATTTGACTTCCGTGACGAGATAATTCTCTGTAGAGATTTTTAGCAGTCGTTCTGTAACTTGCAGGTATTCTTTCTTTTATGTCGGCGTCCATACCCTCTGTGTTGTCTCTTGCACGAGGTTTAAAGCCTTCCTCCCCTTTGAACTCGTCTACACTGTCTCCGTCTGAATCGTCAGGAAGTGGTGGATCGTCTCTAGTCTCTGTGAAAGTGTGGTCATCATCGTCGTCGCCGTCGTCGGTGTCTTCTAAAGAATTGTTTACACCCCCAGCTGCTGCTGCTGCTGCTGCTCCTGCAGGGCCTTGTCCTACTGCTCGACCAGGATAGGGACCTTCCCTACGTTGTCCTAAGGCCTTGGCTTTTTTAGTTAAAATTCCCGACTTTATCATAAGTTGATTGTACTGCCTTAACTTTTCCTTCAGTTTGAGGTTAGGAGAGTTAAGCACCTCATGTGCTTTACTTTGAAGGTGGTTCAGGACTTGAACCAGGCTGGAATCAGGAGTTAAACCTTCTCTTAAAAGTTGAGTGCTGTAGTACTGGTCTTGAACACTAGGTCCAGGCTGGGGAGGAGAGGAAGGACTAACAAAAGAAGGTTTTTTTTCTCGGGGAACAAGATCCGCCCTTACGAGGGCCATCCTTGAATAAGACATGATTTTTTATCGACGTGCTCCTATGAGACCTGTTATCAGGGGTAAGGCGAGGCCCAAAATGGTTCCCAAAAATCCACCCTTTTGCTCAAAGGTTTTCCTCTTCTGCTTAACGGTAGCCTTGTGCCTTGTGACTGACTTGAGTTCTTTCTTGTAGGGTGATAAACGTTTGACTGCGTCGGACTCGTTACGCAACAGGTTTTTGTTCATTACGTTGACGCAAATTTGACTCATCAACCTAATGACCTCATCGCTGAGACCTTTGATAATGTGGGAACACTCTGCCGAGGAACACTTGGATATGTGTTTCAACAAGTGGTAATGTTTCCTAATTGTTTTAAATTTTCCTCCAGAAGGAGATCTTTTGGTCACCATTCTATCTTTTTCTTTTCGAAGCTGAAGCTTGAGGAATGAAAACCAAGGTGTTCCAAGGAGTTGTTATGCTGTTTCTTACCCTAAGCTCGTTAGGTGTGCTCTGCTTAAAGTCCAATAGGATGTATGAATGTTTCTCTTTGGTTTCTGAGTTATATACCTCCGTCAAAAAGGATTTCTGTCCTGGAAAGGCCTGTTTGCTTATGTGCCCTATCTGACTCATGTCTCTAGGGATTTTAAAAACAACTAGGTAGTGTGCATTTAAGCTCAAGGTTCTGAAGGCAGGATTGTTGAAAAACAAGTTTTGAGTAACAAAAATTACACTTAAACTGCGATGGTGAGAGCCCACAGTGAAAAGTTTCATTATGGTGGGAACGTACTCGGGATCCATGAGATCGTCTATTACGACCAGTCCATGTTTAGTCACGTCTCTTTCATCCTCGAACAAAAAGTTTTCTGAAAGAAGACCTTTGTTAAACTTAACCCCCAACTTCGCCATTTCGTCGAATCCATCTTGCCATTGACTGTAGCAGTAGTATATGTCGTGTATTTTTGGAGTAACAAGCTCGTCTACACCTTTAATCAACTTGAAAACAAGTTGACTTTTCCCACAAGAAGTAGGTCCAGCTATGATCATTGTGAAGGGGCTTTGTAGACGTGGGTCAAAAATGATCTCCTTTTCCTTGTGATCCATGTTGGACGATATCTTAAACCAAAGTAACCAAAGGAGCAAATTCGTCCTCTTTTAAACCAGTAGAACCCTTGTTCAAACCTTCCACGTAAAGAGCTACATCAGAAAGTCCCATGTTGTATAGACTGGCTATTAGGCAGCTTGGATGAGATATTTCTCTATATTTCCAAACCATCAGAACTTCGAATACAGGATTTGTGACACCTTTTTTCCCTGGAACAGGGGTGGATATCAGGTTAAGCTCGTAGTCGCTCAATCCAAGTTGAGTTCCCAGTTTCCTCCAGTCAAGCATTTCGAACTTGTCTGCCAGGTTGACGAACAAAGTATCAACTTTCCACTGTTCTGGAGGAATTTCACAATGGTCCACTACGTTGTAATATCCCATGTACCATCTACAATAATCAGTTAGATCGTAACGACCTATGTCACTTAATGCATGTCTCAATACCATCCACTTGCAACGCACGTTCTTTCTGCTCCATGAAATAAGCATTTCTCTCCCCATAGAACGAAGAGACGGTATTTTTTCCATGTAATCCATTAAACTTAGTCTAAGTCCTAAGTAAACCCCTAATCGAGGGTAGTCTTTTTCAGATATTTTTTCACTGACCTTGAATAACAACTCGTCCGAAAGGTGAAACTCCATAGCGTCCAAATAAAAGGCGTTGAGCAAGTAAGGTAGGCAGGTAGGTTATGACAGGCTAGAAAGCATACAGTTGACTTATATAGGGTAGGGTAGGGTAGGGTAGGGTAGGGTAGGGTAGGGTAGGGTAGGTGGGTAGGTGGTTTAGGTGGGTGGGTGGGTGGGTGGGTTAGGTGGGTTATTTTGGGCGGCCAGCCCGGGCCAACAAGCCCCAAACCCCCCATACTTGAGGGGTGCCCCCACCCCCCCACCCCATAGTTTTTTAAACCCAACCCCACCCTTTCCTACCCTACCCTACCCTACCCTACCCTACCCTATATTATCCTACCCTATTCTATCCTATTCTATATATCTCTCCCATTCCCTTCCCCCTGTTTAGGTAAGCATGTTACATCGTTCTTCGTTCGTTTAAATTTGTTATGACGTTGAGTGTAAAGCGAGCTGATTGTGGTGAAAACAGTGAGTAAGGGAGATAAGCTGGGTGCACCACATAGCCAGATAAAACCAAACTTTTTCTTTCTCCTCTACACTGAAACGATCCAGGGACGATGATGGGATGTGAAATATGGGGCAGGAGGAAAACAAAGTTTTGGTTTCTAAGCACTCAGCTAGAAGTTCCAAAATAGACATGAAGAAATGAAGACGCTGGTTAAGTAGGCGGGGATTTTCTTTGGCGTGATGCTCTTCTGCCGCTTTCAATGCTTCCAAATGGAAGGGGTTTTTCAGTGGGCCCTTTCCCTTTCTTCCATGCTTCAGGGCATAACCCAAGGTTTCCACCGCTGAAAATTTCGACAAGTTATGACTCAAAACCATTTTCCTCAAGGTTTTTCTGTCTTTGGATGTAAAACTTGATTGCACTGAAGAAAAAACTAAGTATAATTTTTTCCGGTGAAGAACACATTCTTTCAAGTATTTGCACACGTACCTGAAACAAATTGAAGAGCAACATATAATTTCATTTCTTTCCCTCACGTATGTCAGAACTTGAGTGTCGTCGGGGTGACGTTGTTCTAATACACGCTGCAGGGAGTAACGCGACATAGTAGGTCAAAGGTTGTCGTGTCAAATAACGATGGTTTAGTCCCCGTTTAACCTTTATAGGAAACCTGTCAGTCTTTCCTTATCGCACTTTCCTGAAATGATTTATTGCTCAAGGACGAAACAAACGTCAGGGTCAGTGCCTGAGCGTTCTGAAAAGAGGGGAAAACATGTGGAAGGGTGGGTTTGGCCCAGGGGCCTTACCCGGAGGATCATCGTTTATTTTTGTTCAGTTTTATTAGGAGGACCAAAAATTAGATACGGGGTAGGCTGTTACCACCTTCAGCTGACCTTTTTTATGGGAGGTAGTTATTTCAGTTATAACTCTCACAACATGACAGCATCCATGGTAATTGTGTCCAATTTCTGTCCTGAAACCTCTTTCATAGAAAATTTTTGAACCTAAAGAGTGTGTAATTTTGTCTGGGTGAAGTAAAGTGGCTTTAATTAAAGCCTTCACCATAGTAGAATCGATGAAAACTGAATTACCAGGCCCTCCCCCCAAAGGTTGATCCCTTAGAAAAAAGGGTTTTTGTCTGTCTGAAATGAATTTCTTTGAACTTCCAGAGGAAATGGAATGTCTAGACATCAAGTGTACCATGGCACCATGTCCCAAAAGAACACCTGAAAAAAAACTTTCCCCATTTTCTGAGATAAGTTTTTTCACAGAGGGTCCACCAGGAACCAATGCAGTGGTTTGGTTGTGCAGAAAGCATTGTTTGAAGTTACAGTTAGGAGGGATGTAAAGATCCCTGTTCAAATTTTCAGGACAGAATTTCCACACAGCCCACACCTTACCTTCTTCTACGCCCCTCCTGATGTCTGAAATAAACACCTCCTGACGCCTTTTGTGACCTACGGTCAAAGACAAAGGCAAAGGACAAAAGTTAGCCATGTCTGCTTGAGAGAAGCTAGTTCTGATAAATGACGAATGGTCTGCGTTAATTACAGAATGGTAACAACAAGATTCGTTTTACAAGCCTCACCCTGAACGTTGACTGAACGTTATCACGTTTTTTATTTGAGTTAAGCTTTTTACTTTTTTCCAAAACAACACTGACTAAGTGTAAAACATACTATGAATGGAAAAGCACGGTTATCTACGACTCATGGACGTGGTTGTACGTTATCTGAACGACAAGGGAACGTCCCAGCATCGTATCAGGATAGTTACTATAAAGTAGACTTGAGCTGCTCGATCTTCATCAAACCTTTTCTGACGTTTGTCTGCTGTTCGCCGTCCTGCTCCTGCACCTTCCAGCCCTGCCACCCTTTCATCTTCAAGGAGAACAATGCCTGGTCGCATGAAGACGGGACTTAGTGTCAGGAGAGGAGGAGCTAAAAAACTGGCTCCACTAACTTTTACTACTTCTAAACAGACAGAGGAAAAGGCGTCGGGCATCGCCCCTCCTCCTACCTCTCCAGCCTCACCTGATAAACCACCTGCAACTCCTGCTCGGCTTCCAACTGAAGTGCCTGATGCAGGAGAACAGGAAGCCGCTCTTGCAGCTCTTCATGGCGAAATCACTGATTTCCTGGATCGCGTCCGGGATCGCTCTCCTCAGGAAGCTGGCGACGGCGATTTTGACATCAGGGAATACATCAATCCCCCGGCACCTTTGAACTACCAACCCCCCACTGAAGCACCTACATCCGCCTCTTACTCACCCGTGACTCCGGAGGAACCTTCTCCCCAGGTCAGTCCAATAAAGGTTATAGACCTTACAACCTCATCACCGGCAGTTAAACCCATAGAAGTGGTGGACTTAACACAAGGGACACCTTCACCTGCTCACCGCGGGGGGTATTCGCAGGTAGAGGTTATAGATTTAACCGGCCCTTCTCCTCTGTACTCTCTCCCGGTTCCGGTAGAGGAGCTGCTTCTTAAAAGCCCGCCGGAAAAAAGAAACTGTTCCAGTGAGAGAGAAGGGGAGCCTAAGAAAAAAAGACAGAAGCGCGCCTACCACAAGAAAACCCCTGTCTCTACCCCTGCTTCAGTTTCCTCAGTGACTTCATCCTATGGTGCCGAGCCAATTGGTTCTGTCCCAGGTGTTCCTTCTCCTAAAGACAAGTCACACAGGCAAAAGTTTGGGGAGGGCACTGCCCCCAGTTCTTCCAGCAAGCTTGTGGGCTTTAGGTCAGTGCCTTTGGTGGTAAAAAAGTGGCCTGCTCGATTTGGTTTCCAAGAAAAGTCACCTGCCCCCAACCAAGTTTTTTATCCGGAAGGGGATAACAACGCCTGCATAGAAATATACAGGGAACCTAGCAACAGGGGAGTATGCTTGAGAACCTACCTGGACAAACCTTACGAGCGGTGCTTGAACCTAGAGGCGCGTGAATTCAGGAACTTAGTGGACCAGATAGAGTGCATCCTAGGAAAGTACAAGGAGTTACACCGCCTAGCTGCCCTTGGAGAGAGGAAGGTGGATAATCTTTTGTTGTCCTTGAACCAAGACTGCACCGACCCCAGTGGAGGCCGGGCTATGGTCCTGGTAAACTTGTACAAGGGAACTCCTAAAGTTCACATAGGAACAACCAGCTACGTGGAGGAAATGAATGCCTCGGTGTCTTCCAGCTTCAGAATGCCCCCCTCAGCCACACACTGCGGACACACTGTGTCCCCCTTCATTCTGGAGGACATAAAATCACGAGTTGGTCCCTTCCTAGACGAAACGACCGATTTCTACTCTGGGTAAGTGGTCAACTTTGTATAGTGTCTGGTCAACAGCTCCTTGTTCAGTGCTTTTACATTATCATGTATATCAGCTAATTTGTAGTTAGATTTAGATGTACTCCGTTTTTAGTCAACATAGCCCAGCGTAGGTTTAAGTTCCATATGTACTCCATGTATACTTAGGTTAGGTTTTAGTTATAAGTTTGTATATAGAACATAAAGTGAAACAAGAAAAAGAAACCTTAAAAAAAAAATGCCGCCCAAAAAGGTAAAACAACTTTACACCGTCAACTGTCCAATGTGTAACACCCCTAGACCTCCACGTTTGGTTACTGTAGAAAACAGTGGAAAAACTTTATGTAACTCAGATTCTTGTAGAAGAGAAACTTTTTCCGACAGCTTAGAACTTCCAAAAGAAATAGAAAAAAATTCTTTGCATAAAAGCAGTTACCGTGACAACTTCAAGTCCATAGCTTCAGGTTTGGCTGTGCTTGGTAAGCTTCAGTCCATTTTCAACGTCAGAATGACAAGTTTCAACAAAGACTTGGGAGCCAAACAGGTAATAGAGGCGCTTACCTCTATTCATAGAAATCAAGTTATGGCTTACAAAGTGGCTGTCTCTTTTGGAAGGTTGTTGTCTTCCTCTAAGGAGGAAGAAGAAGAAGAGAAAGTTATGTACTTTCATGCTTCTGCCAACAACTCGTCTTTGTTCTATGACAGTGAAAGTCATAGAGACCCTTACATTTTTATAAGGGACGACAAAGACTTTGCAGAGTGTTTAGATTTAATAGAAAACAACATTAAAGAAGACACTCAAAGACCCTCTACTAAATGGAGTGTAATAGGCAACGTGAACGCCAACATCACACTGATAAGGGCTACGGGAGGAGAATATCTTTTAGGTAAAATGAAAACTGTTCCACCAGGTTTAAGACAAAGAGGAATGCAACACTTTCACAGAGACCCTAAAACCGAAAGGGCGTACAAGGACAACTTGTGTTTCTTTAGATGTCTGTCTTTCTTCCTGTATGAATCTTTAGAAAAAACTCAAGAGCTTTTCCTTGAAGCCTATCCAGGGGTGAACAAGGAGACTTTTGAGGGTGTTAACATAAGAGATTTAGACAGGTTAGAAAAAATGTTTGAAGTTAACATAAGAATCTTTTACCTTCCCTCTTTTGGTAAAAGAAAGGGACGACCTAAAATTATAAGGTCAAACATGTGTTCATCCAAAAAAATCATGAACTTGAACTTACACAGAAACCATGTAAGTTTAATAACTAACATGGGACTGTATGGTAAAATGTACCCCTGTGAAAAGTGTCATAAAGTTTTCACTCGTAGCTTCCTTTTGAAACAACACAATGGGGTGAAAAAAGATTGCACCAAAGTCAGCTTCAGGTACAAAGGTGGAGCATACAATCCATCCAAAACAGTTTTTCAAGTTTTAGAGGAACTGGGAATAGTTTGTTCACCTGAGAAAAAAATATACCCCTATAAAATTGTTTTTGACTTTGAAAGCTATTTCGTCCAACCTGAAAATTCGTCCCCAGAAAATGCTAACACTGTGATAGAAAAAACTCACATACCCCTTTCTGCCAGTGTAGCTTCTGATTTTCCTGGGCATACAGAACCAGTGTGTTTTGTCAGAAATTCCAACAGGGACGACGATCCTTTGGTTAAAAATGTGTTGGAACACATAAACAACTTGGGGCAGATGATAGGAGAACAGGTGAAAGAGAATTTTAGAGATGTTTTAGACGAACTAGACTCTCTAGAAGAAAAACAAAAGGAACAAGAACATAAAGCTAGCAAAGTTTTTCCAGCAAAGAACAAAAAAAATCCCAAAAAAAAAATCTCCCATGTTCTTGAAGTGAAGGAAAAACTTCTTACCTACATAGAAAGAGTCCCTGTTCTAGGTTTCAACTCTGGAAAGTATGACATTAATTTGATAAAAAAGGAATTTCATTCTTTTTTTATAGACACAGACAAAACAGAAATGAAAACCATAAAAAAATGCAACAAGTACATAGCAGTGTACACAGACCATCTTCTTTTCCTTGACATGTTTAACTATTTGGCACCAGGTTATTCCTATGCAAACTACCTGAAAGCCTTTCTAAAAGGGAAAGCTGAAAAAGGTTTTTTTCCCTACGAGTGGATGGACAACATAAGAAAACTGAACAACAAAGCTCTTCCTCCACGCCACTGCTTCTACAGTTCTTTGTCGGGTGGTGGAATAAGCAAAGAAGATTATCTTGAATGTAAAAAGGTCTGGAAAGAAAACAAAATGAAAACTATGAAGGACTACTTGATATATTACAACAACCTGGATGTTAAACCCTTTGTTTTAGCCATAAACGAGCACACAAAATTTTTTATAGATCGTGGGGTAGACATGTTCAAAGACGGTTTAACTTTGCCAGGTTTAACCTTGAAGTTTCTTTTCAACAACACTGCACCTAATGCCACTCCTTACATTCTTTTTGGTGAGAAAGAAAAGGATGTTCACTCCTTGCTCAGACGCAACTTAGTAGGGGGTCCCTCTATTATTTTTCACAGACATCACAAAAGTGGAGAAACAAGAATAAGACAAAAAAAATACGGGTCACAAAGCAAAGTATGCAGACACATAGTAGGGGTAGATGCTAACAGCTTGTACCTCAAGTGCATGGGTGAAGAGCACTGCACAGGTTATTATGTGGTGCGCAGGAAAGAAAACGATTTTCAAGCTGTTTGCAGTCAACAAATTAGCTACTCAGCCACAGAATGGTTGCGATACAAAACTGTGACAGACAAAGTCAAGATATTACACCAATACAACTACGGGGAAGTAGTATTGGGTTCAAGGAAAATAAAAGTGGACGGTTATAATCCAGCTTCAAAAAAAGTATACCAGTTTCACGGGTGCTACTGGCATGGTCACATATGTCACCTCACTAAATCAGTTTTGAGAGACCCCAATGGAAAGGCATGGTTAGAAGAAAAAAACCAAAATACCATTTTGACTACCCTATATCTTCAATCGTTAGGTTACCAAGTAGAGGAAAAGTATGAGTGTATGTGGTTGAAAGAAAAAACTGAAAACTTGTGCAGAGAAACAAAAAGTGAATGGGAAATTAAAAGACCGTTGTGCCAAGGCAGAAAAAGTCAGGATGAAATACTGAGAGGGGTTTCTAAAGGAACAACTTTTGGACTTATCCAGGTAGACATAGAAACACCTGAATACTTGAAAGAAAAATTCAGTGAAATGACACCTATTTTCAAAAACTGTTTAGTAGGAAAAAAAGACGTAGGTGAACATATGAAACGTTACCTGGAAGCAGCAGGTAAGCTAAAACAACCGCAACGCCAACTTATAGGCAGCTACCACGCAGAGGGAATTTTGTTGGGAACTCCTCTCTTGAAGTGGTACCTGGAGAAAGGTTTGGTAGTTACGACAGTACACCTTCTCGTAGAATACACTCCAGAACAGACTTTTTTACCCTTCATGGACGAAGTAACCAAAGCTAGGAGGAAGGGCGACGAAAATATAGACTGTAAGATTTTGTCAGATCTGTACAAACTTTTGGGAAATGGTTCATACGGAAAAACCATATGCAACAAACAAAACTTTGTTCAAACAAAGTATCTTCACCCCTCTAAGGCAAGACGTTTGGCCATGCACTGGTCAGTGCAAGATGTGCAAGACATAAGTGACAACACGGTAGAACTGTCCTGTTTGCCCACCTCCATCACCTACGATCTCCCAGTTCAAATAGGGTTCATGGTATACCAATATGCCAAACTTAAAATGTTGGCTTTCTATTACGACTTTCTCCTTGAATACATAGACGAGAAAGATTTTGAAATGTGTGAAATGGACACTGACAGTTTTTACTTTGCTTTAAGTGCAGAGAAAATAGAAGACGTAATTATTCCTGAAAAACGTGAAGCTTTCTTCAGAGAACGTCACAAATGGTTGCCCTCTGAATCATGTGACAACAGTCACCACAGAGAGACCTATGTTCAGACCAAAGTATTGGGTGAGCTGTGGCTGCCTCAACCATGTTGTAAGAGCCGTCTGGCGTTTGACAAGAGAACCCCCGGGTTATTCAAAGTGGAGTGGGAAGGTGACAAAATGACTGCCTTGAACTCCAAATGTTACATAGGCACAGGAGTAAATGTGCCCGTTAAAATGAGTTGCAAAGGTGTAATTCAAAAACAAAACCCCCTGACCACTGACAAGTACAAAGAAGTACTGGACAGTGAAAATGTTGTCACGGTAGTCAACAAAGGATTTAAAGTAGTTAACCACAGCGTTACGACTTACTCTCAAAGGAAACAAGGTCTAACCTATCAGTACATAAAGAGACAAGTATGTGAAGACGGTGTAAGCACCCTACCCCTTTCTATATAAAAAACGGTTTCTTTTTCTAGTTTCACTTCCAGTTGTACATTTCGTTGAAAGAAAAAAAGTTTTAAACAAATTGTTCAAATGAACATATTTCCTTCATAGAAAACAGTGTTAAAATGGAAAATGTTCATTTGAAAAATTGTTCAAACGAACATTTGTTCAAATGAACATTTTTCCCCATAGAAAACAGTGTTAAAATGGAAAATGTTCATTTGAACAATTGTTCAAACGAACATTTGTTCAAATGAACATTTTTCCCCATAGAAAACAGTGTTAAAATGGAAAATGTTCATTTGAACAATTGTTCAAACGAACATTTGTTCAAATGAACATTTTTCCCCATAGAAAACAGTGTTAAACTGGAAAATGTTCATTTGAACAATTGTTCAAACGAACATTTGTTCAAATGAACATTTTTTTCCATAGAAAACAGTGTTAAACTGGAAAATATTTTTTGTTCAAATGAACATTTTTCAAATAAAAAACAAAGGTAAAAAAAATGTGTACTGTATCATGAAAAAAAACTAATAAAAAAGTAAGAAAAGTGAACTGTATCACCCAAAAATAAAAAAAAACTTTTCACAAAAGTGAACGCTGTACATGTTCACGACAAAAAATAAAAAATCCGGCGCTGAAGAAATTAAGTTGGAACAGAAAAAAAGTGGTACCAGATTTCTTAACTCATAGCGTCACGTTCACCAGATTATTAGTATCTGGTTAGATTTAAGCAACCATTTTAACATGGAAAGTTTAGAAGCTATGCTTGTGGAGCAAACCACAGAAACTCCACCTTATGACTATTACATGCGTCCAGTTTTACAAAGTGTTGCTTCATATAATCAAGCTTCTTCTATAACACCTGACAATGATATAAGTTCTGTAGCATGTGGATGTTCAGAGAATTTCTTTTGGGAAATAATACCTGCAGAAAACATTGGTTATTTTAGAGGAGCTGAACCAGACACTGTTGACCACTGTATAACTAGTGTTAAAATGTACAAATATTTCTCTTCAGCTTTTTGGGACGCCTACAGAAACTGCATGTACTATTGTCGAGTGAAAAAAGTTAACTTGATAATGCATGATTGGTGTATAGGAGTATATCAATTGCACACTGAACCTGGCTGCCCAAGACACTACACAAGGTACACTTTAGGAAGTGTAAGAAAGTTTGCTCTTACTCTCCAAGAGTTAGAATGTAATCCCATAGTAGGAGTGTTTTGTCAGTGTAATTGTAAACTGGAAGTATCTGCTATTGCTAAAACTATTTGTTTCACATGTCTGCAGGTCTCTCTGGAACTTCATGCCTTAAGTATACCTGGAGTGAAAAATCATTTCTCCTTTGAGGTAAACTTTAAGGATGGTTTTTTATCTGGTCTTTTACCTGGACCCAAAAACAGTCAAACTTACTTCCTGGCCCAGGTTTTGTTCGAGCATGCTATATCTAACATAGCCAAACTTAACAGTTATTGTTTCCACAACACATGGAAAACTAGTCTCACTGGCCAAAGCTGGTATCAAGCAAGTAAATTCACACACAACAAATGTTTTTGTAGTATATGTGCACGCCCCGGAAATGGAAAATCTGTCTTCATCTGTAAATATTGTGTCTAATAAAAATATAAGCTGTTATGTGAAATAAATGAGTTGTGTTTTATTTTAATGCATGAAATGAAGAGACATAACAAAATGAGTCATAAGTATTGCGTAAATCCATAAAAGTATTGCATCAGAACATTGTGTAAATTCTTACAAGCATTGCGCAATGCACCCTCATACGTAGGTCATACGTTTTTGCAAGTAGGTTAGTAGGTCACTTCCGGTTTGCAAGTAGGTCAGCTCTAGGTATTGCACAATTCTTTTAATTTATGTAACTAGGTCAGGTCACTAGGTCAAATGAAATCCAGCTCTCTGATTGGTCGAAAAAACTAGGTCATGACCTTATGACGTCACTTCCTGTCAAATCCAGCCCTCTGATTGGCTGAAACTAGGTCACTTCCGGTCTACCAGTAGGTCATGACCTAGTTAGTAGCTAATCCATTGCGCTCAGTTTGCATGTATATACTACTAGTGCGGACATACCCAAATTTGGGGGTTTTGCAGTTAATGATTTCAATAAATTCTCTAATTAAATAGAGTGCACCCCCTCAACTTACCATCAAATATCAGCCTGAATAACACTCAAATCGATTAAAATACACCCTAAGGATTAATTTGATGCCTGGTTTGCCTACCCACTGTAAGATTTTAGACCAATAATCTTTGTACACAACCTTCAGTGCGGAGCTAAAAAGTGTCTCCTGCTGCCACCTCCTGTCAATTGGTGTACTGCAACCTAAAGGCCTGGGTTGGCATCTTGGTGGTCAATCAAATAGCTTGAAAAGCTTTGATTCACAGCCCCAGTAATGTCTTATCCAGATTCCCTTACTTTTATGCCCATCTGGATCCTCAAAATGCAATGAGAATCGATTCCCAGAGTGGTTGTCAGTCTGAGCGCTCTCCTCAAATTTTATCGATTTCTCATAATGACAAGCAGTTATGGTCTTTTCCCAAAGAAAAAATGGACACAGGGCTAAGAGATTTGACATGCTGATTGCTAAAGGACACCATGTGAGGCACTGAGTGTGTTTTTCTCTCTAGGTGCTATAAAAAATACAAAATTTTGGGTAAAATGTATGAAAAATCCTCGGAAATATAATGTTATAAAGGAAAATATTCAACAAAATGCATCTTTACTCCATATGCAATGGCATAAAACGTCCTATTTACACATTATTCAAGTCCCCCTATGTAAGGACAAAAAAAAATAAACCAGATATGGTGAATACAAGGACATTTTATTAAGTTTCAGTAGACATTCATTGGCTGTATAGGTCGGGGAGAGAAAAATGATGTTTTTACGCGATGCATGAAAAGGCCTCCCATAAAGTACTGAGGTTGATAGAACTAGATGGAAACAGCTGAGAAGGTAAAATTCAGGTCATTCTGATCCTAAAAATCATTATTTTGGTTACCATGCACCCCCTGGAGAGAAATTTCAGGCTTGCGGATCAACGCTAATAAATTTGCGAGAAATCACTCAGAGGCCAAAATGCAAATAACATGAATTTTGCTATTTTTTCTGTGATTATACCAACTTTCTTGACATTTCTCTCCATAATATTGTTAATCTTAACCCATGGAGAATAAACACATTTTAGTGAGATTTGGTGGATTCGGTAAAAGACCCTGTAGAGGCTGCAAAACACTAATTATTTTTCCACTGTTGGCCTATATAGCATATTGGCAAAAATAAAATATTCATGCACATTTCTGGGCTTAGCCACTATTATTATTTTATAGGCACACATTTTTCCCATTAATTCAGGGCCATGAGATGTGGTACAATGTAATTAACTTTTCCGCTATCGGCCGTAGAGTGCGGACATACCCAAATTTGGGGGTTTTGCAGTGAATGATTTCAATAAATTCTCTAATTAAATAGAGTGCACCCCCCTCAACTTACCATCAAATATCAGCCTGAATAACACTCGAATCGATCAATATACACCCTAAGGATTAATTTGATGCCTGGTTTGCCTACCCACTGTCAGATTTTAGACCAATAATCTTTGTACAACACCCTTCAGTGCGGAGCTAAAAAGTGTCTCCTGCTGCCACCTCCTGTCAATTGGTGTACTGCAACCACCAGGTCGTTCTCAACATCTGGAGACCATTTCTTAACACACTATGACCGCGCACCTTCAGGTCGTAGTGGGGTCTCTTGATTAAGTAACATTACAAGACCAATAGTATTGGTCATGTAGTGCCTGCAGCACTCCGACTGCCCTGTCAAACACTTGTAGAGGTACGTTGATACATAACCATAGTGTTGGGTACCGTCTGGCGTGGCGGGTGAGTCGAGTCGTCGGATGTTCCTCAGGTTCCGGATAGGTGGCAGCACCGATCCGGGTCTGTGGGGACATCTGACGGTGAACACCTAGGTCCTTATATAAAGGCCAGGGCTCAGCCGCTACGTCAGAGGCCCTTCTGGCCTCTGATCATGTAAGACCTTTTTAATATCTAATAGCTGCCCTCTTACGACCTACCGGGTAGCCGTGAGTGTTTCTATAATAAACTATCCGTTGGCATACACTTGAATCACCGCCTTGCTCCTTCTTTCCTGATTAGTAAGGCCCGAACCATTAGGTCCGTAAGATTAAAACCATTACACTGGTGCCGTGACCAGTTACTTCTGGTGTATAGCCCGGACGTTATAACGTCCGAACGGCTAGTACATGGGTTAGATAGCCTCGCGGAAGCTAACCCTGAAGGGCAATCAGTTGCCCAGGAGAATGGCAATGGGTCATTGTTGATCCATACCCATTCGAACTCCCGAGATGCAGACTCTGCATCTTGGAGAGATCCCGAACCTCACTATAAAATGGATAGTGAGGAGAACATACCAGACTCTGTACGGAGGGAACAATCCATACAGAGACAGGGTAATTTGATGAGTGAACAATCACTTGTTGACGAATTAAGTAATTCGATGTTCGAAGTTGGTGGTAGTACTAATCCAGAACATCCGGCACCTATGCCAAAGAGGGTTACGTTTGGAAAATTACCCTAGAGTATACCCAGACCTGGACTACCAATATTAGATTATAGCGCCATAGACGGCGATGTAACCTATGCGGTACCTGAAGGTGAGGAATTTAAACAACCGGATGTCCTGTTGTTAAATGAAACCTATGTAACTTTGAATGAGAATCTAAATACCTTGATCAAAGCGAAGGATGAAGTAATCAATGAAAAACTACATCTAGAAGAAGACTTAATCGGTATGCGAAATGAATTCGAAACCAGAAAGAGTGAGTACATGAAAGAATTAGAAAATGAAGAAATAAAACTTCATGAGATGAGAAAGTTATTCAATAAAGAATATGACAATTGACACACTCGTATCCAGACATACATAGATACGAACGATCAATTAAGTCTTGATAAGGCAAATTACGAATCCGAAATAAGCCGATATCAAAGCGAATTGGAGAAATTGAAACTTCAGTGCAGTAAACAAGCTGAAGACAATGAAACTATCCAGGTGGGCATTATAGCTTATAATAAACAACTGGAAGAGGATAGACAGAAACTCACGAATGAGCTTCAGGAATTGCAGACTACTGTAGTAACCCTAGATAAATATGTAGAAGCCGCACTATTGACTATAGGCACTATAGATCCAAATGTGGTCTCTACAATGTTGGCGAAGACATCCCAAGATGTAACTCCCACCAGATACAACCCATTCGTTGCTGATGGGGCTGATAAAAATGTAGTATCCGGAATCTATAAGAAACCGGATAACACAGCACCCAGCGGAATGAGTATCCAGAATAGTAATTGCCCACAGGGGACTACTAATAAAGGATCCACGAATAGTGCACCTACACCTCAAGCTCCGGTGCTTGATACAGTAGGTCCTGCACCACCGATACCAGATTTGAGTCATAAAATTAAAGCGACTCATGTTAATGCAACTAGTGTATATAATACTACACCAGTAGCTCAACCACAAGTACCGGGACCAGCGAGAAATTTACTAACTCCACCATTGTATTTTTCTCAACCCGGACATAGCACACCAGCAGGTGCAAGATTGCCTAACCCGCCTTCGGGTCAGAGCAATGTACCTAATGGTGGATATAGTAATAACTATAATATAGATATAGTAATAACTATAATCCGGCAGGAGGAAGTAACTACCAATATGGTAATACATATAACCAGGGATGGAATCAAAATAATTCCTACCCCAGGTATGCATCTTCCAGAACTACTGGAAATGCAGGTTACGGAGGTGGATATCCTATGGTGCGTCCGGGAATTACCCCAATGGTGGTCCCCGTGGAGGTAATCCCCCAGGCGGTCCTGGTGGATCCGGATCCGGAGGATCAGGATCGGGAGGAGATGGCAGGAAGCCAAACAGGAGAACTTCCATGCCTGCAGGGATGCAAAACATCTTTGATAGAAGCCAATGTATCCAAAATCTGGGCATTGACTGCTACCGGAAGGGAGCAGACGGCATGGAAGTCATGAACTGGAGCATGCGAGAAGCAGATAGACTACGAGGATGTAATAATCCGGCACATAGGCAAGCAAGGATACCCCCTCCATATGATTCCAATGATCCATGGAAGAATAGGTATCGGGCTTTTGTCGATGAAGTCAACTGTAGTGGTTGGACAAAAGAAGAAGCTCTGCCTTACCTGATCTGTTGGTTGAATAAAGGTGGAAAAGTAGCCCTCAACCAATGGAGAGCAGCATATGGAATATACGGCACCTATGATCAATTGGTCGAGTGTGCCACGTACCTGTTTGGTTCGATCGTTAGAGAAGATCCATGGGTAAGCTTTAAGAAAAGGACACAGAAACCTAAAGAATCTCATAAAGTCTTTGGTTTGGAGCTACAGGACTTGCTATCGAAAGCATGTCCAAATTGGGCTCATGATGATGACTGCTATCTGCAAGAATTGTTTACACAATTCTACAGTGGATTGCGGGATCCGGATCACAAACAAGTAGTTTGGGATTCTTGGAAGGATGGCACATCTTTCAGTGACCTCTTTATATCAATCGACGGACATGATATGAAGAAAAGGTTGGTGGGTCTAGGACCTAACCCGGTCTGAGCAGCTCCATTGCAATACGGAGGCTCCCCTGCTCAAGTATATGAAACTTCCCAACTAGCCCCGGTTGATTTACAGGAGGCTGATCAGGAAGATGAATATGTCTCCGATGAAAATGGAGAGTATATTAGATCAGTCCAGGTAGCTGAAAAGTATTACCGACAGAAACGGTATAGGAAAGTACATCCAAAAGGAAGGGGAGGGTCCGTTGCTAATAAAATGGCTTCCAGACCTATTCAAGGTGGTAACGTGACATCTACAGTCACTCCTACCGTAGCAGCCGCTGCTGCTCCGACTAATCTGGTGGAGACATTGATAGCCAGATTGACGGAGGCTCTGAAAAGACCTCAAGTTGATAAATCTCAAAGGAGATGTTTCAGATGCCAGAAATTAGGACACTATGCATCCGAATGTATGGCTGAGAAACCTGTCCCCCGTAGACAGGAAGGTGTCTGTGGTATAATAGCAGAGGAAAACTAATGAGGGGTCCCCCTATGGGCAGAGAAGGGGATCCCAGTGACAAATCTCGCCATAATATCACCATCCGTAACGATAGTTCGCATGAAGTAGCAAACTCGCCTAACACCGAGGTGGTTGTAGACACCCGGAAGGTTAGGGAAGCTGATATGACAGGTGCCCAGGGAGCACAGGGGAAACCCGATATCAGTAACGAGGTAGGCGGCTATGAATTAGCCAGGGTTGGTAGTGCCCACCTACCCCCGGGTCATCCTTGTCTGGAATACCTGAAAGGATGTGGATTGACTCCAGGTGTGAACAATGACGTTCCAATTATCACGGACACACCCTCTGTTCTAAATGGAAGGCGGTGGTATGTTTGCCTCACTGTTAACGGAAGATCTGCCGAATTTCTTATGGATATGGGTGCTAGTCACTCCTGTATCTCCAAGAGGTTCTATCATCTTATTCCGAATGAACACGATACTCTCAAATCGGGAGGAAATGCTCAAACGGCCGATGGCAGTACCATGCAAACGTATGGAAGAACTTGTGTGAAGTTGCAATTGGATGGAATGCATGACTATGTCATGAGCGCCACCATTGCGGATATAGCAGATGAGGGGATACTCGGGTTGGATTTCGCATCCCTGTATGGGGTGGTTTTAGAACCACAATCAGAAGAGTTAAGTGTGAAATACCCGTATCCTGTAAAGGTTAGGTGTGTACTGAGACAAGTAAGCAGTATGGCTAGTGTAGCACACACTGTGCGAATTCCCGCAGGCGTAGCCTGTGATGTGCTCGTAAGAAGCGATCCTGCAATGCACAACAAGCCTGCAGTGATAGAACCGGATGTAGTTACTTTGTCAAGTATCGGATTAACTTCTGTAGACACTATAGTAGCAAATGCATCCTGGTCGGTAGTACCTGTCTCCAATACTGGAAACACTACTATCTACCTGAAAAAGGGACAAGTTTTTGGAAACGTGACTCTTTCGGAAACTGTAACGGATAGTAAGTTAAACTTACAGAAGGTAACAGAAGACGATGAAATTTCGGATGACTTGCTTAAGTTGTATGAAGAAACTTCATTAGAAGATCCGGAACACCTGAAAGAGTTTCACGACATGCTCTGTCAGTATAGGACTGCCTTTGCCAAACCTGGTGAAAAACTAGGTACGACAAATAAGGTAGTACACAAAATAGATACTGGAGATGGGGAACCCTTTAAAATACCGTATAGGCGGTTACCTTTAGCGAAAAAGAGAGTAGCTGAAGAGGAAATAAACAAGATGTTGGATCAGGAT
The DNA here is from genome assembly GCA_949317995.1 of Acholoe squamosa. Taxonomy (NCBI): domain Eukaryota; kingdom Metazoa; phylum Annelida; class Polychaeta; order Phyllodocida; family Polynoidae; genus Acholoe; species Acholoe squamosa. The sequence goes on along the minus strand of OX439045.1, from coordinate 11,879,703 downwards.
GTGATAGTCCCATCCAATAGTCCATGGAGTAGTCCTGTATGTATGGTGACAAAAAAAGATGGTACCATACGCTTTTGCATAGACTACAGGAAGTTGAATGGAGTAATAGATACGAAAAAGAATTCGTATCCATTACCGAGAATAGATGAAACCATTGACTCCTTAGGAGGTAACAGTTGGTTTTGTACCCTAGACTTGCAATCAGGATATTGGCAAGTGGGAATGAACCCATCAGATATTCCAAAATAACGTAATGCCGTTTGGCTTGTGTAATGCACCAGCTACATTTGAAGCAATGATGGAAACTATCTTAAGTGATCTATTGTGGAAAAGATGTCTTGTATATCTTTACGATGTAATAGTCTTCGGAAAAACATTCGAAGAGTGTTCTAATAATCTCAAATTAGTATTAGAACGTATTATTTCCAATGGTCTCAAATTGAAACCAAAGAAATGCCACATGTTTAGAAAGTCCATAAATTATTTGGTCCGCATCTTTAGTGATGAAGGAAGAAAAGCTGATCCCGAGAAAATCGAGTCAGTAACAAATTGGAATAGACCTAAAACACCCAAAGAGGTGAGGTCATTTTTAGGATTCTGTTCCTATTATAGGGAATTTATTCCGAATTATTCTAGAGTCAGTTACCCATTACAAGTAATAGCTAACTGGACTCCAGAAAAATTTCCTTGGACGCATGAACAGGAATCTGCTTTTCTAAAGCTAAAAGATCTGTTCACAAGTACTCCCGTATTGCAATATCCGAATGAAACGGATCATGTCATACTGGATACAGATGCTAGTAACGACAGCATTGGTGCAGCTCTCTCGCCAAAATGGGAGAGAGGTACCAATTGCCTTTGCCAGCAATACACTGAGTAGAACTCAGCGGAATTACTGTACAACCAAAAGAGAATTGTTGGCAGTAGTTTTATAAACAAAGAAGTTCAAACATTTTCTATGGGGAACGAACTTTACTTTACGTACGGATCATTCCTCTTTGAGATGGTTATTGAACTTCCGAGATGCTGAAGGCATGCTAGGTCGATGGCTAGCCCACTTATCTGAGTATGGGCTTGAACATCACCAGATTCAGCATAGACCCGGAGTTAAGCATTTAAATGCTGATGCCTTGTCTCGAATACCAATTCGGAAATGTGATAATCCGGATTGTACTGATTGTGGAGCTCATAGAGCAGTGCTAGCAGGGATTCGAAGACCATTCGAACCCCTAGTTGCCAGTGTACTGGATTGGTCTATGGATCACATACGACGTTTCCAGGAAGCTGACTCGATAACTGCACAGCTACTGCAATTAGTACCAAAGGGTATATGTCCAGTTAGACCGGAGGTCTCTCTGGAAAATCAAGAAATGAGAAGGTTTCTTGCTCAATGGACGGAGCTTGAAGTCCGGAAAGGCGTGTTATACCATTGGAAGCCATGTAATAATGGTGAGAAAATCATGCAAGTGGTAATACCACATGCAATGAGACATGACATTATGTATTTCTGTCATGGGCACCGGACCAGTGGTCATTTTGGAAGGAAGCGCTCATTAGTACGACTTTCCAAGAAGTACTATTGGCCTGGCATGTCACGAGATTTGCAAAGATGGGTAACCACCTGTCCGGACTGTTGTAAAAACAAACCCGGACCTGGGATGGGCAAACTTCCCCTATCTCAGGAACTTTTCGGAGTCAGATTCGCGAGAATCGGAGTAGATATCATTAGTGGACTTAATACAACCGCTAATGATAATACCTGTATGATGGTTGTGTGTGACTACTACACGAAATACACCAAAGGATTCCCACTACTGGACCACAAAGCAGTCACTTGTGCCGAAACCTTTGTAAAAGGTTGGGTACTGACTTTCGGTGTACCATTAATGCTACATAGTGACCAAGGCAGAGAATTCGAATCAAATCTCTGGCAAGGTATGTGCGAATACTTGGCTATCTGCAAAACTAGAACCAATCCGTATAGGCCACAAAGTGACGGATTGGTCGAAAGGTTCAATAGAACCCTTATTCAGGTCCTGAAGTCACTTGTCAATGAACATATGGACGATTGGGATGAGCAATGTCATTTTGTGACACATGCTTATAACAGTACGGTACATTCAAGTACTAACTGTACTCCGAATCTTCTAGTTTTCAGAGAGGATCTAAGAATGGACCCGGAACTACCTTGTCATGTAGTATTCGTCGAATGTTTAAGAGACAGATTCAAAAAAGCATACGAGTCTGTCCAAATTGATTGAGAGAAAAGTGCCAAATGGCAGAAAGTTGGATATGATACCGATCTAAAGCATCGGAAATTCCAATCCGGAGATAGAGTTCTGAGACTACATGAACCACTTAGACACATAAAATTAGCGTCTAATTGGGACAGTCCTTTCACTATAACACAAGTCATTAGTGATTGTACCGTAATTATCAAATCAGACCTTGGTCGACTCTATAAGTCAAATGTGGCTAGACTAAGGAAATGGTCTGGGAGGGAGACCTCCACAGAAATGTATGGTTAAGGATCAGGAAAGATTCTGAATCAGAATCGTATAATAGACCAGGTAAGGAACCCTACAGTGAAGAGAGGCCGAGGTAGGCCTAAAAAGAGTTCCGAATCAGTGCCACCCACGCCAACACTGATTAAGCGTGGGGGAGTTAAAAAAGTCTCGGCAGGTGAAGACAAAAAGAAGAGGAAAGGTGTTTCGAAGGCCAAGAAACACCTAGAGAAGGCTCTTCAGACTGTCAGGTCCGAAAAGGAAATATCCAAGAAGGGGATATACGTTCGCCGCAGCCCTCGAATTGCCCAGAGGACTGCAGTGACCTAACCTGTATACACAACGAGTGTAATGTTTACATTTAGAGGAACAGATGACAACTGACCCGAAAGGCTTATTTGTCGCCGCCGTATGATGTACCAGTGGGTAGTGGACGGATAATCGGGTGGATTTGCTTAAGCTTTCCATAAACTCCACTTAAATCCCCAGATGAGTCATCGGCGTGAGCGATAATTACCTAAAAACAATCAGTTTGTTTATGTTCCGCTTGTAGCATGTGCGTTTCCGCATGACGTCACCGTGTCCAGTCTCGGCTGACCTCTCGTGACCCCGCGAGCTAGCGAGGAAATGACGTCATGAAAGCTGGCTTGTCGCCATATTGTTTTTCGGTAGAGTTCGAGATGGACGAGTGATCGCCCCTTTTTGAATTTCTAACAATCCAGGTGTGCCCTCAGAGTCAGTCTCTCAGCAGGCAGGCTCCGTCTGTGTCGGCCCCGGCGCCGTAAAAGCCGGAAAAAGGAGTATTTGACTCCCGAGGCGGTTCCCAGTCATGGCTGAGGAATCCGTAGCTGCAGCCAAGCTATCCGGTGACCCGGATAAGCTGACTCCGTGCGCAGAAGCTTTTCCGGAAGCTTTGTCACCTGTTACACAGGCGGAGAGCGAGTTGATGGAAGTGGAGGAATCCGCTGATCGCTCGTTCGAGGAGAAACTGGTTTCATTCTCGCTGAATGAGCCAGAGAAACTGTTGTCACCACTTCCGACCGATGGATCTGGAGACGCTGCGAATCCTGAAGCAGCAGCAACTGGATCTGAAACTGCACAAGTCGACGGATCCAAGGACCAGTGGAAGCCAGCGATGGCCGACCCATTCCCAGCGGCCTATGATGGTCGGTACCTGTATGTCCATCCGGACTTACAGGCACAGGTAGTAAACCCAGACGGTACTCCAGTCAAGTTGGACTCGAAGGTGAGAATGGCTATCGAGGGCGTTATAGTTCCCGATCAGCTGGATAGGACGCCACCAGAATGGCTCAGAGACTGGCCTTGGTTCCAACGCGGACTCATGGTCGACATTGCCTTTCGACAGGTGGTGTATGAGGCAAACAGAGCCTTCTTGCTAGGAGCTTATCCGAAGCCAGACAGGTCTCAGTGGAAACTTACCAAGACCAACATAGATAGGGTAGGCTGCGTCTCGGAACCCGAGGGACAAACTTACCCACGCCCTTGTGCTACCCGGCCTCAGTACCGGACCATGAAGGAATTCCGTGAAGCCGCTGCTAATTTCGAACAGTGGGACGACGGTTATTACATAACCGAAGCCGAGTTAGTAGACGTTCAAAATAACTCTCTAACAGGAATGGACAGAAGCGCAGCCCTTCGGACGGTTCTCTTCCGTCGTATGACTGCAGAACAGGAAGCCCTGGAGAAAGCTCGAAGGGAAGTGGAGGTACCCGCACCTCCAATCCCTGACCTGAAACTAGGCGCTAGGAGTGCAGCCAGTTCTGCAACAGCCACTGGCAGTACTACCGAGAAGACCACGAGTCCGGTAGAAGCATCTACCTCCAGTGAACCCGGAACCAAGGATCCGGAAGACTGGAAGGTGAGCAAGAACAGGAGGTCTGCTTCTTGGAGGCTCAAGAATCTTCCAGATTCCGCTAGAGCCGACCCGCAAGCCAGCACCTCAGCCACTGGTAGCACTGCCATGGAGGTTGTTTCCTCAGACGAGGAAGCGGTTCACGAGTCCTCGGTAGAGTATGATGAGAAGGCAACTCCATCTACTCAAACCGAGGCAGAACGCCAAATCCGGATTCAAAACCTGGATCCCAACGTGCTTCCCCGACTGTGCGTACGGAGTGAAGAAAGATGGTTCGACACTGTATGCCTGTCTGGATACAGTCAATAAGAACGGTGAATCCAACGATGAGGATTGGATGCGTCTCTCGGACGAAGATCCCAATCAGAGCAAAGCCTATCACAAGATGTGGCTTATGCGACCAAAAGTCCTGTCCCTTCTCCATTTGCCAGGATGCTAGCGATGTCTCAGTCCGGACCTGAAGCACTTCAGCCCGGTTCCAGAGGCATCTGGTAGAGGCCCACTTCCACCATCACCCGGTTTACATTTGTGATCCGAGTTATGGTAAGAAGGGGAAGAAGTGTACTACGAAGGTATAGTACAACCGTCGTAGTGATCTGGCTAGACACCAGAAGAAGTGCCACGCTGAAGGACTAGATGGAGCTCGTAAACGCATTATGGAGCTGCATCAGGAACTCATGAAGGAGTTTGATAGCCTGAGTGAGGATACTTGGTCAAGTCCTCTGTGAAGTTCCGAAGACCAAGGATTCGAAACTCCGTGCTAAGATTGTCCTGACTCCCGGCAAGGGTAAATTAGACATGCATGAGTCTCTTTGGCAGAAATGCGAGGAGTCCGGAAAGGAAGGAAAAAGAGCTCGGGAGAGAGTTAGAAGGGACCAAAACCATGGTGGTAACAACAATGGTCAGTCCACTACTGTTCCTAAGGCCAGGGTAGAGGATCGTTCCAGATCCCCCCTGGCACATCACCCACACGAGCAGGCCCAGGGTACTCCTGTCTTCAAGAGACCCGAACCTGCAGGATACGCAGGTGCTGTATCTAAGCCGGGGAAAGTTAACACCTGTAACTTTCCGTCTATGACCCGGGGACCTGGACCCGAGAGCCAGACCTTGGTTGTGGGTAAAGGAGGTCGGTTAGTTCCTAAAAAGACCTCAGCACCTGCTGCTGCCGGATCTGTAACTACTGCAGCCGCCCAGCCGGTAACTTTCACCCCAGAGCAAGTACAACTGTACATGCAAATGGGGATGAAGCAAAATTTACCACCCACCTACTGTCTCCCAACAGCAGGAGTGTCCGGAAGCCCTACATCCGGAAGTGGCCCTCAGGCAGTGTCGACACCCCCCAAGGTTGTTGCACCACCTGCGAAACCAAAGGATGCGATTACCATCAAGGCCGGTAACGCTGAGATTTGGTTTGAGAAATCTTGCCAGGGGGAAGCGGATGTCCAGAAGGCCATCTACACCAACTGTGAGAGATGTGTTCGTGACAGAGCAACAGAGTTCCATCAGGGTCTCCTAAACGATACCCTGTTGTGCATGAAACAGGTGGGCGACGCCGAAAAGGAGCGCCTCGAGACCGTCATCCGAGACGAGGTCAAAGCTCAGGAGGAGGAAGCCGTAGCTGCTAAGGAACAGGCAGCTATGGACGTGCATGTTCTAGAGAAACGTGTGAAAGAGGAGATTACTCAGAATACGAATCTGAACACTAAGTTCATGAAGGTATTCAAAGTCGACATCGACGAATGGGATGGTACTCCCGAGTCGGCTCTAGATCTTCTTAGGAAGAAACACACTAAGTCAACCTAAGTGTGTTCCGGGTTACTTGGCAATTTTTTTTCTCTCTCCCTTGATAACCAGATTTAGCCATTGCAGAAAAATATATATCTGCGAATGTCCTTAAAAAAGAAAATGAACACTTATTTATTCTATGTGTTCCGGGTTCTTTTATAACCAGATAATTGTGTAATTCAGGACATATACCTATTATTATATCCTGAAAGGTCTATTCGGATTAGGATCTACACTTATAAAAAATCCGATAGTAGATTTGCTGCTGCTATTCACATCCGGATGCTGATACCTGACCTCTCCTGACTTCTACTGTTACCCGTTCCTGACCACTATATAGGATGGACTTGTACGATAATCTACTAATGTTCCGAATGGACTACTCTACACTATTTATTACTTCCGGATCAACCAGTTTTGGACTTACACTATGTCAACCACACCTAAAGGATTACGATTATACCTGTTGACTACCGGACTATTACTTCACACCACTCGGATCTACTTATGAACAATAGCACTTCTAGAGGATTGTGGGTAACTGCCCCTAATTCAACTCCCGTGTTTATATATATTACCTTGGATTATAAAAGACATTAGCACGTCCATCCCGTGGTTAGCTGACCACCTTAACTACTTACCTGGCATCCGGCAGACTGCAGCGCAAGACATCACCAGCATTAAATATTATCATGTATATAATATAACTATTTTTGCTAATATTATTTCTATATGTATAGTTACACTATAATGATAGACTATTGTATACTTTCATACGGGTTAATATTAATACAGATCTCTTGTTACTATTCATATTATTTAACATGATCCGATAACTTCATAGTGTATATCCACCAGATAATCTTAACTGTCCTGCGAGACATATTCTTGTATAAGTATAATTATCTGGTGCTATAGTAGTTATTTGGTACATGATGGTGTCATATACGTTATTCTACTGAATATTTTTCTTTTCAGGTGTATGATTCATAACAGTTCCATTGATTCTGGAACAGTAATGAAGGACGAGTAGCTGCGGTCTGGGCTAAACTGAGTCCAAATGACCCGGCCCTATTTATTAACAAGTAATAACATATTAATACAGAGAAATTACATAAAAAAAAATTGAAGCAGTGGAAGAGTCCCATGTGTGTGTGCCCTTAGGCTGGCAGGCTGCAGTAGTGGGTCACTGCCCACAGGTATGTTCAGGGAGGAGTAGCAGTGTGTGTGTGTGTGTGTGTGTAGGAGTAGCAGGTGGGTGAGTAGTAGTGGTACTGACCGTATCAATACATAGACCAATCAGGATTGGTCTCACCCATTGATTCTGAAGGACGAGTAGCTGCGGTCTGGGCTAAACTGAGTCCAAATGACCCGGCAACACCAGAACAATGATATAGTCCTGATACTCTACACATTAGTATGTCTAAAAAGTAGCTTTCAGTGCCGTGGCGACTATATTGTCTATATCTATCCTGGTACCAAGTGGTTTGGCTAAGTACAAAAGAGCAGACAAGCTTGTCCAGTCACCGGTGTATCTGATGTCCTCTAGTGGGATACCGCACAGGTGCATAAAGGCAGCGCCTGAACGTCTCAGAGAATGTATTCCGGCCCTGTTTGTATCTATCCCAATAGTACTTAGTAGGTGTTTCAGGAACTTAAGTAGTGCTGAGTATTGTAATGGGACCAGCGAATTCCCTTTGCGCACTAGGAAGGCGGGTGCTTCAGGGTCTGTCGTGGGGGTACCGTCAAAGTGTCTCTTGAGTAAAGATACTGCACAAAGTGGTGAGTTAGGGACTCCTACGACCGGGATGTGGTGGACTCTCTGTCCAAATTGGATTGTTTTTGAGCTTGAAACCGTGACAATCATACCCCAGCTAGTGAATGATACAGACTTTCTTCTTAGAAAGTGTGGTGATGCTTTTGCTGCGTTGTCTACTACTAGGTTGCTCTTCCTGAGAAGGGTCCTGAAGCTAGTAACGATGCATGCCCACATAGCTAAATGATCAGGTACTGCTAGATTCACCCTTGTAGACATGTCCAAGAGTTGCGAAACTGACAGTGTGACTCTAGTGGGTATAGGGTCACCGAGGATCCTGCGCAGACCTGACATAGTACACTTAAACATAAAATTTGTCCTTATCCAAGCTACGTCGTAGCCATAATGTGCATTTAAACTTATCACTGCACTCACGTAATTGTCTATAGTGCTATACTTCAAGTCCGAAGACAGGTACACTGAATATCGACACATGGTCTGAACCGAAGTGGGTACGACTGTAGAGGCAGAGATGGTACAGAACACAATAAATCTTTTCCATTGGCTGCATTTAGTTTTCCAGGTGGAAACGCTCCAAGCATGCGCTCTCGCTATTGCCGCTTTCATGTCCAAATCTTCGCATAGCTTAGCCGCCGCTACAACATAGATACATAGGAAGGTTATGCGGGTAATATAACACTCTTGACAAAGCATCTGCAAGGACATTAAGTCGTCCTGGGATATGTAATGCTACAATATGGCAGTTATAAAGAGCTGTAAGCCAAAACAGTTCTCTCAGGAAGTCCATCGCTCTTGTATTTGTACTTTTGCCCTTATTCAGTGCGCTTACTACATGGGTGTTATCCGTGTAACAGACAATTTTCCTATTGCGCCACAAAGTTCCCCACCTATTAATCGCCATTAAGATGGGGTATAGCTCCCTGATGTTTATGTTTTCAGGCACGAATTGACTAGGTGGCGGGAGGCAGTGTCCATGACTGTCTATGTTCATACTGATCCTGCATCCCCAACCTGCACATATCCAGTCCTTGCCGTACCTGACACCGTAACCCCTGTCTGATGCGTCCATGTATAAGTCACTTTTTGTGGACGGTAGAGTGCTGACAATTTTTGCTTCGCCATTAAACCACTTTGCGAATCTTAGCCACCAGTCTAGGTCCTTGAAGAACCCGGTAGAGAGGGTTATGTACCTTTTAGTGCTCGTGAACGCAGATAACATGCCTATGACATTGTGAGAGAATGTCCTGCCCCCCCTGACTAAAGTAGAGCAGTGTGCTAAGATCCCGCATAAACGGCGCAGCTGTTTCTTGGTTGCCCTTCGACGACCTACAAAGAAACGTAGCTCACTGTGCAATTTATTGATCTTGCTCTCCGGTAGTCTGAGGCACATTTGTAGTGAGTCAATTTCTATCCCTAGATAAATTTGAACTTGTGCAGGTGAAAGAACCTTCTTATAGGATAAGAAAAAACCCAACGAGTGGAGTGTGCTATGTAGAAACAACTGTGCTTTTTGGCACTCCGCATATGAGTTACCCATAGTAAGTAAGTCATCGAGATAATTAAAGCAATAATAACCGTTAGCTCTCATATAACGAGCTATGCTGTCAGTAATCCTATTAAAGAGGAATGCAGCCATTCTAGTGCCGAATGACACAAAGTTGTCCACTAAATACACTTTCTGTGAGTCGAATGTCCACTGTAGGCCCTGGAATTGCCTATCGCTTGGCCTAATCATAATAGAGCGGTATGCTGCGGAAATGTCTGTGACTGCCATGAACATACCGGGTCGGAGCACCTTGGTCACATCATCGATGCTAGTGTAACTAAAGTGGTGGAATGTCTCGTTCATGTGTGAATTAATAGATAGACCTTCTGGTCTAATGGCGTCCGTTACCGGTCTATAACCGCCATCTCTTTTCTCAACCGCACCTAAGGCGTGGATGCAAGTAGGTGCTGCTGTGACTATAGACAATTTGCCTTGGTCTACTTCTGTCTTTAGCAGGTTATCAATGAAGTTCCTTGCTTCTTGGGGTACATAGTTCTTAGTGCTATACTCACTAATATGTGTGTTTGGGTCCACTACTTAAAACCCGTGCATTATGCCGTCCATTAGGAATGCGGCGTCATAATCCCAACCATTTGTACCATAAACCGAATTAGGGCCTCCACTAAGCATTGATAACCAGCCTGCGGGTTTCATTTGAGATCTGACCCCTTTTAGGATATGGGTGGAGTTAATATCCCACAATGGAGCATAGCTTACATAAATTGACAATAATTCTGATATGTCCGAAGTACACACAAGCGAGTCTCTATCACAATAAATGTCTGGTAAATTGTCGGTTGTTACATTGACCGCGGAACCGTAGGAATCCGGAATATCATGGGCACCGTCAATATTATTTGTACATCAAGATACGCGGGAGTGGATCGGTGGTGCGAAAAAGGTTGACCCCCCTCCCGCATTATTGTTTGCTCCACTGCTTGTGGTTGTTGGCTGATTTTTGCACCCCCCTTTTGCTGGGTGGGGGCCCTTACATACCGCGCATACGTGTTGCCTGTTACATGGGTTATACCAACATCTAGTGAAATTGAACAAAGCACAAACATCCGTAGGGCAATGGATTCTGTTTTGAGTAGAGGGGCCTTTACCTTTAGTGCCTTGTTTGTTACCTGCTTTTAATCTGGCTAATTCAGCCTTCAAATCCTGTACCACCTGTAGGTTATCGGAGCCCAAATTATCAGAGACTGATGCGTGCTCAGCTGTCTGAAATCCGGGTAACTCCCCTGAAATCACTCTAGTAGTGAGATCGTGCTCATATTTAGCTAGTGCACTCGAGGTATAAGTGGCATTGAGACCCTTCCTAGCTACGAATCTCATATGGTCACCATAACTTTTTGCAGACCACTGTGGTAAATTAGCAATAGCTAACTTCTCCTGGACACATGTCATACCATATATTAGCTCTCTGTATGTCATATCAGAGTAGACTTTGTCAGTGGGAATGTGGTAATCTGGCCTTAACCAGTGTTGTGACCTCTTTTTCTTAGAAGCTTCACCTATCTTAAATAAAGTGGATAACAAGTCACCTTGGTCCTTTGCATCCAGGTAGCCGGCAAGGTCCCCCTCCACGCCCATATTCTCAGCTGTCAGGCCTGCAGTTGATAATCCAGCCTGGATGGTAGCAGAGGGGGGAAGCTTGGGTGGTGTGATCCTGTGTTGTTGATGTTGTGTGTCAGGCAAAGACCCAGTGTAGGGTGTCCCATCCAAGTAATACAGCTGTGGTACCTCCTGTGCTGCTGTGGTTGGGACTGGAGCACTGCCTACTGGGTTCTGCTTGGCCTGATTGAGCAATTTTTGCTGTTTTCCAGCCAAAAAAAGCATAAACTCCTGCTGCAAATTGTCTCCCTCGGCGAAAGCGGAAGGAACGCCATCTTGCACTCCCGAGCGTTCACGAACATTGCCGAGCTTGCCCGAGCCGACGTAATCCGAAAGTTTCCGACCTAGGCTGTCGGCAGCGCTCGGTATATCCTCGTTGGTTAATATGCCGCTTGCGTTTGCTCTCTGGTGTGTATCGTAATCCAAGCCGTGACCGCTCTTTTTCAATCCGCTGTAGGAGTTTACGTCGCCGAAGAAACCCGAAGTGGCGTTCGGTATTCTCCGTACATCTGCCGACCGTCCCCGACTCTCTCCGAGCCCGTTTTCGGCGGCGTTCGGGTATCTCCGTATGTGTTCGGCCGTGTTCGGGTTGGATATGCCTTCGGAGGCGCTCGGCAAGGTCCGGGCGTCCTCGGCTTTGGCGCTGCTGGCTGCATTCGTAAATGTTGTGTACTCCGCTCGGTCGTCGGCGTATCTGCTGCTGCTCCTGGGTCCGTTCGTAAACGTTTCTCCCTGGTAATAGCTGCTGTTAGGTGCAGTCAAATCATGAAAATTTACGAATGCACCCCTCCTCTTGTGTGCAGCACTCTGCTGCTTCTGCTGTATGTCTTTGAGGGATTTTTTGTAATCCTCCTCCAGTTCTGCATTCTCTAAGTCAATTAAGGCTAGCCTTTCTTCTAATGCTAAGAGGTCACCTTTTTTCCTGAGTAGTCCTGCCTTCTCTTCTGCTATAGCAATCTTCTCCTGGAGAATAGCTTCTGGTGACTTTGGCTGTGTATTACTCTGCCTTCTCTCTCCCAAGGGGGTGGCCATATTGGAAGCTCCTTGGTCTCCCCCTTCTTCCTCATGAAAAACTGCATTACTCCTGGTCTCCTCCGTGAGTTTGTGGTTTAGCACCCCACAGTTGGGGCAGTGCTTTTTGTTGCCATGGTATGCCTGTTGGCATACCAAACAAACCACCATGATGCATAAAAAAAACAAAAAATTGAAGCAGTGGAAGAGTCCCATGTGTGTGTGCCCTTAGGCTGGCAGGCTGCAGTAGTGGGTCACTGCCCACAGGTATGTTCAGGGAGGAGTAGCAGTGTGTGTGTGTGTGTGTGTGTAGGAGTAGCAGGTGGGTGAGTAGTAGTGGTACTGACCGTATCAATACATAGACCAATCAGGATTGGTCTCACCCATTTCTAAACTCACGAACCTTTAACGGATTTGTTGGTCATATCATATAAAAGTATCATTAGATAGTATAGTTACTTTAAAAGTCTTTCTCAAGACTACATAATCATTTGTGATGTTAATAATTACAAACTCATTAGGATGTTATTATGTGGTTTATTCAATATTTAACAGTTTCGTTACATATAACTGTTATCTTCACACATATGCGAATTATAACAATTATCCTGATAGTTATACCGTAAATGTGGAATATTGTTATGTGGTACAAAATGTTAATTAACAGTTCCGTTACACATAACTGTTACCTTTTCCACATATTCGCATTGTACTTTGACATCCGGTTTGTTATTCTGTAACTATAAATACTATCGCATATATGAAATTAACTTTCGAATGATACTATACATGATGTTAATGTTGTATCTATGGTTGTACCTCTATTATAAGGGTTAAGACATATCGTAATGTTATCCCTATAATAATACAATAGTTATAACTCCTTCTTAAATGTCTGGGGGAGTAGTGTAGAGGTACGTTGATACATAACCATAGTGTTGGGTACCGTCTAGCGTGGCGAGTGAGTCGAGTCGTCGGATGTTTCTCAGGTTCCGGATAGGTGGCAGCACCGATCCGGGTCTGTGGGGAAATCTGACGGCGAACACCTAGGTCCTTATATAAAGGCCAGGGCTCAGCCGCTACGTCAGAGGCCCTTCTGGCCTCTGATCATGTAAGACCTTTTTAGTATCTAATAGCTGCCCTCTTACCACCTACCGGGTAGCCGTGAGTGTTTCTATAATAAACTATCCATGGCATACACTTGAATCACCACCTTGCTCCTTCTTTCCCGATTAGTAAGGCCCGAACCACCAGGTCCGTAAGACTAAAACCATTACACATTATATGTAATAACTACATAACTCCTGATCGTACAATACCCGTAAAGGGAAATTATAAGGCAATACCTTCGATTACTGACACTTTTTGGTGTTTCAAATTGCAGTGGCTGTGTGCAGTCATAGTGCCTTAAGAAATTGCCTCCTGGTTTACTATCATGGATTGGTACTCAGACACAATAGAGGTTCATTTTGACCCAAGGACTATAAGAGTGGGACCTTGAGAGATGGGTTGGAAAATCCAATTTTTGTCGAAGACATCCAAGGTCCACAGTGTGGCTTATAGCATTGTCATGAGCTCAGGATGAATCTAATTTGAGGGGTTTTGAATATATATAGATGATGGTAAATAATTGGACCCAACTTAGGCCCCTGGTGCGGCTTATAGCATTCTCACAAAGTTTGGGTGTAGCTTATACACAGGGTTTATATGTAGTACGGTTTATACCACGGTTATCACATTTCAGAACGATTTTGGGTGCCAAACTGGATAATCTGAGTGCTTTTATTTCAGGATATAGGCACTGAGGGTTGAGACTTGAATATTGACAGTGTTCTTTTTCTATACTGTTCTTATATGTGACAGAAGCTATAACATGGCTTTGACAGTGGTTCATACCGAAAAAGCTCAGCATTGCCTGGGATCGATCCAGGGACCTTCTGATATAAAGTTCTGCATGTTATCCATTAGGCCACAGGGCTGGACAATTGTGTTGGGTTAGAAGAGACGCTATGGATATATATATATATATATATATATATATATATATATATATATAGCGTCTCAGACATATGACTCATTCAACAAAAAAATTACACTAATATGCATATATATATATGGGACTATATACTCCCAGGTATATATATATAATTAATGAGTGATATGTTGGTACTACTTTGTCTGGGGCGCATGATTTTCTATGACGTCACACATAACATTTTCCTCCAGTATATAAGCCCCAGCGGTTGAACTAACCGTCAATTGGCTTCATATACTCGGACAGCATACACCACGCTGGGTGGTGCTGGAAATTTTAAACGGTTTTATCCGTTTTTCCAAGTTAATACGGTGTTTAACCTACCAGTATGGGTAGGAAAGGGACAGTTAACGGCGTTCAAAGGTCCAAGACCAAGAAGTCGCCTAAAAAACCAAGAAATATAGCCAATTCGAGAATCTCGAGCGGTGTAGATTCCAATGGGGGTGGTCAGGGACCATCTTCACCAACTGTTACTGGTGCTTCATTGGATCTACCCGTTGACCAGACGTATATCGGGGAGCTGGAGGAGCGGAACTCTCGTATGGAGCAGCAGCTTGAAAATATCAAATCCCTGCTGGAGGAGCAGGCGGTTAAACGGACTTTTACTTCAGCGGTTGGCGAGGCGGAATCGGGTCGTACATGTGGCGGTGTTGATAAACATTCTATAGACAATACGGTATCCAAGCAACGGGGGCGGGCCCGGCAGCGCTCGCCTGACTACCGGGGTCTCCACGGCGACCGGAGGGGACGTCGCCATCTTGGATCTTCGAGCGGATCGTCTTCATACCGTAGTGTTTCCACGGATTCCTCGGATTCTATTAGGACTAATGCCTCATGGAGCGGTCGTCGACATGCTACAAAGTCTAGAGGTACGTTTGATCAAAGAAATTTCTTGAAAAAAGGTGAAAAATTGGACAGTATCGAGAAGTTGCTGCTCGTTAACGTCAGGATGATGAAGCAACTGATAGAGGAGGGTGAGGATATTTTCGATGTGGTTAAGCATATTGAAGTTCTAGTGGAAAAATCCTCTACCAGAATATACACGTTGAAGGCTCTTGTAGCATACGACTCATCGGTCAAAAATAGGGCTAATGTTGAAGGAATGGTGTCTTTTGGTGATGTTAAAAGTGAGGATATTCTTAGACACTTGTCTTATGACGGAACGGTGCAAGCTCAAAAAGCAGGTGGGGCTAAGCCTAAGTCGTTCAAATCAAAACAATCCAACCGAACCTGTTATGCTTTCAATAGGGCTGAAGGTTGCAGGGAAGACCCGTGCAGGTATCGGCACATTTGTGAGATTTGCAACTTGTCAAGCCATGGCAAGGATAAATGTCAAAAGAACAAAAAAGATAAGGAATTTTCACTTAGGCAAGGTCCTACGTTAGAATCTGAATTTTTGATGCCTGATTTTAGTGTAGTACATGTGGTAGACCTTCCTGAGCTCCCCGTTCCAGTCATTTCGGGTGAAAATAATGAAAATGATGTTAATATATCTTGTAGTTTCAACAAGAATCTTTTTATGTCGTATAGTGGCCCAGTACAGGGCGAATTTGAACCACTGTTTACTGTGGAGTGTGTTAATAGACCTAGCATCAGGGTCTATGATAGTTGTGTCAATGGTATCTGCGAGTGTGAGCATTTCATTTATGGTAGGAAGGCTCAAATTTTACCGTGCAGACTAGCTAGTTTTCTGAGACAGTCAGATATTATTAAAATAAGTCAGGTGGAATCTGATTTTCTATGGTGTGGTTTTACCGAGGGGTTCAAAATAGTTGACCCAGACTGTAATACAACATATGATTGTAAAAATTATAAGTCTATCATAGAGGGTAGATTTTATACCGAAATGTGTGATATAATTGAGGATGAGCTAGCCAAGGGCTTGGTAACGAAGACAGTTTCAAAGCCTTAGTGTATTCACTCCTTAGGGGGTGTAGAAAAATCTAATGGTAAACTGAGACCCATCACTGATTGTAGCGTGCCAGCAAAGATATCTATTAATAATTTTATGAGCACAACGTCCAAAAGTTTCTCCTATAACTCCATTAACACTGTTACTTGTCAATTGGATAGAAACGACTTTATGTGTGTGGTAGATTTGAAATCTGCCTATAGAAGTATTAATGTTTATGGTCCACATGTGGGCTATCAAGGTTTCAGGTGGAATTTTGGTAATGGGGATGAATTTTTCGAGAGTAATCGTTTGACATTTGGTCTAAAGTGTGCTCCATATATATTTAGTAGAATATCTGATTTTTTGACTGCTGTAGCTAAATTCTATGGTGTAGATAGGATAGTAAACTACCTAGACGATTTTATTATCATAGCTCAGTCTAGAGAGGAATGTTTACGTAAGAGAAATATCCTCATTGAATGTATGGAATATTTCGGGTTCGTTGTGTCGAAAGAGAAGGTGACTGAGCCCAGCCAGGTGTGTATTTTTCTAGGTATAACCATTGACTCCACGTGTATGGAGCTGTCGCTACCACAGAAGAAGTTAGATAAAATGAGCCTGGCAATAGAGGAGTGCCTAGGTAAAAAATTTGTATCTAAGAAGACATTACAGAAGATTGGTGGTTTAATGTCTTTCTGTTCCCAAGTAGTACGTGGTGGTAGAACTTTCAGCAGGAGATTGTTTGATCTTTGTGCAAAGGCCAGAAATAGGGGTGTTATTAGACTTAATGAGGAAACCCAAAATGACCTGCTATGGTGGAGGGATTTTTGTAGAATTTTTAATTGTAAAAATATCATTCTGAATGATAATGAATGTACCCCTATGTATTCCGATTCCTCTGTACAAGGCTTTGGGGCCTGGTTTGGTAAAGACTATTTATATGGTACTTGGAACGATTCTAACCCTATGTTAGACTGTGTGGGTCATTTTGTTCAGGCCCCTAAACTTGATAATCTCAAGATCCACTACAGGAATATAAATGTATACGAGCTCTACCCTGTGATGGTGGGCCTAAAGCGCTGGGTGAAGAAGTTTTCTAATACTAGAGTTCATTGTATCACAGATAACATGCAGGTCTTGGCTATGTTAAATACCGGTAGATCCAAGAATAAATTGTACATGTCCTGGTTGAGGGAAATTTTTTGGCTATGCTTTATTCATAATATTGAAATATATTCCATGTATATTAGATCTGAGGAAAATGTTTTAGCTGACCATTTGTCTAGGCTAAATTACAGGGGTGTTCCTAAAAAATGTAAGGATGTTTTAACTGAATATAACATGTGCTGTTATGATTGCAGACTTCAAGGAGTTGGAGAGGAGAAGGAAAAAATTCTTATATAGTGGTGTGGCTGATTCTACTCGTAGAACTCGTAGGCAGCAGCTTAGTAGGTACAAAAAATTTTGTAAAAGGTTTAATTTTAACCTTTTTCCGTGTTCTCCTTCTCAAGCTTCTTTGTACTGTGTGTATTTGTCTGACTTTATGAAACCTATTTCGGTCAGAAATTATTTATCTGCTGTATGGTATTATCAGAAATTAAAAGGTTGTGTGGATTATAGTAATAACTTTGTGGTTAAAAAGACACTTGATGGGATAGAGAGGCTATGTAAGGGGTCTGGTAGTATAACCTACCCCCTTAGTCCTAGTGATATGGTAAGAATTAAGTCTAAACTTGACTTCAATCTTATGGAAGATGTGGTATTTTGGTCTGCTATATTGTTATGTTACAGAGGTGTGTTCAGGATTGGACATGTAGTCCAGTCCCCTCATAACTTATTAAGAAAGGATGTCAAAGTGTCCTCTGATTGTATAGAGATCAGAGTTAATTCTTCTAAAACGGACCAGTTTGGCAAGTCTTCATATGTTGTGTACTTAAAAAGAGATGATAGTTCTGACTTGTGCCCGGCTAGATATATTAAAATGTGTGTTAGGAAATGTAAACATAGCAGTTTTCTATTTTCTCTTCATTCTAAACCGTTGAAATATAACTATGTGAATACGAGGTTAAAGTCTATTGCTTTTCAATGTGGTTTGTCTGGTAGAATGTCAAGCCATTCACTTAGGCACGGTGGTGCTACCCTGTTAAAAAATTCGGGCTTGAGTGTTCAGGATATTATGAGGCGAGCAAACTGGAAATCTAATGCTATTTTTAAATATCTACATGATTCAAAGGATAGCCTGCTTGCTTTAGATGTAATGGTTTAATGTTTTTTACTATGGAATGTGTTACATTGTGTTTGGCGGTTGTTGGCATGTATAGGATTGGTATTGACAAAATCAATTCTCACCAAACCCAATGTCTCCTTATTATTCCATATTTATTATTATTACAACGTGTCTATTATTATAACGATATAGTTATTTATTACCGGTATTGCGGATCAACACATTAACTTATATATATATATATATATATATATATATATATATATATATATATATATATGTATGTATGTATGTATTTATGTCAGTGAATGCATAATCCATTCTGATGCATTCTAATGCATCCTACAGATGCAGACCATGGTATAAATGCAATGTGTGATGATTATGCTTGCAAATGTGTCTTTGATAGAGGCACTCGGCCTCATGCCTCTATCAGTACATAAAAGGCACTAGTGCAAGCATAATCATCACATCTTACATTCATATCGACAGGTCGGCCCCATGGAGAAAATGGCCTCAGAGAAAACGGCCCCAAGATGGAAACGGCCCTGGGGATAAAATTGCCTCAAAGATAGAAAGGCCCAAGGTAGAAAACCGCACCAGGGAGAAAATGGTCCATGGATTAAATGACTTTATACAGATACATGGGGCCCATATGATGATTTACAGATTTCAAGTAGGCTCTACCCCCAGCGGTAATTCAAGACCGGCGCTCATTCAAAGACCCGGCGCTTGTATACGGTATGGGGATCAGGCTGTATTGAGCACGGGCGTGGACTGGTTACCAGATTTAGTCTGTGTAGGTGTTATCCTTATGCTATAGACCTTGATTACGGAGGTGAGGGGTTACTTTGGCAAAGTAACCCCTCACCTCCATAATCAAGGTCTGTGCATAGCAAATAAAGGCACCAGAGGGCAGCACTGTTCCCTTTACTTTCTCACCCTTACTATAGCATAAGGATAACACCTACACAGACTAAATCTGGTAACCAGTCCACACCCATGGTATTGAGCCTCTGATGTCAATGTGATGGTTGTAATGCATATTGGTGTATTTTTTTGTTGAATTACTCATAGTTATTACACGATTTCTGTGATTTTGGGTGTTTTTTTCTGGATATTCCCATGCACATACCTGCGGATATTACACACCATAGCCGTTATGGGAGCAGCTACACCTCGCCAAGCCGGGCGCCGAGGTGTGTGTACCGATCGTGTACACACACTATGGCAGGCTTTGAGTACCAGGGAGGGGGAACAATTTTTTTTTCAACTTGAATTTATTGATTTTTTATTGATTATCTATTGATTATCGTGTAATAAAATAAGTAGTTAATGGATATGTCATGACTTGTGACTGTTATCCAACAATAACATGCAACTGGGGGGCATGTTATTGTTGCATAACAGTCACGAGTCATGACATATCCATTAATTACTTGTTCAATAATTGCATCATTTAACCTCAATTGTCTGTTATTTTAATCAGCATGTTGACACACATATCTTCAAATCACGTCCCTGATGTATTGGTCAGTGAGAATAGATCTACTCTGGGTCATTGTATTTCATCCCAGCCAATGCTTGAGGTCGGCCCCATGAATATCTTTAAAGATTCTTTCAGTGTTAGTAAGCCCTTAGTCAACATGTGCACCCATGCATGCCAGCAAGTAATATGAGAGTTATATAACATAAATAAGGTTAAATAATAACATGAATAAGAATTAAAACCTTGAACACTTACCGAGTATTTTGGGTTAGTGGTATTTCGAAGAAAATCCTGAGTAACAATGAAGGGACTGGTCACTTGGTAGTTCACCTAGTTTGGTACCCTTATAAATTTGGTTTTATAATTCAAAGATAAAGGTACACTGTAAAAAGTGAAGGTTGTTTATACAGTTATCATTTCTAGAACACAGATTTATCTATCTATCTACCAGTATGCAGTTGATTGTTATTTTGTATGTTCAGAATATATCAATGTTAGCATGGTACGTTGTGTGCAAGTTGTGGATTGAAAGGTTCTACACGCGGAACCCTCTTTCTGTCCCTTCTACTAGTATCAGCCTGAAGTCAGGGTGTGCCTTACATTCTCAGCTCGAATTGTAAATATGCAGCACATACAACAACCCCAATCAGCAAAATAAGCAATCCACTGTAAAACTGGTTCGCTGGGCTGAGAGTGTATGACCCAGGATTTCATACCATGGCATAGTACCAAATTGTCCCAAAAGGACAGAAGGGGAAGGTATGATAAAATAGAAGAATACTTAGAAGAGCAGGAAGTCATTTCTCAAACACTTAGTTTTGGGTACCCCCAAATCGTACCATCACCAACTGGATCGGAAGGGGATTCTTGGGTAGACAGGATCAAACACTACAATTGCTGCAGATATAGAGGGAAAAGGCCATGCATCTGAATAGCCAATCATAGGCAATTAGTGCTCACCCACTGCCCCTCACTACGATTGCACTGGATTGTAAGGGGTGGGCAACTCGTAGTGGACAGTCACAATTCGTAGCGTTTGATAAATACCTAGCCGGAAGTCATTTCTCAGACGCTAAGTTTTGGGTGCCCCCGAATCGTACTGACCTGACCTGCTAGCCATTTCTCAAACACTACGATCCTACCCCTCTCCCTCCGATTCCAACCACCCCTAAGATCCAGTCCAATCGTAGTGATTGACCCTTGGTGATCATGTATTACCTACGATTGCCTATGCAGGTGCATGCCTTTCCCCTCTATATCTGCACCAATTGTAGTGATTGATCCTGTCAACACTAGAATACCCTTACGATCCAGGTCAGGGTGGTACGATCTGGGGGCACCCAAAACTTAGTGTTTGAGAAATGACTTCCTGGATTGGAAGGATAGCCAATCGTAGCTAATATAGGGTCATACAATCCCCCTTACTACGATCTGACTGGATTGTAGAGGTTGGGCAGTACGTAGTGGGGAGGCCCACATCGTAGCGTTTGAGAAATGGCTAGCTGAGGGCACTGACATAGGTAGATCAATGTAGAATTTAAAATAAAAACAACTCTAAAATACAAAGGGAAGGGCCAACAATAATCAGATATTTCAACATCATATTCCCACTGTGTGTGTGGTGAATATCCCACGATGTCCTTTAGAAGATGAAAGGTGGGATATGAAGCTAAATTGTCAAATTGAGTGGGCCTTTGCACTTATTCCATGTTTAAGGGTAATATTTACTTTTTTTCCTGGTGTGTATTAGCTGCGTATTATTCATGTATCAGCATGTGTATTTTTACCATATTGACTGAGCTATGTGAACTGGTCTGTTATTTTAACAGTACATTTTAACAGTGTGGGTGCAGCTGCTGGTCACGGTGTCCCTGGTATAGCCACAATGACTGTGCCTAGATGATGTTACATGTTACTCCATTACCAGACTATAATATTGGCTTACTGTCAATTCTCTGATCTCAAAGAAAAATCAAATGCTCCCACATGGCTAACATCCTGTGCGAATGAATACTCTCAGTCTGCTGAAAATAATGTCCTTCAGAATTTATGTAAAAAGTCCTAGATATCAGCAAAAATGTGCCCATGCATGGGTGCTCAAAATTGTCAGAATCCCATACCATCACTTCTGAAGAAGGATGGAATGTCACTTTGTTACTTTTTAATTTATGTATATGCCAATATACTGGGAATTATTGAAGTTGTCGTTGACTTTCATTTTCTAAAATCCCTGCGTCATGGGCATCAATTTTTAAAACCCCTCTGTCACAAGCGTCACGGGTGTCACTTTTTACCCATGTATGGTCAGAGAAATATCCTCTTATCCTGAATCACAGAGGCCCTAAAGCAGGGAACTGCGATATGTATCATAGATATCATTCCAAGTGGTTCAATTGAGCTCACAGCTGAATGTATGTATAATATATGGGCCCCTAAATTTGCCATGTTGCCATGGGCATTGCCTAAAATCGACATTTGACATGGTCATAATGAAAGAAATGACATGACATAGGGGAATTTTCTTTTAATATTATATAATGCATGGTGGTTTCTTGAAGAAAAAAAAATGTAAAATGTGTGGCAGAACTTTTTTCCCATGCGGTCATTTTTGGAAATTTCTAATGAAAGAAATGACATGACATGGAGGATTTTCTTTTTTAATTCAATATGACGCATGGTGATTTCTTAATAAAAAGAAAAGAAAATAAATTGTGTGGCAGAACTTTTTCCCCATGCAGTCATTTTTCTGAAAAGAAGAAAAAAAGAAGGAATGCGACCCTTTTTAGAGGACGAGGTTGGATTTCCCAAAGCAGAAAAAAGAATTCCTGCAGCCTAAGATGCAGAGGTCTTGATAGAGTGTACAAAATAATAAAGGTGTCCACCAGTACCCCTCCAGGCTGGAGGTCTTCTTAATCTTTCTGTTAAAAACGTTAATTTATTTCAATTTTATTTTGATTCACTTATATTAAAATCGAGAGAATTGAGCAAGTCTAGATATAAAGTATCCTTCCGCTTTTTCAGTCTTTGCGAAAGGTTTTTCACCATGCAGGACATTCGGTCCTGCAGATTTCTAGTTCTGCAGGCCCGGTTCAATTTTCTCAGGACCGAAACATAATAAGTATCTAAGGGCATTTTCTGCAAATGAAAAAAAAAATCATAAAGCACGAATGTACATCCTTTTTTTATCATGAAATCCATTAGGATTCATGAAGTTCTGAGAAAAAAAAACTATAATAAGGTAATGATTTTTGTTTTATGCTGTAAAAACTTGAAAAATGTTCCATGTAGCCTAAGGTCTGAAGATAACAGCCAGTTATTTGGTCCGACAGTCTGACAATTTCTGACGGCCCGATAGCCATTTAGACGGCTATAGCCAGTGTTCGACGGGATTTGGCAAAGACTGCTTTTTAGCCTATGATGTTGATAGTAAATGTACATAATATCTTACAGTATCATACAGTAAGGCCAGGGGGAGAGTCAACCACTACCTGCCACCAGGTGTCAAATTAAAGAACTACCCTATATATCTATTCAGAGTTAGCCAGTGTGTTACTGGTAAAAAATATACCACAGTAGAGACATGGTGTGAGTAATGTGGGAACTAGTTTTCATTGTCCACCATTCAGCTCTATACCAAATTGACTTTACAGACTCCAAAATAGTGGTTCTTTTAGGAATACTTTTCACCCATTAGAAGTGGGTCTCTAATGTTCTCTACTGTACTCTCTTGTACATTTCATACTGATATATATCTGACCAATGGTCTTTATGTTGTTACTCAACTCAATGATTTATGAAGAATTTACAAATTTGGTCAGATGGGATAAATGTCTTCCTTCCTACACAATCGCAAGCCCATTAAATGCAGCCAACCCAATGCCCAAAGTGTTTTGAGGTAGATGTATCATTGAATGATTGTCATATTTGGTAGTATATTTGCATTATGGGATTTCCCTGGCCATGCAGCTGGACCCAGACATGCTGGTAATAGTTCTTGAATTTGCCACCAGATGTCCTCTATATTGCGTGATTGGACCCCCCTGCAGTAAGGCTTCTCTTCCTGAAGATCTGATGACAGCAACCCTCACATCCTCGACCCTTTGTTATCTTTCATTTAACCTCAGAGGATTTGCAACTGCCTCTATGTTTTGTATTATATTTGGACTTAAATTCTCAGATAATTTCCTTCCTAAATTTTTTCCTGGCATTTTTCATATCTGAGGAACTCGGGGCTGACTGTAGTAGACTTTGGCTATGAATTCAAAGCTAGTATCAACAGTGAAATGCACTGATACATGATGCCCATTGATTGTCATGATCAATGCATTTATAAGTGCAGCCCTGGCGAGTAACTGGCCAGGAAGTCATTTCTCAAACCCAAAGATTACAGCCCCCTGAAATCGTACCGACCTTGCCATGACCGTAAGGGAATTCTTAGGTACACAGGGTCAATCACTACGAGTGGTGCAGATATAGAGGGAAAGGCCATACATCTGAATAGCCAATCGTAGGCAATTAGTGGCCCCTCACTACGATTGGACTGGATCGTAGGGGGTGTTCAATACGTAGTGGGGACACTCAGATCGTAGTGTTTGAGAAATACCTAGCAGGGCTACATTTATGCATCATGCCAACCGTAAAGGGTCGATAGTACACACCTGGAGGGTCGCACTTTATTGATGCATCATGACGACCAATGGCCATGATGCACTCCTGTATACCCTGTATACATGCGGGTTAACGCATTGTTGGTGTGCACATTAAAGTCAACTTATAACAACAATCTTTCATAGGCACAAACCTTTTACCAATACATATTTTTACACATATGCCAACCATGTGTCTGGGATACATGGCCCAGTACACTATTGTGCCCTCTGTGGGTCTGTGTGTGGGTTGTATACTTCACAAAGACTAATGGTTAAATGTGTACATACCAAAACCTTCTTTCACTCTCATTTTGATCTGGCCAACTGATAAAACCATAAGTAGTTTAAGTCTGCCTATAGATATCTGTATAGCCAGACAGTTAGGACTGATGGGACCACAAGTGTGACATGAACAAAGATCTTATCAGTCCTATTAGATAAGAGTGAGAGGTATCACGGCAGTGAATGATAATTATCTGATAAGAGATCCTCCAGCGCTGTATAGTCAGAATTGTAGTGCAGATCACAGAAGCCCAGGCCAGCAGAAACCGAGAAACTGTTTATATGTACAGAGGACAAGGGAGATGATCTCAGCAGATTATTTGTATTGTATTTTTTTTTCAACTTATGTTTATTTATTTAACAATTTATCAAGTTATCACTTTTTATTCCTTTACATTTTTTTTTGCCGAAGTGTTTTTCTTTTCTTAATTGGGCATGGGAACCCTGGATCTGGCATCAGGGTATATCGTGTTTTTTTTTATCATTCTGTATGGGGCTTACATATACACTGTATAATGTATTTACAGACCATGTGAGGGAGGGAGTGAGGGCTAATTTCTGAGAAACTGTGAGATAAAATCTCTTTCTCTTTACCTTTATGTGTACAAGAGGCGTGTGGGGTGGTTAATATTTGGAGAAAATGTGTGGATGTACATCACAATTATTTCCAAACTCATGGCAACATACTTGACCACCAAGAAATAAACCTTATAAGTTGCATGGAAAAAAACTTGTCTGAAGATTGGGAACATATAAAAGACACACAATAAGATTAAGGATGCCATCCCAGATTGAATATCTCTCTACACGCGTGCTATTTATACACGGGTGCTCAGCTTTTTTCAGGATCATGAAGTCACTCAGTCACTAGGAAGGATGGAGTATCACGCTGTCACTATCTATGTATATGCCAATGTACAGGGAACCTTTGATATTGTCGCTGTCCATCATTTTCTAAAACCCATGCATTACAAGCGTCAATTATTAAAATCCCTCCATAAGCATCGCTTTTCACCCATGTGTATAGATAGGAACACATTAGTTTGGATGGATGGTTTGGCTGGGGTTATGTACCCTGAAGCATATTTATAGTTGGCCTCAAATAGCCTTATAGGCCATGCCGACCTATAACACAGTGAGCAGCCTGTGTGGACACAGTGGGACATAAAATATAATACAATAGCATTGTCATTATCAACGTACACATCCACCACACCACACACGTATATATAAAGGGACGGAAAGACCCCGGGGAAAGACACATGTAGAGGCCAGTGGACAGAAGGGGAGAGAGCTGTTTATTCATCTACACCATAACAGACAGAGGACAAGTTGCAGGGCCATTGTCTGTCAGCTTTATCTGTATCCTGAAGGACACTCCCTGTAGAAGGAAAGATGTTGGTATTTCAAGGAACACTTGCCCATGCCACTCAGGATAACCCACTGGAGATATTAGAGAATGCCTTCATAGGCATTGAGAATAATAAGGTAAGGCGCCCTTTTAACCTTTAGTAACGCACTTTTAACGCAAGTTTAAAGCATTTTAGTGTACCCTAAGGAGTATGTTTATGCACCGGTGACTAATGGAGTTTTGGGTCATGCCCAATTGAAAATCTTATAACATAATCATCACACTTATATTTAAAGCATAATCATCAAACTTATATTTAAAGCATTGTCAGCAAGGGATAAAAATTATGTCCTGATACCATGATAACATTGTTCTTTCATAGGATTTGTCTCCCAAGGAAATCTTTGAAATATTGTTGTCAAACACTGTAATCAAAGGGTCCAAGGAATGAGGGTCATAGGTGAGACTTTAATCTACAGATGGCGCCCTGTTAGGTCCAAGTATGACCTACTTCCGGTCAAAACACTCACTGGGTAGTTCCATAGTCTTGTAACATGACCAGCGCCTACGGCGCTGTGATCATGGGCAACATTCTAAGGATTTTAACCCTAACTGATTGGGCTTTAAGTTTCTAGCTACTGCTTGAATTATTCAACCTGAAACATTGCAGTTTCTTACAACTATCAGTTTCCTTGCCCTTCTACCACCTCCCACACACTACATTGCAGTTTACATAGGGTTACTTTCGCTGGTTACTATAGGATGCTTCTTACAACATCACATCATAGCCACTGCAGGCGCCAGCTAACACTGGATGCCGACCAATAGCTGCCTTGCCGTTTTGTATCTATTTGTGGAACCATTTACCACAAGGGGGTATGGGTCATGGTAATAGCAACTGTCTGTGAGCTCCAGTTGGCTGGCTATAAATATCTCAGAATATTCTCATTGACTGCAGCTGACCTATTTAGCTGGTACTGGCTGGTCTTGTTCTGACCACAGTTAGTCAGGACCAGCAAAATCCCACTTCCGGAGGGGTTCGCATCCAGAAGTGATGTCATTCAATCCATCATGGTGCTGCTGTTACCTAGACCTACACTACCAGTAGCAAGCCTATGCTGCCTGAGTAGCGTGGGGCGGGACTAGACTAGGTAGTTCCAGTGCCCTTTATATGGAAGTAGACACTCAGTGTGACTCATCTCTTTAGATCCTTCTTTCTATATCATCATAATTGTATCATTGGTAGTGAATCTAAAGTATTTGGATGCACCCTAAATGAGATGCAGATCTGATAGAAAATTACCTGCCTATGTGGTCACTGGTGTCACTGCCTATGTGGTCACTGGTGTCACTGCCTATGTGGTCACTGGTGTCACTGCCTATGTGGTCACTGGTGCACATTGGGGATGATTTTTAGTAGATTACCCCTAATCTAATGTATTCATACCCTACACCCCTGACCCATTCCTATACCACGGCCTATACCACTCAACCTATAAGGTGCACCCGAGATGGGTTTAAGGTATAAGCTATGCCTTATATAGGCCTAAGCCAAGCATTATCTATAATTATGTACATGTATGATATGACAGTGCTTTTTTCTGCATTGGTTCATGTTTGACAATTTGAGAAATCTTTTAGACTGTAGAGTCATAAATTGTACAATTTGCAAACAATAAAAACAATAAAGAGGGGGGGGGCACCTTCGGGGACCCTATTTTGACATGTGATGGGTGGACCAAAAGGGGGGAGGGAGTCCTGACCCGGGGGTTCTGACCCCCAGGACCCCCCCCCCCTGGATCCGCCCCTGCCTTTAGAGGCTGGAGAGTGTTTTAGCCCATTCAAGTCTTGTGTCCACAGGGTGCTAGAATTGGTATACCGACAAAATTCCAGAGGATAAAACCACACTTATCATCCATTTCCAACAACAAAAATCAAACATATTAGATATCATCACCAAAATGGGATGACAAAATGACAGCCGTGAATCAACTTTTCAATTGTCGGTTCAAAGGTGGTTCTATTGGCATGTGGACACAAGGCTTAAGAGCCACTACTGCAGAAAATTTAGTCACACCCAATGGCCATCTTGATGCAACGAAGAAGAGTTGACAAGCACATAATTGGTGCATCATGTTAACCATACACCCCACAGGGTCGTCATGAAGCACTAATGAAGTGGTGGAGAAACTGCGGCTGCACTTTTAAGGTAAATGACAGGGGACCAGTCCCAAAAGCAGGTCATCGGCGGTGCGTTCGGTACCGCTGAAAAAGGACATAGAGTTAAGACTAACCTATTTTGGGGGGCTCTGCCCCCAAACTCCCACTCAAATTTTGAATCTAAAATCCCCAAAAATAAACCTTTAAATATGCCCCCTAAAATTGTCAGATTTAGTCACCTTTTCTCTGAATCTTCAAAGAATCTGGTATGTGGGCAGACATAGTAAGAGATAAAAGTTAACAACCTAACACACCCCTCATGACCTACTTTCAGGGGTGGTCCCCCGTCATTTACCATTTAGCTTTTAGCGAAACGGCTGAAGTTGATTGGTGCATCATGGTGACCACTGGGCAAGATGCTCTCCTGCATTTGCGGCAGTTGTGCTTATACACAATTAATATGAAACTGAAAGTGTGGATAATATACATGTTGGTAAAAAAAAAAGGTATCTTTGGTATGCTGATAAAATGATAAACTGAAAGTGTGGATAATATACATGTTGATAAAAAAAGGTATCTTTGGTATGCTGATAAATTGACATGTGTTGACTCTCCACAATAGGTAAAGAGATAATGGCTTGCATGTCTATACATCATTGACCAGAATACTGGACATAAATGCAGTATCAATAGATTCTCTACTTGCTGTGTTGTCGCGTTTAAGCGCCATGTTTTCGATGAGCGCCAGTCTTTTACATGTATAAGCGCCAAGGGTATGGGGGTCATGAAACATACTTTAAGCACTGACCAATAGACCTTGAATAAGCGCTTGTCTTGTATAAGGACCGGGGGTAATAGCCGCTCCAAATCTATAAGTAGTTTTTCACGATGATACAATATAATGCCACATCCGCATATAACCTACACCCCATGCTCAGGAGAAAGTTATAAGCCGCACATTGGGGTTGAAAACTTTATATCTTTATGCAAATTTCAAAACCACTGAGTCTACTACAGTAAACTTTGTACAGGCCTCTACGGAATGGAACAATACCAAAATGGACCTAATTTCAGGAGGTTTTAATGCAGATCACGAATATAAGTATGGTATTGGCCCAAATTGACTATATTGATCTACTATCAACTCTGTATATTGATACAGATCACCTTTATTGAGCCCTGTTCCACATTGGAGAAAATCTCAGACAAATATGGACTATCTACATATGACATCCGTGTGCTAGATAAAGGGTAGGTCTCACAATAATTCATTTCTAAATTATTTCTATTTATCTCTACTATACCATCTATGACTTTTCACTGTTGCAATCGAGTGGTAATTTACCAGCTAGGTCTCTCCCATTTGATCCCTTAATCCTGGGCCGCTGATGAAGGTGTGCTTGTTGCCCATTGCTTATTATGATGCAAGTCTACGTACTGGCACTTCATTGGTGCATCATGCCGACCCTCCGGGGTGTATCAACCATGTGTCGTCATGCTGTATCCCCGGTCCCCGCACTCAAACACCATACTAGACACCATCAGTGTTATGGATTTCCAGACTGACCCCCATTTCCGTGGATTTGAGGCTGAAAATACCCCCTTTTTTTATGGTAAAACACAGATTTTTGGGGCCCCAAAAATACCCCTTAATTTCAGATAATGCAGACATTTTGACCAGACCCCCCCCCTTTCTTCAAAAAGCAGGGATGTCTCAGCTCTCAAAACTGGCCGTTTTTAAGAGGAAATACAGATATTTTTAATCATCTAATTCATTGTCTATATGTAAGGGCAAAACTATCCCCTTTTGGCCAATTTTCACGGAGTTTGCCTAAAGAATAACCCCCTTTTTCTTGAAATTCAAAGACATTTCTAAAGAGCAAAAAACACCCCAATCTCCATGTTTTTTGTAACTCTGATGGTGTCACACTTGGTCCAGACTGTGGGGACCGGGGCTGTATCATGACAATCAGTCTGGTACACTCTGGCAGGATCAGTATGATGCACAAATGAATAACTTATGATGCACTTCTGATGACCTATGGGAATGATGCACTCCTGCATCAGCACCCCTGAAAGGGTGTTTAGATAATAAAAACAATTGTACCACATTCTCCTGCAGACAGGCTTTGTTGAAACCCAAAACCCTTCACGCATTTATTTTTAATCCAAGTCCCAACTATAGAAACAAGATTTAATGTAAAGGCTAATCTACATTTCTCTCCAGAAAGCTGTTAATCCCAGGGTTTGTGGACGCCCACCTACACGCCCCCCAGTACCCTAACTCAGGGCTGGGGCTGGACCTGCCTCTCCTCCAGTGGCTTAAACAGTATACCTACCCCCTGGAGCAGCGCTTTAAGGACCCCGAATTCGCCAGCCTTGCTTATGGCAGGTCAATAGTGAGTAATTAATTCAATTCTAATTCAGTTCACCATTCTTTATTGATATTTATTAAAATTAACATAGAATACTAGGTTGCAGATTGAATATGTTGGATCTTAATGGTGTAGGTGTCACATCTTGATGGTCTATCAATGCTGTCAAGAATGCATGAGGAAAAGGACAAGACCTCGTATTATTTAGCAGTAAAGGTGTATTTATTCCAGCATATTGTACA
The DNA here is from genome assembly GCA_949317995.1 of Acholoe squamosa. Taxonomy (NCBI): domain Eukaryota; kingdom Metazoa; phylum Annelida; class Polychaeta; order Phyllodocida; family Polynoidae; genus Acholoe; species Acholoe squamosa. The sequence continues at coordinate 11,848,889 of OX439045.1, read as the reverse complement.
GAGTCTTTAAGTGTAGGAGTTCATGGTGTGGTGGAGGAGACTGGTCTGAGTAACAGCTAGGATGCAGCGTGTCCGTACATCTAGGGCAGTGATTGGAGCAGCCCCTAGTATTGGTTTGTGTAACTATTGAATGCAGTAGGTGTAAAGGTAGTGGTTATACATAGTACAGTAATATTCAATGTATAGCAATAGACATAAGGGGATGGTTAATAGATGTATGTAGATATTCAATATATAATATATAAGATGGGTAAGACACTATAGTCAGGGTCAAACAGTATCACGGTAGGTGGCTCTACTGTCTATGCATAAACCTATGGCCAGCTGTGCCGTAGAGTGTGCAAACTTGACGGTGGATATCCACAATCATTGCACACTTGGTGGCGCCACTGTGACAGTGTCTATGGATAAAACTGTGACAGTGTCTATGGATAAAAGCAAACAGTATAAGGCCAAGTGATACAATTTGACCAAGACCAGCAGGGCATTTCAAGACCTTATCCATAGCTATGGTTTTGAAATGCCATCCTGAGTGTCTACATAACATGCATGTAATAGCAGCCTAGTGTTCTATGTTGTTTTAGCCTGTGCATAATGTAGTGGCAAAAATGAAATAGAAGAGAAAGGGCAAGGGTCACAGAAATGAGTTTTAACTAGGCTAAAGCCTGCTTAGGCAATTAAGTTGCAAACACTTCCTCTTTGATGTGTGCCATTTTAATTAATGAAACAAATTCACGTGAATTCACCAGTAAAATCACGTGTTGAACTGGTGTCGTTCCCGTGAATTCCCGTGAATTTTACACGTGAATTCACGGGATTCTGTGAGCAGAAATTCACGTGATATCACGGGATCACGTGAAATGACAGTAAATTCACGGGATATCACGGGAATATTGAAAATACTTTTGCAAATAACCCCCACTTCTAACCTCAATTTAAGATTTGAAATTGATAGTTTGTATTCCTATGATGAGACTTTACTCATTGTATTTGTCTTTGATGTAGATCTAGTCTTGAAACGCCATCATTTCGATTGATAGATTCTGAGCAATATAGAGATTCACACAAAACTAGACACATTGACTTATATTTTGATTTGAGCCTTTATTTGGGTAATAAATACATCTAGAATGGGGGCAATAAATGGGGAAGGTGGATGGTGCCCATAGGCTAAAAGTAGCAAATTTTCGCCAGATGTTTGTAATTACTTTCTCTTTCTAATAGTACAAAGAAAGCAGTCTTATAAACTAGCATAGGGTCCCATGCTAGTTTATGAGATATTTATCTATGAATCTACCATAGGGTTATACGGTGTTTTGCCATAATTTGCATGGAATCTCATTAAAGAGTAGCTAATTTTTTGGCTTACTTTCCCAGAATATTTTCATCAACTTTCTGTTCCCAGAAAATATATTACCATCATGTGGTCCCATGCACATTTGAATTGTTTTTCCACATTGAAAATCTCCTGAAAATAATAGAATTACATCATGCAGGCTAAATACTGCTCATAAACCCCCACACAGCCAGCTGGCTTTGTGGCCTAACTAGTTAGTGTGCCTGGTGTAGACACAGAAGATTGAGAGTTCACCTCAGCTTCATGGGCCTGCTATGATTTTGTATAGTCGTTCACTAGCCATAGAGAAGTACACATGTGCAGAAACCTGCACAGAGAACATGATTGGCATTAGAGCCATCTACCTTAAAAAAAGCCAACATCAGCATATTGAATAGAGTTAGCTCCACCGCAATGAAAATATTCAGGTTTTTCATCACACATATAGTCTCGAACAGGTAAACAGGATTGGTGCCTAGCCCATGCTAGATTTATTTCCTAATTTTGCCACAAGGGAGCACAAAGGAGCAAAAGAAAATCAAGGAACCCATTTGTGGGAAAGTTCCATGGTTTACTATGGTGAAGGCAGAAAGAACATACCATTCTTACACCAGAAGTTATAATGAAATAAATGGATGTATTTCAAGGCCAAATAGAGCTAGAACATATTGAGATTGTGGATATGGTTATAAATACTCATGGGTTCATATCTAGCAAGCTATTTCTCTCAAACTATCAGGAGTATTTTCTTATGCAATATAACACTGAAAGGTGTGATTTCAATTTGATAATTGATTTTTAACATGGAAAACCATTTACGCTTACATCTACACTGCTATTACTACCATACATTCTTACATAGAGGATTGGAAGTTCTAGTCTTGGCCACCAGGGGGCAGGAACATAGCATAAAATGCCTTTGCAATATTATACTGTAATACACCATGTATATGGCATGTCTTATATGCAAGAATTGCCCTTTGGTGCATCTTCTAGATGCAGCAAAACTGGGAGTACATTTTCTCTCTGGGAGTAAATTTTCCCCCAAAGTCTCTGCAATATTCCCCCATCCACATTCAGTGGTAAAGGTGGGTGAAGGAAGCGCTGGGATGGCTATTGGTTCTTGAATTTTGAAGATCCATTGATTAGAATAAAATATACAACATTTACATATCCTTTTATCATATTAGAAAGGTCTGGGTGTGCCTTAAATGTGGGGTGCACCTTATAGACAGGGCATTGTAACTACATTTTCTTTTGTTTAGAATTCAAGACTGCATGTCTGAATCTTTTTATTCAAATCTACCAAAAAAGGCATGATGAATCCAGGAATCAACAATGCAAGCCTCTCAAAGTTTGGTTTCCCTAAATAGCCATACTTAATGTATCTTATTTCTGACAGAAAATCTATGACAGCAATAAAAATATCATATGGGTGGCACCACTGTGCTGTTTTTCAGCCAGCCCTCTTCTCTGGAGTACCTCTCTTAATATGTGCTATCTAGCAGATTTCACCAAGCTCCTGTGTTGCAATTGACTACCTGCATAAAGAAAACAAAATTACATGCCCGTGAGTTAAAGTGAATGTGTGGGTAGTAGTTATTTCAAGTGGAACATGAATCAACGGCATAGGAAAAGGGGCACCAGCCTCAATTATAAAGGAAGTTTATCTGGGCCCCTCAAAATTTGCAAAGTATTCAAAATAAATTTAAATTAAACAAAAATTACTTTTCTACACAAATTCAAATGACCAATGCATGAGACCACTGATAAAAATTCCACTTATCTTAAAACAAGTCATCTAAATAATATTTTTGGGAAAGTTTTAGTTTAAATCAGTTTTATTATGGAATGATAACAAATTAATCTACTACATGAATATCAATTTGTAAATTGGGTAGAATGACTTCTATATAATAAACCTCATTAGTGTATTACAAATTATTGGATAATAGATTGTTTTTGTGTGTCATTGATACTAACAGTGAATGACAGCATTTGCTTTTCATATTGATTTTCATCCATATGTCGTTGCCTCAGTGCAACAAGGTTGTATCTGCATATTTCAAGTTTTGCAGGCGAGGGAAAAGAGGGGTTGCAATCTGTCTATATTTCAGACAAACACATTCTATGATAGTATAGCTTAATAACAGGGTTAGTAAAAACCGTTTGATAGAGAGGGGGTTTGTCCCAGAAACATCAATCGGATGATGAAAAAATGTTGACAAACATTAAAAAACGTTTTATGGTAGCCAAATTAAAAAAAAGAAAATCGAAATGTTCCGAAAATATTTGTATAGATGAGTAGAGGCAAGGAGAAAGGGTGCTCCATGCTAGAAGTCAACTTTAAAATTCAGATCACTAGCTTTACAGTGATATATTGCATGAGAAGATTTTGGAGGAATGGCTTGCTAAATATGGGTAGGTATGACCATTTTGTGAATGTCAATAAGCCATAAGTCCCATTGGTCATGAGATACATCTGTAATTAGCATAATTTATGCTAATTAGCTAAATAAGCATAAATTTTCATTCTTTTGCCCATAACTTTCGATGTAGAAATGGTATTTTCATTCTGTTTACACCATAGTGGACCTTATGAAATGTTCCTTCAAATGGGATCATCGATTTTCTTATTTAGAATGAAAATAATGTTTCCATGGCAACAGAAATCAACAAAAATGCCTATTTTGGCCCAAAAACATTCTTTTTAATGCCAAATATGGACCCTTTCCCCCAAAAATAGAATGTTTTATAAAAAAATCATTGGATTGTCCATAAAAAAAGTAGCCTATAGCAGTTTTAGGCATATTTTTCCTATTCTAGCCCATAGTAGTGCCCCCTGGTGGCTAAAACAGGTACTAAATCCTGCAGGAACCCTCATTTCTGCTTGCTGGCTCACAGATGTTCTTACATTCCCTGGCATAAAATAGAACCCAAGATCTCTTGATATAGAGTCAAATGTGTTACCACTTGGACTATATGTTGATACTTCATTCATTACAAAGATATGTTTATAATCTAAGTGCTCAGGAGGTTATGAAAAAATCTGTCAACTTTTGGATATGAATATGGGGAATAATGTGACAAATTACTGCATAATCCTATATAATATTAAAGGTTCCGTATCTCAAAAATATGAATGGGTCCCCCACCGGCAGTAAGCTACAAGCCTATCCATTCCTCCAGCACTAGCTGACCCCTCCTTCTGCCCATAGTCCAAGGGAAATGAATCTGTTTACATGTGTTAAGTATGGACTATAGGTTGCAGTTATTATATGTACAAGTGACAAGTAATCAGGGATGGACTATAGTTTGGCATCATATAAATTTTGATGGCCATGCATCAAATGCATCAACTCACCAACCTGAACCACTACATCCCAACTCACCAACCATTACATCCCTTGAAGGACCACTAATGCATTAATGCATCATGCCCATAGGTCATCATGATGCTACATTCATGCATCATGACGACCATATGAGTTGATACACACACTGCAAAAGGGTCGTCATAATGCTCCAATTAAGTGTTGGAGAGCATGCAGACTCTAATCCCACCTTACCAACCACTAAAATATAGAACCAGCCTGTACATAGCAGTGTGCGATGCCTACCCCGGTACTGCTGACTGTCCAGGATCACCTTGTGCTAAAACTCTAACCCACATTAACAATTACTAAAATAAACATGTATACATATAAACCCAGCCTGTAAAATAGCAGTGTGTGACACCTACCAATGACTATCCAGGATCGCTTTGTGTTAAATACCTAAAACCCAAAACCACCAATCACTCTGTATGTACCTGAAGTGACCTGGGATGTGTAAAAATAGACACCAGTAAACAGAACAACGGCTGTGTAGGTATTACCAGTCTGCAATATGTGTATTTGTAGCAGTAACTGCTCCAAATATAACAATACTATGTGACTGGGCTCCTAATATGGGAATGACTTGCTTGTTTTCCATTCTAAGACTCCAATTAACCAATGCCATGTCACTTTGTACTCCTAATATGCACTTCATACATTGGTGCATCATGATGTCCAATGGACATGATGCATTAATGCATTAGAGGCCCTTGAAGGGTTAAGAGGTGTGTGCGGCCCTACTGTGGAGGAGGGGGTATGAGAGCTGTCAAAGTCGTGACCATTAGGGTGTGTTACAGTTAGGCCTCTGTGATGTCACAGGGTGGTTAGCTGCAGGCAGACATTGGCAACACATGGTTAGGTGACTACACCATGAGTAGAAGCTCCTCAATATATTAGAATATATTAGATAGGATATTGTTAGATGACTATATGGAATGCTCCTATGATTGGTATGTAAATTACATGATTTATCATGTACAACAAGAGATTAAGATCTAATTGCAATGTGTGTATAGTTTTCAGGTAAGTGCATCCTAGTCATCTTACCCAAAGGTCAACTTAATGCATTGGTTTGTTTGCCTAAAAAGGCCCATAAATATTAACAATCAGTAACTGTAACACATCCTATGAAGGGCCAAGTGGGGGGAGGGCAGGTCCTCTGTGTGTGTCTCAGTGCTATGGTCACATGACCAGTTCTGGAGGCCAGGTGTACGAGTCAAGCTGACCTGTTCACAGCTTGTTAGATGTGCTTGATACTACGGATAGCATTATTACATAGCTGTAATGGTTAAAGGCTATGGGCCACAAAAACCAAAAAAAAATCTAGGACTTTGCCAAGCATGTTGTAGAAATTCATTGTTTCTCCATACTATCAACCATTCAGTGATCATGGTCACTGAAAAGCAATTATTCTTTGCTGGGTTTTCACTGGTGGGTGTTAGAAATGTTCATTTCCTGCTTGGGATATCAGAAAAAAAATCATTGGCAAATATGTGCATACATGTCAAATAACAATTTTAGAAAACCTTTGAAAATTTTGAAAAAATCATATGGAGTAGAACGTGTTGTCCTCTTGAACCACTTAGTAGGATGTTGCCTCCAGGTCTTCATTGGTCCAACTTCATGCACCTATAAAGACAAATGGTATATCCATTACTCACTAGGTTATGCCAAACCAAACAGAAGGAGGTAGGTGTGGACATAGAGGGAGTTGGGTGTGGACATAGAGGGAGGTGAGAGTGGACACAGGAGGAGGTGGGTGTGGACACTGAGGGAGGTGGTTGTGGACATAATGGGGATGTGTAGGAAGATAGAGGGAGGTGGGTGTGGACACGGAGGGAGGTGGGTGTGGATAGAGAGGGATTTGGATGTGGACATAGAGGGATTTGGGTAGACCCAAAGGGAGGGCGGGTGTGGACATAGAGGGAGGTGGGTGTGGACACAGAGGGAGGTGGGTGTGAACAAAGAGGGAATTGAGTGTTGACATAGAGGGAGGTGGGTGTGGATAATGAAGGAGGTGGCCGTGGACATAGGGGAGGTGGGTGTGAACACAGAGTGAGGTGGGTGCTGACATAGAGGAAGGTGGATGTGGACACAGAGGGAGGTGGGTGTGGACAAAGAGGCAAATGGATGTAGACATAGAGGGAGATGAGAGTGGACACAAAGGGATGTGAGTGTGAACACAGAGGGATGTGAGGTTGGGCATAGAGGGAGGTGAGAGTGGAGAAAGAGTGAGGTGGTGTGGGCACAGAGGGAGGTGGTGTGGACACAGAGGGAGGTGGGTGTGGAAATGGAGGGCGGTGGGTGTGGACATAGAGGTGAGTGGGTGTGGACTAAAAGGTAAGTGGGTGTGGACAAAGAGGGAGGTGGGTGTGGACACAGAGGGAAATGGATGTGGAAATAGAGGGAGGGGAGAGTGGAAAAAGAGGGCAGTGGGTGTGGACAGAGAGGGAGGTGTATGTGAACACAGAGGGAGATGAGAGTGGACACAAAGGGAGTGTGGACTTAGAGGGAGGCGGATGTGAACAAAGCGTGAGGTGGGTGTTGACATAGAGGGAATTGGATGTGGATATAGAGGGAGGGGAGAGTCGACAAAGAGGGCAGTGGGTGTGGATAGAAAGGGAAATGGATGTGGACATAGAGGGAGATGAGAGTGGACACAAAGGGATGTGTGAACACAGAGGGATGTGAGTTCGGGCATAGAGGGAGGTGAGAGTGGACACAGATGGAGGTGGTGTGGACACAGAGGGGGTGGTGTGGACACAGAGGGAGGTGGGTGTGGAAATGGAGGGAGGTGGGTGTGGACATAGAGGTGAGTGGGTGTGGACAAAAAGGTAAGTGGGTGTGGACAAAGAGGTAAGTGGGTGTGGACATAGAAGGAGGTGGGTGTGGACATAGAGGGAGGTGGGTGTGAACATAGAGGGACATGAGAGTGGACACAGAGGGAGGTGGGTGTGGACACAGAGAGCTTTGGGTGTGGACATAGTGGGGATGGGTAGGAAGATAGAGGGAGGGCAGGTGTGGACACAGAGGGAGATGGATGTGGATACAGAGGGAGGTGGGTGTAGACACAGAGGAAAATTGGTGTGGACATAGAGGGAGGTGGGTGTGGACACAGAAGGAGGTGGGTACAGTGGCCCACAAAGGTCAAATTGAAGTTGAAGCAAAGAGTTGACTTTCACAAAAAAAGTTAAAGTCCAAAAGCAAAATCAATGTTCAAAGTCAATTTCATTTCATTGCTGTCAAGCTGTCAAGGTGTCAACTCATGAATGCAAACCCACTTGTAACAGGTATCTTTTGGCTTTGCATGGTACACTCTATGTCTTTCTATATGTCTATACCAGCAACTAATGGGTAGCTATTGGTTCCCTCACACAATAACTGATGGTTCCATACCAAGTAGCTGCTGGTTCCAGCACCCCATAACTGGTGGTTCCCACCCACTGTAACTGGTGTTTCCACACCAATCAGCTACTGATACTGGATCCCATACCAAGTAGCTGCTGGTTCCCACACCCAGCACTTGGTAGTCCCATACACATTAGTTGCTGTTTCCTGTACCCAGTACATAGGCAAATGTTCACGAGTGGGGAGAATTTTCGAGGGTTATCTCACGCGCCGATCAGGTGCCGTATCGCACGACGCCCGCAGGGCGGAGTGCGATGCGGCACCTGATCGGCAAGTGAGATAACCCTCGAAAATTCTCCCCACGAGTGTTCATTTGCATTTATTTCATGTTATTTTGATCTAAAACTGCTGAATTACAATAGAATTTACCAGAATGAATCCCCGTGCGCATTGTTTACATCGCCATCTTGGAGCTATGACGTCATCAAATGGTCACGTGACCTCGGCGTGTGATATTTTCGCGGGTTATCGCACGGGGGGTGTGAGATACGGCCCTCGAGTGCTAGATCTATGAGCCGTCAGTATCTCGGGCATACCAACATGAAATAAATGCTGGTTCCCACATACAGTAGCTACTGCTTCCCACATCAGGTAGCTGCTGGTTCCCATATAAACTGGTTCCTAACCCAAGTAGTTGCTGGATCCCACACCCTTGCTGGTTCTTGTACCCAATACCTGCTGGCTTTCACATAGAGTAACTGGTAGTGGTTCCCACATCCATTAGGTGCTGGTTCCTGCACTCACTACCTGCTGGTTCCCAAATAGAGTGCCTGCTGGTTCCCACATCAGGTAGCTGCTAGTTCTGAAAACAGTAGCTGTTGGTTCCCATACAGTAGCTACTTGTTCCCATATCCAGTAGCTGCTGGTTCCGATATAGAGTAGCTACCGGTTCCCATACCTAGTAGCAAAAGAGTGATCTGGATAAATTCTGGATGAAAAAGGTCATATAAGTCAAAAATGGGCAAATTGGGAAAGTTGCGTGAAACAAGGTCATAAGCAGTCAACATAGTTAAAAATTGTCAAAATAGGTCAAATTGGTTCCAAGTAGGTAAAATTGAATGAAATTAGGTCAGACTAGGATAAATTATGTCAAATTGGTTGAAAATGGGTCAATCAGGTCAAATTCTATCAAATTAGGTCAATGGTGGTAAGAATAGATCACATTGGTCAAAATTAGGTCCAGTTGGTCAAAGTAGGCTAAGGTAGGTCAAATATGGCGAAAATAAGTCAATTTGGTTAAAGGTGTGTCAAGGAGGTTAAATCAGGTCAAATATGGTAAAAGTAGGTCAAATTGGTCAAAGGTAGGTCAGTAGGTCAAATCAGGCTAAGATAGGTCAAATTAGGTCAAATAATGGTGAAAATAGGAAAATTGTTCAAAAGAAGGTCAATTAGGTAAGGATAGTTTAAATTAGGTCAAATATCTTAAAATACGTCAAATCAGTCAAAGGTAGCATGATTAGGTCAAAGTAGGTTAGAATAGGTCATATTAGGTCAAATATAGTCAAAGTAGGTCAGATTGGTCAAAAATAGTCATAGTCGACCTTATTTTGACAAATTTTGACATAATTTGACCTAAATGACCTACTTTTACCTATTTCCAGCATATTTGACCTTACTTCACCTATCATACCCTACATTTTGACAAAGTTGACCTACTTTTGACCAATTTGATCTATTTCAACCATATTTGATCTATCCTGACCTTATTGGACCTAATTGACCTACTTTTGATCAATATGACCTGTTTTCACTATGTATCACCTTAAGTGACCCATCCTGACCTAATTGACCTAATTTTGACCAATTCGACCTATTTTCACCATGTTTGACCTAATTTGATTTACTTTGACCTTATTGACCTATTTCTGACCAATTTGACTAGTTTTCACCATATTTGACCTAATTTGACCTATTGTACCCTTATTGACCTACTTTTTACCAATTAGACCTATTTTCATGCTATTTGACTTAATTTGAACTATCCTGACATTATTTATCTTTTTTTGAACAATTTGACCTAATTTCACCATATTTACTCTAATTTGTCCTATCCTACCGTATTTGACCTGCTTTTCACCAATTTGACATATTTTTCCAGCATATTTGACCTAATTTGACCTATCCTACCCTTATCGACCTACTTTTTATCAATTAGACCTAATTTCACCTTATTTGACTTAATTTCACCTATCCTGACCTTATTGACCTACTTTTGACCAATTTGACCTATTTTCACCATATTTACTCTAATTTGTCCTATCCTACCCTAATTGACCTGCTTTTGACCAATTTGGCCTATTTTCACCATATTTGACATAATTTGACCTATGCTACCCGAATAGACATACTTTTGACCAATATGACCTATTTTCAACATATTTGACCTAATTTGACCTATCCTGACCCAATTGACTTATTTTGACAGCTACTCTTTTAAGAACTCGCAATTACCTGATGTAGGAACCAGCAGGCACTATTTGGGAACCAGCAGGAAGTGGGTGCAGGAACCAGCACCTAATGGATGTGGGAACCACTACCAGCTACTCTATGTGGAAGCCAGCAGGTACTGGGTGCAAGAACCAGCAAGGGTGTGGGATCCAGCAGCTACTTGGGTTAGGAATCATTTTATATGGGAACCAGCAGCTACTGGATGTGGGAACCAGCATTGTACTGGGTACAGGAAACAGCAACTAATGTGCATGGGAACCACCAAGTGCTGGGTGTGGGAACCAGCAGCTACTTGGTATGGGATCCAGTGCCAGTAGCGGATAGGTGTGGAACCGCAGTTACAGTGGGTGGGAACCACCAGTTACAGGATGCTGGAACCACCAACTACTTGGTGTGGAACCATCAGTTATTGTGTGAGGGAACCGATAGCTACCCAGTAGTTGCTGGTATAAGCTTTGTTCATATAGAAAGACATAGAGTGCACCATGCAATGCTAAAAGATACCTGTCACAAGTTGGTTTTCATGAGTTGACACCTTGACAGTTTGACAGCAATGAAATGAAATTGACTTTGAACATTATTATTGGTTTTGGACTTTTTTTGTGAAAGTCAATTCTTTACTTCAACTTCAATTTGACCCTTGTGGGCCACTGTAGGTGGGTGTAAACGCAGAGGGAAGTGGGTGTGACCACAGAGGGAACTGGGTGTTGACATAGAGAGAGGTGGGTGTGGACACAGAGGGAGGTGTGTGTGGACACAGAGGTAGATGGGTGTGGACATATAGGGAGTTAAGTGTGGACACAGAGAGAGGGGGGTGTGGACATAGAGGGAGGTGGGTGTGGACACAGAGGGAGGTGGGTGTGTATATAGAGGGAGGTGAGTGAGTGAGTAATAGATGTTTAACGCCATTTCGACAGCTAAGGTCATATTCATGGCGAGAACTACATTACACAATTTCACAGGGGAATGTGTCAGTGCCCGCGCATATGTGCACCACACACATCCCCGGGCTTCCCTAGCCCACTTAAAAGGGTCTATATCTCCTCTTTCCTATCCCCTCAGGATGTGTGTGGTGCACATATGCGCGGGCACTGACACATTCCTCTCTTAAATTATCAACCTGTGAAGCATGGGATAGCCACTTAGTGCTGCTAAAGTGCTGTAAAACACAAATCAATCAATCAATCAACCACACACATCCCAAGGGATAGGAAAGAGGAGAAATAGACCCTTTTAAGTGGGCTAGGGAAGCCTGATAGAGGGAGGTATGTGTGCACTTAGAGGGGATGTGGACATAGAGAGGATGTGGATGTGTGAGGGGGTGCATGTGGACATGAGGCATGTGAGTGTATGTGGATAAAAGGGAATGTATGTACATAGATGGATGTGAGTGTGGACACATATACAGACATGTAAATATACTGGGACAGAAGGGGAATCTGACCAACAACCCTGCATACAAGTAAAGTCACCTTCTGCTAGGTGCTTGTGTGAGTTACCCAAATCAGGCTGGCTGGGAATGGGTACACTGTATAAGAGGTAAGGTAATCAGTACACAAGGTGGGCCCACTATGACCTGGATTGGGAAAGGGTCTGACTGCCTCTCACACTTAGTTGTATAGTAGTAGTATGCAGCTGCAATAAGGAGGGCTATTTCTGAACACAGCCAGTGGCCACACAAGTACATGTATGGGTTTGCAATCATGCCTTCAGATGTACAATATCACATATTATTGCAAATAAATATCCAGTCAAGTACTTAGGATTTCTTTTATGGATCATTGCAAATGCTGGTAAAGTGCTTGAATTAGCATTCATGAATATTGCACACAACAAGGTACAATGCCATTGGTAATATTGAGATACTAGTGCCATTTCCTATTTAGGTTTGTAAGTGCCCTTATGAATAGAGCAGCAAGAAAATGGTGACCTTTGCATGTCATAATGAATAGAAAATGGTGAAAAATGGCAAATTTATGCTTACCCACTGTTACCCTCAGTTTTTGGAGACAGGTCTTGTGTGTAGGTGAGCCAGGTGGAAATGACAGCTGAGGTGGGGCAGTGTAGCCCAAACTGGTTGGTCCTGTTGGTGTTTGGGAGTGCTCAGTAGGTATCAGCAGGGGGTGAGGGGGCACAGGGGTGGTTCTATTTCCATCTGATATGTCACATTCATTTTTCAAATCATACTCAAATATGTTCTCGACGGACACATGTCATAACATGGTATTTATGTGTTAATAGTCCATTAAATATCACATAGTTCATAGTGAGTCTATACATGAGGTGTGATGGACCTAGGCATAAACCTGTTACAGTGTATTTTTAATGGATGGAACTATGGCATGCATCCCATATGAAGGAAGTCTGGTGTAAATTTGAGATTTCCCCAAATATTTTCCCCAAAAAATGACACAAAAGAGAGTCAGAAAAGTTTTCCATGTGAGTATCTTGATGCTCATTTTTGAGAAGATTAATTCTTGACACTCAGCAATGATTGCTGGTCTCATATAAGTACCAGTGGTTAGTGGGGGTGGGGAGGTGTTAAAATAACTCTTCAGCACTAAAATTTCATAAGTACCTGTTTTGGATATGGACCAGGGGTAAAGACCAAACTAAATGTCTGAGTATTTATTTAGTACAGTGAATAAGGCACAGTGAGATTTTGGGTGCTTTTACACGGTTAAGTAGACAGCACAGACAGTGTTAAATGATGCTTTTACATTCACCCATGTATGCCCCAGAAATCCCCCTCCCCATCTGACTAAAATGACCTGTTCTGTAAGTGTGTACCACAGGTGGTTTGCCTGCACCCTACAACCTTGACAGTCTAAATTTAGCTGACTCTTTACTTAGTGCCCGTAAACAACTTAGCATGCCCTATAATCATTGAGTGCCTATTTGCCAGGCCTCTAAATGCTACCTAACTCTTTAAGGTCTGCTGATGCAGTAGTGTAACGTGCCCATTGGCTGGCATGTTTTACCGATGAAGACTTGGGGAGTCTGCTTGCCAGCACTTTATTGGGGCATCATGCTGATCTTCCCAAAGCGTAAGCATGATGCTTGAATGAAGCCCTGCCTGCATTAATGCATCATGACAACCAAAATGCATTAATGCATTAGGGTTAGCCCTTAAAGGGTTTAACTCTGTTCAAGACATGTCTAGCAAACATGCACATTTAGTGAGATATCAATATGCACATTTTGTGAGATATAAATCATAATTATTAGACGGGAGAGTGAGTGAGTAATAAATGTTTAACACCATTTCGACAACTGAGGTCATATTCATGGTGAGAACTACATTACACATCTTCACAGATGAATGTGTCAGTGCCCATGCATATGTGCACCACACACATATTAGAATGGGACACATAATATTATGATTCAATCAACTTTATGTATCAATTTTGTCAGTAGCTTAAGTCAATCAATTTTCCTTTTTTATTGGGGGGCAAGGCTCTCCCTCTTTTTTTCTGCCTCGCTCTCTTTCTATTTTGCTCTCTTTCTCTCTCTTCCCTCCCTCTATTGCCTTCCTCTCTTTCTCCCGTTTCCCTCTCCCTTTCTCTCTCTCTCTCCTTTCCCTCTCCCTCTCTCTCTCTCTCTTTCTCTCTTTATATCTATCTCTCTTGCTCTCTCTGTGCCTCTCTTGCCCTCTCATTTCTTTCCATCTCACTCCCTCTCTCTGTTCTTTGGACCAAACCAGGATTCCATGCTCACACAGAGGCCCCTGGTGGACTCTGGCATCTTCACTTTATGCTGAAGAATCAGACTTATGTGTATAAATCTCACTAGAGGGCCCTGTTAAAAACTGGGGAATATCAGGGTAATTCACGGGATTGTAGGTACTATTCCCAGGATCTTCCCGAGAATATATGCTCACAGATTCACCAGTCGTTCACGGGATTTTCCCGTGTCTTGTTTCGAGGGAATACATGCACCATACAGAAATTGAATGTAAATGTATGTAGCTTACATTACTGGGTAATGTATGTTTGTGTATTGTTATTGGTTTGATGGTTGATAAACTTTGTATATATTGTAGATGAGCTCTTCTCATGGACCTTTACAGAAAATAATTTGTTGTTTGGTATGAGTTTGGTCAATGATCTTCACAGAAAAATCAATTAACTATCTAAATGTGACATGCTACTCAGTAAGGATTATATCAATGAATATCTATAAGACTATATACATATGTCTGTCTGTATATATTCATTGGAATACATAACATTACATACTTACAATTATCTTCCTTTGCGCAGAACCGGGTGCTCAGAAATGGAACTACAACAGCCAGCTACTTTGCCACAATCCATCTGGAGGCATCCCTTATATTGGCAGAAATAATAGGTGAGCTATTTCATTTGAGGAGTTTTCTTTGCTTTCAACACCAGGATCCCATTAATTACTGATCAAATGCTGGTTATTACAATACAGCTGTCGTGTATTTATCCAAGAAACCGAGCATATTCTTGCTTCCCACTGTATGAAATCAGTAAGTGGAGATGTGATTGGGGAGAAAATGGTAATATGTCTATTAGTCAGCATGATGCATGAATGCAGCCGTGGTGAGTAACTCGCCAAGGCTATACATCCATGCAACCTGCTGACCCTATGGGGCTGATGCACCACCGGAGGGTCGGCATGATGCACAAATGAAGTGCTGGCGAGCAGACTTGCCAGCATTTCATGGGTGCATCATGATGACGAATGGGAATGATGCACGCCTGCATCAGCAGCCCCTTAAGCATCACTAATTCTTCCCCTTTGTTGCTTCCAGAGGAGTTAGGACAGAGGGCGCACATTGGGAAAGTAAACATGGATAGGAACTGTCCTGACACCTACCGGGAAACGACGGAAGCTAGCCTCAGGGACACCCAACAGTAAGGAATTAGCTCTCACTTGATATAAGAAAAGTTAGTCTTTGAGCCCAAATGAGATTAAACTGGCTTCCAGGCACATGGCCTATAAGACAAATGGCCTTAAGTCTTATAGCCCCACGTCATATGGCCGAAAAAAAAAGTGGCCGAAAAGACAGATGGCCGAAAAGACAGATGGCCGAAATTTCTTTTTTGTCTTGTATCTGTACCATAAGACCCCCATACCACACCATACAACCCCCATACAACACCATACCACACCATACGACCCCCATACTACACCATACGACTCCCATACCACACCATACGACCCCATACCACACCATACGACCCCCATACCACACCATACGACCCCCATACCACACCATACGACCCCATACCACACCATACGACCTCATATCACACCATACAACCCCCATACCACACCATACAACCCCCATACCACACCATACGACACCATACCACACCATACGACCCCATACCACACCATACGACCCCATACCACACCATACAACCCCCATACCACACCATACAACCCCATACCACACCATACAACCCCCATACCACACCATACGACACCATACCACACCATACGACCCCATACCACACCATACGACCCCCATACCACAACATACGACCCCATACGACCCCATACCACACCATACGACCCCCATACCACACCATACGACCCCATACTACACCATACGACCCCCGTACCACAACATACGACCCCATACGACCCCATACCACACCATACGACCCCCATACCACACCATACGACCCCATATTACACCATACAACCCCCATACCACACCATACAACCCCCATACCACACCATACGACACCATACCACACCATACGACCCCACACCACACCATACGACCCCCATACCACACCATACGACCCCCATACCACACCATACGACCCCATACCACACCATACGACCCCCATACCACACCATCTGACCCCATACCACACCATACGACCCCATACCACACCATACGACCCCATATCACACCATACAACCCCCATACCACACCATACGACACCATACCACACCATACGACCCCACACCACACCATACGACCCCCATACCACACCATACGACCCCCATACCACACCATACGACCCCATACCACACCATACGACCCCCATACCACACCATCTGACCCCATACCACACCATACGACCCCATACCACACCATACGACCCCATATCACACCATACAACCCCCATACCACACCATCCGACCCCATACCACACCATACGACCCCGTACCACACCATACAACCCCCATACAACCCTAAAAAATTCTCCCCCTCGTGAACATTTGTCTATGTATTGTGTGGTATGGTCTGGTATGGTGTGGTATTGTGTGGTATGGTGTCGTATTGTGTGGTATTGTGTGGTATGGTGTGGTATGGTGTGGTATTGTGTGGTATGGTGTGGTATGGTGTGGTATGGTATGGTGTGGTATTGTGAGGTATGGTGTGGTATTGTGTGGTATTGTGTGGTATGGTGTGGTATTGTGTGGTATGGTGTGGTATGGTGTGGTATTGTGTGGTATGGTGTGGTATGGTGTGGTATTGTGTGGTATGGTGTGGTATTGTGTGGTATGGTGTGGTATGGTGTGGTATGGTGTGGTATTGTGTGGTATGATGTGGTATGGTGTGGTATTGTGTAGTACTGTGTGGTATGGTGTGGTGTGGTATGGTGTGGTATGGTGTGGTATGGTGTGGTATTGTGTGGTATGGTGTGGTATTGTGTGGTATTGTGTGGTATGGTGTGGTATTGTGTGGTATGGTGTGGTATGGTGTGGTATGGTGTGGTATGGTGTGGTATGGTGTGGTATTGTGTAGTACTGTGTGGTATGGTGTGGTGTGGTATGGTGTGGTATGGTGTGGTATGGTGTGGTATGGTGTGGTATGGTGTGGTATGGTGTGGTATTGTGTGGTATGGTGTGGTATGGTGTCATATTGTGTGGTATTGTGTGGTATGGTGTGGTATGGTGTGGTATGGTGTGGTATGGTGTGGTATTGTGTGGTATGGTGTGGTATGGTGTGGTATTGTGTGGTATGGTGTGGTATGGTGTGGTATGGTGTGGTATGGTGTGGTATTGTGTGGTATTGTGTGGTATGGTGTGGTATGGTGTGGTATGGTGTGGTATGGTGTGGTATTGTGTGGTATGGTGTGGTATGGTGTGGTATGGTGTCATGTGGTGTGGTATGGTGTGGTAGGGTGTGGTACGGTGTGGTATGGTGTGGTATGAGTGTGGTATGAGTGTGGTATGGTGTTGTATGGAGGGTATGACACTATTTCGGCCATGTGTCTTTTCGGCCATGTGTCTTTTCGGCCATGTGTCGTTTCGGCCATATCTCATTTCGGCCAAGTGCCTTTTCGGCTATGTGACGTGGGGCTAAATGTCTGGGGGCTGTTTGTCTTCAGGGCCATAAACCAGGGAACCGATTAAACTGTGTCTGAGCACCAATTCTGGATATTAAACCAGACAATACGTTTTTGGATTGCTACAGGTCTAAGAAACTTAAATCACTTTAATAGATACCATGGGTTGTCCAGCTGAACATAGCATAGCACTCAGATAGCATATATGATAGGCAAATGTTGAAGGATTTGTAGATGAGTGAGGTGTTAAGCACGATCTGGTATGTATGGTGCTGCCACCTGGTTTGGATATTGCTAGTATTGCCAATAGCTAGCCAATACTGCTGTGCATCTTGAAGTATTCTGAGGGGTAGCTGGGCACCCCAAATATCTAGTAAAGCTTTTTGGGGTCCTTGGATATGTAGCAATGTTAAAAGCATTGCCTGGTTTTCTATCCAGCATAGGTACTGAGAAATGTTTGGGACCAAGGACTATGTAACCTACCTTGTTGTCATGATATAACGTGTCTTGATAGCCTTCATAGTGAGTAAATGGATTGTGACTCAAAATGGTTTAAATGTTCTTGACATCATATCAATTCAGAGGATTTTGCATTTCATTTCAGGTTTGTCAATGTCATTGTCGAGAAGCAGGTAAACTTAACCTTAACTCAACATGTTTTCATAAGACTCTTTTATTAATTCAAATCACAATGACCAATCGAGCATTATCAACATTCAGCATTGAACCCTTTCTTGTGTGGGAGAGATCATTTTTAACAACAGGGGGTGGGTGAGTGATTGAGGGGGGGGGGGCAAAGTAATTTTACCTGTTTTCAGAGGCAAAAGGATTATGACCCTCATGGGGGACATTTTTTTCTTGTGGACCCGCCACCTCCCAGTTGTTAAAAAAAAGTGACCACTTAATATACCTTCTCCGTCCCAAACCATCACCAAAAAATATTAGCATAAAAATCAACATATTTTCAGATACAGTCAAACCAAACTGTATAGCCCTCAAAATTGATTATGTTGTTAAATATTTAATTTAATTTATATTTTATGTAATGTTGTCATTATAGAATCCATTATTAACACCGGTAATCACACCACGATTCCCACCCAGTACCTCGTCCAGCCTCAT
This sequence comes from Acholoe squamosa, assembly GCA_949317995.1. Classification (NCBI taxonomy): domain Eukaryota; kingdom Metazoa; phylum Annelida; class Polychaeta; order Phyllodocida; family Polynoidae; genus Acholoe; species Acholoe squamosa. The sequence goes on along the minus strand of OX439045.1, from coordinate 11,829,912 downwards.
GGTCGGGCTGGCATCCATGGCCAAGGAACACAACCTGCCAATACAGGTAGGTAGTTAAATTATCAAAATCAATTCATGTTCATTGCATAGACAGAGGCATGGCATTTTTTTGTGCTTATACATGGGTGCTCAGAATTTTCAGGATGTCACGCTGCCACTTTTTAGGAAGGGTTGGGCCCGTCACTCTGGTACTTCTTATGTATATATGCCAACGTACCGAGAATCATTTTCTAAACCCCTTCGTTCCAAGCATCAATTTGTAGAACCTCTGTTCATGAGCATCACTTCTTGCCCATGTCTAGGCACTAGAATTGTGAGGTGTAGGAGTTGGCTTCCAGAATGTTGATAGCCATGGCCAAGAAAAATAAAAGGTGTGTTTCCAGTACCATAGCTCAAAGAGCTAGGGTTGGTAGGTCGGATTTTTTTTTTTTTTTTAATTTTTCTTTTTACATTTATATAGAAAATGTTAGGGCACATATTAATGGATGTATCAAATTCTTTGATTTCATTGTAAAATAATGATGGGAAAATGACAATTGTGTGAGAGGGGAAGAACACGAAAAGGATACAGGAAAAATCTTCAAAAAGTAAGGAAAAATTTCTTTAAAATATGAAAAAAAAAATGAGACATAATTCTTCAAAATCATTTTTGTCTCTGTTTTGCTAGGGTCGGTCGGGTTACTGGAAACAAACCTTTTTTTATTTGGCCCAACTAGTCCTTTTGCCCCTTGGTCGGATACCACACATATATGCTGTGCTATCTATTAATCAAAACTCAAACGAATATTAGATTGGTTTATCTATTTGTTGACAGAGTCCAGGTATTGTCGTCATGATGTTTACATAGAGCCCTGTTGAACATTTTGTAATTGTTATTGCTGAATTCTTACATCATGCCAACCCAACAAGGTTGGTACACTCTCAATAGCAAGATGCAACAATTAAGTAATGGCAACAATGAAGTAATGGCGAGTTACTCGCCAGCAATGTAATGGTGCATCATGACATGAATGAAGAGACATTCTATGGTCCTAAAAGTATCAAAACAGACTTTCAAGACCCCGCATGAACAGCCCAGAATCTTTATTTTCAGAGTCACATTTCAGAAAACAAAGATGAAGTGAAATGGATAGAGGAACTTTTCCCTCAACAAGCATCCTACGCAGATGTCTTCAGAGCCTATGGGTTTCTCTCGAATAAGGTAAGGTGACCCCGGGACTTAAGTCTGTAGTTACTTGAATTTTTATTTGTCCTTATACTATTTCTTCTCTCTCCAAACTCGATCTTTGAAAAGGTTTTGCATGGTGAGTGAGTGCAGGAAAATATTCAATTTATTTTCCAGTATATCAATTTCTTTTTGTCAGTTCCTTTTCAGTGTAGGTCTATACATTATGTATTAAATTTTGTTACAGACAGTGCTAGCCCATGGCGTACATCTCAGCGACTTGGAGTTGGAGACATTACGGGACGCTGGCACATCCATAGCACATTGCCCCAACTCAAACATTAGGTGAGTGCATGGTTTAATTATACACAAAAGATATTCTAAGGTGACTTGCGACTTTGTGCATGGAAGTTCCTGTAACATAGTCATCGTCGTGCGACATATCTGTGCAGCTACATCTATTTTGTAGCACTGCAGTGAAATCTTCAATGTATAAAAAAGAAAAAAGGTCGTCGAGATAACTAAGGAAATCTTGTCCCAACGTTGCCAGAGATCCGTCGTTGTTTTCACAGAGATGTCTTTATTTTCAATGCTTATGTCACACATATCATGATAGCTCTGTCTCATAGGACTGCCTAGGTCTTGCGTGGACTTTAGATAATGCCAATCTAAGACTTAGATAGGCACTTGGAAAACTCGCAGCACTGGGCCCAGAAGTGCAGTCAAGCATGGTAGACTAAAATTGGCCCCTCTATTGGAGTTTGACTTATATGCCTGTGTGGGTTTTCGGTCTTTCTAAGGTTCTATTGTACAAATAAATGCATGAATATCAAATCTGAAAGGTCTTTATTGGGACTTGTGGCTGATTATCATAAAAAGTCCATTTTGATAGAGAACTTGCTTCATGTGTAATTACAGGCAGATTGAAGGGGTAGCAGGGGGTTTTCAAGGTGCCACATCTTCGCAAATAATTAAATGCCTGCCATCTCCTTGAAGAAAATGATATCATGGAAGCTCACTAGACAGCACCAATGAAGAGCCCATAGCCACCCCACAGGTGGTATGTTCGACCCCTGGCCAAACTGACTTGCGTTAGCTACTTGAGTGACCTGCGGGGTTATCGGATTGGCTACCAGTCTGTGACATAAATGGGTCAGGGCAGGTTGTTGTGTAAGTTACAGAGCCTCAGACCTCTGTTTGTATCCCACAGTGCACCATTCCTATGCTACAAACAGATGTCACATGACTTCCTGTGATACATGTGTCTGGGTCTGGCCTTACTCAAGTAAACCCAGTTGGTAATTGGAGCAGAACTCCGTAAGTTACGAAGCCAGGGGTCGAATGTACTAACTGAGGCATGCCTAGTTCAGACACTATTTGTCAGATGTCACCCCAGTATTGATAAATGATCATTTGTTACCTTCTTCCAAGTTGATCTCCTCCCTCTCAAAGTACTTGTTAGTAAAAGCTTGCTCTACAGAAGGTCTATTATAGTTCATAAGGTACCACCTTTGTTCTACAGTGTACATGAAACCATACAAAAAGGCTCCCTGAAAGGGTTGGGGTCAATGTGACTGATGTTAATGAGGTAATTAAACAGAGAAGGTAGCCTAGTGTGATTGGTACCAATCTCCCACTGCCAGGCTAGTACAATCTATAGGAGGTGCTTGCTAACCTAACTCCTCCACATTCACATTGATTTCTCTGCTTCTACTTGTGATAGAAACATAATCAAATATGTTCTGGAAAGGAATCAATGTGGCCTATCACATGGGAGGATAAAATTGTGAAATTTTGTTATTTGAAAAGTGCCTACATGATGCCATCTACAATTTCTTTTTCTAAAAATGCAATTTCTCATTCCTAACCTCTTAACTTTTTTGTTTTGGGAAGCTAAATACTTCAATCCTATATGTGGCCTATTTCATGGTATACAAATTCAAATTCATTGCAGTCTATCTAGTGGACTTTTCGACACACGGAACGCACTGAAGCTCGGTGTGAATGTTGGACTTGGAACGGGTAATTCAGCTTTATGAAACTTGTTATCTTATGACCTGCTCTTTGTGATCTGGTGATTCGTCAACATTGTAACCTGATTGATAACAAAATTGGGGCTGTATTGTCCGTGCAAACAGAAATTTCCTGCGCCAAATGTCTATTTTAAAGAAATCAGAGAAAATATTGATTCTCATGCCCTTTCCCGTATACATGTACACTTATAGGCATTTGGGCTAATAACAGGTGGGGGGTATCTCAATACTCTTTTTATTTCATGTGAAAAACAACTCTCCATAGACTTATTACTAGAGTGGCGTACACCCCGGCGTACACCACACTCTCAGTGGCATAACATGTCTTATTTATATGTGTGCTAAATTCATTGAATTTAAGCATTTACATATCATAATAACATGAAATAGGTACAAAACTGAACTCCCTGGGATACATTTTCTTTGTTCCACCCCTCGGAGTATGAGGTTGGCTTTACTGCCTGGTGACTGTCCCCCCCCCCCACACCTCGGGCTTTGCCCTGTTGGGAGACAGCCCCTCAGGATGAATCAATGAAAATGTATCCCGCGGTCGTTCAGTTCTGTTTATGTACTTCCCGATTTGAAATAATTCCCACACCTTTCCTCACACAGATGTATCAGGGGGTTATAGTCCCTCCATCCTGGATGCACAACGTCAGGCAGTACACACATCTAAGATCACCAGTTTCACCAAAGACACCAGCAACACACCTATAACATACCAGGACGCCTTCCGCCTCGCCACACTAGGCGGCGCCACAGGTAGGGGGACTTCTATTTTAACCATTATATCTCTAAAATCCCGTACACACGGGCCAAAAATATGATGATATAAAATCTTAATGTAGAAACTCCTAGGAAAAAGTGTTCTAAGAGGAAAAATCTTAATAGTTTTGCATGCAAACTTTTAACACAAATAAATCTTAAGTAGAAAATCCTAGGATTTTTTAACAAAAATGTATGCCACACACAGGATTCTTCCGACTTAAGGCTCAGAATTCTAAGATTTCGATCACTAAGATTATTTGACATAGGATGATTGTTACCTAGGATTTTCTGACATAGAAGTATTACTGGTCGTGTGGCCGGGCCTTAATGCATTAGTGCATTATGCGCATTGGTTGTCATGATGTGTTGATGAATTGCTATACTGACTCTATATACTCACATGGCGGTGTCGGATGCAGAATGTCGCTACCATGCAAAATGTTTCCAGCATTCTTCCAACAGACTTTGCACCCTCTAAATCGTATCATGCAAGATCAAAACATCTGCTAGAAGAGTGATAAACTTTACTTAATCTTGAAACAAATAGTTTTTTCTTTGAGAGGAAGAAACCATGAAAATATCCCTCTCCTCTTAAAGAAATTGAAAAAAACAACAACCCTAATGATACTGCCCCTAGGCCGTAGAACTATGATTAATGCAAAGTGTAAATTGTATATCCATGGAAACATTTCTCGTGGAGCGACATTTTGCATACTACAGCGGCACATTATTGGCATCATGGAGATATCTCCTGGAGCGTATCAACCCTGTAGCATTAGAATGATGCATGAATGCAAGTTACCGAGTTACTTATATATTCTGACAAAGATGGAAAATCCTCACCCATTTTCAAACAAACTCCTGAAATTGGGGGTTCTGTTTAATGTCCCCCACGGTTTGAAATGAGTTTTACTTCCTATGCTGTGTTTTAATTCTCGTCTTCATCTCCCCCCCCCCTGCAGCTCTTGGCTTACAAGACACCATTGGAAACTTCACGATCGGCAAAGACTTTGATGCCTTACTTGTAGACACAACGTGCTGTGATAGCCCCTTTGATGTTTTCCAAGAGAATTCAAGTTCAGAAATAATTGAAAAGTTTTTACATTTAGGTGGGTACTCAATACTTAGTAATATAATACATGTGTAAGTGTGTCCTTTGTGGATCATTTTCTGATTTCTATATGTCTCAGGAACTTCTAAGGGTGTGATCATTTTCAACAAAAGGGAGGGGTCTGAAATTTGTCCGACCCCCCTTTTATTCTTTAGTAGAACGCAGGTTTTTTTTGCTTAATCTGGTGACATTTTTTTGCCCCCACCCCCAAGAGGGGTCTGAATTCTTTTGGTCTCTCCCCCAAAATGGGTCTATTTTTTTTTGCCCCCCCTCCCTTGTTAAAAAGAATGACCACTCCCCTTCCCTTGGAAAGCCCTCCTGACATATGATATGTAGCCAAGACACAACATATTGTAGTTAGAACAGATGAATTTTAGGATTCCTGTACTCCGTATTAACTAGATGCAATTTATTCCCACTCCAGGTGACGATCGCAATCTCAAGGAGATCTACGTCGCGGGAAAATGTGTACATAACAGAAACAAAAAATCCTAATACCACCGAGAGCATAATATAATTGTAGATGCTAAAAATAATCATTCACGATGAATCCCAGGAGGGTGTTGCTCCTATATAGTAAAAGGAAGAGCTGGCAAAAAGTGCCCTTGTTTCCAGTCCTTTCTTTTCATGTAGCTATAAATTGTGCATTTTGTTGCTCACAAGTGGTCAATCAAGTACGCTGCTGAAAAAGGGGGATTTGAGTAGGTACCTAGTTGGGAGAAGTCAGTCAGTATAATAAACTTTAGAGCGTGTGACATGAGTAGGTACCTGGTAGTGCAGCTCTTTCTATTTTAAACAAGGCAGGTGACTTTTTAGACTAATGTGGTGAGTGCAAGTACTTAGGTGAAGCAGTGCACGACTTGTTTAGAAAAGAGGGCACATACTCACAGCTCTTTTTACAATAGGAGCAACACCCTCCTGTAGACCTGCCAACCAGTCCCTAAGCGTATACAGAGCTCCTTGAGCGGCAGACGGTGTGGAATCCCCACACTAAATCCCTAGGACACTAGGACAGTACAGTAACACACTGTGTTACAAGGATTCTTGGTGAAAATAACGTGAAAACTTCACCATATTAGTCCATGGAGGGCGAGACATCAGTGTGCGTTGTGGATTTCTTGAGTCTTTAAATGATAAAGATGCTCTAGGACTTTGACTAAAGAAATATCTGATCACCTCGCATTTTCTTATTAGCTGTACTAAGGAGTAAACTTTCCCATATGAAAAATTGAGGAACTGAAAAAAATCCAAATATTAGGTTGCACCTCATTTTAAAGCAACTAGTCTTTTGTTGACAGAGATTTAAATGTGGGGAATTGGTGTAATATCATACATGTAGCGTAGGAAATCAGACTACAATCATTTAGCTGCTATTTTTGTAAATGTAATGTGCAACTTTTGTCTTTGTTCAGGTGTTCCACATGGCAGACAGTGGAATGTCCATGCTGTGTATGCCTTGTGTTGTGTACATCATTTATGATTAAATCAATTTATTAGCCTTCACTTCACTCTCAGTATGCTCATTCATTCTAAACCTATATATGACAGCTGTGGATAAAATGACAAAAGATGATAAAGTCATGTCAGAGAATATGGCTTTAATCATTCTTTGATGCAACTTCCATTCTGTTTCAGCAGACTTTTAAACATTTCAGTTTGCAAATTTTCCGTTTCCATTGGACATTTTTAGATAAGCTTAGGTCTAGAAACCAGCACCTTTACATAATTATATCTGCTAAATCAGTTTTTTTTTTCAATTTGAATCATTTCAAGCCTTTTATCATAATGCATAAGTTACACCCCAATACAGAAAGGTTCTGTTCCTTCAGTCCTCAGGTAGTACAGGCCCTCCTGCTGCTGGTTTCCCTTAGTACCTGAATAACCCATCAGGGGGCAGTTCTCACACCTGTCACATCCATCCTGGAAAGTAAAAAGTAAAAGAATAATAACAATTTAATCAAAATTATTTAGAGCATTGGCGTTTTCTTTCTGTTGGGCTGCTGAATGCTAGATGTGAATTGAAACAAATAAAACAAAGGGAAATTTGTGTCACGAGGAACGTCGCCTCCCACGTCTCCACTGTTGCACGTGGAGCTTGGGCAGCTCACCTGACCAGGCTTATTCTCATTTTAAGATTTTAAGATTTTACATAATCCATTTTTTTTCATTTCTTAAAATCATATTTTTAAAATCTGTTCCACACTCTGTTAAAACACAACATTTAGGTGTTTGTGGATCATTTATGGTTATTTTCATCTCATTCAAGCTCAGAAAGGGGGTCCGATCGACCTAGCCAAAGGTGTTTACAGTGCACATTGTATTTCCAATGGATGGACTTTTATTGTGTACTAAAGTAGGAAATTCACTATAAATCTAACAATTCCTTCAAATATGTGCTGAAAGTAAGTATGATCTATGTAAACATCATGGGAAGATTGCGAAGATTGATTTTTGAGCCCCAACCATCGGGCTATGTCACTTTAACTCTTCCTTTACCAGAGTATTTCAGAGCAGATTTTTGGGTTTCAGTTCATAACATAAACTCTCAAAAACCATTGGAATTGTGTGAATATTCCAATTAGAAGGGAAATGGTGACTAGTTAAGCTAGGCTACCAAGTCAGATAGAACGACACCCAAGTTTTCTCTATCTAGTTTAATTACTGAAATATATCATCATAAAGGTGGTGTCATGATGAGAAAAGTTGATCTTATGGATTCACTTCAAATTGCAATATCTCAGCACTCCCTTTATCAATTGCACTGATATGAAGTGCATATTGTAGTAAATATCTACCTTTGTTGGAATTATGGCAGATAATGAATTTCGGAAGACATTCTTTTTCGGTTACCATGGCAACCAAAACATGCAAAATCGGCATTTTTTTTCATATCTGTTGCCATGGTAACCAGCCAAAATGGCTAATAATGCATCAAAATACACTAAAAATTCCCATGCCATTTTGTTAAGCATGAAAAAATGTACAAAATCAATTTTCACCAAAAAAACAATATTATTTGACATTTTTCATGATTTTTAGTCTAAATATTGATTAAATCTATGGAGAACTTTTAGGGTAATTTAAGATTTTGTCTCAAGTTTGTAAAACTGCCATGCTAAAAGTATAAGAGATAGAGACTAACTCTTTGGACTCTGTGGAGAACCCAACTTAAGTTAAGTCTAACAAATCAATGGATTTTGTGGAAGTTATAGTGTTCTCAAAATTGGTCAAAAATCGGCCAAAATCGGCCAAAACTACGCATTAATGCGTAGTTGGTAAAGGAAGAGTTAAGCAAAGGAACACATTATTCCAATATTTTGTGTGCATACGTACAGGCATATTCTTGGTGCTTTCACACTTGTAGGTGGCCATGAGGCAGGGGTTGTTGATGGAATATATGAACAGTGCTGTAGACCGTGAGTGACTGCAGGAGACTGGGACAGAAACAAAAAAGAAAATTAATTCTAGTCCATATTCACATATGAGACCTTTTCTATGACAGTCTCATTAAATTTACAATGGATTTGCCAATAGATACTCTTTCTTTTCAAAACAAGTAATATATTTCCGGAATAAAACCATTTGGTTTGAAATTGTGGACATAAAATTGAGGTTTTCTACGTATCAGAATCTTTGTTCGATGATGATATCATTTTTCTATTGCACAACACAAAACCGTACAGATTCCATAAAGAATAATTAGTGCTGTCATACAATGTGTAGGCTTATATGTACAACCACCTTGTGTGATCTGCACTGTACAATTTAGTTGGTGATTGTCTAGCTGGCCTAGAAAGTGAATGTGGTGGTCGTAGGGCCATTTGGTGATCGTTAATCATTCACAGAGAAAAGGAGACTGATCGCTTTGACACATACTGCACAGGTCATGATTGTCTCCCACATGACATGTGTGAAAGGCATGTTGAATGAGGTTGACACTCTCACATTTGGTTCGTCAACTCCACTTGACATGCGTAATGAAGACAGTTGTCATGGTGACATATGTGCCATGTCCCAATGACATGTGTCAATTCAAGTTGACATGGATATACATGTCATTTTGTCAGGAAGACTTTTTGCAGTGTTCTGAAACATACCCCAGCAATCTGTTTAACATTACACCTACCTGTGCCATAGGGCTGGACTGTGTCAGGGCTCATCTTCATCATAAGGCGCTTAGCCTGGGACACTGTACAAAAATAAATAAAGTCAGGTATACCCATAGGATCTGCTAGGCTAACTAGGTCAAACAACATAGTGAGACATTTTACCTATTCAATGGATATACGGGTAGTATTTAAATGCCTTTGTGTATCGAACGAAGAGGTCAAATACATAAGCAAATGTCCACTACCATGGGATTTACATCGTATTCCCACTATATGGCTTCGTGGGATAAGCCAGTCCCACAGAGGGGAATACGATGTAAAAAAAATCCATGGAAGTGGACTTTTGCATTTATTTTATGTAAATAACTTCTTCCCGTAGAGATTGCATTGCGGAGCCGATCGCCACACCCCCAGTGGCGTAACGTGTCTCGATCCACCACAGCGGCTGATCCACTACTGCAGCCTCGTTCTGGGTGCATGTAAACATTCAAAATGGCGGACCAGCGCTTGTACGGGGAACTACGGTACCGGATTTTGATAATTTTTCCTTATTTAAACCTCTAAAAACATAAAATAAATATAGAACTAAACTCCCCTGGTATCCTCGGTGGCCTATCCACCCCTCGGGAGTTGTCTCCCCCTCGGGCTAACGATCCACCACGAGGGAGACAACTCCCTCGTGGTGGATCGACCACCTCGTACACCACGGTTGTTTAGTTCTATCTATTTATGTCATGGCCTAGGGGGTTATTTTGCTTTTAAATAAAGAAAAAAGGCTCAGATCTGTTAAAAATCCAAGATGGCAGACATACATTTAATACAGCCACATTGTATTCCACCCCCCCCCCATTGAATCTGACATGTCCAGTACTGTTCTATAGTAATGATCGTATCTGCCATGACATAAATGAATGTATACACATGTGTAGCATCAAGAAGGTACTGCCAGTGCACCATTATTTGATCCTTTAAAGGCTGCTGATGCAGGAGTGCATCATGCCCATTGGCTGTCATGATGCACCAATGAAGTGCAGATGAGAATGATTGCCAGCATTTCTATGGAGCATCATGCCGACCCTCCGAGAGTGTATCAAGCCTGTAGGGTCGGCATTGGTGCATGAATGTAGCCCTGGCGAGTTACTCACCAGAGTTACATTTATGATGCATTAATGCATTAGTGGCCCTTTAAAGGGTGTGTGCATCACGATGGAAAAAGAACAGAGAATGCAAAAGTATCACGAGGCAATAATAAAATAGGCGATATATCTGCATCAGGCCTAATGAAATAGTTACGTTACTGGCAAAATTCAATGGATAATATGGTCTTTCTAAAATCGTCAAACTACATATCTCAAATCAAGTAATTTGCTCAGTCAAGAACATTTCTCTTAAAGCTCAAATGATGACATTTCATGAGAAATGGTCTAAATAAGCATATTTACCATATTGAGGGTTAGTGTCATAGGTGAGACAACCAGGCTGAATGTATGCTTTATTTGGGTAGAAATCAATGTGTCCACGGGCCTTCATGCTACCTGGATAAAAGTCATTTAAAGATGCAATAGTTTATCTATGTAAGAAAGAAAGTAAGTACTAACCGTAGGTAGATTTTCTATAAGTTATAAATTGATTATTCTAAACTTGACCATAAATGTGTCTATAAAACTTTCTGTCGTTCTTTAGTTCTTTTTGTTTTTACTCTAAAAAGGAAAGAAAGAAACTATGGTCGATTTTATTATGATAATGTCCTGACTTCTACAAGTTCCTGCAAACCCAGATGGTGATTTTTTTTCATATTTGATATATGGACAAACCCAATACGGTCTCCGTATAGTACAGACCCTATAAGACTTGTACTGACCGAATGGTATGAGCCCCGCTCCATGTGTGTGGATGGTCTGCACGAAGTCAGCGTCATCCTTGGTAAGACCAGCCTCCAGGTCCAGACGGTTCCACTGGGGCCCTGCAGGGTCCAAACCTGACAAGGAAAGGTTATGACATACAGTTATCTTACACACAGCTATCAGAAGTTACCTGAAGTGCTCAAATTTCAGAGCCAAGGTGGGAGTTTGCACGTGCCCTAACCCGGGGCCCTAACCGCCAAACCTTTCTTGTGAGTTAACTGTGAACTATTAGGAAATTCAGAGGCATATGAAGCAAATCTTCATTGGGGGGCCCAGTGGGGGCCCCACCACAACCATCCTAAATTGTTGGCTGAAGCGTGATGACGCCTATACATACATATAGAATTTTACAGAAAAGTAATTTTTGGGGAATTTTAGACATGATTTGAGGCTCAGGTCCCCATTTTCCCTATCCCATTACCATATTAATCATATTTGAGATGCAAAGTTTTAGCTGCTTATCCAATCTATTATAAATTCTTGGCAAATTTTGGGGGGGCCCAGACATACTCAGGCCCCCTTTCCTTTTAGATTGGTGGGGGGGGGCCTGGGCCCCCCTAGCCCCCCTCTTTCCTACGCCCCTGGGAAACATTCCCAACTTGCCTGATGTGAACTAGGTTTCTTAGGCCATATCAGGCACCAAATCTCATTTATGAATGAATCATAACTTCGGGAACATGTACGTTATCAAAGTGAGGTTTCGAGATCAGAACCAGAAGTTGCTGACGTTAGCACACGCCTGGGGACCTCAGGGACACTGTCCAAACCCAAAGGTCTTTCTCTATACATGTAGTAAACCAAGAACATGAAAGCACAGTACAGTCCATAAGAAGCTAAGTGTTGTCATTGAGGTCTAACTTACGTCATTGAGGTCTAACTTACGTCATTGAGGTCTAACTTACGTCATTGAGGTCTAACTTACGTCATGGAGGTCTAACTTACGTCATTGATGTCTAACTTACGTCATTGAGGTCTAACTTACCGATGATTCTGCCTAGCTTGGTTTCCTTGCCTGCCAGTCCACAGGCATGGGCTCCGAGGCTATGTCCCACGCAGGTAACCTGTTTGAGGCTAGCACCACCATTAGTGACGAGGTTATCCACCAGGTGCGCCACCTCCCTGCCGATCACCCGGGTGTTAGCTACTGCCTTGAAGTAGTTGACGATGTGTGCTCCTTTACCCCAGCCTACGATTACCACGTTCAGGTCATCCTGTTAGGAAAAAAGGAGAGGAAATAATTATACAAAAAAAAAATGGGAATGCAACCGTTGGCATGGCAAGTCACAGATCGGTCACTTGGCTGCCCCTCATTCTGTAGAAACAGGTTTTTGGGTTCTTTAATTTAATCAATTCAATTAGGGCACCTTTAAATGTATCAAATGCAGGTGATACTAGCCATCCATTCCTAGTGCTGGAATGGTCCTGTATTGGCCCAACGAAGAAGAATGACTCGGAAGTGATAGGTCAAAAATATCCATAAAGCACAAGTTATGTCCTGTAACCCGAAAAAAGACTTACCCCCCCCCCCCCCAAAAAAAAAAAAAAAAAAAAAAAAAGAAGGGTGGGTAAAACTGGAGGAAAAGAGAGTATGTTGTTACCTTAGTAAGTAGTGTGTCCTTGACCTCGGTCAGCCATGGAGCGGTGATGTCATTGTTGTAACCGTGTACGATAAAGAAGGTTGGCCTTCTGCTGTCAAAGTTACTCCTAGTTGTAAAAAGATAAAGATACTGTGTTTTTATACTACATAAAAAAACGTGGTTAAATTTTGTCTGTCAAATGATTCAAGTTCATTTAGAGCCAGAACAGTAGCTTACTTTCCATATACTACTTATCGGGTACTGCTGTGGCGTCCCTATTTCTATATACTACTCACTGGGTATTTGCTCACAAGGGGTTCCCTTTTCATGAATATATACATGTACTACCATATATACATGTACCTCGCTTTTTAGGCACATCTTCAATAGTTCTTACTGAACATATAGGATGTATCTGATTAATTTCTCAGGATTTAGTATGGTTCTAAAGCATAAGATGCTCGCATATAACGTGTAACCCAATTTCAAGCAGATTCCGTGAGGTACTGACCAACAATAGAAATTGGCATTCAGATTTCTCGCTGCATTGGCAATGGCAAGTATCGAAATAAGTGTTTCTTTTGTTTCCCGACTGAGAGATTTTGACTGCTTGGGTCATATTCATGCTGGAGAAACTACATTAGACATCAATTTAACAGAGGACCCGATGTCCATACCCTCACATACATGTACATTGGACACATTGAGGGGACAGGAAAGATGAGACAAAGCCCATTTTAAGATGAGATAGAGAATTGAATGCTACTTACGGCACGGTGTAGCGGTCCAGTACCTGTGGTGTGTCCTTGTTAGCCCGTGTGTAGAGGTGGTAGTCTGGCTGTATGTCCTCAGGGCAACTCGGTAGTGGGATGAGGAAAGAGTTAAAGGGCTTTGCCTTGTCGTAGCAGTCACCGTTGGCACAGCATTTCTTTGCAGAACTGTAGGGGAGTTAAAGTAGGTGAATCTGTTATGTTAGAAACTCTTGTTTTATCAGGAGACTGCAGACTGGGACTAAGTAAAGTGTTGGTTCTGTTGCTGTCGGTCGGGCAAATTTTCACTAATCTGACGATTTATATCATCACAAAAGTATAGAAAACATCAGTCGGATTTGCAACGCCAGCGGAACCAGCACTTTCACAACTAGAGACTTCCAGTCTGATCAATTACAATGATTATACATGTATTTTTCTTTTCTTTTCTGCAGTTGCATGCACTCTCAGCCCGAACTGTAAACCAGCAGCAAATACCAGTGTACTGCATACAGGGCAATCTACTGTAGGGTCTATGGATTTGTACTAGCAACACATTGTGTCCACTAGCGTCCGGTTTGCGTTCAACGCAAAGCCAATGCAATTAGACCCAAGTGAACAAATGGATGACCTGCACACTCTACTCTGCCTCAGTATACTTGTAGACCGCCTAACACTGATACTTAACCACACGCTTCAGATTACTGTACAAAATAGGCTTATCCACACATCTCTGAATGTGAAATTAAAATGTTTGTTCAACACAAGGTTAATGTTTCATGAAAAAAAAATGTCTGCTACCTACTCATTAAAATCTGTTAGCATACTAGATTTATAAGTGTGAATGAAACACAGCGGGCATGGTCCAGACATGAACCTGTGACCTTAGGATAACAAATCCAATGCTCTCCCACTGTACCACGCTGGATGTGGGAAAAAGCTTACTCATGTTTATAATTGAGATTGAGTGTGGGGTCAAAGCTTGAGGTTTGCCACATGCTATGTCTGCTTGTGTCTGCTTGCATTGGTATTATGTAAAGATCATAGGCCATGGGTACCATTGGACATGGTTGCATTGGGTTTGAGATAGACTGTGCCAGATAAAATACAAACATTATCCAATGTTAAAATAACATCCTGAAACCAAAAGTGTGTCTTTCAAGGACATTTTTAAAACAAGATAAAATTACACATAGAAATCAATAGCAAACTCAGAGCATAGACTGCATCACATCAGTCATGGTCAGGAGTTGAACCTGCGACCTTAGGATAACAAATCCAATGCACTACCACTGTGCCACGATGGCTGTGGGAGAATGCTGACTCATGATTTATACTTCACATTGAGTGTGGGGTCATAGCTTGAGGTCCAGCACATGCTGCATCTGCTTGCATCCATTTGCATTTGTATTGCTTTGGACTCAATCCAAACGCAATCTAGACATTTTAAATGCATTGCACTCAAGGACGCAAGTGAACACAAGGAGGACGCACGTTTACTGGGTAGCTTTAGAGAGTATCACCAGGGCTACATTCATGCATCATGCTTATCCTATGCGGTTGATACCCTACTGGTGGGTCGGCTTGATGCTACGATAAAGTCATGCAGCTCTCTGAGAAGTACCAGGAGGCCTAGGGTTAATGTCCAGCTGTATACTTACCTGAGGATGGTCTGAGGGGAGAGGACCAGGAGGCCTAGGGTTAATGTACAGTTGTATACTTACCTGAGAATAGTCTGTGAGGAGAGGGCCAGGAGGCCTAGGGTTAATGTCCAGCTGTATACTTACCTGAGGATGGTCTGAGGGGAGAGGACCAGGAGGCCTAGGGTTAATGTCCAGCTGTATACTTACCTGAGAGTACCAGGAGGCCTAGGGTTAATGTCCAGCTGTATACTTACCTGAGAATAGTCTGTGATGAGAGTACCAGGAGGCCTAGGGTTAATGTCCAGGTGTATACTTACCTGAGAATAGTCTGTGATGAGAGTACCAGGAGGCCTAGGGTTAATATCCAGCTGTATACTTACCTGAGAGTACCAGGAGGCCTAGGGTTAATGTCCAGCTGTATACTTACCTGAGAACAGTCTGTGATGAGAGTACCAGGAGGCCTAGGGTTAATGTCCAGGTGTATACTTACCTGAGAATAGTCTGTGATGAGAGTACCAGGAGGCCTAGGGTTAATATCCAGCTGTATACTTACCTGAGAGTACCAGGAGGCCTAGGGTTAATGCCCAGCTGTATACTTACCTGAGAATAGTCTGTGATGAGAGTACCAGGAGACTATAGGGTTAATATCCAGCTGTATACTTACCTGAGAATAGTCTGTGAGGAGAGTACCAGGAGGCCTAGGGTTAATATCCAGCTGTATACTTACCTGAGAATAGTCTGTGAGGAGAGTACCAGGAGGCCTAGGGTTAATATCCAGCTGTATACTTACCTGAGAATAGTCTGTGAGGAGAGTACCAGGAGGCCTAGGGTTAATGTCCAGCTGTATACTTACCTGAGAATAGTCTGTGAGGAGAGTACCAGGAGGCCTAGGGTTAATGTACAGCTGTATTCTTACCTGAGAATAGTCTGTGATGAGAGTACCAGGAGGCCTAAGGTTAATGTCCAGCTGTATACTTACCTGAGAATAGTCTGTGATGAGAGTACCAGGAGGCCTAGGGTTAATGTCCAGCTGTATACTTACCTGAGAGTACCAGGAGACCTAGGGTTAATGTCCAGCTGTATACTTACCTGAGAGTACCAGGAGACCTAGGGTTAATGTCCAGCTGTATACTTACCTGAGGATGGTCTGAGGGGAGAGGACCAGGAGGCCTAGGGTTAATGTACAGTTGTATACTTACCTGAGAATAGTCTGTGAGGAGAGGGCCAGGAGGCCTAGGGTTAATGCCCAGTTGTATACTTACCTGAGAATATTCTGTGAGGAGAGGACCAGGAGGCCTAGGGTTAATGTACAGCTGTATACTTACCTGAGAATAGTCTGTGAGGAGAGTACCAGGAGGCCTAGGGTTAATGTCCAGGTGAACATGTTGGCGGTTGATGGTGTTCTCCCTGGGAGTGGTACTAACAGCGCACGGGCCCAGTGTCAATTGAAAAAAACTTACCTTTTACATGGTACTCTTATTCACATATTGGTATCAGAGAAAGGGCAAATGAAGAAAAGAATTGTTCCTGATAACCTGACACTACTAGGATAAGGGAACAATGGAAGTTTTATGCAGTGTCACATAGAGTAACCTTTCCGCACGACCGTTTTATTTTCTTTTTGAAATTATCTTGATCAGTTCCAGGTAGGTGATACCTGTAGATGTAGATTGAAAGCCATGGTGAAAATGGATAAATAATTTAAATTGAGTTTTCAGTGAAAAAAAAAAATAGATGAGAATTGAAATGAGACAACTTTTACCCACCGTGGAATATGAGATCCCCAATCTATATCTCACTATGTTCTGTGAAACATATATTATTCAGTATTTTCAGCCACTTGTATGATGCAGGAGGGAGGGGGTCAGTATAGGTGTACCTGTCTAAATTGATCACCATATCAGAATACCATCAGGCAGGTTTCCCAAACACTCATGACATTAGTTTATCAGGAAAGTGATCACCAATCAAGATTAAACATTTAATCATTTGAATGCCTATACAGCATTCATGCATTGTGGCCATTGGTCGTCATTATGCATGAATACAGCTCTGATGAATAACTCGCTGATACTACATTCATGTATCAAGCTGACCCGACAGGGTTGATACACTCACGCAGTGTTGGCATGATGCACCAATGAAGTGCTTGAGAGCAGACTCACCAGCGCTTCATTGGTGCATCATGACGACCAATGGGCATGATGTACTCCTGCATCAATGCCTTTTAAAGGTTGAAACAGACAAAGTGCATTGATAGCCTTTGGTCATTGGTTCTATTGATATTATATAAGCGAGTTACTCACCAGTTACTCACCAGTGTTGGCGAGTTACCCACCACTGCTGCATCTGCCTGGAGCTTATAAACTCTAAAAGGAGCATGATGCACAAATGGCAATGAGGCACCAGCAAGTTGTTCTCCAAGACTGCATTTGTGCATCATGGCGACAGTTACGCGGTCCTTAACCCTTTAAGAGCCGCTGATGCAGGAGTGCACTCTGCATCATTGGTGCATCGTTAAAGGGGGTTAAAGAGTTGATATGGAATCTACTCATTTGGTATTCAAAACTTCAATGAATATGTTGTAGTAAACTTAACAAGGGTCATATAAACTCATGCATACGGCTTACATTCATGAATGATAAACGGAAAGGATAGAAGCCCATGGACGGAACATCTGTAGGTGTCTTAATGCATTGATGCATTATACTTTTTGGGTTATTATGATAAAAGTTTTTGCCAAGCCTACAATCAATTGTCACCTGTATATACATTGTTCTATATCACTCTTTTCCATGTAAATTCCTTCCTTTGGGCCTAAATCCATAATGATGTTTTGAGTCAATATGAGTCAATCATTCAATTCATTATTAACATAATAAACTTCTTCATGAGAAATACACCACATTTCCCAAAAGGGAAAGGCACATTTTAAACACTTGTGATGTCATGTACATCAAAGTTATAAGTGCACACATGTGTTACATTTTCCTAACCTTCCATTGTGATAACAGTAACTTGAAACTTCCACTCAAGATAAGATTTGAATCTGGGGATAAACTCTTCAAGAGCTACTGATGCATTAATGCATCATGCCCATTGGTCGTCATGATACACCAATGAGGTGCTGGCGAGTCTGCTTGCCAGCACTTCATTGGTGCAACATGCCGACCCTACAGGAGAGTATCGACTCTTTAGGGCTGGTATGATGCATGAATGTAGGCCTTGCGAGAGCTGCATTCATGCATCATGGCGACCAATGGGCATGATGCATTAATGCATCAGTAGCCCTTAAAGGGTTAACAGTAACAATAGTTGCCTTTTATTTGGAATACATTATCTAATGACAGCATGATGCCTTGACCTTATATTCCCTAGTCGGTATGATGCACCAATGCAGTGCTGGGGTGTTTAAACTCACCAACACTGCATTGATGCATAATGCCGACGTAAAACCTGATAATATGTATGAATACAGTCAATGCTTTCGTTCAAGCATCATGACAACCTAATGGCCTGATGTCCTAATGCAATACATGCCTTTTAAAGGGTGTGTGTTATCAACAAAGGCATGTTAGAGTGGGGCACACAGGTGAGTGTGAGGTACTGGAGGAGGCACCCACCCACATAGGGGAGGTGATGTAGGGTTATGACTGTCCCTTACAAATACACATATAATACCGGTATTATATTAACCATAAATCCTATTAGCTCAATATTTAAGGGCAGCCTGATATAACTGCATATGCATGTTCCTTAACCATAATGTTACTCTATCAATGCAATTCTGGTGAGTGAGCTCAAACATTAAGGCATATTGCAAAACAGTTTTTTTAATGATATTTTGGCCATTATTGTATGAATCAATCAGTTTTTGAAGATGTATATAAATGCATGTACAGTGTATGGTACACTAAAAATATATTCTTACTCACTTGAGTCTGGATCCAGACTCAGGCAATGTCGCCAAAATGACTATGAAATGAGACTCAGCCTGATCCTAGGATGATACTCAGGCAGAGATCAGCCTCATTCAATCATTTAACTGTTCAAACTTTAATAAAATGTAACATCTTTTGTTATAGGCTGTAAAAACCTTAATAATTTGCAGTGAAAACCAAAATGTAGCCCATGGTCCCAACATTACAGCCAGACACTCAAGCCGGCAGTCTGATAATTCCTGCCAGCCCAGCAGCGATTTTACCGACAAAAGCCCATGTCTAACAGTGCTTATTCAAGTCTGGCCAATAAGGTATGAGGTAACGCATTGAACCAAACTTATCTTTCAGAATACTATCATCCATTTTGACCTTGATTGCCTTTGGTAATAAATTGGAAGAGAGTCAGCTCCGGGGAATAGATGCTTGAAGAGTGAGTCTTTATTTTATACCTACCTAGCTATTGATGTACTTGTATCTCGCACACAGTCAACTTTGTGTCAGTTCCATCACCAGCTATCACCTTAACAAATCTGCCTACAAGTGGAGGGTTGAAGATGACTACTCTGTTATCAGCCCTCTCCAAGGGTCTGGTAGACTGGATGCATCTCTTGTCCCAGGTTGGTTTATCCTCCATGATATAGACACACACCTCCAGGTCTCTGTGTTGGTTCCCTATTGGAGACGAGATATGAGGATTGCACTGCGATATATGAATACATCACAATTTATTTCTTAATGGGGGAGAGTCCTTAAACTCAGATATCAGAAATCAAATACTCTGGATTAAATGAAAGGTTTGCTTAAATGAACTTACAGAGTAGAGAGAGTTGAACTGGATGGATATGCTACAAAGCTGAATCTATTTGGGGGACATCATAACACAAAGCAGCTGTTGTTGTTGGCCATATTGCCTTCCACAGTTTCCCATAGAAAAAAAAGTTGACATCATGTCCTAGTTGTGGGGTTTTCGTTTTCTGGTAACAACCCCCAAATGGTATCTTGAATCTACCCAATATATAGCACCCCTTGTTTGGGTGTGGATAATAGGCAGATTTACTGGAGAATTTTGTAAAGGGAGCCAGACCTGCAGTGGAATGAAGAAGAAAAGATCATACATGTACACATCAAACACTATTTTCTTTTTCAAGAAATGAATCTATGTATATTTGTTATGGGACATATTTTCCCTCTTACTTGTACATTGGTATATTGGGTCATATCGTCCATTAATCATACTAAACTAGTGATAGTATATATGAGGTCATATTGTATTACTGATACTCACTTGTACATTGATATATATTGAACAAGTAATCAATGGATAACTCATGACGCTTGTGTGTTAGTGAAGGATAATGACACGAGGCTGTCGAGTTATCCCATGACTACTTATTTTATACCATGAAACCAATAAATAATCAATATT
The DNA here is from genome assembly GCA_949317995.1 of Acholoe squamosa. Taxonomy (NCBI): domain Eukaryota; kingdom Metazoa; phylum Annelida; class Polychaeta; order Phyllodocida; family Polynoidae; genus Acholoe; species Acholoe squamosa. The sequence goes on along the minus strand of OX439045.1, from coordinate 11,809,486 downwards.
ATACCAATAAATTCAAGTTGAAAACAAAAATTATTCCCCCTCCCCGGGACTCGATGCCAGCCATTGTGTGTACACGATCGGTGCATACACCTCGGTGCCCGGCAGCGGACAGGCAGCGGCACACGGCTAAAGATTTCAATGCATCTCGCTGTTATGTTTGTGTATAATAAACCTCCTTGCCCGGCAGCGGACAGCGACAGCGGCACACGGCGAAAAAAGATTTCAATGCGTCTCGCTGTTATGTTTGTGTATAATAAACCTCCTTGCCCGGCAGCGGACAGCGACAGCGGCACACGGCGAAAAAAGATTTCAATGCGTCTCGCTGTTATGTTTGTGTATAAAATACACCTCCTCGCCCGGCAGCGGACAGCGACAGCGCACACGGCGAAAAAAGACGTGTCTCGGCCGGGATTCGATCCGCAGACCCCTGATGGCTGAGCGCATCGTGCTAACCACTAGACCACCGCGTCTCCTCCTTCAGCGCCTGGCAGCGGACAGCGACAGCACACACGGCGAAAAAAGAAGCTTCTCCCGGTTATGTTTGTGTAGAATACACCTCCTCGCCCAGCAGCGGACAGCGACAGCGCACACGGAGAAAAAAGACGCGTCTCACTGTTATGTTTGTGTATAATACACAGCTTGGCAGTGGCACATGACTAAAGATTTCAATGCGTCTCGCTGTTATGTTTGTGTATAATAACCTCCTCTACCGGCAGCGGACAGCGACAGTGCACACGGCTTTGTATCATATCATATCGAACCGGGCGTTTCTTGTCAGTCCCTGTGGCGCAATGCATAGGGAGTTGGGCTACGGACCTGAGATGGCAGGTTCGACCCCTACCATGGCAATGAAATATTCTGTTGGTTTAAACATGTAACATATGACATGTAAGGCGTGCTGTTATCCAGGATAACAGCACGCCTTACATGGATAACAGCACGCCTTACATGGATAACAGCACGCCTTACAAAATTGATGTTACAGCCTATAGGGTGTGCAATATCGACAGATATGTGGATGGGAATAGCCACCAAAAAGCACTGTGTAACCCAGAAATCGTGGTTTAAGGGGTGATATTATCCAGTACTCATACTCACTTGTACATTGGTATATGGGGTCATATTGTCCAGTACTCATACAGGCAGTCTTATATTCTGCTTGGTCTAACTTATCCATGTAACCATGGTCACATGTTATTGATACGATCTCACCCTCATCATGGGTCACATGACCCTGCAGGGTGCCTGCAAAGTCCCAGCTACAGTTTCCTGTTGAAATGATAGACAAATTGCTGAGAAATGCTATACAAGTTGAGCCAGCCAAGATTACTGTAAAAGGATTATTATCATTATTCATCTTTTAGCAGTGTACCTTTAAATTCCTTTGTTTTTCTTATCTTGGTAGAATATTATGAGAAGATTAGAGTTTTCCAATTGATCAGGACTTTTGCATGTTCCCTTGGGTCAGTTTTATATGTAGAATGAATATAACCTGCTTCCCTTATCCACTAGGCATGATTGAACTATATCTAAATGTAGATTTGTTATGTAAAATCTAACAATAGACTTACTTCTAGCCTCAGGGCAGATAGTAAGGAAAACTATCAGAAAGACTCTAGCTTTGTATCGACACCCCATCATCTTCATGCCTTCTATGTAAATGACAAACCCTTTTTTTCTTTTCTGCAGTACACAGAGTTACTCACAGCACTTTATTGGTGCATCATATTGACACATTGGGGCCCATATAGGTTTATACACTGTTTCTCATACACTTTGAATTGTATATGAGTGGGAGTCTCACTAGCATACCATATGTCAATTAGGCTGCAATCTTTATTAGGTTTGGAGATCATCATGCAATTATTCATATTGGTAACAGACGAGAAAGCGGATAAATGCAGACTATGATGAATTTTTGATGTAAAGGCGAAGCAGACAAAAGACGCCTTTGAAATACAGACTCAGCAGGAGACAACTGACCGTAAACTCCATGGTGTTGCAATGAAAAATACATACTACAGGGGTCTGTTTAAGCACCTGTTTTTTGAATGAGTACCAGTCTTTGAATGAGCACCAGGGGCACAGTTGGTTGAAAATTAAAATTAACACCACAATCTATGTCTCAAATAAGTGCCGGTCTTGTATAAACACTGGAGATGGATTGGTATTGAAATCTATAAGAGCCGGGGTGCTTTTAAAAACAGGCCACTAAATTGATACCAGGATGTGGCTCATGAAAGTTTGGGAAATTAAACTTGTCACAGATGCCATATATCAGTAGACTTATGAAGTCAAAAGAACAGGCAGTGAAACATTGGCTTTGTCTATAACTACAAAGGCTTTCCATCGTTTAATATATTTATAATAAGGTCATGTTCAATGGTGTGTGTCTCTAGATGTGTGGTACAGACTTTCATTAGTAATATAGATAATTCACAAAGCGGTTTTGAGTTTTTTCGACTGTGACGCGGTATGCATTATGCTTAATTCAATTGCACTGTGTCGAAAAATATGGACATGATATATATGATTCACAAGTCTGCACTTCTATCCCCAGGGCTTGATTTTTTTTTCAGATAGATATCTGTATCTTACTTTAGTCATTAATTCCCTTTGTTTATTTTGTAAACACTATGGCTGCTTTGGTGACTGCATAATTCTATTTAAGTATTACCATTATGGTGTGTTTGAGGCATATGTAACTCACACCACAAATAGTCCAGGCAATCTGGCCAATTATAAGTGGTAACCTCAAACAAATTGCAAACAAAGGTTTCTCACGACAATGCATTTCTATATTAAATGTCCCTAGAATCTCTAATTAGCATGGTGCCTAGCAACCATATTTTTAACCAAAAATGCGTAGTTACGACCATTTCTATGTAAGATAGGGGAAATCAAAGATAACCTACCCCCCCCCCCTAAATCAGTACCAGAGATTTTATTATTATTAACACATGGTTGTTTGAGTAGATGCCTAGCAACCGCATATTTTGATCAGAATGCTTAGCAACAGGCATTTTGTTCCATGAGAGATGGATCTTAGGTTCACATACTCCCACTAAATTGAGAGTAGGACTTTCAGTGACATTGATGTTCTGTTGCTAAGATATGTAGATTCTGCTGAGGACCTTGAGTGTGTGATTCTAGGGACCTTACAGGGGCGTAGGAAAAGGGGAGCCAGGGGGGCCTGCCCCCCCCCAATAATGAGGAGGTTCCCTATATAAGCCTATATAAAAATATAGCAGGCCCCCCTAACCGAGACCACTGCCCCCTCCCAATAAAAAATTGCTTCCTAAGCCCCTGCCTTATAGAAATACATGGTGGTGAGAAACCTTTGTTTGCAATTTGTTTGAGGTTGGACTAGAAGTCTATCGACATACCTGAGAGATAATTATCCCTTACTCTGGTGCCCTCAGGATACCACCATAGAGGAAGCAGCAAGGCATAGTGGGAGGAGGCTATACATAACTCCCATCAGTGACGGGAACAGGAAATGGAAGTACTAAGGAAACCAGAAATACTGCTCACTCTTCATGCATATGTTGCATTTCTGCAGTCTGAAACATATGCTTGCAGAGTGACAAGTTTAGGGTCATGTTGGTGCTTACTAGTGTCATCATATGACGCTAGCTATGAGTGTAATTATCCGTTAGGTAGCGAGTTTGGTGCTCATGAATGCACTTTCCTGGCTTTCTATCTGTCACAATGTTAAAGAAGGTGTTCTTTTATGGCTCTCCACGCGCTGCTATTTAATAATGACCAGTACATGCTATACCATATTGGAAACATATAATATTCCTCTTTAAGAACTAACATATTGTGCAAATTACTTCTGTAGCTCATTATCCTTTTTAGATTTGTGATGTAGGTGATAATCCCTGTGGAATGTGCGCTATATATGTCAGTGCATTTGAGAGATTTGGGGTTCATCCTGGTGTGGAATATGGGTCTAAAAGCATTATATGTTGATCATATTACATGGGCCAAAAGACGAAAACTGCTAAGCTTCCCTCTTATCAATATTTCTGACTTTTCTAATGATCACTTGATGCTATAAATTGCTAACATAGACCAACTTTGATGACTTGTCACTAATTGAATTATCATGAATACAACACAGAACTCACACAGGATGCGCCTCTAATATAGCTTGAAACAACTTTCATATTCCCTTGTGATAGAAAGACCTATAACTTCCTCTCAAGATAAGATTTCAATCTGTAACTGCTACTGATCACCTGTAACAATAGTAGTCTACAGCATGAATTCAACCTTCAAGGGCTGCAAGATGCCAAACATTGTATACATATTTATTTCATCATGTGAGATACTCACTTAAATCGTACTTACCAAATTAAGTGCCATCCTATACTCAGTCTCATTTGCACCTTTGTCATTGCTTCTCAGGGAATCAAAGTTACATTTTGATTTCCGCATCCATATAAATTCTGGCCGGCTCTCTGATTGGTGCTCATAGGAAATTAGTTCACTTTTAATGCTTGTGTAGGGGCATGGTTTATATCGAGTATGTAGAGCTTATGAGTTTTCCAGCTCCCCGAGGGTGGTGTTAGGCATGAGCGCAGAGGGGTCACAGCACCTCTCCTCTTGCCTCCATGTTAACTAACTGATGTCACCACTCAGCTCAGAGAGCTCATAGAGTATCCATGGACCTCACTGGCACCTGAATACTTACCTTTGTTGACCACCTGTTAACTTTACATCGGAATCAGCAAGCTCCCTGTATTGTAGGAACTGTGAATAAAGATGTTGCCTCTGAAACTGGAACCCCTAGATCTTTTCGAAAGCATTATTCCGAACTATTGAACTATTACACTTGCAAACAGTGATGGAGTTGATTACAATGCAGGTGGGAATAGCTTGTCTTCATTCAGGAAGACATTGTTCACGCACATAGGAAACCATTTTGAGTTATTCTACGCATGATTTGTGAATTTCAGTTTGGGTGGAAGTTTATGATGGTTGCATTGGCAAAAAAAGATCTGTAACTCAAGTACCAAGCTGGCCCCACCTTGACCACTACTGTGTCCATTAGATTGTGCCCATTTTTGAATATAATCTTCAGCTGACTGTAAGGAATATGTCAGATTTTTAAGGATGTTTCTATCTTTATTGGTTCAAAAGGTATGCTGCTTGTTTAATTCACAATCAATATCAGGATATCATTTGAAATTGTTTTCGTCTATATACAAGACCCCCTGCTCATCCATTAAACAGCCTTAAATATCAGAAGATGCATATGTACAATCACATTTAAATACCAGAAAACAGTTTCAGTCTATACAAAAAGTCTTTTTTTTCCCCACATGCTATTCAGTCTTGCAGATCTTATTGTTCTGCAGGCCGGGACTGATTTTGGCGGGACCAAATTCCAAATGAAGCCCAAGGTCCCAAGATTACAGCCAGACATTAGGTCCCACAGTCTGATCATTTCTGCAGGCCCGGCAGCATTTTTGACAGCAATGACCTCGGTCCCGCGAGTTTTTGTATTGACTGCAGTCTCATTTAAATACCAGAAGACTTTTATAGGGGCTGTTCAAATATTATGAAGCACAAATTTGGCCACTTTTTTATCCCCCCCATGTAACACTTTGTAACAATATGACCAACCCCCTCCCTAATTATGTAACACTGATTAGAGCCCCCACCCACCTATGCATCAATAATGGTCTGGATATCTTTGGATTCCAAAGGACAATACCTGTGTTTTTCTAATCAATATTCCTCAATTTATTTGACCCCCTCAATTTAACAAGAATTAAAGGAAGATCTCTAAAATCACCTTAAAATGCTTGTAAACTGTCAAATTTTGCCATGTAATGTATTCTTCATTTTTGTTTTGTAACACTTGGACAGATCCCCCCCTCCCCCAGTAACAAAGCATAACAAACTTCAGGACCTCTACCCCCCTATGGTGTTACATAATATTTGAACGGCCCCCTATATGGTATCCTCCTTGAGCAGTGCTGCTGCCTATTGACCATGTAAAGAATGAAACATTATGGCTCTGGACTCGTCACCATTGGAAGTGCCCATTGAGGAATACAACGCCCCTTGGGGTCTGTTACACAAATGATGCGGGTTAATTTGTGCTCTTAACTAAAAAAAAATGTTGAAAATAACGAACATGAAGAAGAGTAAGAAATAATTGTGTTTCATGAAGTGTACTGGTCCAGAAAAATACCAAATGCATTCATGATCTTTATTTTTCATGTTCTTTAATCATTTCCTATCAGGTAATGTTGGTGCTCATCCAATAGTGGTGTATTTGTGTACTACATCATCACAAGGCCCCATAACACTTGCAAAATAAATGCAAACCCCATATGATGTTAAAAATAATTTAGTTAACTAATATAGATTTAAGCTAAATATAGCTTTAAAGGCCCTCTACAACAACTAAAATCCTGTTAAATGCCCCCTAAAAGCAATTCAAAATGTGTCCCCAATAAAAGAGTATGTCATTGAACAAAAATTAAAGGGCACAAAACAGTGAGCCCGATTTAGGTGTTTTATAGTGCTAAAACTAATAATATCCTAACTTAAACAAGTTATTATCTTTAGGTATGTTTTTGGGACCTCCTGGTATATAACTATATCAAAATTACATTATTTTCAAATTTCTTTAAAACTTAGTAACCCCATTTAAGTCTGTATAACTTTTATTCATGTAACACTGGATAAACCCCTTTACGAGCACCAGAAATTAATTAAAGAACACCATGAAAATATTAAAGAATAGTTATGAAACACCTACCATCTTCTATAGAACTAACTGGATCTTGTTCATCTACTAAAGGGAACACCACCTGGATTTATACTTGAAACACATATTCTAATCATAATTAGTGATCATAAATTTCAATTGTGTAACAGACCCCTGGTGTATTATAGGGAAACTAACAGATATGTGTGCTTTCTGGAAAATATATTCACTTTACATCGACACAGAGGGCTGAGAATAAGACTCGATTATAACTATATGATAGATGATACAAGCACAAGCTCTGGTGAGTGGCCTGAGTAAACAGGATTGATGAAATGATGAGGCTAATGTCTATGTCATGTCTATGTAGGAGGTATTTACTTTTACAACCCTACACATTTCTATTAATTTCTACACTTCTTTGTGTCACAGAATCATAATTAAAGATGTTCTGAAAATGCTAAAATCAGGTCCATAGCACAAAATTTTAACATATAGAATCAAGACAGAGCAATACACAGCATTGGGCCACCAACATTCAAATATTCTGTAATATAAACTGTATATGAGGATAGTGGGATGCATTGTTGATCAAGAAGGGAATTACCTTCATACTTTAAAAGGTAAATTACTAAAGAACTTTTCCCCTCATGCTGACTGTTATCAGTACTTTCCTCTCCAGGTAACAGATCAAGCAATGGATCCCCCTACTAAGGGTCTCGCTAAAAACACAGGGTCTTTAAACAAGGATCAGACAAAAGAAAGTGGCGTTCAGGAAAATCCTCATAGTGTACCCACTAATCCTAATCATTCATAATCAATATTGGATACTGTGCATATCAAATATCTCTGCCAGTAGACCTAATAGCTTTTATATCCATACTTCATGACTACTTGATGGGCATGCAAATATCAATGAGTATATTCGCTAACATGTGAAAAGTACAAAAGCAATTGAAATAAAATATTCCATATGAATACATAAATCATTATACTACTACAGGCTGCCAGTTCCCAAGGTCTCAGGTTTTAACTTGTGTGGGACCCTGGTGGTTAAGCGACATCTTAAATATAAGTATCCTACTTACGAATACATTTGGTGTTCTTGTCATACCAGGTTCCATCAAACTGACACTGCTGCCAGAATGTCTTGTCAAAGCTGTAATCGCCCATATAGCTATCGTCACATTTCACTTGGAAGGAGTCCCCATAATGTAGGTTCAGATATACTGTATTGGAGTTGGGGACGGTGAGGGGAGCACAAGCACCTAGCAATAAAGGGTTATTTATAAATAATCACATAACTGTTAAAAACTTCAAGGGCCATATAGTGCACATTTACCTATTTATGCCATAGATATACAATGTACAGAAGAGGCACAGGTTATAGGTGAAGATTGATAAATCACCCCAGCCCTTATGCAATGTACAGAAGAGGCATAGATTACATGTGTACTTTTACTGCCTTTGCAAGACCCTGGTTGGCACTCATTAATAATACCTTTCAATAAGCATCTGTTTATATATATGCACCACAGGCAAATCTTAAAGCACTTGGGTAGTAAAATGCTATACAATGTAGTCAGTTAAGTCAGAGTCTAGGATATTTGACACTATTGATATAACCATTCCTACCTGTGACTGGTATCCTGGCATACACTGTGTAGCCTGTAAAGGTGGGTCCATAGTCAAGGCATGGTGTAGCAGCATGGAGGTAGCACAGTCTATCTGTTGGACCGTAGGATATACCTTCACACCCATCGAATTGATCACAGATGTTCATACAGCTCTCTACATCAGTGTTAGCGACGCTTCCTAAGTTTACTTCACCACAATCAGATGAACGGACATGATATCCTTTGTATAAAGCTGCAAAAATGCATAACAGTTTAAAAGCTCATCATCAGCATTCCTTGAAAAGAATCATGGGACCAATCTACACGCAATGAATAAATAGCCTACTGCAATGGCCCATTTAAGCTCCCCTGCACTTATAAGTTTAATACCTATCGCTATCTGTGTCATTGGACTGCCACTCATATTTTTGTTTTGTGAGTGATGCCGCGATCACTGTGTGACGCCATCTGTGACGTCACATGTCTGCTACAGCAAAGCCGCCAGCCCTGAGGGCCAGCCTCATACACCAGCAGCAGACAGCAGCAGGTCATAGCTCTGCAACCAGGCCAGATTATGTCTACCTCATACACGTTTCCCATAGCCTTTTTCGTAGGCCTACTGTGCTTCCCGCTTTTTCCCCGTCAGAAGGACGGCCCACCCGTGAATCGGATGATAGGTCTACTGTACAGAAGGCCTGTGGTAAATACATGACATTGAGCGGAGTTCCGAGGCATTCAGTGCAGTTTTCTTTTCTTTTCTTTACTTGATAGGGGGCAGTATAGGAATGTAGGCCTAATTGCGAGATAAGATTTACTAAATATAGGAAAAACTGTTTGTGATATTTTCTGTGGAGAAAATTACAAGTTTTCTCTCCGAATAAGCGTTGGTTCCACAGCCATACAATCGGTCGGAATAGCCCTAATCCGACGATTTATAATATATCAAAAGTATAGAAAAAAATCGGTCGGATTAGTGCTAATCCGACTGATTTAGGTCTGTGGAACCAGGGCTTTAGGCATACAGTTTGGATTATTTAAACTTTTTTGGTTATTTTTTTATTGCCCCTCCAGTGGTCAAGAAATATGTGGCTTGAACCTCGGATAGGAGTGGCAACTCTTATTCGTGGTCCTTGCCACATTCTTCTAGTGTGCAAGATTGATTTGTATACCCTTGGGCTTATTTTAGACCGGTGCTTATTTGAATCTTTGAATCTTGAATCTCTTCGACCATGGTGCTTAGAAGGCCCACTAAGGTAGTGAGATAACATGAATTCCTAGTACCAGTGTTGATTGAAACTTGGCCTACATCTTGGTATCCTTAATACACAGGCCATTTCCCTCTCACTCAGGCTATATGAACCTTTACATTTTACGGTACTCATACAAAATCTATTGAAAATATGAAGAAATATAAAAATATTTGAATATAAAAAATATACATACATATACAAATGTTGCCCTATCTTTGCTCCTAATACACTGATTTAAAATTTCTTTCACCATTACAAAGCCGAGATAGCTGTAGGCTATTCTGGCCCTAAGCCAGAATTCTACACCAGCAACATAACATCCAGTGTGACAGCATCATTTCTGCAGCAATGCCAGTACTCACCATCTTCAGAATTGACTTCTATCTCACAAAATTGTAGTCTATTGGCTGTAGAGTGTACACTGACATATCTGACACTGCGGTGGATCCTATTACAATACACCTCCCTTATCTCTGAGTTTGTGATGTCTGTCACACTGGCACAAAGATCGCCTTGGATAGGTTGGGTCTCGTCAAACTTGGATGTCATTCGAACATCAATGTCCCCCATTAGTTTATCTGTGTTGTGATTAATGTAATAGTCGTTTAACATGTGAATGTTGTAAAAAATTACTGTTGAATCTACAAGGGCTACTTGTAAAACTAAAGAGTGGAGCACAGTAATTGTATAGCAATGAAGCAGCGTAGTTGTACAAGAAGCCCCAGTTGGCAGTACAGTGGTACACAAATGTACAAGGAATCTCTGCAAAAATAACGACAGATATCTGCAAACTTTGGGACAAAGATTGTACTGTTATTTCAATGTCATTTTTTTTACAGTGCAGCCTAAGCGAGTCCCTTGCTATTCTTCTCCCTCTAACAATAAATCATACACCCAAAGCCTTATGGGTTGTAATAAAGCTCATGGCTGTGACATACAATATATGCCGTCAACCACACCCTGTATGCCATGCTCAAAGCAGCAATATGGCAGCAAGTCCTGTGTACTTTGCTCCACAATTTCAGCTCTAAAACCCTTATCTATGGGCGGAAATTCAAAAACCAGAGTGATAATAAAATAATGAGAAATGTGATGCATTCAGGAGGGCTGTGGTATGTGATGAGCCCATGACATTGCCTTGATGGACACTTGATCGGGTGAAAACTTACATTTTTGACTCTCAATCTTCATTTTTCTTGGAGTAGGGCTTTGAAAACCACATTCTTTTGTTGATATGTAGAATAAAATGAGAAATCGTCATGTTTTTGGTTACTCTATTATGTCAATTATGCCAGTCTAGGTTCAGCTTGATGCATACATGTATGTAGTAGCCCTGTGAGCTACTTGCCAGGGTTGTACTCATGTACCAGTGCAGTGGTCAGTGCAATCCATTGTTTCACTATTTTTGTTTTAACGCGCTTTGGCTCTATTCTTGTATTATGGTGAAAACATTGAGAATGTATTAGAATATTTCATTACAACAGGGTAATTAGTATACAAATAATGAACTAGCCGCAAAGCATCTAGCATCCTTATCGGGAATACCATATTGTTGTGAATTACCACCCAGTGCTTATGTATTTGGTGACGACATCACCCCCGCCCTCAAATGAGAGAGGCTCTTATTCAAGGTCTATTTCAGTGCTTAAGACATATATTTCAACATCCCTAACCTCAGGTGCCTATAAAAGATGGGCGCATAATCAAAACCGATTTTTCTACATACTATATGTATCTCTGAAGTAGAAGACGAGCCGTACGAGATTTTCATCTTTCCCAACATCCAGCACAAACCAAGGATCTTCCACAGCATATGATAGCAAACAGCGACACCCCCAGTTTTCATCATACTTGAGCTGCTGTACCAGGCCTCCATCCACTACTAGGGATGAGGGGCAGATCAGCTGGATGCCATAAAGCTTTGCCTCATTTTCATTCTGTCCCTTTATCTTGGTTGGTTTACCAAGGGCCTTGTTAGTAACATCTGGAATTAAATATTTTATTTAGATATTATATCTAAAATTTTGAAACACATAGTGGCCATACTTCATATTTGTCTCATTTAAGTTCTTTCATATTTAGAAATTTGAATTCCGCGATACACTTGCCCTTTCATGAGATTTGCTATTATATAAGATGCATGATTTCCTGCTTGGGATTGATATGGTCACTCCTACAGTCGATACAAAAAGTGTTTCCCCTCAAAGGCCATTTGGTAGTGCAGATTTTATCACTCCGCAGGCCCTGTTTGAATTTGGCAGGACCGAATATGTGAACAATATTTATGTTGTTTAAGAAATAATGAAAAAACAAAAATAAATGACCATTTCAATCAATTAACTGTTCAAAATTTAACAACATGTAACATCTTTTGTTTTGGGCTGTAAAAACCTTAATGATTTGCAAGCAGTGAAAACCAAAATGTAGCCCATGGTCCCAAGATTACAGCCAGACACTCGGGCCAGCAGTCTGATAATTCATGCCAGCCCAGCCGCAATTTTGCCAACAAAAGCCCATGTCCGGCAGTGATTATTCAAGTCTGGCCAATAGGGTATTATGCAAAGCATTGAACCAAACTTATCTTTAAGAATACTATTATACAATTGATCTCGATTGCCTTTGGAAAAAAATTGGAAGAGAGTCAGCTCCAGGGAATGGATGCTTGAAGAGTCAGTTTTTATTTATACCTACCTAGGTATTGATGTACTTGTATCTCACACACAGTCAATGTTGTGTCAGTTCCATCACCAGCTATAACCTTAACATATCTGCCTACAAATGGAGGTTTGAAGATGACTACTCTGTTCTCAGCTCTCTCCAAGGGTCTGGTAGACTGGATGCATCTCTTGTCCCAGGTTGGTTTATCCTCCATGATGTAGATGCACACCTCCAGGTCTGTGTGTTGGTTCCCTATTTGAGGAAAGTTATATAATATATAATTAATATTATTAGTTTGAATACCGATCGAGATTGCACTGTGATATATGAATACATCACAATTTATTTCTTAATGGGGGAGAGGTCCTTAAATTCAGATACCAGAAATCAAACACTCTGGATTCAATGAAAGGTTTGCTTAAAGTACACTTACAGAGGTCTTCATCATAGGTGTTGGTGATGGTTACTCTGGCTACAGTGAACTGCATGGTGAGGTCAACCATGACCCAGGGGTACGATGAGACTATTGTCTGTAGGCAATGTTCAGCCAGGGTGATCCGCATACCATCAGTCACCTGTGCCACTGTTCCAACCGCCACACTACTAGCTTTCACCGGCTTCCACAGCGCCACATTGAAGTCACCTGTCACAAGTTGACATAATTGTTTGGAGGTTGATTTAAAAATCCAATGTCCAGAACTTAAATATGTCAGACAGGCTTCAATAACTCTAACACTTAAATAACTCTCATCAATTGCATTGATCAAAATGATGAGCCGCATAGTATCATAGTATTATGCTCACACCATCAGTATGAATGCACCATAAGTTAACTAGAGCTTGAGCAATAGAATGTCCTAATATCCAAATCATTAAAAGATATACCTCCATAATTATGCTGATTTCCCAACTCACCATTTGAGTAGAGAGAGTTGAACTGGGGTGGATATGCTACAAAGCTGAATCTATTTGGGGGACATCTTAACACAAAGCAGTTGTTGTTGTTGTGCACATTGCCTTCCACAGTTTCCCATAGAAAAAAGTTGACATCATGTCCTAGTTGTGGGGTTTTCGTTTTCTGGTAACAATCCAGAAACGGTATCTTGAATCTACCCAGTATATAGCACCCCTTGTTTGGGTGTGGATAATAGGCTGATTTACTGGAGAATTTTGTAAAGGGAGCCAGACCTGCAGTGGAATAAAGAAGAATAGATCATACATGTTCACATCACTACACATAATCTTTTTTCTTTCTATTTCCTTTTCAAGAAATGAATCTATGTATATTTGTTTATGGGACATATTTTCCCTCTTACTTGTACATTGGTATATTGGGTCATATCATCCATTAATCATACTAAACTTGTGATAGTACAATGTATATATGAGGTCATATTGTATTACCGATACTCACTTGTACATTGGTATATAAGGGGTGATATTATCCAGTACTCATACTCACTTGTACATTGGTATATGGGGTCATATTGTCCAGTACTCATACAGGTAGTCTCATATTCTGCTTGGTCTAACTCATCCACGTAACCATGGTCACATGTTATTGATACGATCTCACCCTCATCATGGGTCACATGACCCTGCAGGGTGCCTGCAAAGTCCCAGCTACAGTTTCCTGTTGAAATGATAGACAAATTGCTGTGAAATGCTATACAAGTTGAGCCAGTCAAGATTACTGTAAAAGGATTATTATCATTATTCATCTTTTAGCAGTGTACCTTTAAATTCCTTTGTTTTTCTTATCTTGGTAGAATATTCTGAGAAGATTAGAGTTTTCCAATTGATCAGGACTTTTGCCTGTTCCCTTGGGTTAGTTTTATATGTAGAATGAATATAACCTGTTTCCCTTATCCACTTGGCATGATTGAACTACATCTAAATGTAGATTTGTTATGTAATCTAACAATAGACTTACTTCTAGCCTCAGGGCAGATAGTAAGGAAAACTATCAGAAAGACTCTAGCTTTGTATCGACACCCCATCATCTTCATGCCTTCTACGTAAATGACAAACCCTTTCTCTCTCTCTCTCTTTCTCTCTCTCTCTCTCACTTGTGTTGCAGTCCTGTAACAGACCACTAACCCCTTCAGGGCAGAATAGTGCTTTGATGCATAATTAGATTTGACACTAAGATGCATTAATGCAGCCTTGGTGAGTCTATCAACCCTACAATGTTGTACCATTCCTGAAGGGTTAGCATGATGCACCAATGCAGTACACAGAGTTACTCACAGCACTTTATTGGTGCATCATATTGACACATTGGTGCCCATATAGGTTTATACACCATCTCTCATACACTTTGAATTGTATATGACTGGAGTCTCACTAGCATACCATATGTCAATTAGGCTGCAATCTTTATCAGGTTTGGAGATCATCATGTAATTATTCATATTGGTAACAGACGAGAAAGCGGATAAATGCAGACTATGATGAATTTTTGATGTAAAGGCGAAGCAGACAAAAGACGCCTTTGAAATACAGACTCAGCAGGAGACAACTGACCGTAAACTCCAGGGTGTTGCAATGAAAAATACATACTACAGGGGTCTGTTTAAGCACCTGTTTTTTGAATGAGTACCAGTCTTTGAATGAGCACCAGGGTCACAGTCAGTTGAAAATTGAAATTAACACCACAATCTATGTCTCAAATAAGTGCCGGTCTTGTATGAACACTGGAGATGGATTGGTATTGAAATCTATAAGAGCCGGGGTGCTTTTAAAAACAGGCCACTAAATTGATACCAGGATGTGGCTCATGAAAGTTTGGGAAATTAAACTTGTCACAGATGCCATACATCAGTAGACTTATGAAGTCAAAAGAACAGGCAGTGAAACATTGGCTTTGTCTATAACTACAAAGGCTTTCCATCGTTTAATATATTTATAATAAGGTCATGTTCAATGGTGCGTGTCTCTAGATGTGTGGTACAGACTTTCATTGGTAATATAGATAATTCACAAGGCGGTTTTGAGTTTTTTGGACTGTGACGCGGTATGCATTATGCTTAATTCAATTGCACTGTGTCAAAAAATATGGACATGATATATATGATTCACAAGTCTGCACTTCTATCCCCAGGGCTTGATTTTTTTTTTCAGATAGATATCTGTATCTTACCTTAGTCATTAATTCCCTTTGTTTATTTTGTAAACACTATGGCTGCTTTGGTGACTGCATAATTCTATTTAAGTATTACCATTATGGTGTGTTTGAGGCATATGTTACTCACACCACAAATAGTCCAGGCAATCTGGCCAATTATAAGTGGTAACCTCAAACAAATTGCAAACAAAGGTTTCTCTCTACAATGCATTTCTATATTAAATGTCCCTAGAATCTGTAATTAGCATGTTGCCTAGCAACCATATTTTTAACCAAAAATGCGTAGTTACGACCATTTCTATGTAAGATAGGGGAAATCAAAGATAACTTACCCCCCCCCCTAAATCAGTACCAGAGATTTTATTATTATTAACACATGGTTGCTTGAGTAGATGCCTAGCAACCGCATATTTTGATCAGAATGCTTAGCAACAGGCATTTTGTTCCATGAGAGATGGATCTAAGGTTCACATACTCCCACTAAATTGAGAGTAGGACTTTCAGTGACATTGATGTTCTGTTGCTAAGATATGTAGATTGTGCTGAGGACCTTGACTGTGTGATTCTAGGGACCTTACAGGGGTGTAGGAAAAGGGTGAGCCAGGGGGACCTGCCCCCCCCCAATAATGAGGAGGTTCCCTATATAAGCCTATATAAAAATATAGCAGGCCCCCCTAACCGAGACCACTGGGCCCCCTCCCCAATAAAATATTGCTTCCTAAGCCCCTGCCTTATAGAAATACATGGTGGTGAGAAACCTTTGTTTGCAATTTGTTTGAGGTTGGACTAGAAGTCTATCGACAGACCTGAGAGATAACTATCCCTTACTCTGGTGCCCTCAGGATACCACCATAGAGGAAACAGCAAGGCATAGTGGGAGGAGGCTATACATAACTCCCATCAGTGACGGGAACAGGAAATGGAAGTACTAAGGGAACCAGAAATACTGCTCACTCTTCATGCATATGTTGCATTTCTGCAGTCTGAAACATATGCTTGCAGAGTGTCAAGTTTAGGGTCATGTTGGTGCTTACTAGTGTCATCATATGACGCTAGCTATGAGTGTAATTATCCGTTAGGTAGCGAGTTTGGTGCTCATGAATGCACTTTCCTGGCTTTCTATCTGTCACAATGTTAAAGAAGGTGTTCTTTTATGGCTCTCCACGCGCTGCTATTTAATAATGACCAGTGCATGCTATACCATATTGGAAACATATAATATTCCTCTTTAAGAACTAACATATTGTGCAAATTACTTCTGTAGCTCATTATCCTTTTTAGATTTTGATGTAGGTGACAATCCCTGTGGAATGTGCTCTATATATGTCAGTGCATTTGAGAGACATGGGGTTCATCCTGGTGTGGAATATGGGTCTAAAAGCATTATATGTTGATCATATTACATGGGCCAAAAGAAAAAAACTGCTAAGCTTCCTACTCATCAATATTTCTGACTTTTCTAATGATCACTTGATGCTATAAATTGCTAACATAGACCAACTTTGATGACTTGTCACTAATTGAATTATCATGAATACAACACAGAACTCACACAGGATGTGCCTCTAATATAGCTTGAAACAACTTTCATATTCCCTTGTGATAGAAAGACCTATAACTTCCTCTCAAGATAAGATTTCAATCTGTAACTGCTACTGATCACCTGTAACAATAGTAGTCTACATCATGAATTAAACCTTCAAGGGCTGCAAGATGCCAAACATTGTATACATATTTATTTCATCATGTGAGATACTTACTTAAATCGTACTTACCAAATTAAGTGCCATCCTATACTCAGTCTCATTTGCACCTTTGTCATTGCTTCTCAGGGAATCAAAGTTACATTTTGATTTCCCCATCCATATAAATTCTGGCTGGCTCTCTGATTGGTGCTCATAGGAAATTAGTTCACTTTTAATGCTTGTGTAGGGCAAGGTTTATATCTAGTATGTATAGCTTATGAGTTTTCCAGCTCCCCGAGGGTGGTGTTAGGCATGAGCGCAGAGGGGTCACAGCACCTCTCCTCTTGCCTCCATGTTAACTAACTGATGTCACCACTCAGCTCAGAGAGCTCATAGAGTATCCATGGACCTCACTGGCACCTGATTACTTACCTTTGTTGACCACCTGTTAACTTTACATCGGAATCAGCAAGCTCCCTGTATTGTAGGAACTGTGAATAAAGATGTTGCCTCTGAAACCGGAACCCCTAGATCTTTTCAAAAGCATTATTCCGAACTATTGAACTATTACACTTGCAAACAGTGATGGAGTTGATTACAACGCAGGTGGGAATAGCTTGTCTTCATTCAGGAAGACATTGTTCACGCACATAGCAAACCATTTTGAGTTATTCTACGCATGATTTGTGAATTTCAGTTTGGGTGGAAGTTTATGATGGTTGCATTGGCAAAAAAAGATCTGTAACTCAAGTACCAAGCTGGCCCCACCTTGACCACTACTGTGTCTATTAGATTGTGCCCATTTTTGAACATAATCTTCAGCTGACTGTAAGAAATATGTCAGATTTTTAAGGATGTTTCTATCTTTATTGGTTCAAAAGATATGCTTGTTTAATTCACAATCAATATCGGGATATCATTTGAAATTGTTTTCGTCTATATACAAGACCCCCTGCTCATCCATTTAACAGCCTTAAATATCAGAAGATGCATATGTACAATCTCATTTAAATGCCAGAAGACAGTTTCAGTCTATACAAAAAGTTTTTTTCCCCCGAATGCTATTTAGTCTTGCAGATCTTATTGTTCTGCAGGCCGGGACTGATTTTGGCGGGACCGGATTCCAAATGAAGCCCAAGGTCCCAAGATTACAGCCAGACATTAGGTCCCACAGTCTGATCATTTCTGCAGGCCCGGCAGCATTTTTGACAGCAATGACCTCAGTCCCGCGAGTTTTTGTATTGACTGCAGTCTCATTTAAATACCAGAAGACTTTTATAGGGGCTGTTCAAATATTATGACGCACAAATTTGGCCACTTTTTTATCCCCCCCTTGTAACACTTTGTAACAATATGACCAACCCCCCTCCCTAATTATGTAACACTGATTAGAGCCCCCCCCCACCTGCATCAATAATGGTCTGGATATCTTTGGATTCCAAAGGACAATATGTGTGTTTTTCTAATCAATATTCCTCAATTTATTTGACCCCCTCAATTTAACAAGAATTAAAGGAAGATCTCTAAAATCACCTTAAAATGCTTGTAAACTGTCAAATTTTGCCATGTAATGTATTCTTCATTTTTGTTATGTAACACTTGGACAGATCCCCCCCTCCCCCTGTAACAAAGCATAACAAACTTCAGGACCTCTCTCCCCTATGGTGTTACGTAATATTTGAACGGCCCCCTATATGGTATCCTCCTTGAGCAGTGCTGCTGCCTATTGACCATTTAAAGAATGAAACATTATGGCTCTGGACTCGTCACCATTGGAAGTGCCCATTGAGGAATACAGCGCCCCTTGGGGTCTGTTACACAAATGATGCGGGTTAATTTGTGCTCTTAACTAAAAAAAAAATGTTGAAAATAACGAACATGAAGGAGAGTAAGAAATAATTGTGTTTCATGAAGTGTACTCATCCAGAAGAATACCAAATGCATTCATGATCTTTATTTTTCATGTTCTTTTATCATTTCCTATCAGTTAATGTTGGTGCTCATCCAATAGTGGTGTATTTGTGTACTACATCATCACAAGGCCCCATAACACTTGCAAAATAAATGCAAACCCCATATGATGTTAAAAATAATTTAGTTAACTAATACAGATTTAAGCTAAATATAGCTTTAAAGGCCCTCTACAACAACTAAAATCCTGTTAAATGCCCCATAAAAGCAATTGAAAATGTGTCCCCAATAAAAGAGTATGTCATTGAACAAAAATTAAAGGGCACAAAACAGTGAGCCCGATTTAGGTGTTTTATAGTGCTAAAACTAATAATATCCTAACTTAAACAAGTTATTATCTTTAGGTATGTTTTTTGGGACCTCCTGGTATATAACTATATCAAAATTACATTATTTTCAAATTTCTTTAAAACTTAGTAACCCCATTTAAGTCTGTATAACTTTTATTCATGTAACACTGGATAAACCCCTTTACGAGCACCAGAAATTAATTAAAGAACACCATGAAAATATTAAAGAATAGTTATGAAACACCTACCATCTTCTATAGAACTAACTGGATCTTGTTCATCTACTAAAGGGAACACCACCTGGATTTATACTTGAAACACATATTCTAATCATAATTAGTGATCATAAATTTCAATTGTGTAACAGACCCCTGGTGTATTATAGGGAAACTAACAGATATGTGTGCTTTCTGGAAAATATATTCACTTTACATCGACACAGAGGGCTGAGAATAAGACTCGATTATAACTATATGATAGATGATACAAGCACAAGCTCTGGTGAGTGGCCTGAGTAAACAGGATTGATGAAATGATGAGGCTAATGTCTATGTCATGTCTATGTAGGAGGTATTTACTTTTACAACCCTACACATTTCTATTAATTTCTACACTTCTTTGTGTCACAGAATCATAATTAAAGATGTTCTGAAAATGCTAAAATCAGGTCCATAGCACAAAATTTTAACATATAGAATCAAGACAGAGCAATGCACAGCATTGGGCCACCAACATTCAAATATTCTGTAATATAAACTGTCTATGAGGATAGTGGGATGCATTGTTGATCAAGAAGGGAATTACCTTCATACTTTAAAAGGTAAATTACTAAAGAACTTTTCCCCTCATGCTGACTGTTATCAGTACTTTCCTCTCCAGGTAACAGATCAAGCAATGGATCCCCCTACTAAGGGTCTCGCTAAAAACACAGGGTCTTTAAACAAGGATCAGACAAAAGAAAGTGGCGTTCAGGAAAATCTTCATAGTGTACCCACAAATCCTAATCATTCATAATCAATATGGGATACTGTGCATATCAAAATATCTCTGCCAGTAGACCTAATAGCTTTTATATCCATACTTCATGACTACTTGATGGGCATGCAAATATCAATGAGTATATTTGGTAACATGTGAAAAGTAGAAAAGCAATTGAAATAAAATATTCCATATGAATATATAAATCATTATACTACTACAGGCTGCCAGTTCCCAAGGTCTCAGGTTTTAACTTGTGTGGGACCCTGGTGGTTAAGCGACATCTTAAATATAAGTATCCTACTTACGAATACATTTGGTGTTCTTGTCATACCAGGTTCCATCAAACTGACACTGCTGCCAGAATGTCTTGTCAAAGCTGTAATCGCCCATATAGCTTTCGTCACATTTCACTTGGAAGGACTCCCCATACCACAGGTTCAGATCTACTGCATTGGAGTTGGGGATGGTGACGGGAGCACAAACATCTGGCAATAAATACACAGGATTGGCGGCAATGATACAATACAGGTGATATTCCTCGAGA
Source organism: Acholoe squamosa (assembly GCA_949317995.1). NCBI lineage: Eukaryota > Metazoa > Annelida > Polychaeta > Phyllodocida > Polynoidae > Acholoe > Acholoe squamosa. The sequence continues at coordinate 11,788,634 of OX439045.1, read as the reverse complement.
CTGATCCAGGCCCATAATCATCGAAGCCATTGTATGGCTGAGACAATTGTGGGCCAGGAATAGTAGAGGAATGTTACCTGTATTGTGACACTTGCTTCCAATCCAGTACTTATTCTTTTATGCTAACTACTAAGGCTAGACATTGTGTCTGGGTAGCTAGACATGGTGTCTGGTAGATAGATTGGATGTTGTCTGCCCTTGATTGTGTAATCAACACTATGATTGGTAATATATAGATTTCACTTTGTTATGAAAGAAAGTACTCTGCCCTGATTGGTGCAGACGGCAATGCTTGTATTGATGGGCCCAGTAATATGGGCTCAGATATTGATGGGCAGAACAATATCATCATCTGCCTTTGTTGTTATGTAATTCTTAGGGTTTCACGTATCACTGTCTTAGCATATAATAATACAGTTTGATAATTAATCACATAACTCTTGAAAACCTCAACTTGCTCAACTTGCTCAAGAGCCATACAGTGCACATTTGGGGGTCTAGATGGGGTGTCCCCCTCCCCCAAATCCTTTCAAAAATCACCCCAGCGCTTATACAGAGGAGGCACAGATTACAGGTGTAGCTTTACTGGCTTTGCAAGACTCTGGATGGCACTCATTAAAAACCCAGTGACAATTTTTTATGCATTGAAAATGCCTGCCAATAAGTACCTGTTTTACATACTGGTATGCACCACGGGCAAATCCATAAGCATTGGAGTATGTCAGGTAAGTCATTGAGTCTAGGATATTTGACACTATTGATATAACCACTCCTACCTGTGACTGGTATCCTGGCATACACTGTGAAACCTGTAAAGGTGGGTCCATAGTCAAGACATGGTGTAGCAGCATGGAGGTAGCACAGTCTATCTGTTGGACTGTAGGATAAACCTTCACACCCATAGAATTGATCACAGGTGTTCATACATCTGTCTACATTAGTGTTAGAGATGCTTCCAAAGCTCCCTTCACCACAGTCAGATAAGCGGACATGATATCCTTTGTATAAAGCTGCAAAAATGGGTAACAATTTAAGAACTCAGCATTGCTAGGAAAAAGAATTGGATCACTATACACACAATGAAATGAAAGGCTACTGTAATGGCCCATTTAAGCGGTAACTGGACACCTCGGAAGCAGAGACACCTCGGAAGCAGACTCCTTGGGAGCAGGGACACCCCAGAAGCAGACATCTCGAAAGCAAATAACTTTTTAAAGTAATTCTTAAAATATGGCGTAGGGACAGTATCACTAGGGTTGTAGTTTTTCAAATTCTATAAGAAGAGCTGGATATTATCATGGTTTTATCTGCTTCTGAGGTGTCCTAATCTCTGCTTCCGAGGTGTCTGCGTCTGAGCTGTCCCTGCTTCCGAGCTGTCTAGTATTCATTTAAGCACCCCTTAGCTTATGAATTCAAATACCTCTCTCTACCCCTGTCATTATACGAGACTGCCACTCATTTGAGATGCAGTATGTTCTTAATAGTGCATAAGGTTGATTTGAACATCTTGGCGCTAATTCTAGACTGGTGCTTATTTGAATTCTTTAAACCTTGAGTCTCTGAGACCATGGTGCTTAGAAGGGCCAATATGGTACCTAGAAAGCATACTTAATACCAGTGTTGCCAAAAATTATTAATCAACACAGGCCAAACTGGCCTGTTTCTTTCCATCTTACACAGACCATTTCTCTCTTAAGCAGGCCGTATGAACATTAAAGTACCCATACAAACCCCAATTGCAAATAAGAAGAAATGAAATATGTGAATTTAAAATAGATTTTCAAAAATTGCCCTACGCAATAGGCTCATTTGAAAAATTATTTTACCATAAGAATGGTAAAAGCGTAAACAAGTGTGAACACCTTTCCTCAATCTGTGATGTAAACACACCTTTCTACTTTATAATAATACTACAAAATCTTAGCAAGGGCATGGATTCTTATTTATGGAGACAAGACCTGGAGTTACTACATTACTGAGGTGACATAGAAATCAGCCAAAACAGAAAATTGGGTACTAGGGTGACTCCCATTGAAGTTTAATGCCCGAGTACTTATTATTGTAAACAAACTGAGTTACCCGAGTAATTAAAGGACTATGTTAGCATATATGGTAATTTGTTCAGCTGATTGTGCAAGTTGTTCACCACATCTAAACAGCTTAGTGTTACTCAAATCAAAAGAGATTCTGTGTAATCTCCCCTGTTAATTATTTATGTTGAATGGGGTAACTGTCAGTTACCCTAGTACCTTCAGCACTGTTAAACAGCCCATTTAGATTCTACACCAGCAAAAGCCAGCATACATTTCAGCAACACTGCCAATACTCACCATCTTCAGAATTGACTTCTATCTCACAGAACTGTAGTAGACTGCCTGTAGAGTGTACACTGACATATCTGACACTGCGGTGGATCCTATTACAATACACCTCCCTTATCTCTGAGTTTTCTATGTCTGTCACACGGGCACAAAGATCGCCTTGGAGAGGCTGGGTCTCATCAAACGTAGACATCATTCGAACATCAATGTCCCCCATTAGTTCATCTGTGGTGTGATAAATGTAAAGAAGTGATTATTTTTAACAACAAAGGGGGCCAATGTTTTTTAGACCACTTGGCCAGGGAGGAGCAAATTTTCTCAGCCCCTCTTAGGGGTGAGAGCAAAATAATTTTACCTCTAAACAATGAAAAAGCCTGCACATTACTATAGGTCAAAAGGACACATTCTCATGATTTTCGCTGTCCCTCGCAAGAGGTGAGCAAACCCATTCCCCCTGTTGTTAAAAAATGGTCACTCCCTAACATGTAGAATGTTGTATAAGACCCCTAATCAGTTGTATACAGCTTACATGAGTCCCTTGCTATTATCCTACCTCTAACAACATAGTCTATGGGAATTATATACCTAATGCCTTGTGGCTTGTATGCCCACAGGCTTGGCACAGAATATGCTGTACACCATGCCTCCATATGCTATGCTCAGTGCAGTTATAGGGCAACAGATCCTGTCTACTGTTCTCCACAATTTCTGCTCTAAACCTCTATCTGAGATATTTGACCTGGTCATGAGATAGCCTTGATCGGCACTCAGAAAATATTTTTTTGAGTTGGTTTTTGAAAAATGCTTGCTGTCAAGATCGTCGCTTATTAAAGCACTCATTGATAAATAATTTAATATGGATTTTTCAACATACTTGTTTCATCTCTGAAGTAAAACACAAGTCGTACGAGATTTTCATTTTTAACCACATCCAGCACAAACCAAGGATCTTCAACACCAAATGATAGCAAACAGCGACACCCCCAGGCTTTATAATGCTGAAGCCGCTGTACCAGGCCCCCATCCACCACTAGGGATGAGGGGCAGATCCTTCTGGCGGCAAATAGGTTTGCCTCAACCTCAGCTTGTGACTTTATCATGGTTGGTTTACCAAGGGCCTTGTTAGTAACATCTGGAATAAAGTTTTTTATTCAATTTCTAAATCTACCATTTTGAAACAATTATAGGCCAAACTTGATATTTTTCATGATGGCTTATCTAAGTCCCTTAATGTACAGAAATTTAAATACACTGATACATGATACTTACCATTATTTAAGATGCATGTTCTACTGCTTAAGATTGATTTGGTCATCCCTACCAACAGTGTTATTCAAGTTTGGCAATGTGTTGAACTAAAAGCTACTATACGATTGTCAGATTGATCTCAATTGCATTTGATACAAAATTGGAAGAGGGTCAGCTCCAGGGAAGTCTATACTAGAAGGGTGTATTCATTTAATACCTACCTAGATATTGATGTACTTTTATCTCACACACAGTCAGCTTTGTATCAGTACCATCACCAGCTATCACTTTAACATATCTGCCTACAAATGGAGGTTTGAAGATGACTACCCTGTTCTCAGCCCTCTCCAAGGGTCTGGTAGACTTGATACATCTCTTGTCCCAGGTTGGTCTATCCTCCATGATGTAGACACACACCTCCAGGTCTGTGTATTGGTTCCCTTTAATAGGAAGGTCATGTGTCAGTTTGAATATATGATATGGGTGTGTCTCATGAAATTCGTGTGATGTCACCTTTCTTATCAGCTACAGCTGCTCTGCCTTCTGTGGAAGATCGTATAAGTCTCTTCGTTGTTTTTTCACCCAAAGTATCCCCGTCTTAAGGGCCCACCCTTCTTCATAGATGTTTCCCCCTCTCTTTTCTCCTTCTGTCTCCCTGTACCAATAAACATCACTTTCACCCTCTATTTCTAAAAGCTTCTTATCCGCTGGACAAAAAAGGCAAAATATACTATAAGTCCCTCTGGTATTTAACTTCTCCCGCTCAGGGGGCCTGAGGGACTCTCCCCCTTATTCTTTCCCTGCAACAGGTTATGTAACTTGTCTTTTCCCTAATGTAAGACAAAAAAGACATTCCCCATAAATGACGTCACGCAAAATATGACCATTTTTTTACCCCCCTTCGTCACGTTTTTTGCCAATATTGCAATGCTGAAGGTATATGGAAAACTCAAGGAGAAAAGAAAGAATATGAAGACAGACAGAAGGGCTAGAGGGGGCACTTTGTGTGCTTATTTCTGATAATGGAAATGAAAAAGAAAAACAATGATAAATATTGATTCAATGTCACAATGTCACCTTTCTTATTGGCATGTCACCTTTCTTACACTGCAAAAATGGTGTTTAGATCCTAAACACAATTCTAAACATATTCTTGCAACGTTTTTGTAATCACATCATTTGCCTAAACATGTTTAGCCAAACAATGTGCTTAGCTCAGGTATTTAGAAATGTAGGTGTTTAGGTTTAAAATTTGTGTTTAGATACCTATGAAATTTTGTGCTTAGATGTTTATGAATTTTTGTGTTTAGATGTCTATGTGATTTGTTAGGGTTAGGATTTGCAGACATGTATGCATTGAAAAAATAAAGGAATATCTTTTGTTTACTTTCTCATTTGCTGATGTCAGCCACAGCTACACGTATGTATACACATGTATGTACACTCTATGAAAGACTTGAGAAAGTACAGCAGCTTGGCTTGATTGATTGATTTGATTTGAATTTTATCTCACCTCGTGCCTTCCTTACGGCCGACACTCAAGGGCGAGAGGTCCCGCGGGTTGTATCCACACCGAAGTGAGATTACCCTTGTGGCGTTGTTGCCCGGACCCTAGTCTAATGGGGAGGGGAGATGATGGTGACCGAATCTATGGGAAGATAGAAAGCACGCCCCTACACATTTACCGAGGCAATGGTTCTTTAACATCCGTCACTACATAGGCATAGTGAGAGATGGACAGGCCTGTTTTAAGTCATTTGTCTGCCATGACTGCCGAGAGACTTTCCAGCACAGCCTAGCCAGAGCAGGGAGGAACTCAAACGACACCTTACGGCGACGTTTGGAACCACCACTGTGCTCCGGCCGGGCCGGGAACCGAACCCACGACCTTACGGCCTGTGAGCGGACGGGCTACCGACTGCGCCACGCCTCCCGACATGAGCAGCTTGGCAGCAAGGACATTGCTTTATCCATTACAAAATAACATGAAATAGGTATAAGTCATGGAGCATATTGACTATTTTATGGCAATGATGCTGGTGTAAGGAGAATCTAGTCAATTTTCTATTGCTGTTCCTATTCTTATGACATTCAATAAAAAGAAACAACGATAAACATGGGATTTGGGGACACTTGTTTCAACAATTGATTACAATTATGTACAGATAGACCATTCAAAGGTAGTGCTGCTACCTGGTGTGGATTTGACATCCAAGCATCTAAACATATTGATGTTTAAATCTAAACACCTATTATGCAGCTGTTTAAACTCTAAACATCTAAACATGTTTAGCAAAAATGTTTATGTAGTTAGAACCAAAGTGTTCATTTCCTAAATGTGTAGTTGATGAGACACCTAACAGACCTATATGTTTAGATTTTAAACATGTTTAGACCTAAACATGTTTAAAATCTAAACACCATTTTTGCAGTGTATTGGCACTCCTTTGGTTCCAGAAAAGGTAGTTTAAAGTCGAATCATATATATGGTATTAGAGAACTGGTTCATAGGAAAAGCTAGGATGAGCTGAGAATGACAGGAACTGTTATATATGTGTGATTTAAGAATAAAAATTGAAAAGTTTCTGATCACTGTGTATTAAAATGATGGCATACACAAGATGAATCTGCAACTTGAGCCAAAACAAGCAATAATAAGGCTCAAATCCATGCTGTCAGTACTACTGCTATAATACCTCATGTATAAGGCGCGTCTTATACACGAGGATGGACCCCTGGTGCGCCTTATAGAAGCAGAACTATCGAGGGGAGGTTTTTCTCTATGATGTCCCTATTACTCCCCTGGTCCTGTATATTTGTACAAATAGATAGGGGAAGCATTGGGATAGCCGTAGGTCTTTCATTTTGAAAATCCATTGATTAGAAAAAAAGTTATGACATTTTTTTGTTTTTTCTCTTACATCTGCAAAGTCTGGGTGCGCCTTATATGCGGGGTGCTCCCTATATGCGAGATATTACAGTAGTCTCATTACCAGATAACTGGAATTTTGTGCCAGTGTTGCTTCTCACGATGTTGAATCCAATATGGCCTACTTGGCACCTTGCCGGAAGTCAAAACCCTACGCGCATGCACAAGACTCCCTCATGAATAATAATAGTACAAGTTCCACCACTGCCTGCCATCGCTTTATTATATCCAGGAAATATAATACATTACAGAGGAAATAAGAGTATTGAGAAGGAGATAAGAATAAAGATTAAGACAGACAGAAAGGCCAGAGGGGACACTTTTTGTGCTTATTTCACATCATGGAAATAAATAAGAAAAACAATCTTATTAGTGTGTATTATGGAGGAAATAAGAGTACTGAGAAGGAGGTAAGAAAAAAACAATAAGACAGACAGAAAGGCCAGTAGGGAAAAATTGTGTGCCTATTTCTGATCATGGAAATAAAAGAAGAAGAACAATTATTAAGATTGATTCAAATTTTAATGTCAAGATGTCACTTTTCTTATCCGTGTGTTCTCTTTCTTATCAGCTTGTATACTATGTCGGAAAACAGGGGGGGGGGAAAGAAAGAAAGTTGAATGAAGTAAGGGTTGAGGAGGGAGGGGAGAAACATTTCTACATAAACATACCAGAAAAAAAACAGTTAGATATGATAAGTGGAAGGGAACAGTGAACTGTAAGAAACAAGAAGGAAAAGGGCAGGTAAAAAGTGAAAATGATTTGCTAGACAGGAGACACACGAAAAACAGATAATAGAAAGGGTTACATTAGAATGAAGAACATACATATGCCATTATTATTGAGTGGGAAAAGAAGATAGAAAATATAATTTACTGCCCCTAAAGGTAAAGGTCGATAAGAAACTGTAGAATCAGAGAGCGGGCTATGAAATGCATTAGATGTAAGGGAGAAATACATATTTAAGTAATAAAAGGAGAGAACATGAGACCTAAGGAGGAGAAGACTGATGTTTTATTTTTCTTAAAAACATACCAAAATAAATGCTGATAAGAAAGGTGACACCACACAGATTTCATGAGACACACCCATATATAAATACATCACAATTTATCTCTCAATTCAGGGGGGAGTCTTCAAACCCCAATGATTGAATTAAAATACTCCTGAACAAAGCAGCAGTGAGTGATCATGCTGAGCAGGGCTCCATTCATTGTCCAGCATTGTCGTAACCTCAGGCATCAGAAATCAAATGATTTGGATTCAATGAAAAGTTTGCTTAAAGGGAAACCGTACCCTACTTTTATGGCATAATATTCTGATAGTCTTTCTATCAATTAAAAGGATTTTGGCATACTAATCCTAGAACATACCAATTTCACCTTGAGATGACCACCCCTTACTGAGTTATTTATGCATTTCATTGAATAGATACCATTTATAATATAGTATTACATCCAAAGATTCATATTTAGAACAGTTTCGGATACAAAATGTCTCTGGATGATGTCCTAATGCACAAATTTCAACCTTTACTGGAATCCTACTACTAGTAGTATGTAGAGTAAGTTTGTGATACTGAGAGCATGATTATAAAATCAAAAGCTGGGTTATTATAGTGCATATTTCAAATTGATTAAAGCACAGTTAAAACGAAGCTTTTTTAATGCAGCGTTAGCATTATAACCTCTGTTTTGATGAGATTTAAGATATCACTGGGCATGCCATTGTTCCAATTTTCATTTTGTTTTAGCTACCCTAAACCATGGTGCAGTATCTCTAATGATGCTATTCTATTTCATATATATTTTATGAACTTGTTTAATCCTTAATTTGATGTAATCAAAAGGGTTTTATCAAAAGGGTGGATATCAACTCTAGGTGCAAAGTGGTCGTCTCAAGGTGAAATTGAACTAAATGGAATGTTTGTAGTAAGGGTGATAAACTAGAAATAACATATATAAATGGATTTTCGAAATATAATAGGTACAAAAGCCCAAACAATTATCTTTCATTCAGTGTATACATTTTGGAAGTCTGAAGACCCAAACTTCCAGAGATATTAGCAACTACAAACACCTGATTGAAAACCTGCACAGGAACGGTCCTCTTTAGGTTAATCTACCCTACAGGAAAATGTATTATAATGAGAATAGTGCATTATGTACCATCATTGCCTGTTGCTCTCCTCTATGGTCATACATAATTCAACAACTATGCAAGAATATTTTTAGTTGACATTAAAGCTATAAAAATAGGATATCATGAATGTTGGGTATGGTTTCCCTTTACGGTGAACTTACAGAGGTCTTTATCAAAGGTGTTGGTGATGGTGACTCTGGCTACTGTGAACTGCATGGTGAGGTCAACCATGACCCAGGGGTATGATGAGACTGTTGTCTGTAGGCAATGTTCAGCCAGGGTGATCCGTCTATTATCTGTAACTTGGACCAGTGTTCCTACAGCCACACTACTGGCTTTTACCGGCTTCCACAGCGCTACATTGAAGTCACCTGTCACAAGTTCACATAATTATATGTGACATTTACTAAGAAAGGGGTCCGTATTGTACCCTGCACTAAGACCCTTTTTCTCAGATTGCATCACATATGGAGGTTGATTCAAAAATGTGATGTCCAGGATTTTAATTCAGACTGGCTTCAATAACTATAACACTTCAATAACTTGCACCGATTGCATTGATTAAAATGATAAGCAACATAGTATCATAGTATTATTCTCACACCACTTCTAACCAAGTAATGAACTGTACTTTAATTAAACTAGAACTTAAGCAAATCAATGCCTTAATATCCAAATCATCAGAGGTATACTTCCATATGCTGATTTCCAAACTCACCATTTGAGTAGAGAGAGTTGAAGTTGGGTGAATATTCAGAAAAGCTGAATCTATTTGGGTGGCATGTATACACATGACAGTTATATTTTTTGTGTACATTGCCTTCCTCAGGTTCCCATAGAAGGAAGTTGGCATCATGTCCTGAGTGTATGGTTTCAATAGTCTGGTAACAAGCCCAAAACAGGAGGTTGAAACCACCCAGATAATCGCATTGTGGAAAATAGGCCGATTTATTGGAAAATTTGGTAAAGGGAGCCAGACCTAGAGTGGGAAGACAAAGAAGAACAAACTGAGTACACATCATTACAAAAAATCTTAGTAGTATATAGTGTATCAGAACGGGACTATAGCTAAGGGAGTGATCATCTTTTAACAACGGGGGGGGGGGGCTGGTGGGTTTGAGGGGGGTCAGAATTTTTTCAACCCCTTGACCAGGGGGGTCAGAATTTTTTCGGGGGTTAAAATAATTTCACCTGTTCTCAGTGAAAAAGCCAGCGCGTTACTATAGGTTAAAAGGGTGCGTTCACACGCAATTTTCGCCCCTTCAGGGGGGTCAAAATAATTTCGACCCATCAAGAGGGGGGTCGGAATTTTTTCCGCGTGTCCGCGCGCAAACCCAACGGCTCCCTCCCTGTTGTTAAAAAATGATCACTCCCTAAGAACAGGATATTACTCACCCGAGATGCAGCCAATCAGAGGCCTCCCTTTTGGTGGGAAATTCAAACTGGGGTCACGTGACCTAGACTCCTGTGGTGTGGCGCTAAAATGGACCAATCAGAACCCTCCCTTTTGGCAGGAAATTCAAAATGGTCACATGACCCAGACCCCCTGTGATGTGCCGCCAAAATGGCACCCTCTGATTGGCTGGCTGTTTAGGTCATGTGACCTCTATTATGCAAATAAGGTCACATGACCCTAATTTGAATGGTCCAATCAGAGGTTGTCATTTTGGTGGGAAATTTGAAATATGGTTATGTGACTTTATTTTTAAATTGTCTGCCAAAATGGAGACCTCTGATTGGTTGGCTGTCATACCATCAGCTGTATGCAAGTAGTCACATGACCTTATTAGCATAAGGAGGTGTGGTTTATTATGTAGATGAGGGTGTGACTATAGTCAGATATTTTTTTATAAATAAAAAAAAAGGCAAGCTGAGAGCTTGCCAAAAAAAAGAAAATTGAAAAACATTTTGGGGGGCCTTTTAAGGGGGGGCCTTTGGAGGGGCCTTTGGGGGGACCTTTTTTGGGGGAAAATTGATTATTTTAACCAAAGACCCACCCCTTGGGGCAGGGTCGGGTTCACTGGAAATAAAACTTTATGAACGAATTTATTTTATTTTTTTTATTTTGAATGTTAAGCATCAATAGTTGATGCGAGTATTGATCACTAGAGGGAAGCCTAGTCCCCACACCTGTACAGGTAGACTGGTCCAGGTATGCTGACCTAGTTAGTGCTTCCCCTGCACGCTGCAGGCCTGCTGCTAGCTCTATGTTGCTCACAAATTTTTTGGCTATTTTCACTATTTGCTGGGCCATAATGGCTGTGAAATGTGACGCGTGTGGGCAAGACTACCACGGGAACTCAAGGGCTTGTCCAAATTGTACATGCCCGAACCCTAGATGGAAGTCTGGACATGACATGGTAAATCATGACACACCAAAGGACACATCGTCATTCAACCATGACGAGGACGTGACAGGGGACAGGAGCGACGGAGTGACCGGTACAAACACCATCGATCCCCGACAACAAGGCACATCCCAGGAGATGACACTGCAGACCCAAATGTTGATCTATTGCGTGAAATAGAGGCTGAGAGGTCCAGAAAATGTGAAATCGAGCGGATTTCTAAGAGACGTGAGTTGGAACTAGAATTAGCTACCATCAGGGCAGAAAATAAAAGGACGATGAGGGATTTGGACGATGGCATTAGAGCTTGGCAAAGTGCCATGTCAATCTACGGAGACGGGGCGAAGGGTCTGGCAGGGAAGATTAGCCCCAGTGCAAAGGCTACTGAACATGGTACACATAGTCTACCTGAAGGTGCCAATGTCAGAGACACTCTGCACCAAAGCCATACAGTCCTACCTGATCAAATTGTCCACGGCCCTTCGCTGGTCCCTGACATGAACTCATTGGCAGACCAAGCACAAGCGCATCTCAACATTCACTGCGGAATCCAAGATGGCGGACCCCTCCTTCCGGTTGGCAAGATTCAGGCTAGTAGCAAAGCTGTTTCAGGCCAAATAGGCCTTCCACAGGCCCCCGTGGTCGAAAAATTGTACTACAAGGACTCAGTTGGTATGTTCCATGAAATTTGTAGTCCAAACATGCCCAATAATGAGCAAAAAAGCTCAGGAGATCCATCGCTCAGCGGAGGACTGGTTGTCAACAAAGCCTCCGGTGGTCGCACGCTCACCGAAGGTGCAAGTTATCAAGAATATCTGTTGTGGAGGCAAGGTAAATTAGTTGGCAATGCTGAATCTGGTGTAAATAAGGGTGTTATTACTGCGCCTCAGGGTTCTCGACCGCTAGGTGGGACTGAAGGACCCACACCCCTGGGGGAAGGTAGTACTCCTTTGCTTTTGGCTGAACCTACTAGTAAACCTCACCGTATTATTCACAACGGAAGTGTATATGAATTGTCTAGACCAGCTGTACCTGCAGCACCCAAGAGAGTTATCCACCAGGGCCAAGTTTATGAGTTAGTTCAATCACCTACAGCTAAACCCCGATTGGCAGCGGCTCAACAGACGCTTCAGACAGGATTATCCAGCGCGGGATTATCTACATCATCACTAGGCCTTCTAGATGGAGATACCAGCAATTTGTTTAGGGCTAAACAAGTTCAAGGTATGCCTGACCTGGATTGGTTAAATAATTTTAAAATGCTGTCAGATACTACAAAGCGCAAGCGTTCCACTAATAAGTTACGCCCTGACTTCCACATTGATGTTGACAAGAAATTCGAAGAAATGAGTCTTCAAGAGCTGGTCAATGGCATGAACTGTGTTGCGGACTACATAAGTAATTCCAATCTCCCTAGGGTCAGTCTAGATGGCTACAGAGCACATATGCGATTTGTATCATTAAAGGCTCAAGGAAATGCTTTCTCGTCCAAAGCGCTTTCTAAATATGATCATAAGGTTGTGACAGATGTTATAGAAGGCAAATTGGCTGATTTTGAGGCAGGGTACAAACCAGCGATTGAAGCGCATTTGAGTGCTGAGCATATGTGGGTCGTAGAGAATTTATCCAATCCCAGTTCCAATTCTCAGGATAAGACCAGCACCAAGAACAGACGCCGGCGTCAGCGGGGACAGCGTTCTGTCAACTACACCGCTGGTTGGCCTACCGATGTGTGCTGGAAATGGAATCTCGGGCCTTGCGACTATGACCCATGTTATAAAAAGCATGCCTGTGCTACATGTAGGGGGCAACACAAGAATAGGTTCTGTAAGAATGATGATTCCAATGCTGCTAGCGCTGCTCCGCAACAGTCTTCGGGCCCTCATGATAAGCAGGAAAAACACAAGCCATGACTGGATGACTTATGCTGGCTGTGGCTGGGGAGTGACGATAGAATTACATGTGCACCGTCATTATCAAATTTGTTGAGCACCTATGTTGACCTTGCTCCCCTGTGGGACTGTAATATTCCTTTGTTTGTCCAAGGAGTACGCGCTCAATTTAAACCGTGCGGCTGGCGCAAAATGTTATCAGGTGGTGATGACCAGGTGTTCGGTAAAGATGCGTGGGATTTTAATTCCCACTATTTATTGGATGGCGTCCTACACGGCTTCAAGCTGGTGGACCCTGGTGCCCCCGTTGAAGGATATTTCTGCAAAAATTATTCTTCGGCCACTAATGACACTTTCAGTGCTATTGACGCTATCGTATCAAACGAGTTAGAGAGTGGTAAATTGTCTGTTGTTAAGGAACAACCAAAATGCATTCATGCATTAGGTGCGGTCACCAAATCCGGTGGGGGCTATCATCCAATTACTGATGCTAGTAGGCCTTTAGAAAAAAGCATTAACAATTTTATGGACCAGACATTCCATTCTTTTAGCTATGAGTCAATTGACAATGTTTCGGCCCTGATGACACCCGGCTGTTTCATGGCGGTGACAGACATCAAAAGTACGTATAAGACAGTTTTGATAAGGCCTGACGATAGAACCCATCAGGGTCTCTTCTGGAATGGTGAATTTATCCAAGACAATTTCATGAGTTTTGGTACGAGAGCAGCACCGTACATCTTTAATAGTATTTCTGATGCGGTCGCTCGCTATATGACTGCTAGTGGTTTCTCCTGTCTGAATTATCTAGATGACTTTATCGTTCTAGGAACCACTTACGAGGAATGTAAAAATGCTCAGCTCTATCTACATGCTACTTTACGCTCTCTAGGTTTCTATATAGCCTATGATAAGGTTAGCTCACCATCGCAGGTCCAACGCTATCTGGGTATCGAGCTAAACTCACTGCTGATGACACTAAGCCTCCCACAAGATAAAATAGAAAAGCTACACCAGGAGCTGCGCTTTTTTACTGGTCGCCGCAGGGCGACAAAGTGGCAGCTGCAACACTTGTGTGGCATACTTAGCCATTGTTCAACCCTGGTGCGTGGTGGGAGGACCTTTTCGCATCGAGTCATCAGCATGCCACGCGCTTTCACTGCTAGGAAGAGATATATAACTCTTTCTGAGTCTTTTCAGGAGGACCTATGCTGGTGGAACCAGTTTGCTGCTTGGTTCAATGGTTCTGCCAAAATAATCTGTCCAGCCCCTTATGTATCGGCCATATACACTGACGGATCTGGCACGGGTTACGGTGCCTTACATGGACTAGATTGGATCTGCGGTCAATGGTTTGACAGTTTGATTATGGAGTCTGATCAACACAGCCATTGTTTAGCACCTCCCAGTATGGAAATCCCTGTCAACATCAATGTCAGAGAATTATACCCGGTATACGAGGCATTGGAGCGCTGGGGCCCCTCATGGAGGGATTGTAAAATACTGTGTTTCACAGACAACACTCAAGTGGTGGGTGCCATAAATAAGGGCAAGAGTGATAACTTTGTTTCTATGTGTTTACTGCGTAAAATGTTCTGGCTAACTGTTATATTTAATTGCCAGCTTATAGGGGTCCACATACCGGGCAAAGACAATATTGTTGCTGACGCGCTGTCCCGTGTTACATCAACAAGTGATATACCACTATTTGTGTGTTGCAGGGGTGGAGGATCGAACCAGACAATTGGACTTTGAGGCTTCTGAATTGAGAGCTCGGGCTTGGGCTCCTAGTACTTGGCGGACAAAAGCCTCACAGTGGAAACGCTACATAACTTTCAGTTTTTCAGTCCTCACCCCAGCTTTGCCCTCTACTCCTAAACACTTGTGTCGTTATATAGTGGACCTGTCCAAAAATTTGAAGTATTCAACAATTCAGAACTATGTTAGCGGAGTGATTTCTCTTAATGCTTATTTTGGTTATGATGCCAAGTATATCCGCTCAGACTTCTCCTTTATCATGACTATGCCAGGGATCCGACGTGTGTTAGGTGATCCCGAGCCAGTTCGCCCTTCCTTTACACTGAAGGATATTCTAAGTATGTTTGCCTTTGTGGACATGTCAAAACTAGAGGATAGGGTCTTGTGGACCTGTCTCGCCTTAAGTTTCCGAGGACTACTGCACAAATGTAATATCGTTCCCGATAGCACTGCGGCTACTGGTGTGCATTACCTCAAGAGGGGCGCTGTGTCTTTCACTGATTGGGGCCTGGAAATAGCGGTCTCAAGTTCAAAGACAATACAACATGGTCAAAGGGTACATAAAGTACCTATTACATTGGCTCCAGGTTCCTCACTGTGCGTGGCTAGTTTGATAAAACGACATATGGCTGAATTGCCTAGCAAGGACCCGGAGGCCCCAGTGTTTGTATTACCAAGGAACAATATCCTCACACCTGTGACTTATCCAATTTTGTTGGGTTTCCTAAAAAGGCTCTTGAAATCTGCTTTGTTACCTAGTGAACGAACTGGCTTGCATTCATTCCGCAGAGCTGGAGCTCTTTATATGTACAATCTTGGTCTGACAATCGAAGATATCAGACAAGCTGGAGATTGGGCCAGTATGGCCGCTCTTCTATATCTAACCAAACCTTACAGCTCCCGTATTGACACTGATTACGTTGTTTCCAATTGCTTGTCAAAGAACTTTACCATTTAATTCTTACTTGGAGTTTGCTGGTGTTCAGTTTCACAGGTCCAAGTCTAGATACTTAGTTACTTGTTCCTATTCTCCTCGTAAGGATTAATGTTAAGCATCAATAGTTGATGCGAGTATTGATCACTAGAGGGAAGCCTAGTCCCCACACCTGTACAGGTAGACTGGTCCAGGTATGCTGACCTAGTTAGTGCTTCCCCTGCACGCTGCAGGCCTGCTGCTAGCTCTATGTTGCTCACAAATTTTTTCTTTCATTTATTTCTTTCTATGTTTTTTGTTAATAAATAGGCCGGTGTTCAGTTTCACAGGTCCAAGTCCAGATACTTAATTACTTGTTCCTATTCTCCTCGTAAGGATTAATAATAATATTTACAGGTCATTATATACAAGTTCACATTTTTTTTACATGAGGTAGTTGGATATTGGATAGGAATATGTACACATTCAACTTTTGTTTGTCATAATTCAGAATGTATATGGTGTAATCTTGGTGTACATCTTTGGAGCAAGGACCCTCTTGAAATAAAAGGATAGGTGTAAGCCGTATTCCCCATCCACATCTCATCAATATTACAAGTGAAATCCACTGAAGAACTATACCAAGTACGCCATTCAGTTTGTCTGGACATGATACTTCTCAGTTGAGCAGCTGGTACACTGGGGTAAGGAACTTTGCTACACAACATTCGGTCGACACACTCTTGACAAAAGGAGTTGAATGTTTCCTTTGAGCAATGATACATCTTTCTCGAGAAGTCTGAGTTCTCTTCTAGAAGAGAAAGCAATGTGTTGATCGATTCTAAAGCACATGTGTTCTCGATATAGCTCTCCTATAGCTCTATCTGTGGTGGTACCAATCACTCTTTGAAATACATCTTTGAAACACACACTCAATGAATCAAATACAGCATTAGAAACGAACACTTTATGAAAACCTGGGTTTAACAATGGCGCCTTAAAGAACAATAAATCTGATGCATCTATTAATTCCCAAGTGAAAATGGGGTCGCAAGTACACATTGTCTTGTTTTTTTTTTTTCAACACTGATACACAAGGTAAACCGCTGGACATAGTAGATGAAGTTTACACAACATCAAAGGACATTATCTCACTGGCTTATCTACATCTAATTTTTTTTTTTTCCTTTACAGTTCTTTAATTTCCCACTTGGATTTGAAAAGACCCGGAGTTCTCTGATTGTGACTGTATCGTCTCTGACAACAAGCGAGGGGGGTCCATTATTGCACACCTTCGGTTTTTATCTTTATGAAAGGGTCTAAGTGATCATCGCACACTGCTGTTGGAATCCAGTTCCGTTTCTCTCTTAAGTATGATTCTCTTAGGTCGGGTTTCATGAGTTGGTCCAATGAGAGAGCCATGTAAAGAGATCTGTGGTCAACTCTGTACCCCTTTTGAACAGCCACACATTGGTTAATAATTCGAAGGTTCGACCTCTAGTTTATTTCACAGTGGTGTGTTTTTCTTTGTTGCAAATTGTTTTACCATACGTGGTGTTCCCAATCATCTTGTAACAGTCTGACAGAATTTTCTCGTTCACATCACCACATCTACGCGCCATGGTTACTTCATCTGCGAAACCGGCGAAGGGTTGTCTAGGAAAGTATTCTATGAACATCTGGACTTCGGTGACTATCAAGCCCGGCCCCCACACTCCCCATGTTTTCTGACACCATCCTCGTTAGGGGGTTTGAAAAAGACCCCCTATCCACAGACTTTTGAGTTAATATGGTACCCTATTTTGAGCAAAATCACAAATTTTTTGGGCCTTAAAAACACCCCTATTTTAAGCAAATGCTGACATATTTGGTACATTCTTTGGATTGAATACAGCAAATGTAGACAATATAGTTCAATCTACATTCCATTTCTCCTTTGTATGCACAAAATGGTCAATATAAAGTTGGCTCTATGATCCCATTCCATTTCTCCCTAAGCTTTAAAGCAGAAATACACCCCCTATTATTGATTTTCAAGAATCTTTCCTGGAAAAACACACCCTATTTTTAAAAAAAACACTAATCTGCAGATTGGCAGAAATCCTGACCCTATTTTCGCGTTTTTCCTAACAAGGATGGTGTCATAACTGAAGGGAAGTGCGGAGGCTGGGCTATCAAGCCATGATCCAAATACCACTTAAGAAGAGGTGTTCCTAAGAGAACCTTTTTTCCGTGGTAACTACCTATCAAGGATCTCTGAGGAGCATTCAACAGCTTTTTGTTGTTCGCAAAGTCTGACATGTGAGTTCCTATGTCGGATTTCGAAATGGTCACGTTCTTGAAAATAAGAGTCATTTCTTCCAAGTATTCACGTAGGTGGGGAGGAGTAGTGAGGTCCACCTGAATCAAACCGAACATTTTCCCATCTTTCAAAAAGGGATATGATGTCACTCTCTGTCATAGGATTTCAAACTACTTTCATGTCATCGACCTTCCAGTGTTGTTCGGATGCCATAACCTGCGGATCCTGGCATTTCATCTTCCTCCATTCACACTCCCATACGACGATCAACTTGTCACCTAGGGCTTTTAAATAAGCACTTACTCTAGCTGGTTTGCCACGTCTCTCGTCCCTGTCTGAAGCACACGGATATCTGCGCAGCAGTAGGCACTCGTGAGCGTGGAACCAACACCCGTGAAATTGGAAAATGGTATTAGAGGATGGGTGAAAACCGTCTACGTGAATTTTTCGGCAACCTAGAGATACCTCCCCTCCGTTGAAAGCGTGGCAAAGTTTCACGTGTGGGTGTGCTCCACGTAGCGTAACCACTCTAAAGCAGTCTTAGAGTGTTTTTGCCTTATTTTCGGTTTGAACTCAGTCTCAGGTTGTCTCACCAGGTAATAACCTGTACAGTGTGTTTCGCTCATGCAGCGCAAGTACAGAGAGTTAGCGTCTACACCTAGGATGTGCTCGCATGTTCTCGCTTCTTTGCCGTACTTGTGTTCTCTTATCAGCGTGGTACCCTTCTCGTGAAATCTATGGAAGATTATGGAAGGACCCCGACCAGATTTTTTTAAATCAGAGAGTGGAGGTGGAAGGTTACGAACAGTGTCTCTGTGGTTTGAAAAAGGAACCGTAAAGTCAAACCCGTCTTTGAACAATGTCAATGTTGCGATCCCTGAAAAACTTGATTATGCAGTGCCTGTATGAAGGGCTTCACGTCTTTGTTCTTGTACTAGATCAAGTAATCGCTGAAAGTTTGCATGTTCTGTTCGGACCAAACTTTATCACATTTGGCTTAGTCACATTCAGACATCTTGGTGCCAGTCAGTTTGCTGTCAAATGCAGATCTTGGTGGTAGTGTTCTGTTTTCCAGTTTACTACATCCAAGAAAACAGTGTGCTGAGTGTAAATCGCCAAGTATTGGTTACTTCTCTTTATGACGCTGAATTCTTCGTTCTTTCGGTCTTTGGAGGAGAAGAACGAGTGAAGCTGTACTTTGATCAGATTTAAGTCATAATGCCCCGAGTTGAAACCTACGACCAGAACTTGGCATAGATATCTCAAAAGTCTCTTCTTCAGTTCAACTAAAGGGTGTCTTTTCCAAATTTCAGTGAAGTTGCTTCCAGGAGGACTGAACGCCTCCTCTAGGTACAGAGCTTCAGCTATCCTCTCATCTAACTTCGCTAACATCGGCTGGTAAAGTTCTAGCACTGCTTCCCCAATGACCTTGGCAGTGTTGTTCATGTAATTCAAAACCCTATTTAACAAGGGGTCAGAATCTGCGTCAGATTGTCTCACGAAGCAGAACTGGACCTTCGCATCCTGGAAAGTCAGATGCGACGCTAGCCGACAGAGGGGCATGTTCCCACAGGTTTGACACGTGTTCAGTCGATGGTTCTTTGGACGGTCTGAAGAAAGCTTCGAAATCAAAGGTAATTTTTTTTAGGGTACATTTTCAAATTTCCGGTGGGAGGAAAAATGGAAAAATCTGCTAGAGCTTCAAAAATCGATTTCGAATTTTGGTAGATTCCACCTACGTTATTTCAAGGCAACTTGTCTGCAAGGGGAAAGTTGGTTCCTGTGTCTTTTCAGTTAGAACTTAGTCGTGAACGCCGACTTACACTTGGGACATTCGTAGATGCCAGCGTATTCATTGAAATCTGTAACGAGGGAAACGTGCAAGCCGTGTTTCGCGGACAGGTGTAGGTTGACTTTACCTCGGGTGGCCAAAGTTTTGGAAAGTGGTCTAATCAGGGTAACTCGGTTTTTCAGGTTCTGATCTCTCACTTTACGGGTGGTGTAAACCGCTATTTGTACATCGAACAAGTTCTCTAACGTGGGTAAGTCGCTGATGATCAAACCTGGGAAGGTTTCAGGTTTCGCAGTGGAATCGAACTGACGCAACAATTTTGAAGCATGTTTGCCGGTCTTGTATAAGTGAAAGGATATGCAGCGAAAGACGCATAACTTGTCCCTGTTGGGAAAATCTAACACACCTCCTCTCTTTTTATGGTGGGGAGGGGATGTAAAAGAGTTGCGTTGTTTTGGGAGCCGTGAAAGTAGCGTAGTTTGTTTCTGTTTTCTCTGTGTTGTAAAATTAACCCTACTGACTAACCCACTTTGTATCTGAATCTTTGCGTGATGTGAATCTGACGCATAGTATCTACAGCATCACTCAACTCACCGGTTGGTAGTCTTAAGTTTGTTACACTCACGCGAGCCCCGTGTGTCCTGACTCCTGTTTGTATTACGGGCCCATTCCTAGTGAATATTTCCTCACCCTGCAGTATAGTGCATATTATCGGAGGAATAGTCACTCCGTCCAGAGATTCCCGTCAACAGGTAATTTTCTTGCAATTACCTTCGCCGCATAGAGTATAAAATTTAGGTATTCCCTACATTTGTCCACATGTCTGTCGGAATTGTACACCCTTTTAAATTTATTGAAACACTTTCCACAGACATGTTGATCCATTTTCACTGAGTTACTTATATGTGAAGAGAATTTTTTCTCAATATTTTTCATCTATCTATCTATCTATCTATATATCTATCTATCTATCTATCTTTCTTTCTTTATTTATTTCTATCTATCTACCTGTACACCTATATACACAACATATTTACACAAAGTATATACACCTACATACACGACATATACATCAACACTCTCTCACACACGTCTCAATCAAATTCTGTCAAGAAATTCAAGGATAATCTCTTTTTTGTCACCTAGTTCTTTCAGCACCTTGGTCGAAAGCGTCACACCGTCCTGTGTCAGGGTTTTCTGGGGTCTTTCGTACCTGCGCACGTGGATGACATTCTTACCCTTGTAGTAGCTGACAGCTACATACATCTCGCTTTCCAGATCCAGGACGACGGACCATGTGATGTTATTGGGAAGTCCTTGGGAGACCAATCTGTTGCGTATCCGTACCTCCTCTTGGACGTCAGTGATGTTTGCTATTAGCTTGAGGAGTGCGTCAGTGGTGAAGGTCACTTCCCTGGTGGGCGTTGAGGTTCACTTTATGGTGCTGTAGCGTTCCTTGGAGAGCCTAACCCCATCGAGCCAGATCTCCAGCTTTGAACTATCGACGAAGACCTCCAATCTGGGGACTGTGGAAGGTGGTGGTGGTACACATTTCACTAGCGGTTCTGTCTTCTTGGATGCCTGGTCACCACTCTTGGTAAAACTCCTTTTGATACCCGTAGAGGGTTTCAAAGTAAGAAGAGTAAGGCCATCATTGTTAGCTGAATCAACAGCAGGACCAGCAACAGGAGCAACGCACGTGTCGGTATCTCGGGACTTCTTTGAATAGGATAACCACACCACGTCGGTTGTGGAGGGGGAGTAAGTCTGGGAGGTAGGAAAAACTCGCTCTGACTCTGCTCGACGTCGGTGTCCCCTGATGGATAGCAGAAGCCATTGGTTCTCAGAGACTTCATGATAGCAGTGGTGAATAAATTGGGTGATATTTGAGCAACCTCTGGAGAAGTCAACTCCCCCTCCATCTCCTCCTCCTCTCCCTCTATTCCTGCGACGTGCTGGGTCTGCTGATCTTTATGGGTGTCCAAATGATCCGTATCACTGCATGCGTCAGTGTCTGCGTCAGCTGTAGTTGCACCAGCATGGTCTTCTCCAGCGTGAGGGTGATAATGATCAGCATCAGCAGCCGCAGCAGCAGTAGTAGCACCTGCAGCAGCAGCAGCAATGGGGGTAGCGCCGTGGTCATCATCATCAGCAGCAGCAGTAGTAGCAGTAGCAGCAGCAGCGGTAGCAGGAGCAGTACCACCACCACCCGCTACACCATGTGGGTCGTAAGCAGGAGCAGCTGCGGTAGCATCTTCAGCAGCAGGAGAAGCCAATCAACTCTTGTTCCTTCTCGTCTTCCTCAAGAGCTGTAGCTTAGTTGGTCTTCTACTTATGGTGAGGGTTGCAGAGAAAGTGTGAGTGAATGAAATTTTCTCCCTCCCTTATATACTCCTCTGGAGATAAACCCCTTACTGCAGTTTGAATAGATGAAAGGTGGCTTTGACGTCTCTTAGAACAGAGGTCTAATCCTGTAGTCACAGAGAACCTTACTCGGTAGGACTCCTATAAATCCTATTTCACCTGTCCTCCACAGGGAAAATAAACAATAGAAGAATCCGGATGAAAAATAAAGAAATTAGAAAACTTCACTCCACTCTTAGATCATCAAAGGGAAGGCGGTCCAGAGGAAAAAGTGTTCCAGCAGGATCAAAGTCGGCTTTTGATACCTTTTAGAAAAGAGCTCTGATCCTATGATCACAGAGATCCTCACTTGGTAGGGTATCTATAAATCTGATTTCACCTGCCCTCCACAGGTGAACCAAACCATAGGAGGATCCAGATGAAAGCCTTCCTTACATCTGTAATGCACATTAAGATAATTATCACAGGTTTTAACTCCCTGTAATCCCACCTAAATACAGTTATCACAATACCTTTCCACCTGTTTTATGAAAACAGATCTAAAGATAAGTCGCTACACAGAATGGAAGCAATCACCCCTAATCCTACCAAATACACTTGACACAGTGTCTTTCCTCCTGTTTGATGTGAACAGATCCAAAGGGTCATGCTGATAAGTCGCTACACAGAAAGGTAAAGGTGGTGGGGAGTATCCAGCTGGAAATAGGATAAAATCACCCTATATAAAGCACCCCGATTTCTCTTGAAAGGATATATCACTGTTGACCACTACGACTTCCGCGCCTACCACCACTTTCTCCACCTTCACCAGCACCGCCACGTCACCTACCCGCTGGCTGCCTGCCTACCTGCCTGCCTACCGACCTTTATCGAGTGCTTTCTATAGTTTTTGCAGATGAGATGAGTCTTGAAAATCCCTCCTCCCTGTCTTCCTCTGATGTATGTAAGTGAGTATACATGCTGAAGGTATCACGGGCGAGATGAATTTTGGACCTGTTTTTAATGGAGAGGTACTTTATTACCATGTCTGAATCTCTATCCAGGGAGTGGAAAGATAAGGGGTTGTATTTAGGATTGATGTCTGAGAAACTAACTATCGCTCAACAAATGGAACAAGATCTATCTCTCCACTCCTTCAAAGTGTTGAAAATGTGGCAAGCTGAACCGAGCAGTACACATCATCAGCTCATTTGAGTGCTGTTGGATGACATGAGGAGGGTTGACGTGGCCAGATATATATTGCTTCACTTTGAAAACAAAGATAAAGAGATGACGCATGGAGGATGATTGTGGAAAGTAAATTGATTTTCACTTACATATATCAAGTACACCCTTCTAATACAGTAACCGCAGACAGTTTCCACCTGTGGGAAGGGAGTGGTGTATTATGTAAAGGAGGGGGAGGTGTGCACCACGGGGATCCGGATCTAAAGTCGCTACACAGGAACGTGGTGGTCATGTTGGAGACGGGGAGTATGCAGCTGGAAAGCAGATTAAACACACCTATATAAAGCACTCACGTCTGTGGTGTCTCATTTACCACCTCATTTGGCACTGGTATGTCCACACTCGACACAGCTACTACCACTGTCGACCTACCTACCTACCTACCCACCTACCTTCCTACCTACCTGCCCGCATGCGACAAGAGAATGACCAAGTATGTATGTTTTGCTGATTTATCGAGGAGACTCAACACTTTCAACTTATTTATGTGGAATAAACCCTGTCCTTTCTCAGAGAAACTCGCCGCCCACAGATTCTTTTACATTGGAGGTAAGGACGTTGTTCAATGCTACCAATGTGGAGTCACTATACACACATAGTTAGAAAGTGATGACGTCACCGTGGAACATTTAAGACATTGTCGAGTTGCAGCTTCTCAGAATGAACCGAGAAGTGGGAAAATACGTCTTTCCTTTTGGACAACCAGCTTCGGAGGAGACAGTAGATAAATGAGGAGCAACATATATACACCAGACACCACCGTAGATTCACCAGCGACAACATATGTGTAGAGGCAAGGAGAAAGGGTGCTCCATGCTAAAAGTCAACTTTAAAATTCAGATCACTAGCTTTTCAGTGATATATTGCAAGAGAAGATACTCCTGTTAGTCTTAGAGGAATGGCTTGCTGAATATGGGTAGTTATGACCATTTCCTGAATCGCAATAAGCTTTACATCTAATTGGTCATGAGATACATATAAAATTAGTATAATTTACACTAACTAGCTAAATTAACATAATTTTTAATTCTTTTGCCCATATCTTTTGAACTAGAAATGGTATTTTCGTTCTGTTTTCACCATAGTAAACCTGGTGAAACATACGTTCAAATGAGATGATTGATTTTCCTATTTAGAATGAAAATCATGTTTCCATGGCAACATAATTCAACAAAAATGACTATTTATGCCCAAAAACGTTCTCTTTACATGCCTTGTTTGGAACCTTTTCACCCAAAACAGTTTTATCAAAAATCATTGAATTCTCCATGAAAAAGTACCCTAAAACAGTTTTAGGCATATTTTTCCTATTCTAGCCCATAGTGATGCTCCCTGGTGGCTAAAACAGGTACTAAGTCCCGCAGGAACCCCCATTTCTGCTTGCTGGCTCACATATATGAACCGGACAAGGACCTCCACAATGTATCACGATTCATGTATAGATAAGACAGCAAGGTCGGGTCTTTGGTTAAAATAATTAATTTCCCTCAACCCAAAAAAGGGCCCCCCAAAGACCCCCCAAAAGGCTCCCCTTAAAAGGCCCCCCCAAATGTTTTTCAAATTATTTTTTTCAAATTATTTTTTTTTATATAAAAATATCTCACTATAGTCACACCCTCATCTACATAATAAACCACACCTCTTTATGCTAATAAGGTCACGTGACTACTTGCATACAGCTGATGGTATGACGTCTGGACAGCCAACCAATCAGAGGTCTCCATTTTTGCAGAAAATTTAAAAATAAAGTCAAGTAACCAAATTTCAAATTTCCCACCAAAATGACGACTTCTGATTGGACTATTCAAATTAGGGTCATGTGACATTATTTGCATAATAGAGGTCACATGACCTAGACAGCCAGCCAATCAGAGGGCGCCATTTTGGCGGCACACCACAGGGGGGTCTGGGTCACGTGACCATTTTGAATTTCCCGCCAAAAGGGAGGGTTCTGATTGGTCCATTTTGGCACCCCCATTTGAATTTCCCACCAAAAGGGAGGCCTCTGATTGGCTGCATCTCGGGTGAGCAATATCCTGTACTTAGCTATAGTCCCGTTCCAATACACTATATACTACTAATCTTCTATTTTTTTTCATGAACGAAATCTGTTGCCACCACCATGCCTCCATGGGGGAAATTGTTTTTTTTTAGATATAAGTCACAGGATTCAAATTGAGATGTCTTGAGCTAAAATATCTCAGCAGGCTTTGCTGTAATTGCTTGTCAAACATAGGTTGCAGTGTGCAACTGGAAATGGCAAATGGCTCTAAATACATTATATCCTATCATAAATACTTATAATGCAAAAAATACAGTTTTGTGGAAAAATAACCAAAGAAAGGTGATGTTCTATCATAAAATTGGTTCTAAGGGGAATTTTTGAGCTCTCACTTCAGTTATGAGTTCCTAAAGGAATTTCAAATAATAATTTGTGCCAAAAATTCCCATTAGAAACAATAAGGTGGTTTCCATGACAACCAAAAATTGCCATATATATATATATATATATATATATATATATATATATATATTAATTTGCTATGTTTACATGGCAATAAACATTCCTATTACATTCCAAAAACTAGAACAATATGGGGGTCATATTGTCCAGTACTCATACTCACTTGTACACTCGTATATGGGTTCATATTGTCCAGTACTCATGCAGGTAGTCTCATACTCTGCCTGGTCTAACTCCTCCACATAACCATGGTCACAAGTTATTGGTACAGTCTCACCCTCATCATGGGTTACATGACCCTGCAGGGTGCCTGTAAAATCCCTGCTACAGCTTCCTGTAGTAGACAAATTGCTGAGAAATGCCACAAGTTGAGCCAGTTGAAATGTGTCTAAATATGATTCCTATTCATCTGTGTCCCTTTTGATCATTTTTAATTTTTGGTAGAATATCCTGATTTATGTAAATCTATTCCAATAAATGATTTTAGATGTTCATTTTGGAGTGATGTAAATATAGGATGAATATATTATTTTACCTTATGTACTAGGCATTATTGAAATGTATATTATGTCAAAATTAACAAAAACTTTACCTTCAGCCTCAGGATAGATAGCCAGGAAAACTATCAGAAAGACTCGCACTTTATATCGACATCCCATCTTCATGACTTCTACATAAATGACAAACCTCTCACTTGTGTTGCAGATGATATCCTCTGACAAACCACTAACACTTTTAGGGCAGAATAGTGCTTTAATGCATACTTTTGACATTATGTTGCATTAATGCAGCCCTGGTGAGTGAGCATATAGGGTTGAGGCAGTCTTGAAGGGTCAGCATGATGCACTAATACAGTGTAGTGAGTTACTCACAAGTACATCATTGACACACATTGGTGACAGGTGGACCTTCCAGGTTTGTACACCACATATCACATAGTTTTAAAAATTTATAATCTGGCATTCCACTAGCATGCCAAGTGCCCATTTGGCCGCCATCTACATCAGTTTTGGAGATCATTTTTTAATTATTTATATCTTTAACATAAATGAAAACAGGTAGATGCAAACTATAGTGAATCTCCCATATAAAGGTGAAGCTATGGCTATGTATAGCAAATAGAGCTGCCAGAGAGTGGCACAGGGATTTAAGTGTCTTATCCACTCCTTTAACATATATTATGGATAACACATCCTAGACTCATTTTGGCAGCTAGTACATGCCTGTTGCCAGAGCTCCACTAAGCGACATGGGCAGCAACAAAATGCTGTGTTCCTTCAAATCCTTTGTTCTACTTCAGTTTATTTACATTTGGCATTGAACAGGCAGAGAGAAAGAGTACCCCATGCTGTGCAGAACATAAACAATAATGTACAGAACAAAGAGAATCATGTGTCGAGGGGAACGCTGCCGCCTAGACGAGCCGGAACTTGTGCCAGGTTGGTACCACATAAATGCATTATATATATTCGCTAAAATGCCTTTTGGACATGCTCGGGTCCAGAAATTTGGGAGGACATTCTATGAAAGTAAGGGGAACTTTATAGGTGATGTAAGTGATTCACTTTCAAGGATTGAATTTTTTTTCAACTACTCTTGCCCTCGATTAACAATGAGGATTTTTCAGTGTGGGGCTTGCCAAATTCCTGGGGATCCACTTTAACTAGTGACAAATGTCATATATTAGTGAACTAATATAAATAATGGCAAGAGCTGTAACAAATTGGCTATGACTATGAGTACAAAGGCTTTCCATCGTTTAAAATATTAATCTCATGTTCAAAGGTCTGTGTCCCTTGATATGTGGTACAGACTTCCGTGGGGAATATGAATAATTGACAAGGCGGCTTTTAGTGGTTAGAACCATATGCATCATAGGTAATGAGAATGCATTGTGTCAAAAACAATGGAGATGGTACATAAAATCCAGGACAAATCGCTGTGTCAAGTGGCCGTGACATAAAAAAGTATTTCCCTGGACAAAGCTTTTTTGACAAGTTGTGTCCATTGTACACATCTGTCAAACAAGGTTTTGATATTGATTGAAAGGGCTGGGCAACAACATTTACCCCTGGACACAACTTTGGTTTGCTTTTACGCCCAGCGACACACTCAATCCAATGTGATTAGTTGGACCCTATAAATCCCTTTGTTTATTTTGGTAAACACTATGGCTGCTTTGGTAACTGCATATTTATATTTTAAGTATTACCATAATGATATGTTCAGGTGCTGTATTTGGATAAACGCTTGTCTTGAATAAGCGCCTCCGACATAGTGATATAAATTTAGATTGAAAAAAGCACTTGTCTTGAATAAGCGCCAATGATATAAAAGTATCAGGAGTGAGTGGTGGGGCTTTTAGACTCATTGGGCACAGAATATCAAATAAATGTTGAGAACTGGTTGATATGTGTTGATCAACCTGTATTCAACACTTTTTCAATCATTTCATTTCAGTTTTGCCAACCATCACCATTTCAGCAGTAGATCAACAGTTGAGATATCAACAGTGAAATTTGGTCTCAATTGAATGTGATTCAACATTGATTTGTCAATATTGATTTGTCAATATTGATTTCAATATTGATTCAACATTGACATGACAACTGAGAATTACCTAACAATTATCAACATTGATGCAAGATTGAAACAATGTTGAATCAACATATAAATTAACCTCAATCAGATAAAAATTGATAAATACAAAATGGCCACCACTCATGGGACAATTTTAGATGTATTGGATTATTCTTATAATGTAGTTTGGACCAGGTAGATTGTTTTGTCAAATGTAACTGTTCTATCATTAGTGTCAACTCGATTCCAGTAAGATAACCCAAATATTGCACATAGTTACAGTATAGAAAGTCAAATATTGCAAAACTTATTTTTATCGACTTCCGCAGCTGTTGAAGGTCATAGGTGTTAAAGCATGACATCAGCAATGTTCTGTATGAACTTTTATCATTGCCAAGACATTTATCAAGTTTTTAAAAGTGCTATCTAGATCATCTGAGACTATTTATATGACCATTTCACATGTCTTTGACCTTGATCAGATGAAAATTTACCCATAAATTCAGATTTTGACTGCCGCCATTTTGTCAAATGATAATGTATTGGTCTAACAAATCCAGAAATAAGTTGATTGGATCCCTGGCCTTAGAATCTATGGGTATAGACACCAAAATAATGTTAATATCTGCACAGGAAGTACAGATATTCGTCAAAAGCCTGTTTTTCAGGTTTCGACAGTGAAATCCAAGATGGCCACCACCCAATTGAGATGCCGGTCCGGAGACAGGTTTTTTCCAAAGGCTTACAAATCACTTTGATGCACAAAGTTTGTTTCCTGCTTCTACTCAGAACGTTTAGCAAAATTTGTTTATAAGCTACTTTCTGGCCCCAGCTACCTGACTACAGTGGGCACATCAACTTTGATTCAATATTGAATCAATGTTTGCATGTCAACAGTTAATTCAGGGTATGGGAGGCCTCAGCTACCTGACTACTGGGAAGAAGCCACTACGGTTATATTTTAGAGTGGCAGATTCAGACAGACTTAGGGAGTGATCATTTTTTAACAGGGGGTTGGGCTGATGGGTTTGATGGGGGGGTCAGAATTTTTTCAACCCCTTGAAAATTTGTTCTACACCTCTGATGTGGGGTCAAAATAATTTCACTTGTTTTCAGTGGAAACCCTATGCCTCACTATAGGTTAAAAGAGGATGTCCGCACACAATTTTCGCCCCTTACTGGGGGGGGGGGCAAAAATACTTTACCTCCTCAAGAGGGTCAAAATTGTTTTCGTGCATCCACGCGCAAACCCACCAACCCCCCTGTTGTTAAAAAATGACCACTCCCTTAGTGGACGGTGAGGAACCCTCATTTTTGCCTCTGATATATATATAAACTGAGTATTCTACTTTCAACAACAAAGCATATGAAACACACATATTAACAGCACTGAGAGCCGTATGCCCACGGGCGTGGCATACAATATGTTGTACGTCATGCCTCTGTAAGCCAGCTAAATCATAGAACAGATGAATGGTGAAGCATTTTCTATCCAGCCATCCTCCACGATCTCAGCTCTCAAAAGCTCATTTGTGGGTGGATATGGAAATCCAAAAATCTGCACTCAATCAGACAGAATTGTGAACAGTGCTGGCAAGCATCTCCCAAGACCTTTGTGTGTGAATCCCATAAATCATCAATACGCCTTACTCAGATATATAATTATTTTGATACAATCTCCTTCATCAACTCCCACCTCACCACCCTGAGAAACCCTACTAATCGAAAGGGCAAAGGATTCTTTTTGCAGCCTTCTTAACATCAGAATATTTTACTGGAAGAAGGAATTATCTTATTTGCTACCTCCTACCCCTCAAAAATTTCAAACCTCAAAGTCAAGGGATCCAACGATTAAACAACACCTCCTTAAGTTCACCACACCCTCTCCTTTGGCTGAAAAAATTACCTCTGCCATTCAGTATGGGATAGTTCTAAAAAAAGTGTTTTGATTCCTTTATTGATACAACAAGGATAAAATGTGATCCTTTTTATTCTTGGATACAAAATAACAGTAAATGACTTCAGAGACTTAACAAGGTAATTACATGGCTTGTGTAGTATACAAATGGTACATAATTATTGAACAAGTAATCAATGGATAATTCATGACGAGTGTGTGTTAGTGAAGGATAATTACACGAGGCCTTAGGCCGAGTGTAATTAGCCTTTGCTAACACATACATGTGACATGTAAGGACATGAGAGGTGTGCAGGTTATCCATGGATAACCCACACCGGGTGCAGGTTATCCATGGATAACCGCACGCCTTACAAAATTGATGTTACAGCCTACAGGGTGTGCAATATCGACATATATGTGGATGGGAATATCCACCAAAAAGCACTGAGTAAGCCAGAAATCGTGGAATAAATGTGTATAGTGTGCGTGTACATAGTTACAGTATAGAGAGTCAATACAACAGGAGGTTAATTCAAAAGGCTCTGTCATCGCTACCTATGAGATGTTAGTGATTTATCTCCCTAATTTTTGATTGCTATGGTAAGGTAGGAATGCCTTCCTTTCTGATAGCCAGCTACGTTTTGGTGAGCACTGTTAGCCTCAGCCCTGCTTTCACTATTCCAAGCAGTTAACAACTGTGCAGAGTGGCAACAGGTCCACAGAGAAAAAAGTAGCAGTGGAAGGTAAAAAATAGCAGTTGAAAAACTCATTCTCTCAAGAGTGTTTACACTGGGGTTCTGCTAATTATATATACCTTTTTCGGTGCACTTGACCCTAAAATGTCTTCAAGTGCATCACCCATGTATATATTTAGAGGGGTTCTTCTCGAGGAGGGCTGAAAGGAGAACAAGAGGTGCATGAGAGCTTTCGGTGAGTCACATAGGGCCTAGTCACCTGTTTCTGTACGATCAAATTATAGCTTGTATTTTAGAAGTACAGTGCCCCCCCCCTGCAGCAACTAAGAGGGAAGCATGATGTTACTATGCCCTTAACACATGAGCCTTAGCGATGGCAGAGCCTTTTGAATTAACCTCCTGATGTGAGCGGTAAGCAGAACTGATAACCCATGGACTAAAAGGAGCATGGAATACTCCTTTTGCTTGCCTCTTCGGAATAATCATGTATTTTAACCCTTTAAACATCAAATGACAAAAAACGGCCATAACTACTTTCCTCAAAACGGACGACGTTTTGCCGATTTATAGTCGTTTCGTATCATGTTTTCCTCAAAGGGTAAATCAAAGTTTGCAATTTATAAATGCTATAGGTAGCTTTCACATTTTTGTCTGTGCATTAAATTATGTACATGTACAGAATAAATGTGTACATGTGCTCAGTATATACAAAGTAGATTCTAAAAAGCTGATAATAGGTACTATACACAACACTCACTGTAATGTTGTCTTTGTACTGAATCAAACCTTTAGGGTAAGTCGGCCCTGACTCGACCACTGTGCCAATAATGTCAAAGTGTCGTCCTTGTGTCGACCACCCAAGCCTAGCATCTTTCAAATCACATAGAATTATTAACTGGCTGTGCCACATTAACTAAAACAGGTGAAATATCCTGTAATTGTGGGGTGGTCGAATTAGGGTCTATCATCATGCATAGTGGTTGAGTCAGGGGCGATCTACCCTAAATGGCAATACTTCATGAATGCATCATGCCCATGGACCAATCGTCATGATACATGATTGCAGTCCTGGCAATTCAACAGGGTCACATTCATGCATCACATGTATCATGCCGACTGTACATGATTGGGTCTACCCTGGCGGTGACATACACCGTGCACCCCTGAACTTCTGGCTTGATTGGCGCATCATGCCAACAATGGGCAAGATGCAATAATGCATTAATGACCCAAAAAAAGGAGACGACTTCTATATTATAGTCAAATGTTAAATTTTCCAAAGCACACCTTTGTGTAATAAACAGCAATACTTGGATGATAGGTCTGTATAGAATACGTGTTACATCTTTCAGTTATTCCCTACTGAGGTCTGCTATTAGGAACAACTAAAGCCCCGCTTTTTTAAAAAGCGCTTTGTTAATCTAAAGGTTCACTCAACATAAGATAAGTGATATTTCAAAATTTATCTAAAGTGAGGTCATATATGATAACTATTGGCACTGTGCTACCCAGTGCAAAAGATATATCACAGCGTTAAATATATTATGTAGTCCTTTTAAAGTATTACATGTGTAATGGTTTGGATTACCAGTTAGAGGGAGTTCCAGTCTTGTTATTCGAAAGAAACACAAAGACAGTATTCTAAGTGTATGCCAACGGGTTTTATTCAGGTCACACTTTCCAGCTACCCTGTTAGGTATTCTTAGGGAAGCAATGTTACTACATGTGTAATGTACGGAGGCCTACCTGGCCTCTGATGTAGAAGGTGAGCTCGGGGCCTTGTATAGGTACCCCAGGGTATGTCGCCAGATGTCCCATAGGTCCGGATCGGTGCTGCCACCTATCCAAAGCTTCAGGAACACCAGGTGACAGGACTCACCCGCCACACCAGACGGCACCAAATACTACCGGTATAACTATATGCCTCTACACATATTTTGATTATATTACAATTCCATTGTATTCATAAGTTATGTTAGATTTTTAGATGGTTACATATGATACTAAAAATCAAAGTAGCCAACAAACTTCATTCTATAGAGAGGGGATTCATCATAGTAAGAAGGGGTTATAGGGAACCGAACCCACTTGGCAAAAAATGCTTTTTCTTTTAACATCTGAATTCTTGTGTAAAAGGTTTGGGTTAAATCTTTTGTAAAAATATCGTTCATCTTATCTTGCATGCTGACCACCCCTTTCAGCTTGGTCCAAGAAGCAATCAGTATGACATGATTACAGCTTAGTCTAACTGGAAGGTTATTCACAATGTTGAAGGTTTTGTACAATATCACTGTGCATGTAAGCCTGAATGAATAATCCCATATACATAAGAACTGCTAGCATTGCACAATTGTTAAACATGTGATTCTACTGAATTATACTGCATTATCATGTAACAAAGTATACCTCTTTATATCAAAGCCGACATACGAGCATACACTCTAAGAAATCCCTGTTGAATCTACCAGGAATCCTAGTAATACTAAGCTATTAATGTATGTTTAACCTAGGACGAGGTGAGGTTTGCTGGAAATATTCGCCCGACTGCACAGCAGGAGGGTGAATATTTCCAGCTAACCTCACCGACTTCCGACGGACATGGACCTAGAGTCTGTCTGTTTGTCTGCTTCTTTCACGCACTGACGTGACTTTTTCCACCTAACTCTGCCCCTATTTTATGTTACTTTTTCACTGTTGAATAGTCTATCCTCACTTTCTCCTCATCTAAGTCAGTTTGAAATGGGTATGGTAATCTGACTCTTAGAGGAGAGTAAAAAACGTATTTTTTCAGGTGGATCTTTGGTTTAGTTCCAACCTCCACATCTCCCTTTACGCTCATTGAGGCAGTCCCACCATGCATCATTATCGTGAATATGGCGTAACTGAGGGGTCGGCAAAAGCAAACTTTCCTGCGGCTGTGTTAGACGCCACGATCACAGCGCCGTAGGCGCTGGTTTCTACAATGAAGCCAAAGGTGGCAGAATGGTAGTGCAAGGACTCTCCATGAAAAGAACAATGGTTCTCTAGGAACTTTATGACAAGGATTTCACCGTTCTTTCAACATATTTTAACAATGTATCATTGATTGTATGATTGCTATCTATGAGGGTTTTGTCTGCCCACTTTCCCAAAACAGGGAGACCTGTTTCATATTGTAAGAAGAAAAAATATTCAAAATCCAAAACCCAAACTCCAGCCTCCAAAAGAACACTACAGTTTGATGTACAATTTACTCTACATATTTCTTTTTTAATTTTATTTCATATTAATGTAGTCATTGTTTTGCTGGTCTTCTCTCTGTTCGTTATCTACGTTAGCGTTCACATACAGGTCAAAGTCCCCTCCTGAGTCTTGTTTCGGCAGCGGCATTGGGGGCCTGTGGAAGCCCTGTTGGTAAAAATAAAGAAAAAGAAAATTCATAGAACTGAAATCCGCGGAATCTGGAGTGCTTAACAACACTCTAAAATTAACTGTTGAATCTACCAGGGATCCTCATAAAACTAAACAGTAAAACCACTGTGAGCATATTGGCAGTGTGTACAATGAAGCCCCCCCCCATGGCAGTAGGGTGGTACAAGGAATCGGTGTGAAAATAACAACTGATGGCTGGAAACTTTGGGACAATGATTTCGCGCTTATTTTGACAATATATTTTTTTACAGTGAGATGTTTATTGATGAGATCCATCCCTTTGTGTGCTGCTGGTTCTATCCATTGATCTTAAAGACCAGCAATCAACAACAAACCTTAGAAAACTCTATAACAGGCCCCTGGGGTAGGCAGTATTGGAATTAATTCTAACCACTAAAAGGTATTCAGATAAATGTTGGGTTATATATGACGATGCCTATTCTTATGTACATAATATTTATAATGCCCCTTTATTGTTATATTAGTTTCATACACTACTACATATTAGACTTACCTGTGTAAATAATTTAAGCACTAGAAGTACAGGAATGTTGCAATATATAAGTGCCTGGGTTCTGCATACTGCTACCGTAAATTCTATCGTATAAGCCAAACCCTCGTATAAGCCACTTTCGTTTCTTGAAAATTGGAGTTTCAGTACTGTTCTATTGTGTCAAATACCCTCCTATAAGCCGGACCCCTTCTTTTGGCTGATACTATAAGCCTCAATTTGATTTGGATTCTGGTACTAGCCGTGGCTTATACCAGAGAATTTACGGTAATGCATTAATGCATCATGACGATTGATCGGCGTCTATAGTCCAGAGATATAACCCTGGCTAGTTACTGCAAGGGCATCATTCTTGCATCATGCAGATACAAGGTTGACACACTCCAAGTGTACAGGCATGATGCTCCCATGAAGTGCATGAAAACATGGAAGATCCGAAACTAGTCAGCGGTGACCACTTTAGGTCCTCAAGTTGACGATACCTAAAACTACAGCTTTAGGTAGTCAAAATGATGACTTTAAATCATCATTCTGATGACCTGAGTCATCAGGATGACAATACTGACAGTACAGAGTCGTCATATTGATGACTCAGGTCGTCAGGATGACGACCTAAAGTCGTCATTTTGACTACCTAAAGCTGTAGTTTTAGGTATCGTCAACTTGAGGACCTAAAGTGGTCACCGCTGACTAGTTTCAGAACTTCTAGGTTTTCA
Source organism: Acholoe squamosa (assembly GCA_949317995.1). NCBI lineage: Eukaryota > Metazoa > Annelida > Polychaeta > Phyllodocida > Polynoidae > Acholoe > Acholoe squamosa. The sequence goes on along the minus strand of OX439045.1, from coordinate 11,753,121 downwards.
GTGTGCAGGTGAGCAGACTCACCAGCACTTCATTGGTGCATCATGACGACCGATGGCATTATTTATCAATGCAAGCAGCCCTCACTCGCCTGGGTCCATTTTCTGCTAATCGATTGATTTTATTCCATATATCTGCTATATAGATATCAGCCAGACTACCAGAAAATGGACCCGCCCGATGCCAGCCCTTTGAAGGGTTAAATAGGCCATAGCTTCTATAAGTGGGATCTATATGGAGTGAAACTGTGGCTCACATTATAAGCAAAGGTTCTGCAAATCCTTTGACAAGTTTTTGATAGTTAGAAATATGCCAAATGGGGCTTACACCAGATAATTAGAGGTTTGCACATTGCCATAGATTTTATATTGTATGTTAGGAAATGAATGCCATTAGATACATGACATATGCTCTCATGCTATGGAAAGCTAAGAGGAAAGACATTGACATGGGATGGAATTGAAAACACAGATTTCTTATACTATGGTAACTCCATGTTTTACCATTGAGTGATCTCAGTCTCAATTTGCCAATATTGCGACGGTGCACAGTCAAAATAGACCGCTACTGTACCTTTTTCTCAGGTGGAGGAGCCTCCACATTAGGTTGGTGAGGTGGCTTGTTATCAGACTTTAACTGCTGGGCCTGTAGGAGCAGGAGCTGCTGCTGCATCATTAACATCTGAGCCTGGCTCTGCTTCTGCTGCTGGCTCTGCTGCAGCAGCTGCTGTGCAATCACCTGGGTGGGGTCCAGCTACAAAAAGAGCAAACTCTTAAACTTTAGATTCCAGGTATTATCACACGGCTGGGCAAAGTCATGGTGCTTTATTCTGATTGGCTGATTGACCATGCATTATCTAGATATATAATGCACTCCCAGTACACATGAGGTTAACTTTATCTCACCTTCAGACTTCATGAGTGATATTTCTGTGTTATTAGGTGGCGGACATGTGATTCTTCTGTGTTGTAATGGGAATAAGGCACTTGGTTATGGGCGTGGTCATGCTCTAACTGTATTGAGATGTCTCAATACAGTCTAGAGTACTCCTACAGCCATGGCCTGTGCCTTATTCCATAACTGATCCGTTAGTGTATCCTAGACTCTGCTTGGTATGATCCCCCTTTACTGGCCTGGAGGGTGTTGCTCCTATAGTAAAAGGAAGAGCTGGCTAAAAATGCCCTCATTTCCAGTTCTTTCTTTTCATGTAGCTATAACTTGTCCCTTTTGTTGCTCACAAGTGGACATTCAAGTATGGTGCTAAAAAAGGGGAATTTGAGTAGGTACCTAGTTGGGAGAAGTCAGTCAGTATAATAAACTATAGAGTGTGTGACATGAGTAGGTACCTGATAGTGCAGCTTTCTCTGTTTTAAACAAGGCAGGTGACTTTTCAGACTAATGTGGTGAGTGCAAGTTGAATGGTAAAGCATAGCGTGACTTCTTTTGAAAAGAGGGTACCTACTGACAGCTCTTTTTACCATAGGAGCAACACGCTCCTGACTGTAGGTATTGGCAGTTATTAGAGAGGCTAAGATTTGCCTACTTGTAATGTGTACAGCAACTTATAGCCTACCATTTCCTACCATTCGAGGCATACACATTGCTGTACATGTTGTGATCTTAACCTCTCTATTGATTCCGTACTTACCTGATGTCCATGGGCCCCTGGTTGTGGGTACCCGGGTGTCAGGTATTGCTTTGGGAGCATTTTATGTCCTTGTGGCTGTGCTTGTTGCTGAACTAGTGCCTGTGCTTGTGGCTGAACTTGTGGCGGTGCGGGCGCATGCAAAGCTGGTGCGGTATCAAGGAATGCAGTGTCTTGAACAACATGAGTTCGGTCATCCCTCTTCTTCCTGATGTAAAGAGAAAATGTTGCCTCAACTGTACTCGGAATACACTAAATCTGAGCATACACTCTAGCATCTCATTTAAGGCTTTATAAAACGGCTGGCAGTGCTCTGCTGCATGATAGAGGTGACCTTGAGTGCATTATAGGAGTACAGTACACGCCTGAGCAAGGTCACCATAGCTGTAAACCAGTCAAGTATCATTAATTGGTCTAAAAATACCTTGATTGGGTACTTGCTTGGTTGGAATGAAATGAACAATGTTTTATAAAGACGATAGACAACTCCTTCTTTACATCTTGACTGCCTGTTGTCCTATAATGCACTCAGATGCATTCGTGTATTATAGGACAACAGACAGTCTCGATGTGAAGAAAATCGTTGTCTATTCTCTAAATGGTGCATGGCATATTAAGGCGTTTTCAATACCTGTAGATGACAACTTGGGCTTCAAATTGTCAAAAACAACAAACACTGTGTGCTGCTCTGAGTAAACTACATTTAGTTCCTGCATTGCTACGATTACACTTTCCAAACTTTTGCATATCATGAATCTACCAGGGTTCTCATAAAAACTGAACAGTGAACCACAGTAATTATTGTATTGAATGGAAGCAGTTTCTACAATGAAGCCCCAGATGGCAGTAACATGGTACAAGAAATGTCTGTGAAAACAATGAGTCTTGGACACGGATTTCGCTGTTATTTTTTTCACAGTGTAGGTACTTACTTGGCAGACATAAGACAACAGCACACCACGCCTACCACAATGATAAGGATAAGGAGGACTCCTCCTCCTACACCTACGCCTATGTAGATGATGGTGGACTGACTGAGACCTCCTGATGCTGTATGGTAAGAGATATTATGACATCTTTTGTAATACAAACTGATATATGATGTTCACCCATGCATGCTTCCTTAAACTGCTACAGACCTTCTTTGTTTACTCTGAATTTAGCTTGTCAAGGATTTTATATATTCATAGAGAATTTGTAGATTTAACATCCTAAGATACTTCCTGAAGGTATCCTAAAATGAGTTTTATGTATTGCAACATCTTTTCTGAAGAGTGAATGTGAAGGGAGCATTCTCAGCCATACATTTCTAGTCTCAAAGGGAGAGTAAATATTGGTACAATCCTCACGCCCTTCATGAATTTTCACATTCTGAATTACCATCCTGGTGCCATTATCAAAGCTCAGCCCTGGCCAGAGGCAAAGCTGCCTTAGCAGAGGTGTGAGTGATACTTCCTCTTCTTTACCAATATAGATCCTTTAATAAAACATTGTCTATTATTGTCCTTCCATCGACAGCCCAAGAGGCCTCTGTCGCAGAAATGTATATAGGAAATGTATGATTCAATCGCACAACAGAGATCAAGTAGAGTATGGGTTTTAGGAAAACCTAAGGCTATAAAAGCAATAATTGCTGTGCCACATATATGATAATTACAAAAATGTACCTGCTGCTGTATTGTTACTGGGTTTGCCTTGTCCTCCTGTCACCCCCGACCCCCCTGGCATCCCTGGCTCACCAACAGGCGTTGTAGTGGTTCCACTGCCTAAAGGCGGGTTGGCTGCAAAGATAATACAACATTTTGACTTTTATTAAAAAGAGAGAACATCTTTGCAAGGCCACCCTTTCTATAAATGCTTCAGTCCAATAAAATGCAGATCAGTTGAGTGGCCAGAATTGCATTGGTCCCTCATTGCAATAAAGCGGCATAAACCTGGGAGGTTTGCAGACTTTTGCATCTGTGCTGTAAATTCTTCCGCTTCCTCCCCAGAGGGTTCAGAAATTTCATGATGTTTCCTTTTGTTCAGTTGTAACAGCAGGGACTCTTTTCTTTCAAAATGGTAACAATTTTGTCTGCACCCCCGAACAGGGTCTAAAATATTTTGGTTCCCCCAAATCAATCAACACCCCCCCCCCCCACCCAGACTAGTTGAAAAATGTCTGTTCTCTAACAGGGTTTGAAATATTTTGGTTCCCCCAAATCCACTCCCCCCACCATTAAAAATTGACTACTCCTTAATAGTATCAGACATGTTCCTACTTTTCGTTGTGGTGGGTGCTCTGATGTCCACATACTGCATATCAAACAGCTCCATGAATGACTCCTGTCCCACCATCTCCTTGTTTCCACCCGTAAACCGGTTTATACGGAACAACTCTCTGTGGTGTAGAGGAACGAAATTAAGGAAATTTTAAATTGCACTCTTCACTCTTTAAGCAACCTTAAGTTTAGTAAATGTCAATTTAGGTTCCTTAAATGTGATTTTGACTGCCAAAAAATATATTTTTAATCTTGAAAATGGTATATCTCTGGTCATAAACTCCAAGAATTAAATTTGAGCTGGTCCTTCAGCAAGGGTTTAAGAAGTAGACAGAAGAAGGATTACAAACCCGCTTGACACAGCAAAGAAGTAAAGCGATTGGTCATCCAAAGCCAGCGAGATAAAGACATATCCTTCATCGAACAACACCTTTCTGTCTGAGCCAGTCATGGAGGCCACCTCTTCAATAATAAAGTGCAGCTAGCATAAAAGGTGGGTGATGAGCTCAATTTCAAGGAAAACCTTTTGCTTGTTTTTATTTATTTATTTATTTTTTTACTTTTTATAAAGGCTTTTTATTTCCAGGTTAAGAACGTAAGTTTTGCAAGTTTTAACAAGCATTTTCCTTCTGAATGTTGAAAAAAAAAAAAGAAGTTAAAAACCGTTTGTCAGCGTTAACAAATGAAGTACATATTGAAAGGTGTAACAAGCGTTTCCCTTCTGAATGCTGAAAAAAAAACTTGAAAACCGTTTGTCAATGTCAGAAAAACTTTTTTTCATAACCTTTTTGCAAACATCCTAAACATTATAAAAAAAAGGGGGGGGAGGGGGTTGGCCAGGTGGGTTAGGACCATTTACCTATAACCCGTTTTCCTCCATCACACCAGTACATAAGGGTCATGTCAGGATCCAGCACAATGTCGTTCGGAGAACTGAGTCCTGTGTCGATGACAGTGACACGGCCTGTACCGTCATCCATGTTTGCTCGCTCTATCTTTGGTGAACTCCCAATATCAGTCCAAAATACCAACCTGAAATGTATTGTTGATTAATAAAATACTGCATTGTCTGTTTTATTTTGCTGCACAGAGGAAACAAGATATGAAAGGTAATTTGTCCAACCTTCCAACTTACACTTCTCCCCAGACACTGCATGGTGAATGGATTTTCTTTTGGGTTTTCATTAAATCTTAAAATAACCAGGTGTTTTATCTTAGAGTAGGTGGGAGATAAGTCCTCAAAATGCAGTGGCACTATTGAATTTTACTCTGAAATCAAATAGACTCACCCCAAAATAAGTCATTCCAATCACTACCCCCCCCCCCCTAAAAGAATATTGCAGTGTATGTAAGACAGAAAATATAGGTATAGGTACCTTCTGGTTAAGTCTAGTGCCAGAGACCGAGGACTTCCTCCCCCTATGTTTACAATGGTTTGTTGGACCGTCCCAGACAGAGTCAAGCGGAAGATGAGTGAATTGCTTGAGTCAACAATGTAGATATATTTGTCATAGAAGTCTACCTCCACATCCTCTAGAGTGTGCTGACCTGTAGGGAAAAGTATACAATATTATAGCATAATACACAAAATGGATAATTGACAGACAGCCAAAAATATTTTTCTTGATTTAAGATAATAAGAAAAAATACCAGTTTAAGAAGAAAAAGAAACTGGTAGTTTTGTCCATCAGTCAAGATTCCAAGAAAATTATTTTTGGCTGTGCAGGCATTGGGCCATCACTTTGACAACCTCAAAACCCATTAAACCCTAATATCTAATGAAGTGTACAGCTGGTTTCCCTGGCTTTCGAGTGAATTTTCACTAATCCGATTGATTTTTCTATACTTTTGCAGTATCATAAAATGTCGGATTAGTGAAAATTCGCCCCATCGATGGCAGTGGAACCAAAGCTTAACATGGAAGTCTCTACTACTAAACAGATCATCTGGTATGGTGATTATATTGTATAAAGTGGGTATTCCACTGCCGTCGGTCGGCCAAGATTTTGCTAAACTGATTATCTTTTATTATATAAAAGTATAGAGAAAATCGGTCGGATTAGTGAATATAGGGCAGACTGACGGCAGTGGAATACCCGCTTAAGTCAATAATTACCCATATCCCATTCCTTCACTATGTCATTGCAGTCGGATCTTCTATCCCAGCAGTCGACCAGAAGATTATTATGGTCCCTATCAACCAAAAACAGCTTCTTGTCCTCTGGGTACCATCCTATTCCAGCAGGTTCTACTAAGGCGATTAATCTCCATGAGTAGGTTGAGTTTGTTGTTACGTCAATGATATAGATGGCAGACTTCCTCCGGTCAGTCACTAAAAGAACCTTTTCAAAAGGAGCTGAAAGGAGAACATATTAAGCGGGTATTCCTTTGCCGTCGGTCGGCCATATTTTTACTAATCCGACGGATTTTTTCTATACTTTTGTATAATCAAAAATAATCGGATCAGCAAAATCTCGGCCGACCGACGGCAAAGGAATACCCACTTTAATCATGGGACTTAAAGCGGGTATTCCACTGCCGTTGGTCGGCCGAAATGCTTTTGCATAATCAAAAATAATAGGATAAGCAAAATTTGGTAGACCGACTGCAGTGGAATACCTGCTTTAGGGATGGCTCTACTGTGTCAGTCAGGTCCATTTTATGGTAATCTGACTGATTTTATATAGCAAATGCGTGGAAAAACATTGTCAGATTTGCACACAAAAAATGGACCCAGACACAGTGGAACCAGCCTAAAAGGGACATCCTTGGTCAATTACATGCATGAAGTGTATATTTACTAAAGGACAAGCTCCACACTGAATAGTACATGAGTTCTGGAGGTGGAAAGATTTCATTGGAATTTTGTAAAAAGAAATTATAGTTCCTCATACATAGATACTGATTCAAATCGTAATACATAAAGTATATGACTTTTGAGTTCATAAAGCTCCGTTTTGTGCTTTTGCTTTGGGTCAAAAAAAATAAATTGTTTGTTTCAGGTAACATGAAAAATTAGGTAGGGTAGGTCAGATTCTTTTTTTTGTAAAACTTTTTTAACTACAATGATTCGTGACTCGCCATGGTGATTCGCAACTCACGGCGGTGACTCACTGACCACTCAATTAACTGCAAAAAACACCCAAAAATAAATATTTTGTTGAACAAAAGCTAGGGTCGGCCCTGTTTTGCTAGGTGTGGTTGGGTTACATGAAACACACAAGTTGTTTTTTTTTGCGTTATTATAACAGAGGCCCCTCCATATCTCTATGTAGTCTAGAGCACCGCCATAACCATGTCTGATGCCCTATTCCCCAAATAAACAACCCTGATGCTCCCAATAACAGAAATAATAAATCCTTACACAGTATACATGTCCGTCGGTCAGCAGCTAACTGGTACGTATTCCCACATGCACAAGTTCTACCGCTGGGGTTGGGCAGACACAGCTGGTCACAGTCACCATTTCTGTTAGAGCACTGATTGGGGCCTGCATGGAGAGATTATCCATTTGGTGTGTTAACCCTATAGGGGCCGCTGATGCATCAAGCTCTTCGGTTGTCATGATGCATGAATGCAGCATTGAGGAGTAATCCGCCAAGGCTGCATTCATGCATCATGCGGACTCTACAGGGCTGATACACTCCTGGAGGGTCGGCGTGTTGCTCTGGACAATGAAGTGCTGGTAAGCAGACTCGCCAGCACTTCATTGGTGCATCATGATGACCAATGGGCATGATGCACTCCTACATCAGCTGCACTTGAGGGTTAATATACTATGCCCATTGGGCATCACAATACTCATATGCAGGCCTGACGAGTAACTCACCAGGGCTGCATTCATGCATCATACCGACCCTACAGGATTGATACATTCTCAGAGGGTCAGCATGATGCTCCAATGAAATGCTGACAACTTCATTGGTGCATCGTCTACAGCCTCACAGTAGGGTGGGTCACTATTAATAAAAAAGAGATTGAGATGTGCAAATTATCAACTCTAAAGTTGTATTCACTGCAGCAAGTTGTGATGGTTGATGAGGAAGATGCACATTATTAACATTGACTATGGTACCAAAGTGTCCAAAAATCAGTTTTTCTAGTTGTTTTTTTTGTTGTTTTTTTTTTTTTAAATTGGACTTTTTTTATCAGACACTAGGCAGGACTGCAAGAATTACAATACATACAGGGAAATATTCAAAAAGTCTAATCTTATAATAGACTAGGCATAAAAATGTATCAGATCAGGTGAAAGATATGTGAATTTAGGGTGATCCTTCTGGCAGCCAGACTAGAATGTCACTTTAACACTTACCACTGCGTGTAGCTGTTATAGAAGCTTTCTGGACATGGATGTCAGTTATGAACGAATCCATTTTTATGCCGCCAGGAGGCCCCAGCACTTGTTTGGTTCCGCCATTTTTTGGCAGCCGATACAAATAACTGTGGCAGGAAAATGAAGTATTATAGATCAATACAGCAAGAAATGGTGACTTCACTGTAAAAGTAATAGCTGTTGAATCTACCAGGGATCCTTGTAAAACTGAACAGATAATCATCATAATTTTATTGTAATGAAGTTGTGTAGTTAATACAATGAAACCCCTGATGGCAGCACAAGGTACAGGGGGATCTCCATGAAAATAATGATGGATCTCTGGCAACTTTGAGACAAGGATCTCACCATTATTTCAATGACATTTTTTACAGTGTTGTCAAAGAAGCTTTTTGTGAATGTTCTATCAATAACTTATTTACATGCTTATATAAAAGTAGAATATAAGCTAACCTCCCTTCAAGTACTGCGAAGTACAGATATACTTCATCGACAGCAATGACTGAAATTAGTAGCCCTTCTTGTGTTTCATCAACAATAAGCTGTCTGCTTCTGCCTGTGTATGTGCACCTCTCAATGACCTTGTCACCTACCCAGTAGATCATACGAGCTGTATTTGGAAAAAGTGGACATTTCTATTAGCCGTATAATGGAAGAAAGTGGACATTTCTATTAGCCATATAATGGAAGAAAGTGGACATTTCTATTAGCTGTATAATGGAAGAAAGTGGACATTTCTATTAGCCTATAATGGAAGAAAGTGGACATTTCTATTAGTTGTATGATGGAAGAAAGTGGACATTTCTATTAGCCATATGATGGAAGAAAGTGGACATTTCTATTAGCCATATGATAGAAGAAAGTGGACATTTCTATTAGCCGTATAATGGAAGAAAGCGGACATTTCTATTAGCTGTACTTGGAGAAAGTGGACATTTCTATTAGCTGTACTTGGAGAAAGTGGACATTTCTATTAGCTGTACTTGGAGAAAGAGGACATTTCTATTAGCCATATAATGGAAGAAAGCGGACATTTCTATTAGCTGTATAATGGAAGAAAGTGGACATTTCTATTAGCTCTATGATGGAAGAAAGTGGACATTTCTATTAGCTCTATAATGAAAGAAAGTGGACATTTCTATTAGCTGTATGATGGAAGAAAGTGGAGGACATTTCTATTAGCCGTATAATGGAAGAAAGTGGACATTTCTATTAGCCGTATAATGGAAGAAAGTGGACATTTCTATTAGCCGTATAATGGAAGAAAGTGGACATTTCTATTAGCCGTATGATGTAAGAAAGTGGACATTTCTACTAGCTGTATGATGGAAGAAAGTGGACGTTTCTACTAGCTGTATGATGGAAGAAAGTGGACGTTTCTACTAGCTGTATGATGGAAGAAAGTGGACGTTTCTACTAGCTGTATGATGGAAGAAAGTGGACGTTTCTACTAGCTGTATGATGGAAGAAAGTGGACGTTTCTACTAGCTGTATGATGGAAGAAAGTGGACGTTTCTACTAGCTGTATGATGGAAGAAAGTGGACGTTTCTACTAGCTGTATGATGGAAGAAAGTGGACGTTTCTACTAGCTGTATGATGGAAGAAAGTGGACATTTCTATTAGCTGTATGATGGAAGAAAGTGGAGGACATTTCTACTAGCTGTATGATGGAAGAAAGTGGATGTTTCTACTAGCTGTATGATGGAAGAAAGTGGACGTTTCTACTAGCTGTATGATGGAAGAAAGTGGACGTTTCTACTAGCTGTATGATGGAAGAAAGTGGACATTTCTATTAGCTGTATGATGGAAGAAAGTGGAGGACATTTCTACTAGCTGTATGATGGAAGAAAGTGGACGTTTCTACTAGCTGTATGATGGAAGAAAGTGGAGGACATTTCTATTAGCTGTATGATGGAAGAAAGTGGAGGACATTTCTACTAGCTGTATGATGGAAGAAAGTGGACGTTTCTACTAGCTGTATGATGGAAGAAAGTGGACATTTCTATTAGCTGTATGATGGAAGAAAGTGGATATTTATATTAAAGGGCTAGATTCCAGAAGGTTATTTCAGAGCAATGTATCATTAGTTGCAGCTGGCGCCATCATTCTATGATATAACTGTTTTTGTGCAATACCAGATTTCACCCATACATCACTGAATATCACCCATACATCACCATATGTCATGAGTGTGTAGTGGTTCGTCTTTTTAGTTAGATTTGACATGCCTGGACATGGCTTAGGAACCTCAATGGTAGTTTACCAAATTGAGCCGTGCACCTATGCATGGGTGCAGGCTTCGTTGTACCACCTGGCATGAATAAGGAATCTCCAAATTCTTCCAGGTCGTCATGTCAGTTTCTTCTTACATTTTCAAAATCTGCTACCCCATCCAGGAAGTGTTCCCGTGGATCTCTCCATTCTCCAGCTGGTGATCTTATTTCACCATCTTCAATCGGGGAGTTTAGGTCTGCTTTTGGACCATTTCCCTTTACTGGGCTCGGCTCAGTCATTGCTGACTGCCCATACCCTTGGTAACTACTGGTCACGGCACCAGTGTAGTGGTTCATCCTTTTAGTTATATGTCAAATCATAACGAAAAGAGAAGAATTTTCTGGGTAGGCAACTGAGTGTTTTATTCTGACCTTAGTTACATGATCACAGCCTATATAGACTACATTCCGGATGGCATTCGGTTACCCGTAGGTAACAGTAGAAGGGTGCTGAGCAGTGGTAGGACCACTAATAGAGAACTGCTGTAGAAACTGCCCTTATATAGGGGAAAAGCCAGTGAAACTCAGACCCGTCACGTGACATGTGACAGACGAGTGGAAGGCCCCTGGTGTAACGGATACAAACCAGGAGGCAGGTGCTGCCACCTGCCATCCGGACTCCCCCGTCACACCCGTAGACCTGGGTCTGAGTCCCATGGGTACATGAACGTTACGAGTGTAATATCATAATACAAATACCATACCCCTACACTGCCCACCTTAGACAATAACTAATTAAACTGCAGTGTATTAATAACCTAGTAAGTATTTGTCTCACAATACTATATAAGGGGTATTAATTACACTCACTCGATGTCAAATAGGCTATAGTATGAGACTATCCTATTTCTGATAATTTATACAATAATAGCATCAAGTATCTTTCATAGTGGTTCCGTATGTAACCTAACACAGTGTAACATTTCAATATATTAGTGATCATAGCAACTGGAAAAGTGTGTATAACTTTTTATATTTTATGGTTACCATGACAACCAATGTTGTAAGTAAGTATATCACAGACCACATTGACTTTGACTATTATAGAGTCCTGAAAAGGACTTGTGGTAAGAATTATGACATAATTATATTGACTACCGTAATCTCCCGCGTATAAGGCGCAGCCCGTGTATAAGGCGCACCTAGAGTTTTGCAAAATTCTCAAAAAAATGAAAAATTCATAACTTTGGTTCTACTGAATGAATTTTCAAAATTCAAAGACCTAGGTGTAACTTGGGCCCCCATAGCCCCTATTTTGGCTAAGGGGGCATGTAACATATCAAAAGAAAGGTCTTGGAGTCCCCCTTGTGGTTGCAATGAGAACTAAAAACCCCCGTATAAGACGCGCCTTATATGCGGGAGATTACGGTACACCTGGAAAAAAGATTTGACAATTTTTGTTTAACAATCTAATTCACTATAATGTGAACTTGAACAATGAGTATCAGGAACGAGTAATTATCCTGATGACCAATGACTCAGTAGAAAAAAATATATAGCACCCACACTGGTGTGTTTTCTGTGGCCTCGGGTTCGGGTGTCCAGATCCACTGGCTGAGACAGACACCGCCGGATGCGAAGAAGCAACCACGGTTGTCGTCACACTAGCAGTGGGCATAAAAGGTCCCTGGTTTGATATTCCCTGGATTAGGGGCAACCTAGCCAGCTCCCTTTTAAGCTGCTTAGCAGTAATTGGTGTAGCTGGACATTGCTGCACCACAGTACTAAGAGTCGGTCGTTGGCCTTGACCTCTCCCAGCCGACAGTTCCTGTTTGCATCTCTTGTCCGGCTGGGCACATAGGAGGAAATTGCTTTGGATCCCTCGGATTCAGCTTTGGTCATGGGTGAGAGGCATGGCCACCCAGTTCACTGACACCAAAGAAGGTCGGGTTATGAGCACCACCTTGCGATGTTGCTGCTCTACCATAACTCGTGGGAGACCAGTGGGGACAGGAAGATGTTGCTTCTTCCTGTTTGAGCCATACGAGTGATTCTCCAGCACTTCCATGGGTGAGCTGGATTGGCTAGGAGAAGCAGACGCCTGGCTCTTCCTGTCTGCAGCAGAGAGACCTTGACGGTAATCTCTGCAGCTACGGACTTGCTCTCTGGTTGGAGTAACATAGGCTCCACCACGTTTGCGGGCTTTATTGCTTCTCCACTCGTTCAGCAAGTCATACTCCTCTTGAGCATACTCAAATTTACCTGCTCCAGGAGACTGGCCAAACCGAGCCTTCAGCTTCTGCTTCGTGCTCGGGGTGAGTGAAGACAGTTTCTCAGGGTTCAATTTCTGAAGGTAATTGTAGAGTTCAGAAAGTACCTTCATCACTCTATCAATAGCATTCTCTAACCCCTCTCCATGAGCGGATACCCAATGCCGGATCATATCTTCTCGCCGGGGGTGACACATCCTGTGCACTTAGCACATTTCTTGCCAGCCTCCGGGTCGCAGACGTACTCCAGCCTCTGATGCATGTGGAATTCCACTTCACCCTCCATCTGAGTACAACGTTGGAATGGGCAATCCTTGTGCTCATCCCCGTAGTACTCCTCTAAGGTGAACTTTAACCTTGCCTTCTGGTCATAATTGTACAGGTTGTTGGATGAAGTCTTTACAAATTCCCAATACAACCAGTACATATTGGCCGGTTTGCGGTCGGAAAACTTATTGCGAAGCCATTCCTCCATATCCTCAAACCCTTCGCATGTCTTCTGAGGGGGCAGTCTCCAGACGGATTTGCTACCCTTCAGATGTCCACGGTACAGGGAAATGAAGTTGTTATTGGCATTAGCCCAAATAACAGCCTCTTGCTTGTCTGTAGGAGTCGGGTCCAAAACTGGGTCAAATGGCTCCTCGGGTTCATCTCCAGATGGATCAGCTGTCGGTTGCACAACAGGTTGTTGACCTGCGAGCACCTGGGCTGCCATATCCTGAGCATCACCACTCACTTCGGCCATGATGTCATGAAGTTTGACAACTGGCACACTAGCTTCTACTTTTACAGTAGCAGGGGTATCAGGCACAGCTGGTCAACTTGGTGGCTGGGCTTCTACCTCTGCAGCTTCGGGTTTCCGTTGAGAAACCTTCTTCTTGTTCCTCTTCCGAGTCTGACCAGTGGAGGAGCCTGATTTAGATGTTTCCATCTCATTGCTGGAAACATCCATAGTCTTAGCTGCCTTCCTATTGGCTGCTCTTGGAGACACATGGCGGCTCCAGGTGCCCTCAGCCACACTGGTACTGGCAGAGGGTTCGACATTTGTGTTTTTCCCTTTGCCTTTTCCTTTAGTGGACTTGCTTTTTCCACTCCCAGTTTTTCCTGCCTTCTTATCAGTCTTCTCGGGAGTAGACTGAGCAGAAGCAGGAGAACTGTCGATACGGGGCAGGACAGCTGGAGCCTGCTCGGATGCCTGAGTCTTGTCCTCTATGAGTGAGAACTGGTCAGGGCACATCAAGCGGTCCATCATGCTCGCCATTTCGGGTGACACTTGCACTGACACTACCCCACATGGAATCTCCGGGTGCTCCAGGGCATACTGTCTCTCCAACAGTCTTACCACGAGATTTTGTATAATCCTGGGTCGGACTACTGGAGAGAAACCAATATGGGCCTCTTCAGCCTCAATTACTTGAGACGTGATAGGGACCCGTGGACTGTATTCGAGGACAGCATTGCCTGCTGCTTCGTATTCATCCGCAGTTTCTAAAAATAGAATCTGGTCACGGTCAATGTTCCGAGCGACCACAAATGGACCACCAATCCTTTAGCTATCTGATGGTAATCCATCAACCAGGCTTCAGGAATCGTGTTGGCCCATAGAGGGTGCGCACATTTCCAGATTGCATTGACTACCCGTGAGTCAACCTCCCTGGGCGTTCCATCGGTGGTGAGTACAAGCATTTCATCAGAAATAGCTAGCATTCGCCCGTCGTATGGACCTGCTATATCTGCCCATTCAGGGCTTCCACATTGTGGCATCTCTGTGTGGGTGGGCCTTTCTTCCGGAGAAGAAGGACCGCCCAACACACTTGAGGTACCAACACTCAATCGTGGGGGTAGTTGAGGTGGAGGTGTTGTGGTCTTGCGACAGCTTTCTGGATGCTTCTCCACTCAACTGGTTCATGGATGCAGGTGCTACATAGGGCGTTCCTGGATCCATAGATGACTGACCATGGGGGCGTTCAGGGCTGCCTTGTCTGGAATGTTGTAGAAAGATTCTACATCGCTGTCTTCCATTCCAGAGAAGTACTGATCAACGTTCATGCACGGATCCATCTGATCACAGTCTTCATCATCCTGTTGATCATCATACGAGTACATAGGGGTCCTTGGAGAACCACTACCATACTCCGGAGGGGTGCTAGCACCAGCACCGCCGCCAAGGCGAACAGCCTCTTCCGCCATCGGCAGAAGTGGCTTATGGGGATTTAATATCCCTATTCACTGGATAAGCAGTATGAATTGCTCACCCAGTGAAAACAGTCTGTGCCTTTTAACGAGGGCACCACTCGCACCAACACAGAAAAAGGCTTCAAACTCCAAAAAGAGTTGGACCGCCTCAGGCCATGTCTTCTTCCTTTGCAGGAATAAGACAATATGGCCGGTTCCTCGAACATGAATCGCTGTGCATGTTTAGGGCGTCACCTCACTGACTTAAATGGGTCAAGTCCTTCCTGTGTGCCCTTAATTAGGTCACACATCTTACATATAAACAATACAATACCCGAGCGATCATCTGCCCGTAGTCATGTTTCAACTGTGACAACTCGCAAGGTATTAGGGAGTTTATGGATAGCATAGCCATATCCGTTGGTACATTGTCACAGGTCATTACCTGACAAGGTGCTTCCGGATTCATCCTTACTACACCAAAGACTAGTTCTGCAGGCATTGACCAAGTCCTCTCCAAATACAAGGAGATTAGGGGAACAGTTTGTACTTTAATGTACAGTGCTGTTGTAAGCATGAACAACAAGTTCACACTGATCATCCCAATCATCCATTTCATCATTTACTAGAGATTTCAATACTTGGATTAGAGTCCTATTGAATCTCTCTACCTGTCCATCACTCTGTGGCCGATAGGGATTAGTTCTTGTGTTGCAAATTGCAAGGCAATTACACATCTCATGCCACAGATTAGACTCAAATTCCCTGCCTTGGTCACTATGCAACATGAGTGGTACACCTAGGTGCAATACCCACCCTTTTACAAAGGCCATGGCACAAGTAGCAGCTTTGTGATCCTGTAACAGATACACTCGGGTGTACTTGGTATAATAATCTGACACGACCATCATACACATGTTTCCATCAGGAGTGGTTTTTATACCACTAATAATGTCAACAGCCACTCTAGCAAATCTGACCCCGAGCAGTTCCTGGGATAAGGGTAATTTGCCCAACCTGGGTCCTGGTTTATTTCTACAGCATTCCGGACAGGTCTCCACCCAGCAGGTAAGATCTGTACTCATACCAGGACAGTAGTAATGTCTGGTTTAAGTGTTCTAATGAACTTTTCTTTCCAAAGGGCCGCTAGTTCTATGTCCATGACAAAAATACATAATGTCACATCGCATAGTGCTAGGTATGACAACTTGCAAGGATTTTTTCCTATTAGAATAGTTCTTCCATTGAAACGGAATATCATCTCAGACTTCTAGCTTGGCCCATTGAGCTAGGAACCATCTCATTTCCCTGTTCTCTAATGACACTTCAGGTCTTGGAGGACAGATACCCTGATTAAGAATCTTAATCAAACGTGATGTGAATAGCCCCATGGACCAATTCAAAACATGTTCTGGTTGGGTATCGAATGGAATCCGAACCCTGGCTAATACAGCATTGTGAGCTCCACAATCAGTGCACTCAGCGTTTGCACATTTCCTCACTGGGATTCTAGACAAGCATCCGCATTTAGATGTTTTGTCCCGGCTCTGTGTTCAATCTGGCTGTGATTCAGACCAATTTCTTTGAGCCTTGCTCAACGTGTTACTAGCAAAAGCAATAGGAACTTCCACCCCACCCTGGACCTGGGATAAGGCAGCTCCTATACTATCATTACTAGCATCAGTATCTAGAATGAAATGATCATTCTCTGTCGGATATCTCAATACAGGGATACTAGCAAACAATTCCTTTATTTGCATAAATGCCTCATCTTGCTCAGATCCCCAGGGAAAACGTTCCTTCCTAACTCCAGGCGTTCAGTGTGACAAACTCTGTATAGGAAAGGTGACCCTGGAATATCCTGGTATAAAGTCTCTATAGTAGGAACAAAAACCGAGGAAGGATTGAACTTCTTTAGCATTCGTGGGTGCTTGCCAATTTGACACAGCATCCAACTTCTCCGGATCGGCTTTAATCCCTTCATTGGAGATTATTCTTCCTAAGTAGTTAATGGATCTCATGAAGAGATCGCATTTCTTAGGCTTCAGCTTAAGACCATTAGATGTGATTCTTTTCAGAACCAGGCCTACATTTTCTAAGCATTCCTCAAAAGTCTTACCAAAGACTATCACTTCATCCAAATAGACCAGACATTTCTTCCATAATAGATCACTTAATAAAGTTTCCATCATGGCTTCAAATGTCGCAGGTGCATTACATAACCCAAACGGCATCACGTTATATTGGAATAGTCCAATAAAGTTTGCGGTCTGCTCGACATAAGACATCACAGGCGGTACCTGGTGGGATCTTAACCGTCTGTGCTACACTGGCTACACTACTTACTTGTCTAAGTACACATTGTACTTCAAGATGGTACGAGTCTCTTACTTCCAATATTCCCCTCTGGGAATCTAACCTTGCTCCATACAATGCAACAAAATCCAGACCTAATTGACCATCATCCGCAATGTTTGCTACAGTCGGAGTAAAAATAAAATCCTTATCCTCCTGTAGACTGAACCAAACGTTTGTATCATGCTACCATCGGCCATACAAGCATTTCCTTCCATTGTGAAAGTTTCATGACCCGTAGGCAAAAGATCATAGAGTCGCTTTGCAATACAGGAGTGGCTAGCACCCGTATCGACCAAAAACTCAGCAGATCTACCACTCACAGATACAACTGCATACCACCCCCTACCTTTCAAGTAGGTAGGACAACATGTGTACTTAGCAAGTTCCGTCTTAGCGGCAAGGTCAAATCCACATCCCTTCAAATACTTGAGACAAGGACGACATGGGGGAAGCTGGGCACACCCCACCTGGCCAACCCATTGGCCACTCCCTCTTGACTGATATCGGGTTTCCCCACTGTGTTCTTCTGACAGTTCTTGACACCTGGTGTACTATCAGTCTCCCCAGCCTCATGAGTAAGGAACTGATCAGGTTCCTTTGCTTCACTGCTGGGCGAAATTGCTAGAGGATTCTCGCTTATACCACAAACAGTGATAGGCTGGCAGTTATGGCAATCACTCACTCTGGGGGTTATCTGGTTGCCGCCATGGACACCCCCGCTCAGTTTTCCTATTTAACTGAGTCTCCACTACCCAGAGTATTCCGGTATCGTGAATTTCTATACACTGGTCTTTCTGCCTCACATTCTGTGCCATGATGACCCATTTCCTGACATCTAAAGCATTTGACAATTTTTCTGTCTGGCCTAGGCCTTCATAGATTTTCAGAAATCTTCTGTACCAAGGTAGTAACCAGGGCCTCTGATAAACACGGACCGGTGTTGGGAGTCTTGGTATCCGTCTTTGTCTCAGGAGTTTTTGTGATAATCACTTGCTCCTTGACATAGCCCGGTTTCTGTCCCCAGTTCTGGTTGTACCGGGGGTTGCCTCGGCCTACGGCCCCGATGTTCTCATCGTCCTCAGTGCTACCTGATTTGGATAAGTCATCTTCGGGTATCCCTTCAGGAACTATCATTGCTGACATCCGTTGGGGTACCTTTCCGGCAAATATCCAGCTTTTCCGATCGTAGTGATCCAGGGCTTGGAACAAGTCTGTTAAGGAAGCATCATTCTTCCAAGCATCACATGCTACAGTCCTATGTTCCTGATCACGCAATCTGTCGATGAATTGTCTAAACATTTCATCAAGGAAGTGCTTATCATCCATCCTCCACTGAAGTCTGGCCTTATGTAGCAACCGCTGACATTCTAGGCCAAAAACTTTGGCAGACTCCTTGGGTTTCTGGGTTCATTTAGTGAACGTCAACCAAGGATCTTCTCCCACAATGTTCCCATATAAATATGAGGCTAGTTCAATAAGCTCATCGTATTTTTTATGGGTGGAGGTTCCTCGAATTTGGGAATCCCTCCATTGCTCTAAGGCTCCTTTACCGTCACCTTCTTTTAACCAGCATACTAGATGGGGTTGAGCCTCCTCTTTTCCCCATCTGTTGCAGTTAAACACATCTGTGCAGCCTTGATACTCCTCCTTCCAAGGATTCCTTGCATTAAATGCAATGGGTATCTTAGCTACACGACAAGCCAGATTCTGGGATCCAGTAAGGATTATTCCCTTACTCCATTCCATGATTTCCGTATCGTAAAGACCCTGATTATAACAATCAATACCTACGTTAGCAATCGCCGCATTTGAATCATGCAAAGCTTGCAACCCTGGAGAAAGAGATACTCGTCGACTGAGTCTCTTTTTCCGTGGAGGATTTACTGGTGTATTACCATTTCCTCCAGGACTACCTGGGGGTGGGCCTCCACCTCCTCCTGATCCAAACGAGGGCATCTGGGGTGAGGTGCCTGCAGAAGAACCCGATCCCATATTTCCAAAGGGGGGGTAGCTCCCTCTAGGTCCAGAGGACCCACTAGTATATCCAGTGTTTCCTCCTGGTACTGAGGACTGATTCATATTATGGAAACCAGTACCTCCTGACAATCCATGTCCTGTAGGGGGTCCGGATGGCCCCCTGGATGCATGGGAACATCCGGTTGTGCTCCCGATTGTACCTCTGGTACTACCGGTTCATCCAATTTTTAGACTGACTCAATCCGTATTGGGAAAAATGGCCATTAGGTCCTCCCAAAGGTGCCTGTTGTGGCCATCCGCCATTACAGTATGTGCTTCCTACCAAATGAGTCTGTTGAGATCTATTTGAAGAAGCATTTCCAGAACCTCCGGATGTACCGGGTTGACCCGTGTTTCCGGCCCCCAAACCTATATGGTTTGTTGTGTTGTCTGTAAATTTGACCTGATGACTTTTTACTTTCGTTCTATGAGGCATAGTCTCTTTAGTTTCTAAAGATTTCTTTACATCGTCCCTCTCCCCATCAGAGTCATCACGGTCCCCAGCTATATTTAGGACAATCCCTGAAACAGTAAAGTTAGGTTCCAGAGTGCCTATAACATGGCCTGTATCCTCAAGATACTTTGACATCTGGATTGCCTTTGTTTCCAGTTCAGAATAGTCATTCAACATTTTGTACTGTCTGTTAGTCCAATCGGTAGATTTATGTATCCATTTAGCCCTGAGATTCTCATTTTCTCGGCTTTGTTTGTGAGACGTGGCTCTAGCATCCTCGAAAGCTAATTCAATCTTTTGTAGCTCTTCCTGGTACTTGCCATAAGCAAATTGAGTTGAATCTAATTCTTCTCTGGTTTTATCCAACTCCATACGAGAGGATTTATATTCTAAATCCGCCTTGTATAACGCATCACGATATTGCTCGTGCTGGAGTTGAACATCCATTTTTTCTTTTTCAATCTTTGCCGTTAGTTCTTTCCGTTGACGGCTAAGATCTTGTAGTCGTTCTGCCATTAATTTTTTGTTTTCTGACAGAATACAACTTCATGTACCATTTAATACAATCAGATCTTGTTGGATCTTTTCATATTCAGCTTGCATATCTTCAAGCTCTTCCATCTTACTTTTCTCGAAACCACACTTTTGGTGTTTAATCCGAAAACTGTAAGGAGTTTCGAACATGCCTGGACATGGCTTAGGAACCTCAAATGGTAGTTTACCAAATTGAGCCGTGCACCTATGCATGGGTGCAGGCTTCGTTGTACCACCTGGCATGAATAAGGAATCTCCAAATTCTTCCAGGTCGTCATGTCAGTTTCTTCTTACATTTTCAAAATCTGCTACCCCATCCAGGTAGTGTTCCCGTGGATCTCTCCATTCTCCAGCTGGTGATCTTATTTCACCATCTTCAATCGGGGAGTTTAGGTCTGCTTTTGGACCATTTCCCTTTACTGGGCTCGGCTCAGTCATTGCTGACTGCCCATACCCTTGGTAACTACTGGTCACGGCACCAGTGTAGTGGTTCATCCTTTTAGTTAGATGTCAAATCATAACGAAAAGAGAAGAAGTTTCCGGGTAGGCAACCGAGTGTTTTATTCTGACCTTAGTTACATATGATCACAGCCTATAGAGACTACATGCCGGATGACATTCGGTTACCCATAGGTAACAGTAGAAGGGTGCTGAGCAGTGGTAGGACCACTACTAGGGAACTACTGTAGGAACTGCCCTCATATAGGGGAAAAGCCTCGCAAGACCCATCACGCGACCTGTGACGGACACATGGAAGGCCCCCTGGTGTAACGGATATGAACCCAGAGGCAGGTGCTGCCACCTGCCATCTGGACTCCCCATCACACCCAGAGACCTGGGTCTGAGTCCCACGGGTACATGAACGTTACGAGTGTAATATTATAATACAAAAACCATACCGCTACAAGCACATCACCCAAACATCACCAAACATCACCCAGACATCAATGTACATCATAATTATTACATCATCAAATCATCACCATACATCACCGTTCATCACTCACCCAGGCAAGTAACATACCTAAAATATTCTTTTTTTTTTGTATCCACAACTTATGAGAATACCTGTGTAGTCCAAGGTGAGATGAAAGATAAGGTCACGGTCTGATATTATGACCATGGGGTTTGAACCATCTCCACCCGCAGTGTGTATGGATGACGGCGTTGGTCCAGTTTGGGCATCTTGGAACGTATTGTAAAATATCCGACTGCAAGAGATATTCAGTAAAAGTGAGTTTGGGGCCCTCTCTTGGGTATTTTATATATAGTCCTTGGGCCCATACACCTTTCAGTACCTATTTTGGATAGTAAGCTTGAGAGGGATTCCTAGGATTGGTACATGTCCAAGATCCCCAAATGATTTTTAATCAATGGGCTAACATTGGCCTATTTTATTGTTCTCCTAATTATGCTAAGCTGACCAACCCAGATGTCTAGCAAATTTAAGCTCCCTGGACAGTCAGCAATGCAAAAAAGTATTGTCTATTTTACTGTCTAGGATCGGTACTCAGACACAATAGAAGCTAACTCTTGGCCCAAGGACTAAGAGTAAAACCTTTGCGCATAAGACACACCCTCAACTTTGGTGAGCTTACAAGGCACAGCAGGTATCCTCATACTATGAGGAACTTGTAAACCACGTCTTGCATGTGTAGGGGCTCGTGGAGCATTGTATATAGTGTTTGCTCCATATTCGAGAGGGCGGGTTGATCGGTGCGGTTGCCACCGGTGGGACCAGAGGTCGCTTCGATCTCTGGCCACTACGGGGTGGCGGCAGCACTAGTCTTCGCTGCTCCAGTCCCTACCTGGGACCACGTAGGGAGCTCAGTTGGTCTCTGGCTGCGGCCAGGACAACACCCGAAAGGAACCGAGCTATCTTCATAGCTCCACTTCGAACTTATGTAATCCTGAAATAAACATGTGCCGGTTGCACTAACCCGAGTTAACTCATCTGGTTTTGCTTGATATTGACATATCTCCGAAGTTATATAAGGACTCGAACCATTACACATGTGAGGTATTACACTAGAGGAAAGACTTTAAATTGGGTATTTTTCTCCATTTCTTAGTTCAGTGGACTTAAATTAACCCTAAGGTGGTCAGGTCTCATCTATTAATCTTTCATTTTTAATTCTTTTAACAGTGCCACCCACAAAGAAAACATATTTGTGCCACAGCTGTTTTTTTGTTAGTTTTTTTGGGTGTTTTTTTTTTCAAAGTTGATGCTTCCAAAAGCAATAGTGATTCAAAATATGCATACCCGACATTGAAATCCACTACAACACCAGCAACATCTTTAACATATAGCAGCCTATGGTGATTCCGGAGGTCGTATGTGTAGACACCAATAATACCCAGCCCTCTATCAGCATAGTAGATAAGCTCTGATATGAAGTCTATCCCCAGCTGCCTGGGCTGGGAGCCTGTAATGGGTGAGATGGCTACATTTCAAAGTGCTGTTGCTTGTGCAGTTATACAGTAGGCAATTCCAGCGATTGGTTGCAGGATTCTAGGACACCCCCCCCCCTGAGCATGTCCCCCCTGGACATCTCACCCCTGCCGTTTCCCCCCTGGATGTCTCCCCTCCCTTAGGACATTTCCCCTCCAGGACATCTCCCCCCAAGGTCATCATCCCAACTCTAAGGTTATATGAATGAACCCTAACCCTATCCCTCACCACATCCCTATTGCTAACCCTAACCTAACCCTATCCCTAACCCTAACCCTATCCCTAACCCTATCTCTAACCCTAACCCCAACCCTAACCCTAACCCCAACCCCAACCCCAACCCTAACCCTAACCCTATCCCTAACCCTAACCTCAGTCCTAACATTAATCACATCCCTAACCCTAACACGGTGTCCATACTTTATGGAATCCAAGGAAAGGATAGCGATCAGGGGGGAAATGTCCTAGGTGGTAGATGTCCTTCAGGGGGGGATGTCCCAAGGGGGGAAATGTCCTACGGGGGTAGATGACCAGGGGGGACATGACCAGGGGGAGTTGTCCTGACACCGGTTGTCATCATGCATGTATGCAGCCCAGGCGTGTACTTTGTCTGGAGGCCATTTCTTAAGGCACTACGACTGCTAACAGCACTACGTCTGCAAAATGCCAATGCTATTCCTATGAGAATATTAGTACGACTAGGAGGGTGCAGTCATAGACTGTTAAGAAATGACCTCCAGGTTTACATGCATGCATCGTTCAAATACTACAGGCTTGATACCAATTGCCATTGTGTGCACCATAATATCAATTGTTAAAATGCATGTGCAAGTGCATCAGACTATGGAACTATAAACAGTTTGACCTTTAGTGTAAAGAGTACCATTGGAAAAAAATTGCTTACTAGATCTTGGTTGAAATATGTAATCTACAATTTTACCTATGCAATCTCAGAGGTATTTTGGTAATGGCATAATGTA
This sequence comes from Acholoe squamosa, assembly GCA_949317995.1. Lineage (NCBI taxonomy): Eukaryota > Metazoa > Annelida > Polychaeta > Phyllodocida > Polynoidae > Acholoe > Acholoe squamosa. Next base: position 11,729,428 of record OX439045.1, on the reverse strand, counting down.
TTGAATTGCCCCTAGCTATAAAGAAAATGTACTTACGCCCTAAAAGTCTCTTTTGGAGGACGTTGGTCACTCTAATGTCTGTAACGATGATCTGTTTGCGCACCCCAGGAAGGGATGTCCCACGTTCTAGTATAAATAATACTCCTTTGTTAGGATCGATGTCTACAGACGTTGGTGTTTCTAGTCCTGTGAACAAGTTGGCCTCATTGCCACCAGTAATGTTCATGGAATAGACTCCTCCTCTTCTCAAATCAGCGTAAAATAGGAAAGCTATTGTGCTCGTTTGTGGCATTGACCGTGGGACTAAAATATACAAAAGTTGGTGTAAATTTAACAGGGTGCTCTTACAGTGGTGCATGGTGACGACCCATATAGGGTCGGCATGATGCATAAGTGCAGCTGAGCTGGAACATATGATTACCATGAGAGCAACCTTTTACCCGTATGTCATACATGTGTATATGCAAGTTGGCTGGCTTTCCAGTTGGTTCCTGCAGATTACCTGGCTAGCTATTTCAAATTATTACCATAAATCCTCATGTATAAGACGCGGCTTATAGACCAGAATTACATCATCTGTGTCCAATACCTCAAGGTGCGTCTTGTAGGCAAGTATTTCACAATGTGGAATAGTACTAGTATGACCAGAATTTGACCTATAGGATTTAACCTAATCCAGGGTGCGTACTATATATGAATTGCGTCTCATTCCCAAGGATTTACAGTACCTCAAATATTCAAACTATTCAATTTATATCCAAAGTCTGTAGAAATATGAAATAAAAGCAGTTTAATCTGTCCATATTTTCTAAATATATATGTAGACGATAAGTAATCCCTTACCACGAAAGTGTGTTGTTGGTCGTGTGGTAGTTCGCGGAGCTATGTGGTAAAAGAATAGTGAATTAGAAATGAATGCTATTAATTGACTTAGCTCAGGATTTTTTATTTATTGAGGAAACACCAATGAATAAAGTGGGCAAAGGTTCAAGTGGGTCTGACGGAGGATTGCCTCACAAGACCCAATTTGAGTAAATCTTTCGCAGGAATTTGGACTCATTTGAACCGGTCTCTCTATTCATTTCATGTTCTAACAGAGTAAATTTCTCATAAATTGAGGCTATATAGATGACATTACAGGGAGGAATGGGCTAGTGGAGAATGGGATGTGTTTCCACATGCCCCTGTAGCGAATGGCCTTTCCTATGCTTAACTTTGAACCAAGTGCTGCCATCTGGGATTTATTGTAGAAACTACAGTGCTTCATTACAATACAATTATGGTGATTCTCTCTATAGTTTTACAAAGATCACCGGTTGATTCAATAGATATTCTTATAGAGTGTGACTTACATGTTACAGGCAGTAGTGTGGGTACTAATGCTGTAGTTGTCCGCACCACTGCCATGTCGGTGACATGAGTGAACACGTTAGCACCAAACGCTTGCAGACCCGTCCCGGTAAAGCGATTAATCCTCTTGATTTGTCTTAAAAAAATTGAAAATCATGAAGAACAATTTGGTACTTTAGGGGCTGCATACGACACTTTCAAGTGAAACTCTTTGCTTATTTCATGCTTCCTCTTTCTTCAAGCCCTGATGTGGAATGGCTTTGCCTATTTATTTTACTATAGGAAAGGTCTTCACAACATTTATACTGCAAATAGCTAAATGAAAGTAATTATATAGCTAAAGAACAGAACTATTTGATTATAAATTATGGATTGTACTATCTATTACTTTCATGTCTCTGTCCAGCAAACTGATCATTCAAATTCCACTCGTCACCACCTCATGGAATCCTGCTTTGAGGCTACCTCGTGAAGAAAGTTCAAACACCCAGTTTGGAATAGAAAAATTCTAGGGGATCTCTGTATCTATTTTATGCTTTGTGGGTAAAAGAGCCCTCAAAAATCACTTTTGGTTAAGGGATTTGAGGCTATTTCGGTGATGTCACAGGTAGAACGGGGCTGTGAAGAACGAGATTCAGTTACTTCAAAATTAATTGCTATAGAATGCCGATCTCAAGACACATGTAACCATCTTAAAGTTATGTTCTCATTCTCTGATTGGTAATAATAACCCTACCCCTATTCTGAAAGGAAAAATATGCTCTGATGATGCTCTATTTTAAATGGGTTTAGGACATTGGTGAAATTTCAAAGGCATCTTTGATTTCGATCTAGAAACCCAAGCCTTTTTATCATTGATTTAAATCCTGAAACCCGAGAGGCAAGAGAGAAGCAAAATTCAAGATATCACCTCAGACTTTCCTCTCGGATACTACTACTGGTCCTATTGACATTGTATTGGGTAGTATACCTTATTACTCTACTCACCCACTGTGGTAACTTTTGAAGTAGAGGTAGTCTCCATCTATGGCTATGGAGGTGAAGATGAGTTGGATGGTAGTCACCCTCCTCCTGTTAGCTCCACTGTAGTCAGCCTGCTCTGTATTGGAGAAAGGAGAGATTTATCCATATACTAAGAAGGGTAAGACACTAAAGACCCTGCGCTGCCCTCTGTCAGTTCTCTCTGGAGGCCATTTCTTAACACACTGCAGTCAGGTCTCAATTTATCGGTCTTCAATTTCCCCGTCGTCACACTTATTGGTCACAGACTGGTTCATACCATTTTAATTGCTCTTTGCCTGTATACAATTTCCAGGCCATTCATGCTTCCGGTATCAGTATCGGTCGGTGATCTTGGAAGCAATGTGTATATTTAGGGAGTGGTCATTATTTATCAACAGGGGGGTGGTGGGTTTGGGGGGGTGTAAAATTTTCAGACCCCTCCCGAAGGGGGGCTAAAAAAATTTGGACCCCTCTTGAGGGGGGAGGGCTAAAAAAATTCTATAGATTAAAGAGGGGCGGGAAAACTCTCCACGCCTCTGGCACGGGGGGGGGGGGGCGCTAAAAATTTTGACTGCCGTCGAGGGGGGGGCATAAAAAATTTTCGCGCGTCAGCGAGAAAACCCACCACCCCCCCCCCCCCCCGTTGATAAATAATGACCACTCCCTTAGTTCTAGATTACCAACTGACCACCTAGGTACGCCTAGACCCCCGGCCCTCCCTCAGTTGCAATGATGGGCACAGGAGAACAAACCGGTGGCCAGCGACCAGTATTTGTACAGTAATTACAGCTGTAACATAGGTCACCTGGAAGCCATTTCTCAAACCCAAAGATTACAACCCTCCCAAATTGTACCAACCTGGCCTGGATCGGAAGGGTATTCTTGGTTACACTGGGTCAATCACTATGAGTGGTGCAGATATAGAGGGAAAAGGCATGCATCTGAATAGCCAATCGTAGGTATTACATGATCACCCAGGGTCAATCACTACCAGTGTGCTGGATCGTAAGGGGTGTTCAATTCGTAGTGACCAGTCTCAATTCGTAGTGTTTGAGAAATACCTAGCTGCCCTACCCTGCTTCTTTGTCCAAAGCCATGTCCGTTTTGACTGTTTAATGTGTATAACACTTAGCATTCACTATTATGCGTTGTACTTACGGGATTGGCATTCTTGGACAGACAGATCTGGGGTAGTCTGTATTTCAAAGGAAATCGAAGCCCTCCAATTGATTACTACAATGTCATAGACATAGGCACTCTTATAATAGAGAAACAATGCCAATTCATCCTACTCGTATGCTTCCAGTAGAGGTCGGTCCCTTTGAGAATAATGAGAGAATTTAGCATTAGATTACCACCACGATGAACCAGCTACCTAGCCCCCTCCCGACCCTTCCATCAGAGTGGATACCTTGCCAGGACTCTTATCCCGCTGCTCCCCGGGCGCTGCTCCCCTGGAGCAGAGACGACTAGGAGGGTGTTGCTCCTATAGTAAAAGGAAGAGCTGGCTAAAAAAGCTCTACACGGACCCCTTACTGCAACACGGATGATGGCTACAGAGTAGATGATGTCCTGGCAGCCAGCTACTTTGATAGCTATTAGCAATAGCTGACACTACGTCATCCTGACTACCTTAGTACCAATGGCCTGGATGCATTCCCGTGACAGCGGGGTATATTCGTCAAAAGGGCGGACAAGCCTGAGAGTTGCCTTGAGAGGCTGCAGATCGACTGTCCAATCCAATCTCAGACAGCTAGAATTTCACACAATCACGCTTATAAGTGGGAAATGTTCTCATGGAAATTATGATTAATAGAAGAACCATGCTATCTACACAACAGGTGACCTCTAAACCCATTCCCTCCCCCCCCCCACCCTACTTCCTCCTTGCTCTGTCCCACCTGCCATTTCATAGAACCGACCGATTCAGGAACCGGCCTTCTGTAAGCTCACCTTGTCGTAGTGGGGACCATGAATTTAGTGACATTACAGCCCAATAGGTCATGTTATGCCTGCAGCACTACCACTATGCTACCCAACCAAATGCAATGTAATAACTACATAAGTGCTGGTTTACAGAGCAGTTGCAGGGTTCTACCTGCAATCAGTGGCACTAAGTTTTGGGGTTTCAAATTGTAGTGGCTGTGTGCAGTCGTAGTTCCTTTAGAAATGACCTGCTGCTGTGCATAGCCATTTCCAAAGTCCCCTTTCATTTTTGTAATCAAGGTCTATTTATATGAAATAGTTTAATGCAAATCGGACAGAGGACTGCACAAGGCCTTTAGTGTATTCTTCTTTTTATGGATAACATAATTATACTGTAATTGTCCATTTAGACACAGGGGGTCTCAAATAAACGCCGTTCTCAAAAAGGCACCTGGGGTATGGGGGTATTGAAACTTAAGCACTAAACACAGTATTCAAATAAGCGCCTGTCCCATATAAGCAATGGGGATCCAGTGGGATTGAAATCAATGAACACCCAGACGCCTATACGTACCCCTACGTTATGCAGACTCAATTTGGTAACTTAAATTGTCACTGGCCATAGAAAAAAATAACTGCCTTACTATTAGACCTGGTGACTATTTGACTATGGTAACTACCGTCACACTTTGCTGTTGTGAACTTTACCTATTTTGAACATTGTAGCATCACACCAATAAATAGTCTGCCTTGATGAGTCTACAGCCATGTCCACAGGCTGTCCCAGTTGGGTGCTGACCACAGTCACCCTATTGTTACCATTGGGGAGTGACACTCTCTCTATCTTTGGTGAAGCACCAACGTCTGTCCAGAATAGGTACCTGAAACATAGAAACAGTGAATCCTTATTCCCTTTTAATTGCTATGAGAAAAAAACTTCTTTTTCCTGTGCAATGAGAAGATCTTTATTGACGTAGGGAACCATCTAGGTAAGCAACCCAGGGGTTGATTCATAATTTTTAAAGAATTTTACTTACGTTTTTTGGGCCTATAGCTACGGAGCATGTAGAAATAGTCAGCTTTCTGTGTCCCAAGAATACAGGGTATGCTCATTACATACAGTCTCCTTGAAGGATATAAGGAATCAACCAATCACCGCCCTGCTCTCCTTTTCTATGAGTTTGAGCATGGTTGTGTCCTGGAGGGACACAATGCGTGGGGTTGTTTCCTGGAGGGATCTAAAGAGTATAGTTCTGTCCTGAGGGATCCAAGGTGCATGGTTCTTCATCCTAGGGGGCTTATGTGGACCTGAGTGACAGAACCAATAGGTTAAGTCCTACAGAGTGTAGATGCATACCTAAAGGAAGAAAGCAGGGTGTTGTCTCCCTCAAGAACACAAGTGAGTTCTTTCCTTCAAGGACACAAGAGGTGTGGATGTGTACCTGAGGGACACAAGGACTGTCTGTTTTATGTCCTTGAGGCAGATGTGTTAATTAAACAAAATGGGTGCGAAGCTGGTGAGTGGTGTCTTTCAAGGATGCAAGGTTTGGGGATGTGTACCTGAGGGATACAAGGAGTGTCCTCCAAGGAGACAATGATTGTATATGTATGTACCACATTGAGCCTGAGTGAGGTAGCACAAGCAGTGTGTTGTGTCCTTGAAGGACACAAGGGTTGAGGATGTGTACCTCAGGGACCACTTCCTGATTGGCTGATTGATTGTATCCTTTCAGGAGACTACATAACAAGTGGGTACTGTGTCCTGAGGGACAAAGAAAATTGACCAACGGCCCCGCTGCCATCGGAGGACAGTGAATGTGGATAACCAATTATATTTACACTAAAATATCAAGCTATCAACCTTTGTATGCTTCAATCTATGGACCCCATCATTATTAGCTTCATATGGAGTGTCAAAGTGGGTTGTATAGAGGCCAAACACTACTTGTTTATTTATAAAATCAAGCAATAACCATGTCACGCTGTCACATCATTAGTGTAGAAATTTTCACCGCAAGAGGAGAGAATATAACGAGGTCGTTACTTCCAGCAAGGAGGCCGCGTGGGTATTGCTACTCATAATATGGTTCACTTTCGAAAACCAAGCATTTTATGTCATGGCAGATACGATCATTACTATAGAACAGTACTTGACAAGTTGTATTCAATGGGGGGATGGAATACAATGTGGCCGTATTCAATAGGTGTCCGCCATCTTGAATTTTGAACAGATCCTCTAGGCGATGACATAAATGCAAACGTCCACTTCCATGGGATTTTTTACATTGTATTCCCCTCTGTGGGACTGGCGTATCCCACAAAGCGATTATATGGCTGAGTGGGATATGACAAGTCCCACCTCGGGGAATACGATGTAAAAATATCCCATGGTCGTGGACATTTGCTTATTTATGTCATGGCTGATACGACCGTCACTATAGATTAGTACTAGAACCGCCGTATTCAATGGGGGGCATTGAATACAATGTGTCTGTATTCAATGGGTGTCCGCCATCTTGGATTTTGAACAGATCTGAGCTGTTTTTCTTTATTTAAAGGCAAAATAACCCCCTAGGCCATGACATAAATGCAAATGTCCATTCCAGGGAATAAATTTGCATCGTATTCACCTCGGTGAGGCCTGTCCGCATTCAACTCTGCCTATAAGGCATCGTTGAATACGGACAGCCTCACCTCGGTGAATACGATGCAAATTTATTCCCTGGTCATGGACATTTGCTTATATATCAAATGTTATGGAGTAAAGTAATATGGGAACACTACATACAGTATCTATAGATATATGTGTGTAAAGGATTTGACATAACAAACTTGGAATAATCATATGAAAAATAGAGGTGCAAACAAGGAGACATAACGCTCGGATGAGTAAAAACATCATTCACATTGGGCTACATTCATGCATCATGATGACAAATGGGCATGATCCATCGAAGCATCAAAGATTAAAGGCTTAAACTTACTGCCGTCCCTCGTCCAGGGCCAAAGCACGGGGTTCATCCAGGTTAAAGGTGACCAGATCCTGACTCAGTCCGGTCGTGTTCTGTACCCGCATGATCTTGTTCTTGCGGCTATCAACCAGGTACAGGTTACCAGTCCGACTGTCTATCTCTATGTCCTCCAGGCTCGTCGTTCCTGCATTTGAGTTAATTTCTCTTTTTTTTTTATTTGGCATAACAACCAGGACATGTAACTATATAAACTTGTAAAATGAAATGAGGGATTGACATCAATACAAAAATTCTGCTCTCTATGTGGGGTACTGTGTTATAGTTTTGAATGTAAGTGGGATCAACACCTACTCAGAGATGAGATTGAACTTCCAAAGTCTCTGAGGACACTGACAGGAGTAGGACAGGAGCCATCACCACATCCCTTGATCACCCTCTCAGACTTCTGGTCTACCCAGTAGATGTGGTTATCTGTAAGATAAATAGACAAAGATTCACAAGAACAGGTGACATCAGGGGCAGATTTAGACGGGGCGCAGGGGCGCGCACCCCCTCCTTTTTGTTAGAACTTGAGAGTTTAATTGCACATTTTGTATCCTTAAGTTTGCTTAAGAATAAAGGGTGCGCCCCCTTCTTTTCCGAAAACTGCACCTGCCACTGCACGGTGTGCTGGAACCAATGTGGGGGGGGGGGGGCAAAGTGCCTAAATTCTGAGCCTTAAAAGTTTTTGAAATTTATACAATTTCTCCTGCTACCTTATAGGTAAATTTGTAGATGAATGACCAAGTTCATTCTCTAAGTGTTTAGTGGTTTCCAAATAACTTTTTTCTTTTGGAGGGGGGGGCGCCTGCCCCCAACAGGGACCATGTGAGATGTACATCATTTTACAAATCTATTAATTAATGATTAAACTTAGCATGTTGTCCCAAATAAGCATCAGGCACTAAAAGATTTGCAGGACTGCAATGCACTATATCTGCGAATCTGCTCACCAACACCTCATTGGTGCACCATGCCAATCCATTTGGAATGCATCACTGTCATAGGCTAAACATGATACATGTATGCTGCCTTGGCGAGTCACTCGCCAGGCCTGAATTAGTGCATAGATGCCCTATCCAACCCTGATTATACCTGGAGGCCATTCCTCAATGTACTCCGACTACACACAGCCACTACCATTTAAAAATGCCAAGGATACGCCAGGCTATCGTAGGAACTGCCGTACGACTGTTCACTAAGATTGGCAGCTATGCAGTAATTACATAAGGTTTAGTAGGGCAGTCGTACTGGTGCAGACATATAGGGACTACTAGTTCATGGTACTGTTAAGGCCAAATTATTAGGTTCTCACTACGATTTAAAGGACAGCAGTCGTAGTGTGTTAAGAAATGGCCTCCAGAACTTGATGTTAGGGCTAAGGCGCAGACATTAAAAAAAACATGCCTCTGCTGTAATTCACCAGGTGGACACGTGTATACCAGGATAGTTAGCTTTTATGTCCTTGCTGTCATTGGTGCTTCTCAGGTGCCCAACACTCTGTTTGCTGCTATAAGGGTGTAGAGAGGACCTACTGGACATGCAACAGAAGCAGTCCTAGTCTGATGCCAGAACCACACCCCCACCCCCTTTAATGATCAACACCCTCTTCTAGTAACAGTGGGGAACTGTAGGTTCTCATATTCCCGTAAGTGGCACTGCCAACAACGGCAAGGGCCCGTGAACCCTTTCGGGGAGAAACGGTACGTATGATCGGAAGTGTGTCCCTGGTTCCATTGGTGAATATGCGAAAGTCTAATGCTCATATTTTACAAGCGAAAATGGCGCCGCGTTAGCGCTTCTCCTCGAAAGACGTTTCCGCAAGGGCCGCTGTACTGTGCTACTACATACCTGAATATGTGACACCTCGTGTTCCATCCAGTCCATATACATCATATCTTGTTGTTGCATTTGTATCAAGGTCAATGAAGAAAAGCCCACTCCGTCTGTAGTCACTCACAATCAGAAAATTATTGTAAGAAGCTGAAAAAATAGAAATTCCATTGACTTAGATCAAAGGTCATGATCGATAATACCAAGACTTAAATAGTGTGATGAAGGAGAGGATACCTAGACACCACAGGAGGCCATTTCTTAACACACTACGACTGCTGTCCTTAAAATCTTAGTGAGAACCTAATAATTTGGCCTTAACAGCACCATGAACTAGTAGACCCTAATGTCTGCACCAGTATGACTGCCCTACTAAACCTTATGTAATTAGTGCATAGCTGCTAATCGTAGTGAGCAGTTGTAGGGCAGTTCCTATGATAGCCTGGCTTATTCTTGGTATTTTTAAATCGTAGTGGCTGTGTGCAGTCGTAGTACATTGAGAAATGGCCTCCAGGTCTGTTAATGAAAACTGGAACAGTTTTGGTGAAGCAGTTCATTGCATATCATTTCTATCCGCAATTGAATTCACAACATGGGGTGTTTTTCAACAAGGGAGACTCATCACATGAACTTATTGATAAGACCTTGTTACCTGACTAAATTTTTAGTATGGCTGAGCAGGGGTTACATCGTGTTGAAATTAACAAAAAAAGGGTGTGACAGAATCTACCAGGGATCCTCATACAACTGAACAATGAACCACCATTATTGCATTGCAGTGAAGCAGTGTAGTTTCTACAATGATGCAGTACAGTACACACTGCGGTACAAGTGAAAATAACTATGGATCTCTGGCAACTTTGGGACAAGGATTTCACCGTTTTTTCGACAGCATTGTACTTACCTTTGAGACATGTGGTGCCCCCTTGTAGCACGTATCCGTCACCACAGGCGCATCTCCTCTGGCCGCCGGGCCGGGGGAGGCAGAGCTGCTGACATCCACCATTATTGACACTACACCCATTGGTTCCTGTCAAATTTATATATAGGGGAAGTTAGGGAGTGATCATTTTGTAAGAACAGGGGCGGGGGGGGCTGGTGGGTTTTACAGGGGGTCAGAATTTTTTCAACCACTTGACCACGGGGTCAGAATTTTTTCAACCCCTCTGATGGGGGGTCAAAATAATTTCACCTGTTTTCAGTGGAAACCCCCAAGCATTACTTAAGGTTAAAAGGACACATTCACACATGATTATTGTCTCTTACGGGGGGTCAAAAAGTTTTACGCCCTTGAGAGGGGGGCTCAAAATCTTTTTCGGCACATCCACGTGCAAACCCACCAACCCCCCTGTTCTAAAAAAATTATCACTCCCCTATTTTCTAGCACCAGGTGGCAGTATCAGTATTATGCAATGTTGTACTAGTTGGACCCTGGCCAGGCTTACATTCGGGGCTTGGCTCCTGTTAGACCCAGTTATCCTTTTGACCAGGCTTATATATCGGGCAGACATATATATTCCGGGCCCGGCTTAGGCCTAAAAAAGAAAATGTTGTGTGTCCAGTCATCCGACCGACCCTAGCAAAACAGGTTTTTTTTGGGGTTTTTTTTTTGAGGATTTTTACACATTTTATTTATATCCTTTTTGTATACTTCCATTCTCTCACAGTTTTCCCGTCATTATTTTATGAAAATCAAAGCATTTAAGACACTCATTGATATGTGCCCTAACATTTCCTATATAAATGTCAAAACGAAAAAGAAAAATTTTAAAAATCTGACCTACCAACCTACCTTTACAAGTCATGTTACTGGAAACAAACCTTTATTTTTTTGGCCTTGTATTCGAGGAAATGTCGTATACATCAACATACTATGGTATATCATTTTTTTTCACAAGCCCGATTACCAATTATCATGGCAACCACTCTTCTCTATCAACGCAACACATCAACACCGATTGTGATTGGTCAATCTAGGTCAGGTGACAACCACTATAAATGGGCACTTTTTCGAAAAAGGTCCTCATTCCAGCGGTAACTGCCAACAACAGCACATACCCCGTATCGAGTACTATGGTATGTCAAGATCGCGATGTTTAATGCTGCTTCTACTCCTTGATTGATAACTCATTCTCTACAGAGGATACAATTTGGCATCACCTAGCTACAGACGGGTGATGCAGATTGGCATCACCCAGCCAAACAGCTGATGCCATTTGGCATCATTTTGAAAAAGGCCATATTTGTGTAAGAAAAAATGCTGCGATTTTCATAATGTCTTTTCACAGCAAATAGATAAAATAGATTCCTTAGATACCAAAATTAATAGTTTGATGTTGCTCATTGTCTTATCCTTTCATCAATGGTATGGGCCCACACTACTCTAACAAGGAAACAGTCCAGTCCTCTGGAGACATGGCCTTTTGGGATGCTAGCAGTCTTAGTTGTGGGTGTTAATCAGATGAAAAACACATTGAATCATAATGCTCACCAGATAGTTTCTTTGTCTGTGCAATGGTGACCATTGTTACAATGGTGGAGTTACCTGCAGGTACATTGGAATACGACTGTCCATTACCGCCTAATGTACTGTACCGCACTAGTTGTCTGCAAAGGTGACACAATACACAATTAATTATACAAGGTGCACTTACCTGATTGATTCTAATTATATACCTCCATATGCAAATAAACCTTTGCAGTGCACTGACTTCAGCAGGATATATTAATCTAAATCAGTCTATATGAAAACCTTTTCCCCTCACAGGCCATTCGGTCCTGGACAGTTTATTATTCTGCAGGCCCAAATCGATCTTGGCAGGACTGAACTTCTCAAGAGTATTATTGTCAAAAAAGAAAACAAGGATTTACTCTTATTTATTTAATCATTCAACTCTTTACATCTTAACAAACAGTAATGCCTTTTATATTAGGCTGTATAAACCTTTGTGATAGTCCAATTTGCAAGTCGTAAAGACAAATTGTAGCCCAAGGTTCCAAGATTACATCGAGACATTCGGTCCTGCAGTCCACAGGCCCGGCAGCAATTTTGCGGGAAATAACCTCGGTCCCACAAGTTTTTGTATTGACTGCTAAATACCTGACTTATGCAGATTGCACTCATGATCTGGAAATCTTCTAATGGGACAAATTAAACGTGCAATTCTTGTCTCCCGCACTATTAGTACTAGCCAGGGTTATTTTACAGCAAAAACCTCTGGCAACTTTGGTTCCAATACCTTTTGCTGTAAATCTACAGAAGGCGAGTTGCTGGAATTCTACAGCAATCCACAGTAATCATACAGTAACAACCATTATAACCATGCAGCAAAGATTATTAAGATCTACAGAAACATATGCTGTAAAATAGGGCAAAAAATGTTGTAAAATTACAAAACAATGTTTTGTAATTAAACAACAATGTTTTCTGTAAATGTTTTGCACAGCAGAATATGCTGTAAATTTACAGAAACTAGGAGTGTAGAATTACAGCAACAGGTGCTGTTGATCTACAGGAACTGTATTATATATAGGCACTGCTATATACTCCACCAGTGAGGTTAGTCCACGAGATAATCTCTATATTTTTATGTGTGCACTCTGTGCATGGATTAATACTATAAACCATGCATGAAGACAAAAATGTCTCCAATTACAGGGAAGTGCCATTTTTGAGGATGAGAGAAGTAGAGAACCATCTCACCCAAGCCATTTCATGGTCATTCAGTTTTAGCACTGATATAACCTAAAGGCAGGTAGGCATATATGTTAGCTTCAACATCAGAGTCCAGTCACTTACATTCAAGATTTAGACATAGTTATGGTGTCATTTGTGCATATTACTGTTATTCCTAGTTTCGTCTCAGATAACCTTGCACATAATCATTTGTGCACAGTGCTAGATTGAATCTATTGAGGTTATTATCATGTTGCAATTCATTAAACAGCTCTGGAGACAATATTAGATTGGGGTACGTACTACATGTATAAGAATATACATACTGCACATGGTATACTGCTACCCTCTAGTGGGAGAAACGAAAGGTAAGGCTATTTAGGTAAGCCCTTGATAGGGCCATCATGTGTACTCCACATTCCAATCCTATAACAGGGTGATTGGCTGGCCTAGGGCATGCATATGTGTACATATAGGAGTGATTAGACAGGACAACTTACTGTACACAAGTATGTACAGCTAAAAATCTGTGGCTATACAGTATAAGGCCTGCTGTATTTGAGAATACTGCAGGTTCTCCTGTGAACTTTCAGGGCATCTTTCTCTTACAAACTCCTTACAGTGTGAGAGAGCAAAGCCAGAGGGTGAGACTGGTGGAATGATGCAACTGCACTGCACTGAGTGCATCCCTGTGTTTATTTCATGTGAATAACTTCTTCCCGTAGAGATAGCATTGCGGAGCCGATCGCCACACCCCAGTGGCGTAACGTGTGTCGATCCACCACAGCGGCCGTTCCACCACTGCAGCCTCCTTCCGGGTGCATGTAAACATTCAAAATGGCGGACCGCCGCTCGTACGGGGAACTATGGTAATGGATTTTGATCATTTTTCCTTATTTAAACCCTCTAAAAACATAAAATAAATATAGAACTAAACTCCCCTGGTGTCCTCGGTGGCCGTTCCACCCCTCGGGGGGTCTCTCCCCTCGTGGTGGATCGGCCACCTTGTACACCACGGTCGTTTAGTTCTATCTATTTATTTCATGTTATGGAGTCCAAAGTAAGCTTAAATCCACTGATTCATGTTATTTAGAAGACACATGATCAGGGGTGCGGATAATGATGGGTTACTACAGATCACTGGTACAACTGTTATGCGTATACCTTGCATATAAGCGCACCCACATAATTATAAGACGCACCCAGACTTTTTGGACATGAGAGGGAAAATAAAAAAGAAATTGGCATAACTTGAGTCATAACAATGACTTTTCAAAAGTCAAACACCCTTGGCCATCTTGGAGCTTGGACATCCCCCTAGAGTGGGAAAAGGGGATCGGTGAATATTGGGAAGATTATAGATAAAACCTCCCCTTACCATTGCTGATCCTAAAGGTGCACTGGGGGCTTGTCATTTTTGTATAAGACGCGCCTTATGTGCATGGTATTATGGCAGTGCTCTCCTAATGTATAGCCATTTAATTAAAATAACTTGGATTACGAGATTTTGTAGCAGAAATTTTGAAAAATCCCAGTGGATTAAATGGCCTATACTATAAAACCCTGTGTATGAGTCGCATCCCTGAGTTTGTGAAAAAAAAACCTATTTATAAGCTGCAGCCTATAATGGTGCACCATTTCAGACCATTGGTGCGGCTGATATCCTGGGGGGGGCACTTCAATTTTTTTTATACAGGTGTGTGGCTGAACCCACGACAACCCTTACCCTTGCTAGGGCACTTTTGACTCAATAATCCTAGATTTGTTTCAAAATGTCTTAAATTTACACTGATTGGGGAGAAAATTGAATTTGGTTTATGCTATTTCCATGAAAACTTCGAAATTTCCTGTGTAAATTGGGGTATTTTGCTGAAAGTTGACCCTTGCTAGGGACATTTTGTACAATAGTAGACCCTTGCTAGGGACATTTGTGGCTGAAACAGGAGGCTTGCTAGGGACTTTTCCTTTAAAAAGTACCCTTGCCAGCAGCACATATGTGTATACCTTACATAGAGAGTGCCCCCCAGGGCTGATATGGTTACACCTAATTCAGAATGCGGCATATAAGAGGGGCTCTAAAATCTAAAAGCATCAGAGTGCTCAAACTGGTGACTACCGTAATTTCCACTCACTTTGACGCATCCATGGAGATATACATGTAGTTGTCTGCAATGGCCAAGGTATAGAACTGTGATATCAGTGCTTGTTGGAGTGGTATAGTTAAAATGGTGACAACTTGCTGAGTACTAAGACTGTATCTCTTAATACTACTGCCATCCAGAGTCAATTGAATCCAGTACAGGTCTGCAATCAATAGGTAAAATGTATGATTAATAAGGTCAACCAAGTTAGGAGAATAACATTAGAATTATTTTTCTGATAGGTATATGCATTAAATAACATGGTATGTTTCTGAAAATATTTTACCTGATACATAAAGACTTTTAAAGCAGGCAGATCAAAGGGTCGATTTTGATTCCTAATGGTATTAATAGTGTAACATTATGTTATTCCTATTGCCAGGGCTCCACTAGGCATCATGGGGTGGCAGCGTCACGGGCGGCACTGGTTTGGAGTACCCTTTCTGCCTGCCATTGAAGGAACGCAGCATTTCGCGTCAATGTAACGGCAATTCAATACTTACAGTTTTTGTCGATTGTTACATATCTGAACCCTCCGGTTGTGATGGTTTGTAAAACGCGCTGGTTTCCCCCATCCATGTCCGCCTGTATGAGTCTGCCTGGGTGATTCTCATCGTCACTACCCTGGTTGTCCACAGTGAAATATAACCTCCTGAGAGAAAGAAAATGGCAGAATGATTAGAAGAGGAGGCAAGCAAAACAGCAAACCTGCTATCTAATAGCCACTGTTCTAGGCGGCACAGGTGCATCAATGGTGTGATATTGAAGTGAAATTGCCACCACATTCATGCGAAACATTCGGCGTTGCATTATCATGCAGAAAAGGGTACCGCAATGCAGTCCAATTCGGTATATATAATTATGAACAATAACAAATAAAAATAAGGAAAATCTGTGTCACATGTAATGCTGCGCTGCCGCCCCTTGCCGCCTAGTGGAGCTGAAGGCTATTGTTTTACCCCCTTAATTCTGTGCAAAATTAGCGAAAGTAGGGATTTGGCTTTTTTCGCCGTTAACTAACTATGGTACCTACCCATTAGGGGGGTCCAAACAGAGGGAGACTGGTTTCTTATAGGTGTTGATGAGGATGTGGGTGTGCCAGGTTAGGTTCAGGGATGTCACCCAGATAGCATGTTGTCCATTATCAGCATAATACACCAGATTGGACAGATAGTCTACTGCCACCGATGTAACAAGAGAAGCTGGAATGTGGGAGGAAGATAGACATAAGCATCAGTAATATGTGCCCCTAAAAAGTGATGGAATGATGCAGGGGTTTGAAAATATAATTATGCTGAAGACTCAAGGGTTTCAGAAATTGATCAATTCCATATATATATATATATATATATATATATATATATATATATATATATAGTGTGGCGGTAAGACCGAGGGAGCACGGAGCCGAGTCGAACCATCCTAGATGGGGCCGGCGGAGCTCCGGGCGCCCGGAGTCCGTGGCAAGGGACGGAGCGTCCGACGCTGGGTATGTGACACCAGCGTCGGAAGCTGCGGTGGCTATAAAAGCGCGTGTGCATGTAGTTTCGGGGAGACGGTTTTCCAGTAGAAAGCAAGGCGGACACACGGCAGAGAAATAACACGACAAAGCCTCCAATCCGGAGTTAGATGGTGTGGCCAGGTGCCAGGGTTTAATAAACTGTTGAATTGTATGTTCCGAGTTGTGTTGTGTTTACAGGAAGGACAAATCGGATAATCGCTACATTGGTGACAGCTAGTGACGAACCCTGCTTCAACGTAAACATGGACGGATCGGATGACACCAAGGAAGCCGTGAAGATGGAAACCGCAGGAAAGGCGAGCTTGCTGGAAGTGGTAGACGAGGAAATCACCCTACGACGAGAGGGGCCCCCGCGGCGAGAGACGGGACCGGAGAGGCAGGAGGAGGGACGTGACAGGCTGATTCCAAGATGGCCGTGGGAGCTGGGCTCGGAGAGGGTTGAGAACGGGCAGGAGAGGAAACCCCGCTGGAGGGTGGCGGGAAAGGATCCTAGATCGGAATCTATGCCGGGGAAGGGCCCGAGAGAGGAGCTGTGGTGGACGGAGGAAGATTGGGCAGAGGCTGTAAGGAGAGAACGGCAGGGAGAGGCGGTTCAGCGGGGGCGGAATCCGGAGCGCCAGGGCGGGGCCCGAACTGAAGCTGGTACCGGGCGGTCGTGCAATGAAGGAGAGGCACCCAGACGTCTGCTAGGAGCTGCCAGAGGGGGGCCGGACAAGGACCCGGATGATGAGAGCGACTCGAGCGACGGGGAAGGAGAAGAAACCGGGGGTAGGAGTAAAGAGAGAGCTAACGCAGATCGGGAACAGGCGAGAGAGGAGTGGGCAAGAGAGGGAGACAGATTGGCGGAGGCCATAGCTCAGCTGGCGGTGGAGGCGGCGAAGGGGAGAAAAGGATGTCGGCCTACGGAGGCGGGTGATGGGACCGGTGGCAAACCGGCGGTGAAACCGACTAAGTACGATGGGACCTCCGACCTGACGGATTACTTGAACCACTTCGACCTCTGTGTGAAGGCGAACAAATGGTCTCCGGAGGAGGCTGGCATGTTTCTAGGATTGAGTTTGTCGGGACAGGCCAGGAGGTTGCTGGCGGGGAGGAAGCCCGGAACTCAGGAAGGATACGAGGAATTAAGGGCAGCGCTGATAGCTAGGTTTGAGCCGGCAAATCAGGAGGAAACCTATAAAGCATGTCTCCGGACGAGAGAGCGGAAGCCCGGGGAGGATCTGCAGGAGTTGCAGGAGGACCTGGCTAAGTACACGCGTTTGGCATACCCAGAGGCGGACGCCCGCACCCGGGACACGCTGGTGTTGGATAGATTCTTGCTGTGTCTGTCGCTGCCCCTAAGGCAGTGGGTCTACCAGTCGGCGCCGAAGAGCCTTCAATCGACGGTCATGACCGCCATCAGTGGGGAGGCCTATTTAAAAAACGAGGGGGACCAGCGGACTCGGGTGAGGGCAGCGGACGCGACGGTGTCGGAGAGACTGCTGTTCAATGACAGGAAATTGGAAAGCCTCGTGGAGTTAGTGAAGGTACTGGCGGAAAGAAGAGATCCGGAGGAAAACGGGAGGAGGAGGACCTCGGGGACAGCATGCTTCGGCTGCGGAAAAGAGGGGCACTTTAAGCGTGAATGCCCGGAGAGGAAAGGCCGGAGGAGCGCGTCGGAAGGCGGTAGTGGGGGACCCACCTCCGGTAAGCCGGCGATCTGCGCCAGGGGCCGCGCGGAGGTCGGAGTAGAGAGGCCGGAGAATATAGTACAAGGACGGAGGGAGAGAGGGGGAGGTGGCCTGTTGGTGGAGGCTCGCTTGGGAGGGGCCCCCATACAGCTCTTGATTGACACGGGGGCCTCCATGAACTTGATCTCGATGAGCTGGTGGCAGAAGAACGGGGAGCTGAGGTCACTGGAGCAGTCAGGAAGGACCGTGTTTACGGTGGATGGACGGTCCATGGAACTGGCGGGAGAAGGGAGCGCCCTTTTGGAGCTGGGAGGCAGGTCGGTCCGTCTGACGTTCGGAGTGGGAGAGGTACCGAACAAGGCCATACTAGGAGTAGCCTTCATACGGCAACAAGCTTTGGTGGTGGATCTGGGACGGGAGAGGCTGGTCTGGTCGGAGGGCGAGAGTTCCTGCCGGATAGTGAGCTCACGTACGGCGGTGAGCGGAGCTGGGGAGGAGGCGGTACTGGAAGGAACGCTATGGGGGGAGTGGGAGGACGGACAGGAGGGGCTGGTGGAAGGCCTCGCTGGACACCATGGGGAACCTAAGTTCCTGGTAGCCCGGAGCTTGATAAGACCGGAGGGCCCAATAACCGTGGTGCGAGTGCTAAATCCAGGCCAGGAGGCAGTTACCATATACAAAGATATGACCCTAGGGGCGGTACAGAGGGTGGAAGGAGAATCGGAGCACGCGCCGGGGGAGTGGTGTCGGTTGCTGGGATCCACAGGGGCCGAGCCGGATGACTGGGTACGCCAGCTGGTGGAAGGAACGGAAATGGGCCGGAGGGAGGAGCTGGCGCAGCTGCTACGCAGGTGGAGGACCGCTTTCCAGCTGGGTCCGGAGGACAGGGTTACACGACGGTGGCGGAGCATAAAATCGACATGGGAGAGGCGACACCCATCAAACAACCACCTCGGAGGCTGGCTCCACACAGAAGGGAGATGATTGAGAAGGAAGTGGATAAGATGCTGGCAGCGGAGGTAATAGAGGAGTCCCAGAGCCCCTGGGCATCCCCGGTAGTGCTAGTAAGGAAAAAGGACGGGTCCACCAGATTTTGCGTGGACTATCGGAAGCTGAACGCGGTGACAGTCAAGGATGCATACCCCCTTCCGAGAGTGGAGGATTGCCTGGACACCATGGCCGGAGCCTCCTGGTTTTCCTCGGTGGATTTAGCCAGTGGGTACTGGCAGTTGGACATCCGAGCAGAGGACAGGGAAAAAACAGCGTTCTCCACACATAAGGGGCTCTTTCAGTTCCGCCGCATGCCCTTCGGCCTCTGTAACGCACCCGGCACCTTCGAGCGGGTTATGGAGGTGGTCATGAGAGGACTCCAGTGGCGGACATGCCTGGTGTACCTGGACGATGTGGTGGTTTTCTCCAACTCCTTCGCGGAGCATATGGAGAGACTGGAGGAGGTCCTTCGGAGACTGGTGGCTGCCGGCCTGAGGATAAAACCGTCGAAATGCCAGCTGGCCAGGCGGACTGTGGAATTCCTGGGGCACGTTATCAGTGAAGAGGGGGTCGCAACGGATCCTGCGAAGGTGAAGGCGGTTAGGGAATGGGGGCAACCGGCGACCGTCACTGACATCCGGAGCTTCCTAGGACTCGCAGGCTACTATCGGGCGTTTATTCCGGAATTTGCGACGGTGGCCAAACCCTTGAGCACCCTGGCGGAGAAAGGAAGAGCTTTCAGATGGACGGAGGAGTGCGAGGTGGCCTTCCGGGAGCTGAAGCGGCGACTGACCTCCGCGCCAGTCCTGGCGTTCCCGGAGCCGGAGGGGAAGTTGACACTGGACACTGATGCGAGCTACTCAGGGCTGGGAGCGGTCATGAGTCAGTCCCAAGGGGGCCAGGAGAGGGTTCTAGCGTACGCTAGCCGGACGCTGTCACGACCTGAGCGGAACTATTGCGTTACCCGGAGGGAGCTCCTGGCTATCGTCTTTGGGCTCCGGAAATTCCGGCACTACCTGGTGGGGCGACCGGTGGAGGTGAGGACCGACCACGCCTCCCTGAAATGGCTGCTCAGCTTCAAGAAACCGGAGGGGCAATTGGTGAGGTGGATACAGATCATCGACACCTATGATATAAGAGTGGTGCACCGGCCAGGGAAACAACACGGAAACGCGGATGGACTATCCAGGGACCCGTGTAAGCAGTGTGGATGGGGGGCCCCGGAGCCGGAGGTCTGTCGAGTGGTGTCCAGGTCCTGGTCGCGGGCGGAAGATCTGGGAGCACGGACAGAGAGCCCGGTGGAGGTAGAAGAGGATGAAACCTGGGACGAGGAATCCCCCTTGACAGGGGACAGGGAGTGGGTGGACCGTACTTCTCCTGACGAGGAGGGTAGGTGGAGGCGGAGACACACGGAGGCGGAAAAAGAAGAGAGAGAGAGAGGGAGGATAGCTCGAAATAGGGCGAGGGAGGCCAGGAGGGCGGAGAGAAGGGCAGACCCGGAGAGGCAAAGAGCGGTGAAAAGATGGAGGATGATGTGGAACAATTTCCTGCGGTATGACGAGATGATGGAACAAGCAGGGGAGGACAACTGGCTGAATCTCTTGAGAGAAAGGGAGATGATCCAGGCCCAGCGACCAATAGCTGGAGAACCGGGGAAGGCAGGGGAGTCATCCGAAGTATGGGATCCACCGACACGGCAGGAGCCGGGGGGCCAACCCCAGAAATCGGACAGTCTCTCAGAAAGAGCGGGAAAGGGCGCGGACGTGGATGTAAGCACCCTAGCGACCGCCAGCGCAGTAGGCGGAGAGGGGGGAGCGGACGAGGCCCCCGGCAACAGTACCGACCAATCAGGAGAGAGCGACTCTACCATAAAAGAAGGAGGGGGGGTCGGGCTGAGGGTAATCATGGCAGTCGGCAATGGAAACAGACGGGTGGTGGTGACCAGGGAAGGCGATAAGAAAGAGCGGACTCGGAGCAGGGAGCGGACGAGGGTGGAGGCTGCCAGGGCTGACTCGACTAGTCATCATAGAAAAAAGAGGGGTAGGTCGGACAGCTCCCGCGGAAGTCGCACAGAGGCGTGGGAAAGGGAGTCGAGGGGCAGGAAGAGGCGGAGGGCGCACGGGACGGAACGTGCCGAAAGATGTCGTTCCCACGGCTCGACCGGATGTAGCGACGTGGTCGCACAGACGGAGAGGAGCCGTTCCCACGCTTCTAGAGGGGGAGGTGGGTATAAAGAGGAGCGGAGCCGCTCCGAAAACCAGTCTGCAGCGAACTCCTTTAGTGAGCACTTCGACGAGAGACACAACCGACGACTATCACCATCAGAGACAGAAATGGCGAGCGGAGGACCGGAGACGGCGCCTCTGGAGGCCGGGCCGGACTCCCTTCCGAAGTGGAGGTGCGATAGGTGCAGATTGAAGGAGGGAGGCCCCAAGTGGTGGTTTTCCTCCCGCTCCAACAGGGACAGGCATCTCAAGGCACACGAGAAGGACGTAAGGGGGTACGTCTGCCCGGTCGGAGGACTATCTGCCGGATATGAAGTCGCACATTGCCAGCCGGCACTCGGAGTTCGGAGAATGGGAACCGGAGAAGGTGGTGCTCCCAGACCCGGAGGCGGTGCAGCCAGGGGCAAGCCGCAAGAGGAAGCAGAGTACGGAGGAGAAGAAGCAAAAAGGGGCCGAGGGATCGTCAGATAAGAGGAAGAGGAAACCCAAGTCGGTGGTCGCAGTCCCGAGTAAATCCAAGCCGGGGGTCTCGGAGAAGGAGAGGACCCCAGTCAGCAGCCCGACCCGGGGGTACCCCGGAGAGACAACTCCGCCCAGCCGCAACAAAGCTCTCCCGGAAGGAGGGGGCTCGGAGTCCACCACGGGAAGTAGGTGGAGGTCGCCGGCCATTAGCCTCGGCAGTCTGGGCACCATCAGCGGGGACGAGACGGAGCTGGCAGCCATCAACTTGGAGGTGCTGCTGGGGTACCGGACGCCGGAGAAGGCACCTTCGGAGGGCAAGCCCCATACGCGGAGCGGTGGCCAGAGGAAGGGGCCGAATCTTGGCGTGTCTCCGAAAACCCAGCCGTCAGCGGCACTAGGAGTGAACCCAGAAGGAGGGGAGCAACTAACTCTTGGGGGCAGCTTGATAACGACGGAGGAAGGGATGCCGACGTACCTGACGCCCCGGCAGTTCCACAAAGTTGAGTGGATAATAAGGGAAGTGCATCTGGAGTACGGAGAGATAGGGGAAACGCCTAACCAGATGCTGCAGCGAATGAGGGGGTCCCCAGCCCCCGCGGGACTCAGTATAGCGGAGCTGGAGAAGCAGTTCAATGAGTTGTTCCCAAGACCATCCGAGGCCAGGTTGTTCCCAGCACCGGCGGCCGACGAAGTGGAAGGGGGGGAGCTGGGGGAGTCAGGGGAAGGGGGGACATCAGCTAACCTCTGGGGCCTGGACCACTCCACCTCATCCCGGAAGAGCAGGCCTCGGACCACCACCCCGAAGAGAGGATCGGAGCAGGCCGAGCCGGAACAGGTCTCGGGGGAAGAGATCGGAGGGGGGAGTCTAGCGACCAGGAACCTGACTTTACCATCATCCCCGGAGAAGGGCAGTAGCCGGGAGCAGCCCCCGACTGGGGAACCGGTGGCCAACATGTTCTGGGACGACCCCGACCTGGGAAAGGAGTACCTGGAGTTGCTGCGGCTCAGGGAAGGGAGGAGGCGAGAAAGGGAGGAGGCGGAGAGGTCCCGGCGAGAAGCGGAGAAGGTCAGGAAGGAAAAAGAGAAAGAGCAAGAGGAGGAAGCACTGAGAAAGAAGGTGGAAAGGGAGAGGCGGGAGAAGGAGGCGGAGCTGGAAAGGCAGCAAGCAGAGGAAAAGAGGAAGGCAAGAGAGGCCGAAGTGGAAGCCAGTAGGAAAGCCGCCCGGGAAACGCAAATGGGAGAGGGAGCACACGAATCATTGTGTAAAGACAAGCCGCATCAAGTCCTTGGAGAGCAAGCGAAGACGGGAAAGGACGTTGGGAGTAAAAAAAAGACTTACCTTGGGACTGCAAAGACAGGGGAGGTCGGGCGGGGATCGGAGGGAGACCGGTCGGAGGAGCAGGCGGAGCTCCGGGACCAGGTTAACCAGAGGGGGATGCCTCACGTAGCACTACAGAAGGTCCACCAGACTCCCCCACGACGATGGGGCCAGGCGGAGGAAAAGGTGAGGGTTGACCTGGGCAACCCGATACGGGCGGTGGTCCCGGATCATGGCATCTGCTTGGATTCAGAAGGGGGTGAGTTTGGTACTTGCAGGGCGGAAGCGATGAGGGTG
This sequence comes from Acholoe squamosa, assembly GCA_949317995.1. Classification (NCBI taxonomy): domain Eukaryota; kingdom Metazoa; phylum Annelida; class Polychaeta; order Phyllodocida; family Polynoidae; genus Acholoe; species Acholoe squamosa. The sequence goes on along the minus strand of OX439045.1, from coordinate 11,706,005 downwards.
GCAGCGGCAGCAGGGTCGGAGGCAGACAAGGGCTGCAGCTGTCGCGGGTGGACGGCGGAAGGAGCCGTGTGTACATACGTTACGTGGAGCTAGGGATGCCGGGCCAGGCGGACGCAGTAGGGAGCGTCGGGAGGTCGGAGACGGTATCCCGGGGCCAGTTCCAGTTATCTCCGGGTTCCAGTTGACGTGCCTTCAGGGAAAGGCAGCAGCTATTCATCGGGGCGATCGGAGTGCCCAGAGGCGGAGTCCTCACCAAGTTATCTCCGGGTTCCAGTTTGATGTGCCTTCGGGGAAAGGCAGCAGCTATTCATCGGGGCGATCGGAGCGCCCAGAGGCGGAGTCCTCACCAAGTTATCTCCGGGTTCCAGTTTGACGTGCCTTCGGGGAAAGGCAGCAGCTATTCATCGGGGCGATCGGAGCGCCCAGAGGCGGAGTCCTCACCAAGTCATCTCCGAGGTCCAGTTTGACGTGCCTTCGGGGAAAGGCAGCAGCTATTCATCGGGGCGATCGGAGCGCCCGGAGGCGGGGTCCTCATCAAGTTACCTCCGAGTTTGACGTGCCTTCGGGGAAGGGCAGCAGCTATTCATCGGGGCGATCGGAGCGCCCAGAGGCGGAGTCCTCACCGAGTCACCTCCGGGTTCCGGGGAAAAGAAACGAGGCCAAGACAGAGGAAGTTGTTTATTATTTATTCAGCGCCCAGGGGATCCTGCGCTTGTAAATATGTTATGTAGAAGTTAGCTACCCTCACAAGGTTTTTTTTGTTGTTTTGCACCTCACCCCGTAGTGTTAAATTAGTAGGGGAGAGTGTGGCGGTAAGACCGAGGGAGCACGGAGCCGAGTCGGAACCATCCTAGATGGGGCCAGCGGAGCTCCGGGCGCCCGGAGTCCGAGGCAAGGGACGGAGCGTCCGACACTGGGTATGTGACACCAGCGTCGGAAGCTGCGGTGGCTATAAAAGCGCGTGTGTGTGTAGTTTCGAGGAGACGGTTTTCCAGTAGAAAGCAAGGCGGACACACGGCAGAGAAATAACACGACAAAGCCTCCAATCCGGAGTTAGATGGTGTGGCCAGGTGCCAGGGTTTAATAAACTGTTGAATTGTATGTTCCGAGTTGTGTTGTGTTTACAGGAAGGACGAATCGGATAATCGCTACTATATATATATATATATATATGTATATATATGTATATATATGTATATATATATATATATATATATATATATATATATAGTGGTGCTGGAGACCGGAGTCTTGGAGCCGCCGGAAGGTTTGGTGTGACAATGTGGGTGGGAATTGGAGGAAGAATCCTGCCGGATGCTCTGTGTGAAGGGTCCCAATACCCAGAGTCAGAGTGTGAGATAGGAAGAGGGGGAAGAACCAAGTCAAGGGGAGGAGAGAGGAGAGGTTGAGAGTACTCTAGATGACGATTTCTAAACAATCCCTGGAAGCCGGGAAGGTTGGGAAAGAGTTCAGGAGGAGGACGGAGTATCGCACAGGGTACGTGAGTGGGTTACTGCCGGAGAAGAGACTGGTGGAGGCACATCAAAAAGCATATGAGTTCTCAGAGGGATGTGTCCGGACACAGCAGAAGAATTATGACCAGCATGCTCAGGGACGACTCCCAAAGCAGGGAGAGGACGTATATTACGTCAGGCCCCTAAAAAGAGGCTGGGCTCAGCCCTAAGCTACAGTCATACTGGTCAGGGCCGTGGAAGGTACCGTATGGCTGTGTTTAAGGGATTTGAATGAGCGCCGGTCTTGTATAATTGCTGGGGGTAACCATGCCTCCGAAGTTTTAAGCGCATGGGCGGTTATTTACGATGATACAGTAATCCAATGTATTTCCGGCCCCATCATGAAAATTAAAATGGGAAAGAAAACCAGGATGGCCTACGCCGACGCCCACTGAACAAGATCTCGAGAATTACTCAGGAATTTCTCCTGTCCCGAATACAACAAGACTACAGAATGTGATTTTCCCTGGAAACTTGGACACGCTATAATATCTTGTACCAGAGAAAGTTCTCTAGTCTAGATCTTAAGAATTCAGGAATTTCTCGGGAAATACTCGGTATATTCCCAGGAACTGGACATTTTGTTTTTTCTCGAGTAAAAAATTCCCAACTCGAGTCCTGTTCAGTGGGGCATGTGGGTCTCTTCTTGGGATTTTGACCTGGCCGGAAGTAGAATGACGTCACACTGGAGACAAACATTCACGCCACCTCAGTTCCTCCAGGACGTGGTGGGACCATGCTGTCACACACTTCTGACTGTTTTCAGATGAGATCTCATCTGAATAATAATCTTCCATTTAAGTTTCCATATGTTTCAGATGATCTCATCTGAATGTAATTCAAATTCAGATGAGTTCTGGCATATATCCTTGATCGGGGGCTCTGCCCCCGAACCCCCCTTAGGCCGGGCACCCCGGGAAGCGCGGCGGCATCAACATTCGTCTCCATGGAGGGCCAGGTCAATTCTGCAAGAAGTGACCCTTTTGCTTCAGTGGGCGCCTTGAAAGTGGTCCCGGAGAGCGGAGGCCTTCAGAGAGGGACGGTTAATGATGTTCCCGCGACTCACAAGTCACAGGATGCAGGTGCGATGTCATCTGATATCAGACTCCTCCCAGCCAATGAGAGAGGATCAGGAGGCATGTGAATTGGAAAGTCGCATAACTGTCATTATGCAAGACGAGAAAGGCTAGTTGGGGATGGGGACAGGTACCATAGGAGGCGGGATAGGAGGAGTGAAGAAGGGCGGCGGTGGCAGAATCATAAAAGAGATGAAAGGAGATAACCTATCCAGGCATGGGAGAGGTTTCGGGCCTGTAAATCACTTCCTGAGCTTCAGAAGGAGTGCCTTCTATTGGAGGAACCGCCGTCTCTCCCGCGTGCCCTTAGTCACTCCAGGCTATCTCCCTGCAAGTGACCCAGGAGGGTGTTGCTCCTATTGTAAAAAGAGCTGTGAGTATGTGCCCTCTTTTCTAAACAAGTCGTGCACTGCTTCACCTAAGTACTTGCACTCACCACATTAGTCTGAAAAGTCACCTGCCTTGTTTAAAATAGAGAGAGCTGCACTACCAGGTACCTACTCATGTCACACGCTCTATATTTTATTTATAGTTTATAGTACTGACTGACTTCTCCCAACTAGGTACCTACTCAAATCCCCCTTTTTGAGCACCGTACTTGAATGACCACTTGTGAGCAACAAAAGGGACAAGTTATAGCTACATGAAAAGAAAGGACTGGAAATGAGGGCATTTTTAGCCAGCTCTTCCTTTTACTATAGGAGCAACACCCTCCTGGGGTTGTAAGACGTGTTGGTCGCCTTCCCCTGGGTCAATTCTCTGAGGAAGGTGGCCCCGCAACAACCCAGGGTGCAGAACCACTTGGCAAAAAACGTGTTTTTTAACCAATTTTCAACCAAGTACTCTATAGGGAAACCATTAAAAACGTTTTTTTAACGTTCTCTTATCGTTGTTATGCCAAGTGGGGACTCAGGAAAGATTTGTGTGTGGAGAGTGCAATTCTACTGTCAGTATTATCATCCTGACGACTCAGGTCATCAGGATGACGATCTTAAGTCATCATTTTCACTACATAAAGTTGTAGTTTTAGGTATTGTCAACTTGAGGACCTAAAGTGGTCACCGCTGACTAGTTTCAGATCTTCCATGTTTTCAGTGAACTGTGATCGCCATGTGAAGAATGGACAGGTGAAGGGTTGCCGGTGCCCCGTGGGCTAACTGTGGCCGGTTATTTAAAAAGGATTGGAAAAAAGACTTTCTCGACCATCTCATCAAATACCATGCACAACATCTGTGGGTGGCTGGCTACTGATACTGGCCAGGTGGTCTCAATATTTAGTGCCCTCTTCAGAACTGGGGGAGGACTTTGTAAAAGTGCTCGGGAGCCACCCTGGAGGGGTGGACCAACTGGCACCTGACTTGTTTCGGGTCTCCTCGATGACCACCACTGTGTATCATTGGGTGGTCCGGGGAGACGGCTGAGCAGGAGGGAGCAGCTCCGGAGGCAGAGGAGACTACAGAGGCTGTACCAGAAGGAGAGGTTCCTGGCAACACCACAGAGAAACCCCTGGTAAGTGACTCTTCAACCATGACTGGGCACCTGAAAATTAAAAGTCCCCCTCACTCGGATAACAGAAATCCAAGAGTAAAAATAAAATCACCCCGTCTAGTAAAGTAGAGAAGGGTAAGCCATCTTCTGGTAGTATTAGTACCCCCTCCTGTAAGGTGGAGAAGGGACCGCCGAAATCTGTTTCCAGAAACATGGTAGTCCCATCTAGTAAAACAGATGTGGGGACTGAGAGTAAATCTATTTAAGTACTGGTAATGACTCCAGATAGCAATAATACTCTATTAGTCTATAGTCTGTGCTTGTTGGTTTGAAGATCGAGGATGTGACGCCTGTGGGGACACCAAAGAAGGACAAGGATATAGTAGGGGATGAGACCACCATGTTGTGATGGCGGAGGTGATTCTGGAGGAGCCACAGGGGGCCGGGCCTCAAATCAGTCGCTGGAACGGGCACCTGGAGGATGCAAGCTAATTTGACTTAAGCAGAGTGCGATATCATTACCTGGATGATCGTCATGTATTTCTGTCTACTATGTATATTAACTGGGAGCTTTTTATATCAGCTCACCTATTCATGTTAGTTATTTATTGACATAAACTGTATACCCATGTAAAAATTTAAAATAATGTTTGTTTGTCTAGGAGAGTGTGGTGCCAGAGACCAGAGTCTGAGAGTAGCTGAAAGGTTTAGTGTGAATCAATCCTTTGGAGATATCCAGAGGGATCTTGGAGATACCCGGAGGGATATCTCAGAGACTTCGGAGGGCCACACTGGTTCCGGCGCCTGCCGCTAGGATGCACTTCCAGTTTATATAGTCCTCCGTGTCCTCAGTTTGTGCTACAGATTCAGACGGTTCACATCGTTGATCACTCCGGAAGAGGAAGAAAGACTCCTAAGTAGAGAAACAGTGTATAAACCGAATATATGTACTACTTGCCTCATAATAAGTATGTTGATGATATATGATCTGTATATGTGACCTGCCCAGCGACTTTTGGTCTCAGCTACACCAACCTCTAACCTCAGGAAAAGAGGTGTAAATTTTGCTTCACAAATCAGCAAATAACAAACCCATTCTCAAGGCTCTAAAGTTCAATATCTCAGCAGCCGCTTGTCCGATCAACTTGATGTAAGGTGCATTTTGAAGGGCGTTGATTCAAAGTTGCACCAAACACATGTAAACACATACCAATCAGCATTGCAAATGAGATTGGCAAACTCTATCTAACTCCAACAATTCATCTTTATAATCATGTAAATAACTATATACTGCATTGGATTTCCAAGTGACTTTCTTCTTGATAGCCTCTACACTGAGGCGAGCATTTTTTAACTAGTAGCACCTCCATGTTTAAGTGAATGAGTAGAGACACAGCCTTTAATACCAGATTGGAGAGATAAAACTTTGAGCTTAGAGTTGACATACTGATAATTCATACAACTACCCTTGGATTTTAAAAGGTAATCTCTTCTATTCCTACCTCTACACAAATCCTGTAAGCCTCTACATGGACAGAGTAAAGACCTATCATTTCGTGACAAGAATATATCAAATGAACTCCTACCAAGTTGGTCAGTTTTTGAACTCACTACATGTACGACTACATAGCTGTCATCCTTAACATCACCTACCCTCAACGTGTGAGGGGAATGAACCACATGGCCTATTCTAAGTACGCCCCTGTAACATGTTAATATAGCCAACCAAAATTTCATGTCTGCTCTATTAGACAGGTCTAAATTGGACCTTAATTTTAACATTTCTTGAGGAGTCAGGGGGTGAATACTCCTTGCAGGATTAATAACATGCCTGTCTATACCATCCAACGTCTTTTTCAACGAAACCTTTTAACTTCTGTTGGTACCAAACTGCAGACATGTACTTTTTTACAGATGATGGCTTCATATACTCAGACAGATACACTGCATATATTGAACACTGAGATTGAGAACAAATTCTTTACAAAATTTCCTATACCTTTTAAGCTGTTGTTCCCTAGTTCTCCTAGTATTCTCTGACACAACCTGGTCCAAAAGATACCTTTTTCTTTTTTGAAACCTCTTCCACTCTGGAATCAAAACAGCACATGTTATTATCATGTAGAGTGGTGACACATTTTTTAAGGATACCTTTATAAGCAAGTCTTGACAATGGATCAGCCAGAATATTATCCTCTAAGATCTAATATCAGTACATTGTAGCATAAATTTCTACATTGTTGATGAAACACAACCAAAAATTTCTCTCAACCATTCCATGCAAAGTTTGTTTTTTGATCTACCCGTGTTGATCATGGCTAGAACCTGTATATTGTCCGTTATACAATGGATTCTTTTATTTCTATAACTAGAAATCCAGTGTTTTAAACCCATCGTAACAGGGTACAATTCATACACATCGATATTTCTGTGATGACTTTTTAGGTTATCAAGTACTGGGGGGGGGGGGGAAATGACCCACACCTACTTTGAACGTATCATAAGAAGTCCAATCTCCATACAAAAAATCCTTCTCCATCCAAGCGCCAAAGCCCTTAACAGATGAATCTGAATACATAGGGGTATCTACCAAGTCATTTAGGATTAAACTTTTACAGTTGAAAGTATCACAAAAATCCAACCACCAATGCATGTCCTCTCTAGTACATTCAGATACTCTAATATAACCCCTAGGGCTAGCACGAGCACATAAGTCAAATATTCTTCTGCTCAAGGTCCTACCTCCTTTGACTACCTGAGAACAGAATGACATAAGACCACCAATTCTTTCCAAGTTTTTCTTGGAGATGAATTTCTTATTGACATTGTCCAATAAGATACACTTCATTTTTTCCACTTTATCCTTAGGTAAAGATAATTCTAATTCATTATAATTGATAATAATACCTAAAAATTTGCACTCTTCAGCTGGTTCAGTTACTTTTTCCTTTGAAACTACAAAGCACATGTACTGCATACATTCAATCAATAAATTTCTTTGACTGAGACACTCATCATAAGAGTCAGCAATGACCATAAAATCGTCCAAATAAGTAACAATCCTTTTTACACCGTAAAACTTGGCCACCTCTACAATGAAATAAGAGATTCTGTTAAATATATAGGGAGCACATTTGAGACCAAAGGTTAATCTCTTGCTAACATAGTATTCATCTCCCTGTCCGAGATTTCATCTGAAACCCTGCATAGTTGTGTGGGGACCATAAACATTTATAGTTCTATAAGCTGATTTTAAATCAACCACACTCATGTACATGTAATTATTCCTATCTAACTGAGCAGTCACCGTGCTAATATTATTGTAGGAAAACATAGAACTGGTAGCATCCATAAAGTTATTAATGGAGATTTTTTCTGGCATACTACAATCTGTTATAGGTCTCAACCTGCCATTGGATTTTTCTACCCCACCAAGTGAATGAATGCATTAGGGTTTGATCGCAACTTTGGACACTAAACCTGAAACCACCTCCTCTTTGTACATTTCACAAAATTCATTGTAAAATTTTCCTTCAAGAATAGACTTATAATTTCTACAGTCATAGGTAGTTCTACAGTCTGAGTCTATAATTTTAAAACCCTGCACAAAGCCATGCCATAAGAAATCTGCTTCAGTACCATTAATATTAATAAGCCCTTCCTGGTTAAGAAAAGAAGCTACCCTGCATGGTAAAATTTGAGACTTTTTCCCACAGATATAATGAACACACCCACACATGCCTTTCATACAACTGTCATACACCCTGATGCTAGGTAAATCTTTGACATTTACAGTAAAAAGTGGTTCATTTTCACCCCCTACTGGGCCACTGTATGTTACATACATATCATTCGGAATAATGATATTATTAACCTCTTCCACATTTTCCAAAGAATTAAATTCTTGGAATACACCTTGATTAACTATGTTAACAAGACTGTCCTGTTCTGATATGGGCTCAGGTGGATGAATTAATTCACCAACCCCACCCGCGCTTCCCACCTCCTGTACTGGAGTGGTATGTGGAGGTAAGCCAACATCCGCCAAACCTACTACAACTGGATCCGGCATCAAACACACATAACTGCCAGCCATAGGACATTGGCTACCCATGTATTCCTAATCATTTCTAGATTTTTGACATTCAGTCTTGTTATGTCCAGTAGCACTACAACTACTACAAATGTGCCTATACTTGCAGGGATCTCTCAAACATCCCTCGGCTCTGTTGAATGCATAACACGAGTTGTTAGAGACCTTTGATTTACACCCATTTTTAGGTTTAGAAGCATATGCCTTTTGAGCTTGCACCATACCGTCATAGGATAGGTGCCTAAGAATATCAGAATTTTCAATGCTGCCAAATGCTTCAATACCATCATTGTTAGCTCTAGACCTAACTGACTTGTCGTATGCTACGAGAGCTGCCACAGTATAAATCTTGGTACCAGACCTTTCCACTAGCATTTCTAAATGCTTTAACATGCCTTCCATATCATCGCCCTCTCTGTATGCATTCAGGATAAATTTCATATTGACCAAAACCAGTTTCTCAATTGTGTCAACTGTATCACACTTTTTAAGGGTCGTCAATGGACATCATAGAGTCCATTGACGACCCTCTTGACGAGTTGCGCTCGCCATGACTAGCAGAAAAAGACAATTTAGACCTGCAATGACGACCTCGACGAGTCACTTCTTCCCACCTTGGACCGTTGCTATGGACGCTCGATGAACATTGTCGTCTCTCCTTAGATACGCAGCTGCGTTCTTGACGACCTGACGTCACACTAGACTCATAAAGATCAGCACGTGGGAGCCCTGCCCCTTTGGTCGAATCCAACATCTCATCTCTCCGGTCTGCTCTAGTAGCAACCACCTCTCGTAGAAGGTCCTTGATTTCGCGTAACTCGCCCTCCAGCGTGTTAATCCTATCGTCATTCGTCTGGTCAATGAGAAGACTATCCTCAAACCCATTAGCTTGGTTGGGTGATCATACTCACTCAAGTCTCCGATTTCAGGCCAATTTTGCCGATTTTTTCTGGGCAGATTTAGCCTTAGAACTTCCTGTTGATTTCTTGCCCATTTTTGGTTAAATAAATAACCCGCAAATCCAAGAAAACCAATTTAAAAATCTTAAAACAAGGAAACACCTGGCGTGGTGTTACCTGTACAGGTGAGATTTGCCAACTGACGTTTGATTCAAAGTTGCACCTTATATACTGGTAACCTGTTTACTATTATGTCATCATAGATATTCCTGCGCTCTGCATGTAGTACCCTGACCGTCCGCGGCTAATTATATATATATGGGACTATATACACTCGTGTATATATATATAATGAATATGTGCAGCAGGTGGTACTACTTTCTACTCCAGGGCGCGCATTGGTATGTATGACGTCATGGAAAACAATTAGCGCCTATAAAAGCTGCGGGATCCAAATTAACCGTCAGTTGGCGTATATCCTTCGAGCGGCACACACCACGCTGGGTGGTGCCGGAAACTTATTCTTTGTGTTTTTTCGTATAACTACGGTATTATACCCTGCAATATGGGTAGGAAATCGACGGGTGGTGTTAATGCCAAGCCTGGTACTAAGAAAACTACAAAGAATACGAGGAATAAGGCCAACTCTAGGACTTCGAGCAGCTCTGATCCAAATATGGTTGACCCGGTGTCACCTATCCCAAAAGCTTCAGGAGTTAATTTGGGCTTATCTGCTGACCAGACGTTCATCAATCTAGAGGAAAGGACTACGGTAATGGAGGACCAGCTTGCTGATATCAAAGATCTTCTCGAGACCATAGCAGCTAAACAGAGCAATCCGGTAGAAGGGGCGTGTCGGGCGGACTCACGTGGTGATGTTTTGACGCAGGATTCCAAAGGTGCTGTAACCAAGCAACGGGGGAGACGTAGGCAGCGCTCGCCTAGTGACCGGAGGGGCCATGACGACAGGAATCCAAGATGGCGACGGGACCGTTCTCCTTCGTCGGATTCGGATAAGGATTCATCTTTTTCAAGAAGTTCCTCTACTGATACTACCCATTCTACACGGAAAAGACATCGGGGTGAGTTCGATCAGAAGAATTTTCTAGAGAAAAATTCCAAGATTGATTGCATTGAATGTTTAATGCTGGTGAATGTACGTCTTGCTAAGGACAAGTATGAGGAAGGCGTGGATATTTTCCATTTGCTTGGCCATCTTGAAATGTTAGTCGAAAAGTCGAGTACAAAAATTTATACGGTGGCGGCTTTATCCAGGTATGATAAGTCTGTAAAAGATAGGGCGAACAAGAACGGGTTGAAAGCATTTGAAAGGGTAGATAATTCTGATATCCTTAGATATTTATCTTACGACGGGACCGTTCAGGCCCAGAAAGGACAGGTGGCAAAGCCCAAGTCTTTCAAATCTAGGTCAGCTCGTACTTGTTTTGCTTTTAATAGAGCTGAGGGTTGTAGGGAAGATCCCTGTAAATACCGTCACGTTTGTGATGTGTGTGGTTCCCCTAGCCATGGCAAGGATAAATGCCAAAAGAACAAAAAAGACTAGGAAATTTCACTTAGGCAAGGTCCTGCATTAGATTCTGATATTTTGGTGCCTGATTTTAGTGTAGTATGTATGGTAGACCTTCCTGAGCCTCCCGTTCAATTAATTTCGGGTGAAAATAATGAAAATGATGTTAATACCTCTTGTAATGTTAGCAAGAATATTTTTATGTCTTATGATGGCCCAGTACAGGGCGAGTTTGAACCACTGTTTACGGTGGAGTGTATTAATAGACCCAGCATCAGGGTCTATGATAGTTGCATCAATGGTGTATGTGAGTGTGAGCATTTCATTTCTGGTAGGAAAGCTCAAATTTTACCATGTAGACTGGCGAGTTTTTTGCGACAGTCTAATGTTATTAACATAAGTCAGGTAGAATCTGATTTTCTATGGTGTGGTTTTACTGAGGGGTTCAAAATAGTTGACCCAGGTTGTGATACAACATATAATTGTAAAAACTATAAGTCTATTACAGAAGGTAAATTTTATAACGAGATGTGTGGTATTATTGAGGAGGAGCTAGTCCAGGGCTTGGTTACAAAGTCAGTTGTCAAGCCCAGATGCATACATTCACTAGGCGGTGTAGAAAAATCAAATGGTAAATTAAGACCTATCACTGACTGTAGTATGCCAGCGGATATTTCTATTAATAACTTTATGAGCACAACGTCCAAAAGCTTCTCGTATAACTCTATTAACACTGTTACTTGCCAACTTGATAGAAATGACTTTATGTGTGTGGTGGATTTAAAATCTGCTTATAGAAGTATTAATGTTTATGGCCCACACGTGGGTTATCAAGGTTTCAGGTGGAATTTTGGTAATGGAGATGAGTTTTTTGAGAGTAACCGTTTGACTTTTGGTCTTAAGTGTGCCCCATATATATTTAGTAGAATATCTGATTTTTTGACTAGTATTGCTAAATTTTATGGTGTAGATAGGATAGTAAACTACCTGGATGATTTTATTATCATAGCACAGACTGAAGAGGAATGTTTACGTAAGAGGAACATCCTCATTGAGTGTATGGAATATTTAGGGTTCGTTGTGTCGAAAGAGAAGGTGACTGAGCCCAGCCAGGTGTGTATTTTTCTGGGTATAACCATTGACTCTAGGTGTATGGAGTTGTTGCTGCCACAGAAGAAGCTAGATAAAATGAGCCTAGCAATTGACGAATGCTTGGGTAAAAAATTTGTATCTAAAAAGACGTTACAAAAAATTGGTGGTTTAATGTCCTTTTGTTCACAAGTTGTACGTGGTGGTAGAACTTTCAGCAGGAGATTGTTTGATCTTTGTGCAAAAGCCAGGAATAAGGGTGTTATTAAACTTAATGAGGAAACCCAGAATGACCTATTGTGGTGGAGGGATTTTTGTAGGATTTTTAATTGTAAAAATATCATTTTGAATGATAATGAATGTACTCCTATGTATTCCGATTCCTCTATACAGGGCTTTGGGGCCTGGTGTGATAAAGACTATTTTTATGGTACTTGGGACGACTCTAATCCTATGTTGGACTGTGTGGGTCATTTCGTTCAGGCCCCTAAACTTGATAGTCTCAAAATTCACCACAGGAACATAAATGTGTATGAACTCTATCCGGTAATGGTAGGTCTTAAACGTTGGGTGAAGAAGTTTTCCAACACTAGGGTTCATTGTATTACGGACAACATGCAGGTCTTGGCCATGTTAAATACAGGTAGATCCAAGAATAAGTTGTGTATGTCCTGGTTGAGAGAAATTTTTTGGCTATGTTTTATACATAATATTGAAATATATTCAACATATATTAAATCTGAGGAAAATATTCTAGCTGACCATTTGTCTAGACTGAATTACAAGGGTGTTCCTCTGAAATGTAAAAATGTTTTAACTAGTTATAACATGTGTTGCTATGCTTCCAGATCTGAGGGAGCTAGAGCGGAGAAGGAGAAGGTTTTTGTACAGGGGCGTGGCTGAGTCCACACGTAAGGTTCGCAAACAGCAGTTTGGCAGGTACAAGAAATTTTGTAAAAAATTTAATTTCTGTCCCCTACCTTGTTCTCCTTCTCAGGCTTCGTTGTATAGTGTATATTTATCAGATAAAATGAAACCTCTATCTGTTAGGAACTATTTGTCTGCAGTGTGGTATTATCAGAAATTAAAAGGTTATTCTGATTATAGTAGTAATTTTATTGTAAAAAAGACTTTGGATGGTATTGAACGTAATTATAAATGTTCTTCTATTAAAACATATCCTTTAACTCCCAGTGATATGTTAAATATCAAATCTAATCTGGATTTGTCTGTGTATGAGGATGTAGTCTTCTGGTCAGCTATCTTACTGTGTTACCGAGGTGTGTTCAGGGTGGGTCATGTAGTCGATTCCCCTCATAACTTTAGATCTAAAGATATTTCTTTATCTGTTGACTGCATTCGCATTGATGTTAAGTCTTCTAAAACTGACCAATATGGTAGGAAACCTTACGTGGTATATTTGAAGAGAAATGATTATTCTCATCTTTGTCCAGCTAGGTACTTGGAAATTTGTATGGAGTCTAAAAGTGGATTTTTGTTCACTATATGTAACAAACCTTTGACATACAACTTTGTTAATACCAGATTGAAGGCTATTTCTATTAAATGTGATATTCCCCACAGAGTTTTAACTCATTCACTCCGACATGGTGGAGCAACACTTCTAAAAAACTCTGGTTTAAAGGTCGATGATATTAAAAAGAGAGCAAATTGGAAATCTAATGTGGTATATAATTATTTACATGATTCAAAGCAGGACTTACTAGCTCTAGATGTGATGTTATAGTGTGGAATGGTGTATCCATTGTGTTTGGCGGTTTTTTGGCATGTACAGAATTGATATTGACTAAGTCAATTCTCAGCAAACCCATTGTCTCCTTCCTTATTCCACTTGATATTATTATAATATAATTATAATATTTATTATTATTATATTCCCAATCGGACATATTAACTTATAATATTATTTTATTAAATTCCCAAGCGAGCATATTAACTTATGGGACTATATACACTCGTGTATATATATATAATGAATATGTGCAGCGGGTGGTACTACTTTCTACTCCAGGGCGCGCATTGGTATGTATGACGTCATGGAAAACAATTAGCGCCTATAAAAGCTGCGGGATCCAAATTAACCGTCAGTTGGCGTATATCCTTCGAGCGGCACACACCACGCTGGGTGGTGCCGGAAATTTTAACTTTTAAATCTTATTATTGTATATATTGTATTATATTGTCATTGTATTACTATTGTATTACTGTACTATTATATTATTAAATTATTGTCTTATTAATAAAGGCATGTACAGAATTGATATTGACTAAGTCAATTCTCACCAAACCCATTGTCTCCTTCCTTATAATATTATTTTATTAAATTCCCAAGCGAGCATATTAACTTATATATATATATATATATATATATATATATATATATATATACATGAGTGTATATAGTTCCATATATATATATATAAATATATATATATATATATATATATATATATATATATATATATATAAGTGACCTGCCCAGCGACTTTTGGTCTTAGCTCCACCAATCTCTAACCTCAGGAAATGAGGTTTAAATTTTCCTTCATAAATTAGCAAATAACAAACCCATTCTCAAGGCTTTTAAAGTTCAATATCTCAGCAACTGCTTGTCCGATCAACTTGATGTAAGGTGCATTTTGAAGGGCGTGAAACAGACTTTCTCATGCTCAATGCATTCCAACAACATTCTAATGGAGTTCTGTCATTAATGCATCTACACTTGACCTCCCCCCAGAAGCAATTCGATTGGTTAGACTTATTCTCACAGAAAAAAAAATCGTTTGCCCTATGTTCACAAATAGTCTCATCCTGGAGCAAATAATTCCCTAATTCCCATAATAAAGGCTGTTTTAGGGAGTCAATGCAGTCTGCTTTCACAATTAACTACAACCCCAAAATTTATATTTTGACCCCTAAGACCAAAAATCGCTGGGCTGGTCACATATATATTGCAAATCCATAAGTATTATATATGCATCTTACGGAGTGGTCATTACTTATCAACAGGGGGGTGAAAGGTTTGAGGCGGGTGTAAAAACCTTTGACCCCTCTTGAGGTGGGGGGTGTAAAAAAATGTTGCCTCCTCTTAGCAAAAGAGCATGCACACTACTATAGATCAAAGATCTTGAAAATTCTCCGCGCCTCCGGCTCAGGCAGGGCGCAAAAAAAAATGACTGCCGCTTTGTTGATAAATAATGACCACTCCCTAAGCCGAACCAGAGGTCTGAAATGGTCCCCATTCCTTCATCCTCTGATATGGTCCCCATTCCTTCATCTATTCTATATAAGTAAAACCCGTGTATAAGCCGCATCCTGGGTTCCTGGGATGCTATAAGTTGCACCAGAAGCATAAAATGTTCTATAAACCGCAGCTTATATGCAGGGTTTTACAGTTGATGCATCTCCTATACAATCATTTATATCTATAACAGTGCCAGTATGTGCTTATCACTTACATTGTGGAAGAAATATCTGCTTGTACTTCCCACCGTTTGAATCAAAGCGGGTTAATACTTTTAAACCTGCTGTGCTTCGGCCTGATGCATAGACCGTGTCAGTTGTAGGGTCGTAATCTGCTGCGTACGGGAGCGCGAGCTGTGAGACAGGTATACGGGTCCTGGAGGAGGCTGAGGGGATGGAGGAGTAGTAGATGCCCCTAGCATGGATATCTGACACCAGCAGGACCTCATTCAGAGCTGCTTCCACTGAAATGGTGAAGAGAATGATGAATGTGCGAATCAGTAAATTGAGTAAATTCATTGATGTTTGGAGGGACGGATGGATGAATTGCACTGTAAAAAATGTCAATGAAATAATGACGGAATCCTGGTTCTAAAGTTGCCAGAGATCTGTCATTATTTTCACGGACATTCCTTGTAAGACCATACAGCCACCTGGGGCTTCTTGTAAAAACTAGACTGGTTCACGTGTATGTATACAATTATGGTGGTTCACTGTTCAGTTTAATGAGTATCTCTGGCAGATTCAACAGTTATTTGTTTTTACAGTGAATGATGAATAAATGAATAAACTGATTGATTGATTGATTGATTGAAGGACCACACCCACCCATGGGTGATTTGTCTGTATCCCTTCATCCCTTTTCCCCCCATGGAAATGAACGATAGATGGAAAGGATGAGGCCCTGGATGGTCCATCCGCTGGCAGTGGAAGCGGCCCTTGAATAATCAATCAAACGGATGGATGGGTAAATAAAGGAATGAATGAAAGTCTAAATGAATCAAATGGATGGGTGGGTGGATAGATGGATGAATTGGTGGATGAATCGATGAAAGATTGAATGGATGGATGAAGGAATGAATGTCGTCTGAATGAATAGATGGATTGATAGATGTACAGAATAATGACTGAATGATGCAATGAATCAATGAATTAATGAATGAATGGATCAAAGAATGAATTGAGTGAGAGATGGACTGATCAATCATCCAATCGAATGAGTTCATGCAAGATCTGTAAGGTACAACTGCAGCTTAATTTCAACAGTTTACCGTAAATTCTCTCGTACAAGCCGCGGCTTATACCAGAATCCAAATCCAAATTAGACTTACGGGATTGGCCCAAAGTCTGGGTGTGGCCTATACGAGGGTATTTAGCACTATGGAACAGTACCAAACCACCAAATTTCAAGCCTCATATGCAGCTTATAGCATTCTCCTAAAGTCAGGGTGTGGCTTATACAACGGTGCTGCTTAATGTTTTGATACTGCATGCACCAAAAGTGGATGGGTAAATGAAGAGATAAATGAAAGTCTGGATGAATCAATTGAATGGAGCCCTGTGAACAGAAATCATGTGCCCCTAGCAGGCACCACTGATCCTGTTGTGGCTGTAACGCTAAGGGGAATAAAATCACTGGTAGCTATATATAGGTAGGTGATCCAAATCAGGCTGATGCTAGAATCACATGATCTCCACAAGCCTTGTTTTGAGGTCCAAATAGGTCAAGAGGTCATGACCTCACATGCAGTGATGGCGGCCAACCAACGGCCAGAGTCAGCCACCAATGTGCAGTGATAGTGGAATTACAAAGATTAGGGATTAATAGTGAACCAAATAATCATACTCGAAGCTCTAATAGAACTAGAAACAATTAAAAGGGTGTCGACCACTAAAATTGATGTGGCGACATGGGCTATTTTAGGCTTAGTAACATGGGACATGAACAATTTCTTAAAATCGACATGATAATTTCTTAAAATTGACATGGGGACATGGCCATTTTTTAAAATCGACATGTGACATGGGGGACCCCCATCCACACCCCCATTAAAGGGCTAATGATACTGTCCCTACACCGTCCGTCAGTGACTGACGGCCGTCAGTTGGCCGTGAATCGAGGGTTTGTTGTGTATACAAAGATAAGATCACCTGCCTATAGCGCTACATAGTGATCTTATTCCCTATAGCGTTACGGCCAAAATAGGATCAGTGGCGCATGCTAGAGGCAGGTTACATTCTGTTCAGAGGAAACTTGAATGAACCAATTGATGAACGATTGAATCAATTGATGGATGGATGGGTGAATGAAGAAATGAATGGTTTAATGAATGGATAGTTGGTTGGATTGATCAATGAATCAGTCGAGTTCATGCAATATCTATACGGCGCACCTGCAGCTTACTTTTCAGCAATTTACTACTATTCTATATTATAAGATCCTATAATACGCACCCTGACTTCACACAGATTATATAAGGACCTATGTTTGTGTATAAGCCACACCTTATATTACTTTAATATTGCAATACACATTGCATGCATCAAAGGGCTAGAATCCAATCAGTATCACTTCTTTTACTTAAAACATCCATTTTTATCGACTGTCAAGACAGCCCTGCTTTAAATCTCAAACCAAGTTTTGATCTATCTTTTAGAATCAACATGCAATCATCATATTCCTTACAGAGAGGAGACTTGTCAAGACGGGTGTAAAACTGAAAAGTGAACCATCTTAATTGTATGGTAGGGAACCAGTGGAAGTTTTCACAAGAATCCCCAGGTGGCAGTACAGTGGTACAAAATGCACAAGGAATCTCTGTGAAAATAATAATGGATCTCTGGCAACTTTGGGATGGGCCTCCTTCTTTATTCCGATGACATTTTTCAGTCAGTATCAACAGTCATGCCCTGTTAATCAAGAGTACATTTATCTAAAGATTTGGAAGGAAGGTTTCGAAACTAATCTTATGCGCCTTTTCATTGTATGACATGCTGCCGTCTGGGGCCTCATTTTATGTACAACACTGCTTCACTGCAATAGGATTTCAGTGGTTCACTGTTCAGTTTTACGAGGATCCACGAGGATACCTTCAACAGTTATTTTTTAGAGTGAGGGCACTTTGCAGATTATAAGATATATCACTGACATATCAATATCGTCGGTGATTGGGGTATAGGCAAAATTTGACATATGATAAATAATAGCATTACAAAAGTGAGCTGGGAAATAGCCTGGTTTCGAAGTGTATATATATATATATATATATATATATATATATATATATATATATATATATATATATATACTTATATATGCTTCTATTTTTGGAAAACAGTGGTAGTTTTTGTCAAAACAAATATATCCAATGCCCTGATGTGGATTGCCCTGTACCCAGTACAGTGGTCTCCATAACCCATTTACAATTTGGGCTGAGAGTGCAGGCCAATATGTGCAGGCCAATATGTGCAGGCCAATATGTGCAGGCCAATATGTGCAGGCCAATATGTGCGGGCCAATATGTGCAGCATCATAAATGTATTTGCTGCATATGCAGTCGGTGTCACACCCCCTGAGGTTGTTGTACTGTGCCTGTAATATACCATACAATATATTGGCCCGCTAATCACCGGGGTCACAAATTAGTGCCAGTCTTGAATAAGCGCCAGGAGGTATAAGGGTATTGAAATTAATCTTGAACACTATAAACAGTATTCAAATAAGCACCTGTCTCATATAAGTGCCTGGGATTGTAATCAATGAGTGCCAGGGCGCTTATACAGACCACTGTGACATTTTGTTAACTGAGAGGGGTTCTCAGGAGTCTCGGATGGGGCAGCACCCCGGGGCAGCACTCAGGGAGTGGTCATTATTTATCAACAGGGGGCGGGTGGTGGGTTTCTGCACGGACGCGGGGAAATTTTTTAGGCCCCCCCCCTACGACGACAGTCAAAATTTTTTGCGCCCCCCCAAAACCGGAGGCGCGGAGATTTTTCGCCCCCCTCTTTGAGCTAAAGTAGTGCACGGGCTTTTTTGCTCAAAAGAGGGTAAATTTTTTAGCCCCCCCCTTGGGAGGGGTCTGATACTTTTACGCCCCCCCTCAAACCCACCATCCCCCCTGTTGATAAATAATGACCACTCCCTTACATGCAGCACTATACTTTTAAGTAGGTTTATATGGACAACCTTCCAAACATCCCCCCACCCCTTTATCTTTTCCTGTGCTAGGGTGGAGGCTCATTTAGGCCTTATCGAAGGGTGTTAATGAATATTGCTAATACCTACCTGTACAATACAATAAAGCAGTGGCCAGCAGTAGTTGTAATGTATACATCCTCCTATCTGTCCTTAGGTTGGTGCACTGTCATGTTAAGGATCCAGCCGTGTACTACTAGATAGAAATTAACCTGTATATATATATATAACTCTAACAGCCACAGGTCGTAACATCATCACTGTTATACGTCATCCCTGGTCTAATGGCACATTTTGGGGCATGCCAGCACGGCACTCTGGAGAGAAAGGCAAGGCTCGGCCTCACTGATCAATGGCGCCGTCCATTATTGACATAATGTTGAAGGATGAGGGGGATAGAGGCCTCCTTCATATTTCTATAGTGAAAGCATGACGAGGGGGGGGGGGGTCAAAATGGTCAAACCAATTATGACGGAATTTATGGGCGCCCCCTCTTCATCAACCAGAGGGATCTTGAATAGGGCAGCAGCATGGGGTCTGTGAATATCATTATATAGGTTGTAAGAAATCTATGATTTTTGAGTGGGCAGGGGTCTTAGTTGGAGGACTTTATATTTTAGTATAGGCCCACCCACAACCTCTCATACCCCATCCTACGCCAGTGCATAATGACTTTCTTATAACTTAATCCATTTATCAGGACGCTCAATGGCCATATGCAATCGAATCATTAATTAATTCCCTTGTCTCATGTCACTTCTAAGAACCTCTCTTGACAGATTTAAGAAAATCTGCTTGTGTTGTCACTTGATTGATATTTCTTATATCATCAATGCCCATGTCACATGTCAAGCCTATAAGAGAGAGGACTATGCCACCAAATCTGACTTTAAGGAATAAGACAAGAGGGAGAGTTTGCTAGCCAAACCTATGGAGATACATATTACGTCGTATATAGTCCTGAAAAGTCACTAGACCAAGACACTTCCCTGTCCGCTCAATCCATGTGGTAAGTTCTTGTTGTTTCCTTTTTAATGTGATGGTAAGGTGTAGGGGAAATGCCCAGGGTTTTCTTGTGATTACATGTACCAGAGCAAGGGAGAGATTCTCAGATGGGTGATGACTTTAGATTAAGTATGTAAATATTGAATGTCATTTTAGTCCATGTGCCGTATTGGCCTGTATTTAATCACTCGGGCTCTCATTAATTTCAAGTAGGCTCTACCCCGGCGCTCATTCAAAACATAGATTATAGTGTATTTCGAAATTTCCACAGTCCTGTACCCCGGCGCTTAATCAAGACTGGTGCTTATTCAAGACCTGGCGCTTACACAGGCCAATGCCGTAGGCCCAATATGTTTTAATGGTCTCTTGAATTTCAGAATGCCTCAATGATATAATTTTCTTTAATCAATCTGTATTCAAATATAATGCAGTTATATTGATATGAACGTCAGTTTGAGTTTGGAAAACGTTGTTTTTTTTTTCACAACAAAGGTTCTCATGACATGGAAATGCTTTTCAATTGTTACGAATGGTTTCATAATCAAAGATATTCCTAGTTAATCACACCAACACAGCACTATAACTCACAAATTGTACCATGGTATTATTGTAGAGTGAGAGGTCTCCACTGTTTCTTATAAATCCTGTCTGAACTCTGGTACATATGTCAAGTTTTTTCTTAAGACAAACAATGATTCAAATGTAGCTATAAGCTATCATCATCGACACTACATTCCAGAGTTCATTATGAATGATAAAGGCCGCTGGTGCATTTCAGTACAATATGCTATATTAGTCGGCATGATGCATGAATGCATATCTGGTGAGTAACGCACCAAATGTGCATGAATGCATTATGCTGACCCGGCAGGGGTGATGCTGGACTAAAATGTTGGCGAGCCGTCTCTACAGCATTTCAGTAATGTACCATGACGACCAATGAGCACATGGTACATGGTCATTGGCAAGCCCTTGTTTAGAGGGTTAAAGAATTTTCGTTATCCCCTTTACATAGTTGCCATAACCCTTTCTGGAAAATATCCTAACTGCCAAAGCCTACTTGTTATAATGTCGAATGCAGCCCTGGTGAGTTTGTGATATCAGTATGCATGAATGCATTGATGCATCATGCCAACTTTACTGATTTGATGCACTCTTGATAGGTCAGCATGATGCACCGATGTAATGCATGATGATAATGTTACATCGATCTGAAGACATCAACTCTCCACCCTTTAAGGGCTAATCGTTGCATCAGTGTAGCAGGACTATTGGTCAGCATGATGCATCAATGAAGTGCTGGCGAATCTGCTTCCCATTATGCATGCACACAATCCTGGTGATGAGACCTACCGAGGCTGTATCCATGCATTATAGTATTCATCGCGATTAGTGAAGCATTAACCCTTTAAGGACTGCGGATACAGGAGTACATAGTTATGGCCATTGGTCGTCATGATGCACCAATGAAGCGCTGGCGAGTCTGCTCGCCAGCACTTCATTGGAGCATCATGCCGACCCTCAAAGAGTGCTGTCAGGTAGTCATGATGCATGGATGTAGCTGCTGCAAGTTACTCACCAGGGCTGCATTCATCCATCAAGACGACCAATGGGCATGATGCATTAATGCATGATGCTAATGCACTATTGCCCCTTACTTGTTTATATAGATAACATGAAAAGATGGACCAGGATGTTACACTGGTAATTACCCCAGAGCAATCATGTATCTTGGTAAATACCACAGTTGGTACGCATGTACACATTGTTCGCATTACGTTGGGGTGTTAACACTGTAAGGGAGTGATCTTATCTTGACATCAGGGGGATGGTGACTTTTTATGTACCCCCCCCCCTCCCCCACCAACCACACGGGTTCAACTTGTTTGCCCCCTCCCCTGGAAACTGTATGCAAACATGCCCACTTTTTACGTTTAGTAGCGCATGGGCTTTTATGCTGAAAACAGGTAAAATCACCCCCCCCCCCGGGAGGGGATAAAAAAAAGTTGCTAAGGGCTTGGAAAAATGTTGCCTCGTCAAAAAAAGTGTTCTCCAAAGTAAGCAACTTGTCCAACCTGGTACTAAACCTTCATTTTGACAACTTCTATTCCTATGTTGACAACTACAGGGCCTCTGACTCTAGGCTCATCTGGTGGGTTTATCTGGCTGAGCCATCTAAAGTCATGAAGAGTGTGAGCAAGGGCTACGAATACTACTTCTATAAGATACTCTTATATTTCGCATTCTTAGGTCCTTTTTGGGCAGGTAGGGCTCTGCATTAAACTTTACAAGCCACCTTTCGGTTCTACACTGCCCCACAAACCTAAGCAGTTATAGCATGACATGCAGGGAAGTGAGGATTGTATCTTTGGTTTAAAATCAGGGGATAGCGCGGACGCAGTCCCCCCCTAACAAAAATTGCGCACCCGAGTCATCCACATTTGGGATGATCGCAAGGGTCAACCCAACCGTAGTGCAATGGAGGGGCCTCGCCCTGGGAGAACCGCCTTGACGATCACGGTATCTCCTGTGCCAGGTAAGTATGAGTAGGTTGAGGTATGCAGAGACTTTATCTGCAAGATGAAAACTCTAAATGAGGCATCGTAAGCAAGACTTATTTAGATGTCACATTTCCATGACATCAATATCACTTAAAGTCTGATATTTCAATCAAAATAGGCTACTTTAAATAATCAAATGATCAATTTGGAGACTTTTAATTCGATTAAACACTTTTTGGGCATAGAAATATGAGGGTAGTGTAGAAAAGTCCACAATTACTATAGTGCTGCCATCTAGTGGCATGTGGAGGGTTTATATCACTACTAGTAGAGACATCTGGTGACCATATGTGGCACTATGAGCTGCTGTTCACACCTTCCCTGTGAGAGCAGTTGGTCACATGACCATTTAATAGTTAGTGCCAGATGTGTCGAATTACCTATTACATAACCCACCTAGAGACAGGGGTCATTCTATCAGTGGTGCTGCTACATGTGGAAGTTCTTCTTGGTTGTAGGTGGGTTATGTAATAAATTGCCACATGTGGCAAATCAAGGGCCTGACTGGGGAGGTTCCTCATATACTGTCTAAGGAGGCTTGATATGGTGACACTTCTGATTGGTTGATGGTCAGCTTCTGACCAGCCTTTGATGGCCAGACCAATAGATATATTTATAGATTCACTAATTACCCCCATCATATCTAAAGTCTTAGTCTCAAGTTGGCCTGTTGGAGAAAGAACATCTCCTTTGATTTTTTGTTTCAAATCACACAAAGTAAAGTGGTCTCCCTGTTTGTGGAGGTTCATCATGTTAATTCTCATTATGGATGACGGAATAATCTGGTAATTCTTGATGGAAATATCTAGGTCAGGGGTAGACGCTTTTCAGCAACGGGTCACCTGGACCCGCAGCTCAAAAAATCTATGGGCTAACGTCTATATCTATGGGCACAGGACAAACATTACACTTTTTTTAGTGAGTAAATCATATATCACTGTAAAAACAGTGTTTAGGGATTAAACACCAGTGTTTAGAAGTTAAACACTTGGTTAAACACTTATTTGTCCCACTTTTCTCAACACTTAAGTGTTAAACGCGTTTAATTTTAAACGCGTTAAACTAAGAAGTGTTTAACCAAGTGTTTAAATGCTAAACACTTAAACACTTCAGTGTTTAGGTGTTTGAGAATAAGTGTTTAAAAGCTAAACACTTAAACACTTCAAGTGTTTAGATGTTTAAATATTGGTGTTGAGAAAATTTGGTGTGTCTCTTTAAACACCTTTTTTGCAGCGATAGTTGTTCCCACATATTAAAGTTATAGTAAATCCCCATTTAGGTGATCAGTTTCATAATGATTTTCTATTTTCCATGATACATAACATGGATATATTGGTATGTGAAGAAGTAGAATTACCTTCAGGGTGCTCCTCTGGGCTGACCGGGCCCATTTAGGAAGTGGTCATTTTTTAACAACAGGGGGGAGGGGGCAAAAAGATTGCAGACCCCTCTTGGGGGGGGGCAAAAAATTTTCGACCCCTCTTAGGGGGAGACAAAAATATTTCACACCTTTTGAGTGAAAAGAATAAAAGGGGGTACGCAAAAATATCAGACCCCTTTGAGGGGGGGACGGAATTTTTTTACCGCACATGCACTGAATATCACCAACCCCCCCCCCCCCCCCATTGTTAAAAAATGACCACTCCCTTAGGAAGGTATAGATAGAGAAAACTGCGGACCCGGACCCAGAATTATGGGCCATTGACTCCCATGTGGGAAGAAAATATCCCATTTTATATCAATGACAAGAATAACTCACTATAAACATCTTGAATGCCCCCTTCTATTCTAGACTTGCATGAAGCGAGATCGTTCATAAAACGCAGTAAACGATGAGATTATTATTGCCAATGAGTCATATGTATCATTAATTATCCTAAAAGGTTTTGGTCTGTGATGAAAGATATACTATGTTGTAGCAAACATGGCACTACAGGTATTAACCTAGTTATAATCAAAGGTGACACCATATCTTTAAAGGACACATCTGGTTTTATTAATAAATTGAAACTGAAATCAGGACTAACTTAGCCAATGCTCACAATATGGACTTTGATTTCAAAGGAATTGGCTGACAAGTTGAGATGCCAGACTTGAATTTCCCTGAGGAAGAATTAATTGATGTAGTTAAGCACCTGACTATTTCTAAGCCATCAGCTATAGATTACTTGCCTATTTATATACTTAAAGTAGCATACATGTCTTCATATACCTCAAAAGCTTTTTGAAATAATCAATTTATTACCTCAAGTATTATACCGGACAAGTGGAAAGTCTTACACAAACACCTTTGTACAATTAAAGTGTCAAATTACAGATCTATTTATAAGTGCTTTGCCTGTTCATGGCAAGCTATTTAATTAAAGAGATTAATCCACACATCAATTTTAGCCAATTTAGAATTATTTTGTCAAAAAATCAGGGTGGGTACCAGAAAGGCAAATCGACTTTAGACTCAAACTAAAAATTAGTTGATGATATCATTAGGAAATAGAAATAGGGGCAATAGCTAAATAGCTTCATTTGTTGATCTAAAAAAGCATTGATCCCGTATAATGTATCGTTACCATCTGTGGTCAATTAAGTTTGAATTAGTTTAAAAAATGTTTCTGTGCGTTTTGTTTTATACATATATAGAAAAATACATCAACTGCATTGGTGCTGCATCGTATTTATTGTAGAGCCATGTCTGAATTATAGATCACCACTATTTACTGCACTGAGGAGCTACTCATACCCCCCCCCCCCATTGTTCAGCTACTCATGACCTTCCCCTCAGGGTAATAAAATTTTATATCAGTAACACATTGAAGGAGTTAAAACTTGTACATGTATAATACTGCATGTTCGTTTTTCTTATAACTCCTATATTGCAGGATCTTGCTGCTGCTATATCTCATAATATACTCATGGCATTATTTAACTCTTATCCCATTCCCTTGAATTATTATTTTGGGAGGTAGACAGCTCAATCCTCAATATTAAAAATACGTCATGGTGTTGAGAGCAGCACGTGTTATGACAGCTAGATTAAGGTAAATTGAGGATGCTGTTCACGAGGTGCGTATCTTCATATTATATCTAGGTCGGAAAAAGGCCAAATCAAAGGTCATCGGTCACAATACATTTGCAGTGCATCTTGGTAAACCTAGAATTCACATACATGGAGAACCCAAATGTGAACTAAGGGAGTGATCATTTTTTAACAACAGGGGGGGGCTGGTGGGTTTGCGCGCGGACGCGCGAAAAAAATTTCGACCCCCCCTCTCGAGGGGGGAAAATTTTTTCAACCCCCCCCATAAGGGACAAAAATCGTGCGCGAACGTCCCCTTTTAGCCTATAGTAACGCGCGGGGTTTTCCACTGAAAACAGGTGAAATTATTTTAACCCCCCCATCAGAGGTATTGAAAAAATTCTGACCCCCCCGGTCAAGGGGTTGAAAAATTCTGACCCCCCCTCAAACCCACCGCCCCCCCCCCTGTTGTTAAAAATGATCACTCCCTAAGGACCTCTAGTATTAATGAATGGAACAAAGTAGGGCCCCAGACAGGTAAAATCAACAAGGGGACAAGTCGATTTCTTAAAATCGAAAAGGGATATAGAGCTGGGTGACAAGGGACAAGACCACTTCTTAAAATCGACAAGGGGACAAGACCACTTCTTAAAATCAACAAGTGACTTGAGACCCCCCTGTCTAGGGCCCGCAAAGTCCTCTCACACTTCTATATTAATCCCATATCGTGACATTTGACCTTTAGTTTGACCTTGTTCCGACCTAGACATGAGATACACACCTCAGATTAGTGGTCAGTACCTTCAATTTATCCTAATCCAACCTTCAAACCATCTGCCGCTCTCCACACCAGGACATCGAGCTCATTATGATTTTTATATATTGCCCCCCCCCCCAACTTTGTGGGGTAATTAGCATACGTGAAAATAACTTTGCAACTTCAAGATTTTGGTCTGGATATCATAGGCTGAGCAGAAGGTGACCATCAACCAACCATAAGCAGCACCTTATTAAGCTTTCTTAGGCAGCAGTACATTATGTGAGCACTGGGGAAAAGGAACTTTCTCCAGGGAGGCACTTGGTTTGCCAGATGTGGTCATTCATTACATAACCCACTTACAACCTAGATGTTCTGAGTGACCTAGCATGAGTTGGGTTATGTAATAGGTAATTGGACACATGTGACACTAGTTAATGGTCAGGTGACCAACTCCTCTCACAGCAGCTCATAGTGCCACATGTGGACACCAGATGTCTCTACTAGTACTATAACCCTCCACATGGCACTAGATAGCAGCACTATGCCATTTTTGCACTCTTCTACAATACCCTCATATTTCTACCACCAAAATAATGTTAATTTGATCAAAAAACATCCAAACAATAATTTTATCATTAAGAGCGGCTGATTTTGATTGAAATGTCAAGCTTTGAGCAACAGTGGTGTCATAGAAATGCCACATTAAGATGATTCTTGCTTTCAATGCCTCATTTTAAATTTTCGTTTCCTGGATAAAGTCTCTGCAAACCTCAACTTACTCATACTTACCTGGCACAGGAGATACCGTGATCGTCAAGGCGGTTCTCCCAGGGCGAGGCCCCTCCATTGCACTACGGTTGGGTTGACCCTTGCGATCATCCCAAATGTGGATGACTCGGGTGCGCAATTTTTGTTAGGGGGGGACTGCGTCCGCGCTATCCCCTGACTTTTAAACCAAAGAAAAACTTCCTTCCCTGCCTGCTAAATGCCCTAATTGTGTAATTACAGGTGCTGGGGGAGGGTCTAAGTAGGAGCAAGATGATTTTTTTTTATTGGTGGCTATACAGTATATAGGATGCAATTTCTTTGAGATAAGAGATCAATGTAGGTAAATGTGAGAATCACTTTGTAAATTTATGATGACACTGCAAGTTACAAGTAGTGAATCTAATCACAAAGAGGCCAAAAGGCATTCTGCGCAATCACTGAGCACCTTAGTACAATTATAAATAATATTATAAGTAATAAGCCGACTTATAGCTTATATCTTGACTATAAAAGGCTTTTGACATTGTCTCATATTTAAAATTATTAGAAAAATTATCACTGTTAGGACTAGACGTTTGTACTTGTAATTTTTTCAAAAACTACCTATCATCTCGGACTCAAACTACAGTAGCCAATGACAATTGTCCAGACTCTAAATTAGTCACACATGGGGTGCCTCAGGGCTCCGTTTTGGGCCCTGTCCTTTACTCTATATATATTAATTCCTTGTCAAAAACATGTAATTTTGACATGACTTTATATGCTGACGATGCAGTTGTCTCTGTCACATCCCCTGATCAAATGCGTATAGCCCTATATTCCGACCCAGCGGGATACATATTTTGACCAATGGGAAAATTCCTTTCATTCAGTGCCGACATTTTAGGGTGCATTACGTAACACCCGGTACCCATCAGCTCGCTGTTATCAGTCCTTATCTCGCAAGGTACCAGCTTCAGCAGGGGTCGGCCCACTAAGGAACACGCTAAGGCTATATAGAATTAAAGAGTGGTGCTTAAATAATTCTTTGACGATTAATGAAAAGAAAACTAAATGGAGGCTGTATAATGATGTCTATAACGAAAATAGTGTCTTTATGTTGAATAATGTCGTACTGGAAAGAGTGTATAGCTTTCCATAGCTTGGTGTAATCTTAGATCCTGAATTCAAGTTCACTGAACATAGGAAAAATACTATTAGAAACATTAAACATAGAAATTATGAACTTTTCAAGATTAGAAAATATATCAATCCAGTCACTGCTGTAGACATTTATAAGTCAATGATATTACCATGTTTTGATTATGGGGATTTTATATGGGACAGGGAGCATAGAGGTGAGACTAAGGAACTCCAGCTTCTTCAGAACTGGGCCCTTAGAGTTGCCTATATGGTAAAATTAGAAGAAAACCCATTGATGACGACTGCTGAGATCATGTTGGCAAGCAATTGCTGTGAACTCTATGATAGAAGAGACCAACACTTGCTTTCTTATGCCTTCCTATTATCACAGAATAATGAACATATTGATAATAGACAATTGCCTACTCGCTTACACACAGGAAAGAGATTGTTAGTCCCTCACTGTCTTAAGCCTATCATTCTGAGAAGTGCCCATTATAAGGCAAGAACACGCTGGAATCAACTTAAAGCTCGATATACATTAATAGATACATTAGTGAAATTTAAGAGTGAAATAATTCAAGACTATCCCAACTGCTTCATGTAAAAGATACTGTTTAATATACTGTTATTTTCCTTAGAACCTCATCCCTCATCTCATCTCATCACTACCCGTAGGGTATACAACATCTTTTTTGATCCAATCCTTTTTCTATACTTAAATCATAGAAGTTGTGACATTATTATTTTGCCTAAGCCATGCCTTTCTACATCTTTATTATATTATCATAGTGTATGACTATTGTAGGGGGCCTAGCGGAAGTACCATAATGCGTGGATGCGAGGTTTAAAATACCGTATACTTTGTATTCTGTATTTTTCCAATAAAACACTTTAAAAAAAAAGAAAAGAAAAAAGTTGACCAACTACTCTAACAGGGAAGGTGTGAAAAGCATGCACCTAATCAGTTATGACAGGCCTTGCACCATATACTCTGCTAGTAACCATAGTAATTCTCCTGCCTAAACCTCATAGAAATTTCAATAGGGAGAAATCAATATATAAACATAGCAGGCTTATATCTTCTAACGTATAACCAGTACGTTCATGATATAACCCTGTCATATTTAAAATCTATTAGAATCCATTTTGGCCGGTGAAGAAAAGAAATTGTCCTTTAACTCTTCCCTTAATAGTTTTCAAAAAGTTCATATTTCTCACATCATATAAAGAAGAGAGGTCTCCCTGTTTTTAGAGGCAAATGGGATCCCAGACCAGACTTAGGTTTACATACACCATAATGGTAAAACCTCTAAAAACGTGTTTCACATAACCAAGCTATGAGGAAAGTGACAAGGGAAGGTTTTATTCATTATCATTCTTTTTTTTACATCAGTAGGTAATGAACAAAGGCCCAAAAATGATACTTCGCAGGTGTCCATATGTAAGGAAAATGCATTAAAATAGAAAAATGATCATAAAAGTGACATGGGCATATTCATTTCCATTCTCGAAAGGTACTCAAATTTCGTCCACTAGTACATTGCTTTAACATTAGGGAGTGGTCATTATTTATCAACAGGGTGGTGGGTTTACGCGCGGACGCGCGAAAATTTTCTACGCCCCCCCTCAACGGCAGTAAAAAAAATTTGCGCCCCCCCCGCGCCGGAGGCGCGGAGAGTTTTCGCGCCCCCTCTTTGATCTATAGTAGCGCGCGGGCTTTTTTGCTAAAAAGAGGGTAAATTTTTTTAGCCCCCCCCTCAAGAGGGGTCAAAATTTTTTGAGCCCCCCCTCGAGAGGGGTCAGAATTTTTTACGCCCCCCCCTCAAACCCACCACCCCCCCCCTGTTGATAATAAATGACCACTCCCTTATGTTCAGGTTGTGGAGCCCTCCCGAATTACCCAAATTATCTGATTATACCAATTGAAATGTCAGCTTAGATGATGGAGAATCATTGAAGATGAGTAGATAATTTTGGAACGGAACCGCTTGAGGATTTATTGCATTTCGAAAAAAAAAAAAAAAACCATAGAAAAACAAAACGGGATTAAATAACTTATTCTAGGCCTATCTATGAAGGAAGACTCCAGGATTTCAAAATGAAATCTGGGGTGTTTTATGTCCCCTAGATACTGGAACTCATGAAATTGGCCTTCCCCTCTTCATATGATCACGCCCTTACACAGATTGAAAAATTGCAAGTAAATTCAGCCTTCTTGATTCCCAGTTAGCTGTCTGGTCATGTTTTATTACGACAGATGGCAGCACTGTGCTGTAACCAAATCAGTGAGGGAATGTACACTCTCACACTTCAGCAATTACAGTACTACTACTACTATATGGGCCAGGTCGCCAGAAAGCAGTAGATTTTGTGTTTTTGGGTCATTTTGGACTTTTATGGCTCTGGAGAAAGACGTTTTGAACCAATATTGTCTTACATAGACTCATTTGATAGAGAACACTTAGGGCTATCAGAAAAATGTCAATTTGTGGTCATCCATCAAAGACTTTAGGACTTATAGCCTGCCGAAGTGAAAAAACGGCCAAATTTGTTCTTTTTTATACTTTTTGTATTTTTCACAAGTGTCCTGTATTGAATAAAGAACACTATAGAGTATCCCAAAGTTATTTTTTGTATTGTATATGATCATAGGTATCATTTTCATGAGGTTTGGACATGTTACTAAGTGAGAGTTTTTCATGATGTGTCTTTCAAAATGGAAATCTGTAGTTTGTAACGTCCGGTACCTAAATCTAAATCAGTTATAAAACATGGAAAAAATGAAGCTTCAAAATCTTTGTTATTACCCATATGAAGGGCCCTATCATCCCCTACTTTGGTGAAGAAATTGTGTGTCTACCAGCAATTGTCTCCATATGAGAGCAGCTTATGTGAAATAATTCTGATAAAAGTACCGGACGTTACGTAACGTCCGGTACTTTTATCATCATTTAGGAGGCAGTCTACTGTGCATGCATAACTCAGATTTTTGTTCCATTCTGTAATTGAAGTCAATAATAGACATATTGGCCTTGTTATTTCATGTGTTTGTTATGCATAATGGGAGATTCTTATATTACTGAGAGCAACTTCAATTACCTCCATATTTCATTATTTTGGTACCGGACGTTACATGACACAAAACAAGCAATAAAAATGGAACCGGATGGCCTAGATTGGTATTTTTTGGTCTTCTGAGCTGAGGAGATGTACCTTGACAATTTTGTTAAGGATATATAAAGTAATTAGAAAATTAGTTTTTCAGGGCCTTCAAAGGCAAAATCTTACACTTTCTGACGACCTGACCCATATAGCTCACATAGCCATTATCAGCTGGGGGCCGCCATTAGACCCCGACGGCACTATGACTAACACCTTCAGCCCCCGACTCCGCAGTATATGCCAGGGATGCCTCCCATTGGTCAATAATACAATAGCCATGTGCCGTATACTGACTCTGGGATATTTAGAAAGATATATATGCATCATGTGTGTATGGTAGGTTAACAATCAGCTCTAGCTGCATATACAATGTACACTGTTAAACAAAATCCGTAGATTTTACAGAGAGTCAGTGTTAAATTTTACGGGGTTTTACCCTTATTTCTATTACAATGAAACACAATTAGATTTATAGTGATGTTACAGTGAATCATTAAACACTATGGAAAAGTACCGTTATTTCTTTAACAGTGAATCTTTTTGGAAGTTTGGTATCTTCTCACCAGGTGGCCTCAGGGCTCACTTTGAGGCTTTCTTGCAGGATACAACTTGTTACATCGGACTATGCCCTCGGGGCCTACAGACTGCCGTGTGGGAGTGATGCGAAAATTACGCGGACAGCAGTGGCTGAGGCGTGCCCTTTCCCACACTCCCCATGGCAAGTCTGGGAAAATGCCCCCAGGGCATCCATGGTAAGGATGATGCTCCCAGGACATGTAGGCCTATATAGGGTATTGGACTATGCCCCGGGGGCATCGTTTAGTACATGGATGCCCCCAGGGCATCGTCAATTTTTTTTATGCATGTACGGTTATCCTTACTATGAATGCCCTGAGGGCATTGTCCCCCATTGTTCTCTGTACCATGCCCCTGGGGCATCCATAATATGGATGATGTGTGATGATGCCCCCAGGGAATGGCGCCAGGGAATGCACTGATAGTCATATGAGTCGAAGGTTGGAGAGTGCCCCAGCCTAGTAGGCTCCTAATTCCCCCCTGATTAGCTTAAAGTCCAATATCGCCGGTATTCCCTGAGGGCATGCATATGTCCCAAGGGCATACCCTTGTTTAATACCACTTCATTTATCATCAACTTTATGCCCTGAGGAGTAACATTTGTAGACTGTAGAAGGAACCCGGGAGAAGGATGATATGCCCTTGGAGGTATGCATACTTAGGCCCTTCTTCTAGCTAGCCCACAAGTACAACTTGTGGAATTGTACTACATGCCTGGAGGGCATGCTTTGGTCAATCATGCTTTAAAGAAGCAAGAAATATGCCCTGAGGGTATGTTGCCCTCAGGGCATGTGCATGTTTTTCTGGTCAATGCCAGAACGTCTAGATCCAGAGGTCAGGAATGGTCCTGTGTATGCATATGCCCTGAGGGCCGATACACGATGCCCTGAGGGCATAGACTAGCATGCGTAAATTGCTGATTTCTAGAGGGCCAGCAATATGCCCTCAGGGCACGCATAATTCCGCGCGGCAGTCCCGAAAATATACGCGTCACCACAGGGGGCGGCACTGAATGCCCCCAGGGCATAGACCGATGTAACAAGTTGTATCCTGCGGCTTTCTTCAATGTTCTAGACACTAAGCAGATAAAATTTTAGCAAAGTTAAAAGAGTGTTCACTTATGTTTATGCACCATAATATGCAAATAGTAGTTTCATATATTTTTGATTATCAAAAGATAATCCATCTTTGTATGAAAAAGGAGAGCAGCAGTGATGTCAATAACCCCAGGGATTTTGGCAAAGGTCAGACCCTTGGTGAGAGGGATTTTGGCCAAAAAGTGGCCTTGCCAGCCGCACACCCATGTCTCTGACACATCGTGAGTGCCCCCCCCCCCCGGGGGAGTAACCATAGACAATGAACAATTGCGGCGTCGTATCCCGAAAGTCGAGCATCCCAGAAGTTGGCCGTAATTTTCAAAATAACTTTACCCATTTCATATTTCTATGGCGTAGGGACAGTATTATGGCAGTATCATTAGGGCTATTGTCCTTTCAAGAGAGGGATGTTATCATGGTTTTTATGGTCCGTGAAAGATAATAGGCTTAAACAAGGAGTGTGCATGCGCAGCCAACTTCTGGGATGCGCCAACTTCTGGGATATGACAGCGGCACTGAGGTGGTATCTCCCCCTAGTGGGTGAGGGAAGAACTCCCCCTGGTGGAATATATCCCAATAATCCATA
The DNA here is from genome assembly GCA_949317995.1 of Acholoe squamosa. Taxonomy (NCBI): domain Eukaryota; kingdom Metazoa; phylum Annelida; class Polychaeta; order Phyllodocida; family Polynoidae; genus Acholoe; species Acholoe squamosa. The sequence continues at coordinate 11,672,209 of OX439045.1, read as the reverse complement.
TGATGGATTATCGGCAACATATTTTTGGTTTAGGCCAAAAAAAATTAATTCAGGTAACCCGACCCTACTGAGCCAAACAGGGTGGACCCTAATTTTCTTTTTTTTCTTGATTTTTGGAGGAATTATATGATTTTGGCAAATTTCCAGCCGATTTAGTAAGTAGTCCCTGTGACTTATTCCGGAGTCATCATGACTCGTTGTGAGTCATTTTAGTACCAGGTGTCGCATGCGTTTTCTGGTCCGTGAGAAATATGGTCGCTCATTCTCCAAACATATCCCTTACCATATAATCCAATGCAAACAGATAGTTATCTGCATGAAGAGTGATACTTTTTTGATAGCCTCGAAACAGATCATTCTAAATTTGGAAAGTTCAGAACCATGATAACATCCTCCAAGATCTAATAGAATTTGATTAATACCTAACCCTAATGATACTGTCCCTACGCCTTAGAATTATAATTTGGACAAAGTGGGATTTTATAAATAATTGAATTTCGGCGACCAGATTTTGCATGGACCAGATTTTGCATGCCACACCTGTACCAGTAGTTAAAAAACAAACTTGCAAAAAAAAAAAAAACACACCAATTTTGAACAGAACTAAGCTTTTGTCCAGAGCTATTATTAACTGATTTACATAGAGTTGAATGTAAAGGTTGATTTGGAGCTTTAATTAACATATCCAGCATTGGAGAAACATAAAAACTACCACCATAAACATGGTTTTAGGATATTAAATGACCAGTGTGTAAAATTTGATGCATTTCTGATTTGGTCCAGAGATGATTTAGAGTTGTCCAAAATATGAGACGTATATTTTTTGCCCTTAAGCGGAAAACAAACAGCGCGTCGTGTGCATGTGGAGGGCAGTAACCATGCCAATGTACACGTTAGGGCATCAGAAAACCCCTACCAGGCATTATCTGATGCATGCATGCGTGGGTCCGCGCGTCGGGAAACGCGCAATGTTTGTTTTCCACTTTAGTGATGGCCGCAATATTGGCACTATCTGACAACTTTTCATGAGCATTTTAAAGTTTCTTGGGTTATACTTGGAAGATATAAATTAATACCATTGAATAGCCAAAATTTCAAATACCTCAGAAATATAAATTTTGTGAAAATTGTACCAGGAGAACCCTTTATTACAGACCCTTATAAATTGGAAATAAAGCACACACCACTGTGACACTGACACCTGCGCAGGTGGCCACTGACAGTGGAAACATCGCAATTAGCTCCACTGAATGCGACTTTAATTAATTTTCTGTATTCATTTTGAATTTTTTGTTGAAGTGCCACCACCCCTCCACTGCTGAACAGTAGAGGGGTGGTGGTTTTTGGGGGGAGGGGCAAAAAGTCAGGCCCCTCTTCTGGAGAGGGAGAAAGAACTTTAACCCCTCCTTAGCTTAGTGAAATAGCCTGCGCATTACTATAAAATAAGGGGGGGAACAATTTCTGACCCCTCAGAGGGGGAGGGCCAAAAAATTTTGACATGCCCACATGAAATTCCACCACCCCTCCCCTGTTGTTAAAAAATGGCCACTCCCTAATATAGATTGGGTTTCCACATGAAGGAGTTCTGTGAGAAACACAGCATCTACTTCATCTACCACAACATTTATGGCCACCTGTACATGGATGAATTCCATATATCAGAGGAAGGAACAAGGGTGTATGCTGCAAATGTGCGCCGCATGATGCCCTGGAACAGGAGGCCCTGGAGTCACCCACATGGGGTCTCTGATTGGGACAGCCAAAGCTATCAAGACTGGAGTCCTAGGTCAAGGAATGGAACTTTCCAGACCACACACAACCGGTACCATGATGACCGCAAGGGTCAGCCACGCTACTCTAACAGTCAGTAAGAGAACAGATCAATCCACTCTCACTACTCTGACTCTACCTCTCACAGGAGCGGGTACAGGCATAGGTACTAGGGAGCTATACTTCTTAGCAGAACAAAAGACCCCTCCATTAGACTTAAAGGGGGGCTAGCACGGCAAAATACAATATGGGTACTGACCCAAAAATCGTTGGTAAACTTGCAGGTCCCAGCGGAGCGCCCTGATTGGTCAATGGGTGGTCACGTGACCTTTTAATGCGGGCATGCATTTGCCGTGCTAGCCCCCCTTTAAGGTCTAAGGTCCAACCGGAATTCAGAAAACAGAACATACCGTCCATTCGAACTAACAACTTAGTCAGGTCTCACTGTTACACTAGTCATATAAAAAAACAAACTTGGAAGAGTTGAATCAAAATCTAGGAGGACTGACATATGAAGCCTTTGAATATTCATCAGTATTAGTCTAATTCAATGCTATATTTAATCTCATTACCATTACTAATGATACCAATGTATGAAAACAACTTTATTAGCCTTAAGATTTCACTTAACTCTTTATTGTTCCTGAAACATATGTGTCCATGAATGCTATATATTGGTACTACAAACACAAGAAATGGAAATATCTAAGTCAGGAGTCCTAAGGATAGGCAGCCTCAATATACAAGGTGGCGTGTCAAAGAAAGTAGTCTGTAGTGATGTAGATAGCTTCATACAAAGTTTTGATATCTTATGTATCCAAGAAACATGGCTGACAGAGAGTAAGGTTCTGTCAGTACCAGGTTATCATATCTTCAGAAGTGACAGAGGTAAGCAAAATAGACGTAAAGCTGGTTCTGGAGGTGTCTGTGTATTATTCCGTTCATACCTTGCTAAAGGAATCCAAAAGATTGGCAGCTCATGTAAAGACTACCTTTGGATTAAGATAGATAAAGGCTTCTTTGGATTTAGGAACGATGTGTATATTTGTAACTGTTAGGTACCACCAGAAGGGTCAGAGATTCACAAACATATAGAAAAAGACTATATGGATACATTACAAGACGAAATCGCAAAATATAGTACACATGGAGACATTATGCTCCTCGGTGATTTCAATGCTACAACTGGGGAGAAAGCACAAGAGTTTATTTACATTGAAGAAGATGTATCATTGAGGAATGAACTAGGTATTTCAAATGAAAGCCGAACAAAAACCTCTGAAATAACAAAACGAAATAATACTGATACCACTGTCAACTCATTCGGACGTAAGCTCTTGTCTATTTTAAACCAAAGCCACCTCTACATTGTCAATGGGAGAACAATGGGGGATCTCAGGGGTAAGACCACCTGTGTTACCTATAACGGTACTTCCACTGTTGATTATTGTATTGCCTCACCCCTGTTGTATAGTGAGATAATAAGGTTCGCTATCTTGGACCAAAGATGGTTTTCAGACCATAGCCCCATGTCATGCGTACTGAAGGTAAATGTTTCCAACAACCTCAAAACCCAAAAGTGCAGTGAGACACTGAAACCCATTTACAAATTTGTATGGAAGGAGGAGTATAGAAATATATACAACATTGATGTATGTGACAAACTTATATCCTATACAACCACACAGATCAGCGATGCAGACAAAGCCCTGAATGATCTTGTACAAATTATCTTTAGGGTAGGTAAAGATTCTTTGCCTCTGAAGAGAATGGATACAAGCCAATATGAGAGGCATGATGAGAGGCATGAAAATGTCTCCAAGGTAGATGAGAAAAACCTTAAGAAGCATAAATGTGTATTTAATCAGGAAAGACGTCTCTTTCAAAGTGACAGAAATAATAACCAATGTAGGATAGAGTTTGTTAGAGCAAGAAGATTTTATAAGAAAGTGAAGTATCACATCCTAAGCAAGGGCCAGGAGGAGAAAATCCTTGAATTACAAAAATTAGAGTCAAAAGATTCAAATCTATTCTGGAAGTCAATAAAGAAGCTTTCAAGCACAAAATGTAAAGGTAAAACGAACATTGGCCCCTCTGACTGGGTAACATACTTTAAGAAGTTACTAAATGTTAATCAGAATAAAGGAGGAGAGCAGGCCTTCCATGATTACATCGAAACAAGTCTCCCAATCATTGAGAACATAGCTGGGGGTAGCGATTTAGACAATATGATATCTGTTAATGAGGTGAAAGAAGCCTTGAAGACACTGAAGAATGAAAAAGCCACAGGGCCTGACCTTATCAACAATGAGATGCTTAAGTTTGGGGGAAAATATCTACATTTGACCATCACAAAATTATTCAATGTAATACTATCCTCAGGTTGTTACCCAGCAAACTGGAAGGAGAGCCTAATCACTCCTATCCACAAAGCAGGGGCCTCAGACATGCCAGAAAACTATAGGGGGGTAGCGGTGGCAGACTGTCTAAGCAAAGTATTCTGTAAGATCATTAATGACAGAATTGTTGACTATCTGGAGGGGAAAGACTTCTGGAGTATAAATCAAAATGGCTTTAAGGAAAAGGGAAGAACAGAGGATAATATTATGATTCTCAACACTCTATTCAACAAATATGTTAAAAATCAGAAGGGTAGGCACTACATAGCCTTTGTTGATTTTTCTAAATTCTTTGACTCAATAGACAGACCAAGCCTTTTCTACAAACTCCTAAAGGCAGGAATATCAGGTAACACATATCGAGTCATTAGAGCAGCCTATGACCGGAACAAGTATGCTATAAAAACTGACTGTGGCATAACTGAGAGCTTCATATCAACAACAGGTGTAAAACAAGGATGTAATCTTAGCCCTACTCTATCAAACTTATTTCAGAATGACCTCCATGAAATGTACGACAAAAACTGTGACCCTGTCGATCTTGGTGATATATCTATGAATTCACTCTCATGGGCAGATGACTTAGTCCTGATCTCCAGATCAGAAGCTGGCCTTCAGGAGAGTCTGAACAGGCTTGACAGATACTGCCGAATGTTGAAACTCTCAGTAAATATAAAGAAAACAAAAATTATGGTTTTGTCTCAAGCATGGGAGATGTCAACACAAATCTTTTTTCAAGATAATTTACTAGAATGTGTGTCTTCATATAAATATTTAGGTTTACTTCTATCACGGGATGGGAGTCTAAAGAAAATGAAATCAGAAATAATTTTAAAGGCAAAGCATGCACTATTCTCTATTAGACAAGCCTTGAGTACATCGCAGAATGTATCCACTAAATTGTTTATGTCACTGTTTGACAAGCAGATCGACCCTATCCTTTTATATGGATACCCAGTATGGGGTATGCCATCTAGTAACTGTTCTATATCTATAAGTGGATCTGAGGTAAAATCAAAAAGAGATCTGTTAACACTATTTAAACTGTTAGGTGTCGAGGATATAAACATATTATCTTGTAGATTCTATAAGAAAACACAGGTATATGACTCCAGCCAATATCTGTGACAAAATCAAAATCCTGTCTGCGTACAGAAAGCAACCGGTAACTCTTATAATTGAGGACAGGAAAGAAACCTGTCAATTCTAAGTGCACATTCTGTAATGCTGTGCAAGATGTGAATCATGTCTTCTTACATTGTAACATGCCCGAGATGAGAAACGCATGGTCAGTGTTTGAAACAAAATACCTCAAGTTTGTTGATTACTATAAAAGACACAATGACACTAGGAAACTTTCTCAAATACTAGCAGTGGCCCCATATTGCAAATCATCTAAAAGGCCAGGAGCTGTGAATTGTATATACTCGTATATAAAATCTGTCTACAACATTGTAAATGAAAACCTCCCGGGGGGGGGGGGCACTTCAATTTTTTTTTATACGGGTGTGTGGCTGAACCCCCGACTAATCTTACCCTTGGCCTCAATCGCGGGTTTTTTCTTCAAAACCCTACCCTTGCTAGGGAACTTTTGACATAACTGTCTTAGATTTTGCTCAAAATATCTTAAATTGACCTTGTTTGGGAGAAGATTTGAATTTTGTTCATGCTATTTTTATGAAAACTGGGAAAATATTCATGAAAATTTCTGAATTTTCCACTTGAAGTGGGGTACGGTATTTTGCTGAAAGTTGACCCTTGCTAGGGACATTTTGCTCAAAAGTAGACCCTTGCTAGGGACATTTTGATATGAAACCAGAGGGTTGGTAGGGACATTTGGCTGAAAAAGTACCCTTGCCAGCCGCACATATGTGTATGTCCAACATAGGGAGTTCCCCCCCCCCCCTCGGGGAAAACCTGGTGCTGATTAGTCAATAAAGCCATCTTGAATCTTGAATCATAGATAATATAAATTAACATAGATATAAGGAAGTTGACGGTACCTGTTTAAAGAATCCTGTCATTTATTATATCTGCTAGAACAAAGCTATCACTGGGAACACTACACCGGTCTTTCTTCCATAACTCTAATAAAGCAAATTATGACACAAACGGCGCGCCATAATCGTCTCGTCGCACTGTCTCGTGCAGGGACGAGAGGTCGCGAGAGGTCATCATTACTCATTCCGCCGTTTGAGGAGTGCTGGGAAATGGCCAGAAGTCGGGGGGAAACGCTCTAAGACTCCTTTAAAATACGGTCGCTATGGAACAGGATACGCAATAACCAAGCCGGTTTCTATTACCTACGGAGTAACAACACATAGTGGATTACATGAGGGGAAGAAGTGAGGAAAGCAAGGAGGATAAACACCGGGATTTTACGCTTGAAATGTGGAGACTGTCTCCTCCCGATCTGTCAGTCTAGACGTCGTCGTCGTCGTGATCCAGGGAAAGCAAAACGATGTGAGCTCCCGCCCCGACCACCAGCCACAAAAAAACCACCCCCAATACACACGCACAGTAGGAACACACTGTGTAGTCTTAGTTTATGTTTTCGTTTTCAGTTATTGTGTATTGTTACAAGATATTAGCATCCTTATGATTCGAGTTATGGGCAACGCAGATTCTAACCAAGGCGGCGGCCCCCACCACCCGAGCCAGGGAAGGGAGGCTGCCCGTACTAGCGGCATGCCGATGCGGCTCCCCATGCCTGAGCATGGCGAACTGGAAAGACGATTTACCAAGGTTTTGGTGAGTAATTCTCCACCATTTCACAGTTCTAACATTCTTTAAGTTTTAGTCATCGTTGTGGTTGTGAGATCGGTTTCCAAGGTTGTATTTAGACGTTAAAATGACGTCTCTTTTGTAAACAAGTACGCGACGTCTCGACGTTGTTTATGTTTTGTTTATCATGTTACATTCACGACTCTGCAGGGGTCACGATTTCTTATTTTCTTTTCCCATTTCTTTATTCCCTTCTTCCCTGTGTCCTCGTGTTGTGTTGGATGTCACGTCTTCAGGTCGATGTCACATTGTCAGTGACAGTAGGGCCTAGCCACTAGTGAATATCCAAGCCTTCAGTATCTTGTGACAGTCTAGATAGACTCTACTTCTAAGGCAAAAAAAAAAAATAAGGTTTGGTTCCGGTAACCCGACCGACCTCAGGCTCAGCTAAAGAGGGCCAACCTCAGAATTTATTGAAGATTTTTTCAATTTTTTTCGAAAAGATTTTTCGAAGATTCTCCTCCAAAAATGGTTATTTTACATGTATGCACATATTTTCCAATGGTTTTCTAATATCCCATACTAGCATGCAGGTAATGAACATTTCTAACACCCACCGTGAAAAATCCAGGAAATATCTAATGACCATAGACAAAGAAAAGAAGAAAAAATTGAAAAAAAATCTGACCTACCGACCTCAACTTTTTGGACCATGTTACTGGAAACAAACCTTTTTTTTGGCCTAATCTAAGATACTAGAGTTTAACAGTTTTCAGGACGAATCTACTATAAACTTAGACTAACTGTCAGTGTGACCCCCTGAGAAGTAATACTTCATGGAAAGCTGAAGTGAAGGCATTACCTCAATGTCAATTGTGATTGAGATCGCCACCATTGGAGCCATAAAATTGAAATGTCATGTGTATTGCAAATTGATTATGGTTTACTTTATGTACCGATACGGCGATAGCTTGGATAGGCCGAGATATTATAATTAAAACTTTGGCTGACATTACAATTGATATTTGAGATATCATAAAGATTGTGGGATGGAAATGCATCGCTTGCATGGTACAGTATGGCTTATATCATCCATGACTAGATCTAGATCAGATTTAATAGTTGGACTTTTCTGGCTTTTCTGACATCACATAATGTGACATACATGTTTAGTCCTACTTGAGCCAGTCATCAGTACACTGATCCAATATGATGACAGATTCAGACCCCAACATTAGCAACAATGATGTGGCCCTTTAGGCCTAAAAAAAAAATAATAAAGAGTGTGATTAGTACTATACCGAGGTTGTGGAGTCTCTAATGAGCGCAGAGCCCAGCCATTGCTGAAGCTGGTCACCAGCGGTTATCAATGATAACATTTATCAGATGGGTATCATCTGCCCCTGACAGAAGGTGAGCCAACAGTTTGCAATAAAGGCATGATGGTGTGCAATAAATAACAAAACAAAAATGAGATGTCCCTTATACACAGAAGATTACGATTATTGGGCTTACTTAATTGGCTGATATTTGTATACACGGTACTTGTTTAGCAGACAACCATGGGCTACCACCATAACCTCCTGCTTAAAGGGGGGATCAAGACTTTCATTTGATATTTTACAATCCCCCTAAGTCATAACATGGCATAGGGGGGTCGGGGGGATGGGTTTAGCTACTTATGACTTCTTTGAATTTTCAAAATCCATTAAGTATGAATTAGTTATGAATTTTTCATATTTTTGGCAATATTCTAAAACTCTAGGTGCGTCTTATATGAGGAATGCGCCTTATACGTGGGAGATTACGGTAGTATCATCTCTGCATGCCTTGCCCCATGTACACCATGTATAGCACACACAGCGTGAGGTCATACACTCTGTCTATGTATGGGGGAACAAAGTACAACCAGAATTACATTTACATCTATCTACATGCCGATGGACGCCTGGAGGCGGGGGGGGGGGGTGGAACTACAAGAACACTGTACATGTGTATGCCGTCCTGTATATCATGTATCTAGTCCAACCCCAACTGCCATCAACTCTTTGAGGACTGCTTGATGCTTCCAGTCTGGCAGATATCTACACAACATATTACACAGAACTAACCCCACCCCGTGTTGAATTGAGTGGTCCAGACCCATGTCATACCTTAAGCCCAGGATCCACTTACTATGCGGAAGACGGCATTTCTTGTCGCGAGTGAGGAAAAGCACCAAAAGTTGCAGCATTAGATCCACTGCTTCGACAGAGTCAATATGACAAGCAACATCCGAAAAGATTTTTTTTTTTAAAATCGACAACTTTTATTGATATGTAAGTCAGCTCTCGGATGATTTGTCGGACATAGCCATTCACAACGGGAAACACACTTATGGATCCTGGGCTTTATTACTGCATCTTAGACCTGTCGACAAAGAGGCGTAATGCACTATGCAGACCTTAAAGGGACCTTCTGCTACTTCTATCAGTATCAGGCCTGCTGCCACCCACATCATATACTGAGGATAGGAGACTGAGTGTAATCTTGGGCGTAACCCTGACAGTGTCAGAATAAGAAACATGTTCTCTACATGTAACATTTCTATAACCACAGGGCTGTGGTATACGTATTACCGGTAGTTTATCTTTGACTAATACGTATACCAGGGCTGGGAGTCCTCAGAGTTTTCCTTGATTTCAGGAATTTTCAAGTTCCCAAGACTAATTCATTCATTTACAAAACCTATATATGTAGGAGATTCTAATTAAACATTTCAGTATTTTTTTTTGGTGCTCAGTGACTTCCATTCCCCTTATACTTACAACTGTTCTTTGACCTTACACACAGTTATGTGTGGGTAACCATGACTAGAATGTCCCTGAATATGTTTGAAAAAAACTTTTATTGGATGGAGTCCACCCTCTCATTAGCATCACTCAAACAAGACCAATGTTATACATATCTGTACATACAAAGCAGTCATTCCAATATCCATAGTCTGCAACCCTCCAACAGTAGACACATGTCAGACATCTAGGGTTTATGGCTACAATTCTGTGTCTGGTATTTTAGTACCAGGTGCCCCTCGGCCCCTCCCCAGGTCATAAATGTGTGTGTGTGTGTGTGTGTGTGGGGGGGGGGGTTGCTCTGTCTAATTAATCTCAATAGGTTAGGGGCGGGGGTTGATATTGGGAGGTGATGATAATGTAAACCCCCCCCCCCCCCCAACCATCCCCCCTGACACACCCACAAGACACCTGCTACTCCTCATAACAATAATGTTTAGCCTTGGTAATTAACCCTTTAATGGTTGAACACTGTTTTTTTTTCATATTAAATAGCCTGGATGTGGTCCAAGGGGAATCCCCCACCAGAGATACATTCATTTATGCCTCCTTGCCTTCCAGCCAGATTTGTACATTCCCAAAGGCAAAGGTGAATAAAGATGATACAAACCTACCGTGGAATGCTGGAGAATTACTCGCAAGCTTTGAATTAGTGCTTCATGACTACAATATAACACAAAGCTTAATTTAAGGCATTACTCTGACTGTAAATGGTTTGATGATTACACAGCACCTGTCATGTATGTAGACTGTTGGATTAACTGCCCTTCAAATTGATCAGTTTTACTGTTATGCCATATACCGTGTTATACCTGTCAATAAAAGTCGAAGCACTTTATTAGGCTTTTTGCCACAAAAAGAATATTCAGATTTCTGTTAAAGAGTCGATAGGGATAGATTAATTGTGTTACTATTGTGCATAAATACAGGTACAAAGGTATGTTTGTATATTATAACAAGACCCCCGATCATTATATATAAAGTTGTGATGATGCCAGGATCATTTAGATAGATGTATGTAGGACAAATTCCCAGGGCAAAACAAGACCTAATTCCACCACACAGAGACCTGTAGTATATGTACCGGTAAATAGGGTAGTCAGTTACTGTTATCACGGCTCTAAATAGACTCTATAGTGGACTATTGTAGCTAAGGGTATTTATTTTTACACGTGGCTCTAAAATAGAAGGGAACTGTCTGACTTTTCTAAATATTATTTAGGGGCATGTCCCCAAACTCTCTCAAACATTTGATTCAAAGTGCTTTACTTGTGATATTTTAATCGCCAACACACCGCATTTGTGGCGCAAAAAGCACAGTGCTCCCGACACACTTACGGACGTGTAATTCACCAGCACTGCATCGGTGCATCACAATGACAACTTTAATAAACCCGGCCTATAGTATCAGTATGGTAGGCGAATGCAGCCATGGCGAGTTACTCGCCAGGGATGCATCATGAACATCAAAGTTTATACATTTAGATTGTAGTGCACTGACTGTATAGTCTATAAGGGTTGGAATAGTGGAAACTAGCACAAGCCCTGGGTCCCTACCATTTTATCAGAGTCAAACAGGAAACGGGCCCATAATTACAGCACTGGCAAGCTGCCTTTTTTTACCATTTCACCAAATGCCAGGCTACTGTTTTGTTTGTAGTCATTATCGTGACCCCCATCACTTTCCCATAACCTTCAACTATTTTCCCACGTTGGGAGATGTTTGGTGCTTTTAGATAATAGTTTTGTGTTAATGGCAAATATCATAATGTGTACTTAAAATTAGATAGATATACACAATCTTGTAATACACTTAGTCCTGGTTCTATGTTCCTCAATTCCGGTAACTATCATACCCGTGAATTTACATGTATATGGCCTCAATTGCGTACAAGCCGCGCCCTGACTTTGAGAGAAACCCGGAGAGACCTATAATCTGAATTTTGGGCTTGGGAATAAGTTTAGCACAGCTCAATACCAAATACCTTCGTATGATTAGCTACATCCTGACTTTGGAATATTCCTGTAGGAGCCAATAGCCTCTGGCTGAGGCTTATCATCATGTGGGAATATACAGAGTATTAATTCTTACAGCACCACTGCATTCATCTAGGCCTGGGTTTTAGATAATATATGCGCCAGTCTTGGGTGAAGTGGTTTATTAGACAAAATTGAATCTTTGACCTTTACTAATGTTTCACATTAAACTTTAATAATGAGATAAACCCCTATATTTTTCCCAGCTGACACAGGTCTATTATCCCACATGTTGTGGCTATAAATAGACTGTATGCGGCTGTGTGCAGTGAGGCGTGACGGTGTGCAGTCATGTGTGACGGTCATTGATTAGCTCCATGTCCTCAATATGCCTACCTTACACCATCAGGTCATGTTTTATTTACAAACACTGTTAAATATCATGGGGTCAGGTTAACTCATGTTAAGAGAAGAGTAAGTCAGGCTGAGATAATTGCTTGTCACTGGGTCAACTTTATGATGTTGTCTTACTTCATAAGATTTCTTACAGAGAGTTAAAGACAAATAGAGAAATACAATAAAGATAGCCATCCCAGTTGCGATATATGAAATGTCTAACCACATACTGAATCTTGGAGCATGGCACTGGTAAATAAAATAAAACTGTACTTCATAGTTCATCCCAGCCCCAGCAACTACAGAGCTCCTCTGCTTCTCCATTATGTTGTACCCAACTCAGTACAAAAACTATTGCTATATTGGGTCATAAAACTTGTACAGGCTTCCTGGAAATGTTTTACAACTTATCTTCTCATATTTAGGTTCACCACAACCCACTTAGATTCAGGATGGTCCAGTGCAGACTAGTCTTACTGAGGTTAACCCTTTAGTGACATGTCATGATGCATGAATGCAGTCCTGGTGAGTAACTCGCCAGTGCTACAATCGTGTATCTAATTAACCTAGTTGGGGTTTTACACCCCTGAATGGTTGACATGATGACACACTTCAGTATCATCACGTTAAACCCCATTTATAAGCTGTAACCTGGGTTTGGAACCATCCTATGGTGATGAAATGAGTCGCGGCTTATACCCAGGGTTTTACGGTACTATCAAGCATAAGGCTTACCTTTGGGTCCTCAAATAGCCATTAAATAGTCACACCCAATATAATACCCATCATAGAGCTGTAGACATAGCGGACATTGCATTCTCTGGCTGGGTGGGAGATCCTAGATATATAATTCATGGATGCTATAATAAATTGATCCAATAATGGCCTAAGACTGAGTGCTATGTGTGTGATCCTGTGTGTTCTATATTACCATTACATGTAGGCGTCTCTCTGTAGGAATTTATTGTTTTGTCCCACTTTTATGGTCCTCCTTGGGGGAAACAAATCTCTATCATGGAAAGTATAGACAAGCCATAGGCATAATTCTTGACACTCATACCATAATCTCCCAAATCTGATTCCTACTGCGCCCTATACGTTGTAGAATCATCCCGATCTCAGGATGCGCCATATAGTTGGGGCACTTCTGAACAATAGGCCTACTAAGATTAAAAAATCAAGACCCAGTGCCACCTGCGCCTAATGTCTTATGTGCCTGTATACGGGAGGCCAATGAATGTATATGTAATAGTGTCGGGTATACAAGTTATAATGTCAACATAGTTAATAAGTCCTTATTAATATCAGGTAGAAATTAGCCACTTCTTCTACCCTGTAGACAGGACTACTGAACAATGCATAAATGCGCGGTTTGACGAGTACCTCGGCAGGGCTTATCCATGTATCTATACCATGCCAAGCAGAAGATTGATACTCCTGTGAGGGTCGGAGTGATGCACCAATGAAGTGCCGCTGAATGTTTGCCAGTACTGCATCAGTGCATCATGATGAAGAATATGAACCTGAAGGCATCATGCTGTCCTTGAATATTGGTGCCCATAAATGGTTACTGGACCACATCTTGTGCAAAGGTTAAACTATAATACCCATAGTAGTGTGGGGCCTGTTTTATTATACCTGTTACTCATGTCTGCTGATACAACAATGATATAACCCTGATGTAATGGACTGCAACACTATAAATGATGAGGTCTCTATGTTAAGTCATCCTGATCTGAGCCCCATTAACTAATCGTATTGTAACGCCAATTACTGATGAAATTTTCAAATGCGCTACGGTTCATGTTGTCATGTGCCTGCCTATTTTGTCACATCATTTCCAGCTTAAATTTGATCAGTGCAATCAAGGTTTTTTTTTGTTTCTTTTTCTCCAATTCTGGCTAATATCATTTCCCTACACTATGACTATATGAGGCCCAGCTTAGGATAGACTTTTGTTCCTGCGAGACACAAATTTATCGACTCTTGCTGATTCCAGGAATAGGTGGTCTTAGAGAGTTGCCCTTGAGGATTTCCAAACCTCTCAAAGATCAGTGGGAAGGCTCAGTGAAAAAGATAAAAGATAAAATGAGAATCATGACAAACCACTAACAGCTCCGCAGCGATCCCCTCAACATGGCCTAAGACTGAGTGCCATGTGTGTGATCCTGTGTGTGCTATACATTTGTATTACCATTACAACATGTAGGCGTCTCTCTGTAGGAATTTATTGTTTTGTCCCACGTTTATGGTACTCCTTGGGGGAAACAAATCTCTATCATGGAAAGCATAGACAGGCCATAGGCACGATTCTTGACACTCATACCATAATCTCCCAAATCTGATTCCTACTGCGGTCTATACATTGCAGAATCATCCCAATCTCAGGGTGCACCATAAAGTTGCGGTACTTCTGAACAATAGGCCTTGTAAGATTAAAAAATCAAGACCCAGTGCCACCTGCGCCTAATGTCTTATGTGCCCGTATACGGGATCGGATCCCGTATACGGCGTATACGGGATCCTTATCCTACGTATAGGGCACACAGGATTACTTAGTACGAAACTAGCAATTTTCAGGCCTTAATAGGTGTGGTTCATAGAATTTAAGCTGGGGTGTTACTTATACAACATAGAGAAACAAAGGACAATTTCCTTTTTTTTTCAGCTACATATCTGGACTCTACATTGAGTATCTGTGGGGCTATTACAGAATAAACTCTCACACCCCTTCTTGTCCCATCCATCATCTCACTCCAGCAGGCATTAAATGGGCAGTGCCTCCTCCAGAAGGGCACCCAGTAGTGACCCACCTCACCCAGTGACAGGGGTGCTACCCGGTAATACTCCTGGTACTACCTAGTGTTAGCATGGATCAATAACTTCTGGCACATGTCAGCAGAAGCTGTGTAGTGGTAGAACTGTGAATGGGGGCCTAGTGCCATTTGTCACATTAAAAATACAGGATACTGGTGGGCATTTGGTGGTTGGATGTTGGGAGGTGTGGTCAGGGTAAGAGAGCCTACATGTATAGCTATTTAACCCATTGTAGGCTGGTAATGCATTCATGTGTCAGGCCCATGGGTCATCGTGATGCATGAACGCAGTCCTTGCGCATGACTCGCCAGGGCTACGTTTATTGTAATACCGTATTCTCCCGCGTAGAAGATGCGCTGCACGTATAGGACGCACCCCAAACTCAGCAGAAGCATTTTCACGTATAAGACGCACCTCTTAGGGCTCAATTTTGTAAATTCAGTACATTTCTATAGTAAAATTACCCCTCGTATAAGACGCACCCCCAATTTCAGTACATCCTATAAGACCCCCCAGCATTTTGTTTGGCGTAGAGGACGCGTCTTATACGCGGGAGTTTACGGTACCTTCCATACATGCAACAATGAATCTGAGGCCTACTGCGCCTTGGGACTTACCAAACCTAATAGGGATGTGCCTTATACGCGAGTTATCTATCTTATGATCCAACGATCGTTGAAGGATCAGAAGTGTGCAGTGAAGCAGTGCTGGGAGTTTATTACCTGGTGACTGGCTCATAAATGAAAGTATAGTAGAAAGTAATACCTCATATTGACAAACAACCTGTGGTAGTATTTTGTCATTAGAGTACTACTGCGGCTCATACGATAACCAGATGTTTAAATTGCGGCTTATAGGAGGTCAGGGTGAGGCTTACATGAGGGGTTTTGACACCATAGACCGGTACTAAACTGCCCATTTTGAAGTCACAGATGCAGTTTACGGCTTATCCGCAAACTCAGGGTGCAGCTTATACGAGGGAATTTACGATAGTTAATATAATAGAGCACTTAAGTATTATCGGCATCAGTGATTTGACATTGGATTTTAGGGTAGTGAGGGAATGTGGGTGGCACACTGTGACACACCTGCCTTATCACGTTATCAGGTCAAACTGGAACTGTCTGATAAGGAGGTGGTACAGGAATGTGAAATATGGGTCATGTGTGATTAAGATAATTTCTTCTTATCCATTTTGTTAAGCAAATGGAAATAATGAACTGATGAAAAAAGAAAAAAAGAAACAGACTCACAATGAAGGAATGAATTTGATAAAAAAGGTACATGTACATGGAACATGATGAGAGGTCTCTCCATGATATTGAAGTATGTCTAGCCTATCTTTATAGGATGTAAGGGAACCCTTGCCACATTACTATCAGTAGGGATAGGGGCCCCAAACTTATCCACCATATATTTGGACCAGGCCAATCGATTGGCCCCACAGGCCTGTCAAAAGGACTCAAGCTGTCAGGAGGGCCGAAAGCAGTGTCTGAATTTACTGTTTTGGTGTGAACGGCTTGCCATAGCCTCAGCACCCTCATCAGACCACTAAGGGTGTCGCCTGTCACTACCCCCCCTCCGTCAGCATCATACAGTGACCTAGTAGTGTCCTAGATACACGTCTTGTTCTCATCATGAAGGTCATCCCAGACACAAAGGGTGGATACACTAGTGTTTTGGACAACCTTCTTCTGTCTTATAGATCTATAGAAGCCCCATATCGACTCAATGGTTGTACTTACTGCTAGTCTTACTGAAGATGGACTTAATTCTCATCATGGGTCCATATGGTGTTAAAGACAGTGCAATGCCTCAAACTTACCTGCAATTTTATCTTTTCTTTTTAAAATGAGATTTCTATATTGAAATGTATCAATTTCCTGAGAAAATTGGGTCTGATTTACCCACGCAGGTGTTTGGTTCAACCAAGGAAGGGTAACTGATTACATATGGGAGAAATCGAGATGGGATTGAAATAAAAAAGGGGGTGTGTCAGAGGGACACACCCAATAAAAAACTGTGTCTTCACTCAAGTTCAATTTCACTGTCTTAGTACAGTACCAGTCGTTACAGCTGACCCTGTGTATGTACCAAGAATAAATGCTGTACTACCTTATGTACCGTAATCTCCTGTGTATAAGGCGCGTCTTATAGGCCAAACAAAATGCTCCTGGGTCTTATACGTGGGAGGTAAATTGCCTTGAGTTTGGGGTGCGCCTTATAGGGGGGAGTATTTTTTACTATAGAACAGTACTAAACTAACAAAAATCTGCCCTCAGAGGTGCGCCTTATACGTTATAACAGACCTCCCTGAGTTGGGGGTGCGCTTTATAGGCGAGTTGCACCTTATATGCGAGAGATTACGGTATAAGGCGCACCCTGAGGTGAAGAAAATTACCGGTACATGACTTGATGGGGCACAATGCCGCTTATGTGCGAGGCACTGTCTCACCAAAGGTGAACAGGGCTCGACAAATCAGTTTGGAATCATTGTGTTCACTGGACACAAAGGCAAATCAAAGTTGTGTCCAGCAGGTTAAATGGTGTGCCTCTGCCATTTAGGTCAATGTAAAACCCTGGCTTGGCAGCTGTGTCCACTGGAAACAACTTGAAAAATAAGATGTGTCCAGAGAAATAATTTTGTGTGAGAGAGGGTTTTGTCACTTAGTCAAGGATCCAGGATTGGCTCAGGTTTTAATAGTACTGTAGACATATCTGTTGGGCTTCCCTAGCCCACTCAAAAGGGTCTACTTCTCCTCTTCCCTATCCCCTCGGGCTTCCCTATCCCACTTAAAAGGGTCTATTTCTCATCTTTCCTATCCCCTCAGGATGTGTGTGGTGCACATATGCGCGGGCACTGACACATTCCTCTGTGAAATTGTGTAATATCGTTCTCGCCATGAATATGACCTTAGCTGTCGAAATGGCATTAAACATCTATTACTCACTCACTCAGACATATCTGAGTTTATTTTGGTTTAGCCCTGGGAGGGGGGGGGGGGTGTTTAATTGTAGACATTGTGAGGTAAACCTGGTCAATCTCTGAGTATTTATATACTTTTAACCCATCAAGGACCGCACATCACCTCATTGACTCAAGATCCATGCCCAGTTGTTGTCATAATGCACCAATGCAGTGCTGGAGAGTCTTTATCGCCAGTACTGCATTGGTGCATCATGACGACCAAAGGACACAGTGCCATGCAAAGGGAAAGGAATTGAAGTCATCATACATTCCCCTAAATTCAGGGGGTTTCAAGACACAAAGACGTATACATTGCTATAAAAAAAACATGTATTTTATAATAGGTTCTAATTTAGAGTTTCAGCAATATTTCTGCTCAAGTCACTTTGAGCCCTGACGGGTTCAGGGTTCTCCTCACACTGCAATGATACCGGCGGGCCGCCGGCGTAATTTTTACTACCGCCGGTGTCAAATAACCCCAGAATCGCCGCCGGTGTCATTTTAGCTCTCTGTAGGTTTTTGAATTTTGAAAATCCAGCAATTAGAACCAAAGTTATGCCCCTTTTAGCACTTTTTCTGGGTCAGAATATGTAATTTCTTGTGAAAAGGATGGGCAAATCTCCTAATATGAATATCTTAACCACCATTTATCACTATAATGGGCATCAAATCCATAATTATTATATTGAAAGTTTGCATAACGATTTTCGTACATCGTCTCGCTCGGGGTTTACGGTGTGAGTTTTGAATCTGCGGAGAACCCTGGGGTTAAACCCCCAGGTTATGTCTAGTGTGTAGAGTATGTGCAAGATAGGTATGTGTATGTACATGTGTTGGCAGCCAGGGAATGTGGTGGGGAGGGGGTGAAGACGGTTAGTAGGGGGTCCTCTTTGAGTACCAGAGTTTATAAATAATCATGTAATAACAGCGTGAGGTATGTTCATGGTGCAACTTGTTTAGGTTGTACAGTTTAATGATAAGATCTCCCCTGGTAACAAATGCCATGGTCAATAGCATTAACCATTTACAAGTGTTGTTATAATATTTTTAAGCAATTTTATGATGGTGATAATATTAGATGTGGGCACATGTAATAGCAACCATACAGTTCTGTACACATGAAGGTTATTTGTTGCCGATGTTAGCATTTAATAGTGATGATATAAAGTAGCAACTTTCAGGCCTTGTTAGCGGGTTTATAGCAATGTAAATATGCTCTAGTCAGGCCACACTTTTTTTTATTGTTTGAGTCACGGGCACCCAAAATGAAAACTCCGGGACGGAGGTTGAAATAAAAGAAATAAACAATGAAATAAAACCTACAATCGCAGCATTTCAACTGTTCCCTTCTGTAACTTATGAGATGGTCTACGGTTTTGGTTGTACCTCAAATGACAATTACTTGGGTTGATTTTTGATGTTGTACATTTAGATGTAGGGAATTTAAATTTCTGTGATTTAATTAATGCCTATGACACCAGATTAAATGCATTTCTGACATGATTAGCTTCATTTTGATACCAAATACACCCACCTTATCTGTGAAAGGTGTTTAAGATTAGCTAGCCTAGGGGATGTTGGGGGAAATAACAAAAGTTGATTTTTCAACTATCATTTTTATTCTGGTTTTTGACCTATGCAAGGCGGGCGGGCCCGTAACCCAAACAATAAAAAAAAGTCTGGCCTCATGGACATTATAAGAGAAAGTGAAAATAGCAGTTCCCACAATAGGAGGCATTGTAGTAAGCCCCAAAGAGGGTCAATCTCTCTTTAAAATGTCAATGCCCAGAGGGGGGATTAACCCATTATAAAGGTTTAAGGGGTTTACCCCTGTTCCCTTTAAGTACAACATGTATATGTGATTTATCAAAGATTTACCATTATCTCCTGTCTATAAGGTGTATCTTTAATATATGTATGAATCTGAGGCCTCATGCGCTGTGTAGAATTATCCCAAATTGAAACTACCGTAATCTCCCGCGTATAAGACGCGTCCTCTACGCCAAACAAAATGCTGGGGAGTCTTATAGGATGTGCTGAAATTGGGGGTGCGTCTTATACGAGGGGTAATTTTACTATAGAAATGTACTGAATTTACAAAATTGGTACCTACCGTAATCTCCCGCGTATAAGGCGCGTCTTATACGGGGGGTTTTAGTTCTCATTGGATCCACAAGGGGGACACCAAGACCTTTCTTTTGATATCTTACATGCCCCCTTGGTCAAAATAGGACAAAATGGGGCCCAGGAGGGCCCAAGGTGGCCCAAGCTACCCATAGGTTTTTGAATTTTGAAAATTCATTCAGTAGAACCAAAGTTATGAATTTTTCATTTTTTTGAGAATTTTCCAAAACTCTAGGTGTGTCTTATACGCGGGCTGCGCCTTATACGTGGGAGATTACGGTAAGAGGTGCGTCTTATACGCGAAAATGCATGTGCTGAGTTTGGGGTGCGTCTTATACGCGCAGCGCGTCTTCTACGCGGGAGATTACGGTAGGTCAGTACTACAGTGTTATCTACATGATAAGTGTCAGATACACAGGAAGCACTTTTTTTATTAGGCCTGTACTGATTGGCATAAGGGACCCTAGTTCTTAAAGGGTGAGATCTCTCCTCTCCCTTCACCCTTCCCCCTTACACTAGCAATGAGAACGCGATTTTAAATAAACAAGCTACCTCTGATCAGATTGATTTCATTGGTAGAGTTAATCTTGAGGATTAACATACTTTTTGAATTTTTCAAAAATTCAAAATATTTCCAGAGTAATTGAATATATTAATGCATCCATCTCTAATAGAAATATGTCAGATTTGAGATAGATGTCTATGGAGTTATAACATAGGGGGCTTACTGCCCCATGGACTAAGAAAATAACCCTTCTCCTGCCATCTGTCCTCCAGGGGAGAGGGGATTACAGCATGGTCACGGCCTTCCCCCCTCCATCCTCAGTCAGTGTGGCTACTCCAGACCCTGTCCCCTAACTTTTACTTCAAAATTACTGACCATTTTTCACTAAGCCACAGATGTTGACTTCATTTATATCAATAAATTCAACCAAATGAACATGTTTCTACTCCTCTAATTTCAACAATTAAAATGGTGCTTAGAGTATTTTTCTAACTTAGATAGTTTGTAATCGGCATCACATCAAACTTTTCACTACCACGAATTGTAAACTTCTAATCTGAATATAGAGATGCTCTATATACTGTCATGTAGGGCTGGATGTACTCTATGACACTGTACACAACCCCATTAGCTAATCCCCCTTCAAGAGGTCAACATTTGTTGTGAAAGACACAGGGGTTGTGATGGCAGTGGTCCATGGCAAGGGACAGGGAGTAACAAGAGCTGAACATACACCCCTCCACTTCCACACCCCTGTTTGTCCCCTTAATCATTGCACATGTACAAACAAATTTGCCCTGTGATAAAATAACTATTTCTGTCTAATATACAGTTTAGAGCAAGAAAATCCATGCAGGGGTTGTGGAGGTATAGGACAGTAGAGAGAGGGAGGTGAGGGGGCTGTGTACGGCAGCTGGTTGTAGTGGAAATGTTCGCCACCTCCTGCACGGCCCCTCTCGCCTTGCTACTTACACTTCCCAATAGTTACTGCACAATGTTATGTCATAGGCAAGCCAACAATGGCACTTGACCGAGTATCACTTGTATGAGGACTGTAAAACCTCTGATACTGTTATTCCCTTTGAAAGTTTACATGTTGCTAGTGTATAGTGAACAAAAGATTTACAACCTATTAAGTACAGTTACACGCAGTTTGACATGGATACATGCTGGTCCCCCAGGATCATAGGCCACCCCTATGTAATACACCCCTGGTCATTGTGATACATGTAGTACCCGTATAACCCTTGAATCACTGCATGATACTGTGACGCTTCATGTTGATACATGTATGCGACATGGGCGAAAAAAAAAAATTGCTAGTGCTGCATCGATGCATCAGGCTGACCTTTTGGAAATGTATCAAACCCATGCCGTTAGTATGGTAATAACTCACGTATAACATTCATCTCATAGATTCGGTCATTCATAGATACGGTCACTGCTGTGTCAGGCAAGCAGCATATAAATACCTGTCCAAACAGAAAAGAAAGGACTTAATCTCCGAGAAACCTTGAATGTCTGAGTTCCTTGATGGCCCCCAGACGTAAAACTAAACAAACAAACAAACACGTATAACGCACACCACATGTATGTATGGTGCACCGCCAACTTGAGCTATAAAGCGCATCTAGGGCTAGTATATATAGATTTTGAGCACTTTAACTACCGTAAACTCCCGCGTATAAGACACGTCCTCTAGGCCAAACAAAATGCTGGTGCGTCTTATAGCATACTCTCAAGTTGGGGGTGCGTCTTATACGAGGGGTAATTTTACTATAGAACAGTACTGGATTGACAAAAATCACCCTTAAAATGTGCGTCTTATACGTGAAAATGCATGTGCTAAGTTTGGGGTGCGTCATATACGCGCAGTGCGTCTTCTACGCGGGAGATTGCAGTAGCATTGTTCTATAGTATAATCTCCCTGCATATAAGGCGCACCCCCAGCTTTTGCTGATGAGGTGCACTAGGGCTTCATCCTCGCTTATAAGTTGCACCTTTCACACAAGGTATTATGATATGATGCATGAATGCAGCCTTGGCGGGTTATTCACACAATCACACTGATAGAAAGCGACAGTGCATCAAAGCACCATGCGGTCAGTATAGGGTTAACCCTCATCATTATCATTGGCCCATTACCATAAACCACTACAATAGGTGTTAACCCATTATCTACTATCTACTCCACCGGCCCCTCCAGCCTCCCTGTACCCTTACATAACATGAGGGGAGGAGGACAAATCGGATTTAGCCCCGAAGCCTATTACAGAGACATGGGGATGAGGGAATTTGAGGATGGATGTGTACATGGTAGTGGGAGGGGATGATGTTAGGGAACGTTCAACAATTATCTCACCGGTATTTAGGCATTTTTCAGGACCCACCCACCCCCTTGTCACTGTTTTTGTATAGAACATATAGTGGAACCCAAAGACCCCCACCCCCTAAGCAGTGACGTAATTCTTGAACGTTCCCTTATGTAGGTCTATTTAGCATCTTTAGTTAAGCCCTTCAGGTTGGATAGTATTTAAATCGCCTTTGATCGTCATGATACATGAATATATAGCCCCGTGGAGTAAAGCGCCAGGGCGATCCAATTGAATCAATCAGGTTTCGACATGGTTTGTTGAAGCGGTTTCAGCTGAGGCTGCATTGGCGTATCATGATGGCAAATAAACCTGGATCTTGAGACATTATGTGCATCTTAAAGGGCTCATGGCATTAGTCATGTTATTGTCGTGGTCTTTAAAGGGCTCATGACAGTTATCCCCCGAGCAGACAGATCCCTGTATGTAGTGGTATCAGAGTGTCTGAGCCCACTTGTGGACATTATTTATAAAGGGATCAGGTACTGTAAGGGGATAGACAGAATCTATCTGTATAAGGGACAGTTTGGGTGCACAAGATGAGACTGGGATTTCGTGATATTAGTCTGAGGATGCTTAATATTATTTGTCAATCAGTGTATGCCACTTCCTCATATCTTAGGCAGTTATTGATTATCTCGGGGTTTTATTGATTTTTTTTTTGATTTTTTTTTTTATTTAATCATACAGGCATTTTCAGGTCATGGGCTTCCCTAGCCCACTTAAAAGGGTCTATATCTCATCTTTCCTATCTCCTCGGTTGTGTGTGGTGCACATATGTGCGGGCACTGACACATTCCCCTGTGAAATTGTGTAATGTAATATGACCTTAGTTGTCGAAATGGTGTTAAACATCTATTACTCACTCACTCATTTTCAGGTCATACTTTAAAAATATTTCAATCAATGGAGACCTTTAACACCCTTTTTTTCAAAGATAATGTAAAGAAGCATAGTGCATCATCTCAATGTTGTAAGATTTTAGGTGCCCTCAAAATCACAAAAAAAAAACAACACCACAAAAAACAACAACAGCAAAAACAAACCCTGTATTTTAGTACAAAGGTCACAAGTCAGAAAATATAGCTTTCCCTATACGGTATGTCTTTAAAGGACAGGTTGTTTCTGTGAAACTAGGTCGACCTGTGTAGGTGGGTGTGTGGGAGTGTGCCTGTGTGTCTAGTAGGTGGATGGAGGGGGGGGGGTGGTTAGTTGATGGGAGGAGTCAGAGACTGGGAATGAGGCTGAAATCAATGCCTTTTGAAGTTTGATCTTTGGGCACCATATAGCCAGGTAATCAATACCCAGAATGCACTTTGTGAGTGACTAGGACTGAGTCAGACACCAACAACAAATGGACATTTTAACCCTTTAAGGGCCGCTGATGCAGGAGTGCATCATGCCTATTGGTCGTCATGATGCACGAGTAAAGTGCTGGCCAGTACCCTCCTGAAAGTTTGTCAACTCGATAGAGTTACCGTAAATCCCTGGTCATAAGCCGGATTTTTTTTTCTATTTTGGGCCCAAACCGGCTTCTAAATTTTTCCCAAAGCCCGCCCCCCCCCGGCTTATGACCGTTTTTTTTTTTACTATAGAATAAAGAGAAAATGGTAAAGATTTGACCCAAAAACCGGCTTTTATTTTTTTCCTGAACTCACCCCCCGGCTTATGACCGGGGCCGGCTTATGACCGTGGATTTACGGTATTCACTTTGTCACTCATACACTCAGGTACACTCCCCAGGGCTACATTGATGCATCATGCCGACCAATTGGCACGATGCATCAATATATCCGCTGTACTGAATTAAGGTGAATTGTACTCAAAGGGTAAAAAATCCAACCCCACCGACCGTGTATATAGGATGGTTCATTGGGGTACCTAGAACTGGTGAGACTGTTAAACATGGGAAATATCACCAGTGTGTGTGATTGACAGACTCTAGGTGTGGATGGGGTTCCTGGAACTTTTGTGTAGTACATCACAAAGTATCATCTTGTTTGATTAGGAGGATAGAGTGGGAGGTTCTCAGCCTCAGACTAGGTACCAACTGTAGTTATCGACCCCAAAGATATTGATACCTCAAAGGGGAAGCTGTTAATTGAATGACAGTTTACAATCAGGGGGTTTAGATACCCGTAATAATTTAAAATACTAAGTGGTATATGTCACACAAAATCAGACACGGTCAAAATACATTTAAACTGTAGGTCTTTTATTACAATAATGATGTAGACATCAATGGTACAGTGACTCAGCCACACACGGGTGTGGTACTCCTAGTGTGGGACAGATGATGTGTTAGAGGATCCAACCACAATAATGACGTGACGTCAGTGACATGATGCTCTCTGACCTAGTGTCCTCCCCCACCTATATACCTACATAACTACATGTATATGGAACATACAAGGTGTGCTTAAAAGGCCAATATTGAAAAGAAGCACTAATAATCCTAGATACCGGGGTACAATAAAAGCTGTCCAAATAAGGCTGAAAGGTGCCATAGTATAAGACGTGATCATCCTTGAATCACTCATCTGGGAATAAAACCTAATTTAGACGATACCAAGGGGGTGAAGGTGTGTAGGATGAAAAAAAACAAAATCTCCCGCCATTAAAGTTAAGACAATACACACGATAAAGTTTTTACGTCATTGACAAAACAGTAACCGAGAATTTTATATCCTGAAGTACTGTATAGTCTCGTGACGTTTATCAGTGACGTAGTAGACTGAGAGGAGACGCTCCCTTACATGTTGGTACTTCCTGTTACCGCTAATACCACTCACTGATAACCCAGATCTCACAGTCATTTCCGGTGCCGACCGGAAGTGTACAGGAATACAAGGAGGAATTCCCCGTCACCCACCTTCTGTTTGCTATACTGAAGGAGTGGTTATAGTTTTACTACAGAGGCTTAGGAAGCAAATCTACATTGCGGGGGCCCAGCGAGGGCCCCATCGAGACCACCTTGAATTGTCAGCTGAAGTGTGATGACATCTAAACATATAATGGTAAAGGTGAACGATGAGAAGTTTGAGCTGACCGTTTCTTCACGAGCGTGTCCTGCCCAGGCAGGACACGCAAGTGAAGAAACAGGAAGCTCAAACTGATCAGAGTTCATCTTTACATTTATGTCAAGGTGTCTGGGTTGATAATTAATCGATATTTCATCAATATAATCCATAATTAACTCCTATTTACCCATCTTCATCATGAAATGCTGACCGCCGCCATTTTGGATGTTTACATTTCAAAAATGCTGCGCATGCGCAATAGACCTATGACGTCATCGTGTGGATTTGGCGCTGGTTATTTAACGCAGGGGTGCAATACGGGGGTTTAGTGCATTGTCAATGGAGCATCGATATTCACCTTGACATAAGTATATAGTATTTACATAGAAAAGTAATATTTGGTGAATTTTGGATCTGACTTTAGGCTCAGACCCCACTTGCCCTATCCCATCACCATATAAATCTAATTTAAGGTGCAAAGTTTTAGCTTTTTGTCCGTTTTGTGTATGAGTTCTTTGTAAATTTGGGGGGGGGGGCATATTCAGGCACCACCTCCTTCATGATTGGGGGGGGGGGTCCAGGCCCCCCTGCCCACCCCTTTTCCCACGCCCCTGTACTAGAAGGTTTGGCAGCAACCTTTGGCCGGTTTGGCAAAAACCTTCGGCAAAACCTCCGATTCCTCATGTGGGGGAAAAAGATTTTGACTAAGATGAATAAATAAAGCGCTCATACCCTAGAAATGAGAACCTCATTCTAGGGCCCCCAGAATTTGCCCCTGGCCAGGCGTAATGGGATTCACAGGTTGTGGGTGCGCCTTAAAGCTACACAGTATTGCGATAATTACCGCAGTACACATCTGGGTGCTTATTCACTGTTTCCTTATAAAATTCTACCACCCCTTCATTTGTTCAAAAATAAGTAGGCGTACTCTAAAATTCTACCACCCCTTCATTTGTTCAAAAGTAAGTAGGCGTACTCTAAATATGCAGTACGGTAGCACTTATTGGCCCAGCATCCTTTTCGCGTGGCTGGTGACGTGTATGTATGTGTACATATAGGATGTACTGTAATGGAGGATGCAGCTTACACTAAATACATGGACCTCTATATATAGACAATGACCTATGTACAGACACTTAGATAGAAACTAGGATAGATAGGGCTTGTAGTGAAGCAATGATGTGTTTGTCAGCGAATCCTGATCTATAATCAGGAAAAGTTGCCCCCATGTGGGAATACCAGTATCACTTATATTTAAACTCTCAGATTTCATCTATTTCCTGAGTAAGATTTATTCAGCTTTACACTGTAATAGTGACATTCTCTAGCTAAACTTGAGAAAAGTCGCTATTTATAGAAGATCAATTTTATAACTTCAAATTACATAAAGATAGAATAGCCGAATATATATATATATATATATATATATATATATATATATATATATATATATATATATATATATATATATATATATATATAAATTGTTGTTGAATAATGATTTTGGAAAATGAGAATTTTAAGAAATACTGCCTACGTACTACAGCTAGAATCACAACCTGTTTCTCTGACCTGTTGATGCGATCTTTTATGGTAGTCCAGGGGCTATGTTAACCCTAAAAGGGCCAGAGGGTGTTTTTATCTATCATGCCCTCTAGGTCAGTTTGAGTACCTTACCAGGGCTACATTCATGCATCATGACGACCATTCTGATATGTATTAGTTAATACACAGTTGTGTAGCGTTACGAGGTATAACCAGTGCCTCAAGTGGTCAATCCAAGGTGTGAAACCGATGAGCACTGGTTATACCAGGTAAACCTACACAACTGTGGGTTAACTAACTAAAAAACTCGACTACTTGAAATAACCACAGCTTGTTTCCTTTGTTCTAAGGTGCCACCGTAGTTTATGGTCAATACACTCATAACTGGTCGCCATGATGCGCTTTTGACATTTTTTCGCGATTTCTCTTCGATATTGATGCATTGGCGCATCAAGACAACAAATGCACAGGAACTTTGAGGCATCATTCAGCCCATAAAGGGTTAAAGTATGGTCAGTGAAAGTTCACCATACTTATTGTGGGGCTAAGGGTTACACACCAGCAATCATCTACAGTCTATTAGGCCAGGTCACACCTGTATATTTTAGAAGCCCCCCCCCCCCCCATCACACACAGCTATCGTCTCACCCCCAGGGCAGTAATCGTCGTCTAAGGACAGTAGTGTACTGTCCATAGAAGTGTGACCTAGCCTGGGGATCTAGCCTATACCTCGCCCAAGTATATCATATGCTGATCAATGCATAACGTCTATTACTGGGTCATATAAACTTGAAATACTAGTTGTGATGTTTGTAAATAATCATAACAAAGTTGGGGGAAATCCCCTTGGAAACAATCCAAAGAGTAAGCATGCCTCGACTTAAAGAAACACGTCTCTTAGAAGTAAAGGTGGATCAGTTTCCGTGGTCTAAAATCTGAATATGAAACAAAGTAAAAACCATGCTAAAAACAACAACAAACAAACAAAAATCCCAAAGAAAAAAGTTCCAAAACAACAGCCCATGGGAAAACAACAGGTGTCCCTAAGTGGCCTGGTGACTTGAACTGACTTCCACTCTAGCTGCATGTCCCCTCCACTTGAATGACTTCTGAAAGGGAAATAAAAAGAGAAAAGACTAAGAAAATGAAGGGTGTGGAAATTTTCTTGGGTAACCATGACAATTTGTGGTTTTCAGTGTTATAATGAGAGCGAGTGGTAGGTATAACCTTATAAGTGTCAGTATGTGATCAATAAAAGGGCTCCGTAAATTATACCTAAAATGCACAATGGCGTACATTGCATCACACCGACATCTTGGAGTGTATCGCCTGGCGCACCATATGGTCGACATGATGAATAAATACACTGTCAGCCTTGAAGTGTTAAAAGATTTAAAATGTCTCTATCCAAACAAAACCAATGATATCTCTTGTGTCTCTGACAGTTAGCCTACATCTTATATACAAGTGTTAAAATAGACACCATTACATGTACTTATAGGTCAGACTTATGACAGAACCTTCTGTAGGATAAAAGACACATTATCTTCCTTGTCCACACACCGTACACTGTATACATACTGGTGATGTCTATACAGTGTCGGTGCTGGCACAAGGGTACTACCGAAACTAACATACATTATTATATCATCATTATTTAACCTTTGAGGAAGGCATGTTGCCATGTCTCATCGTGGCAGGATAAGGTCACCCCAGAACCTTGCATATAAGGTGCGGCTTATACGTGAATCAGGGTGCATCTTTAGGCTGGGGGTTTATTTATAGAACAGTACTAAAATGGCTAGAATATTATCAGACTCAAAATGTTAGGGTACCCTCAGGGTTCTGGCTGAGTTATGACTGATGTCTATATAGGACCAGTCTGGATCATTACCGTCATCCTTTGCAGCCTCCCCGACATTTCACCCACCCCCCCTTCAGCAGTAGCTGCCCCTGTATATATAAGACCTATATAATGCAGCCTGACTTCACAGATTCATTGAGCGCACTCAGTCAGAACACCCGCCAAAAGGACAACTGTCTGCTTAATGCTTTAAGGGGAGCGACATGTTGTAGGAATGTATCATGCCCATTGGAATGCATCATGCCCATCTGCTCGCCAGCACTTCATTGGATTATCGTGAAGACCCTCTGAAAGAGCATCAACCCTGTAGGGTCGGCATGATGCTTAAATGCAGCCCTGGCAATTCACAACTCACCAAGGCTGCACCCATGCTGCATCCATATCAAAGGCCTATTGCATACAGCTATATGTGGGCCTTAAGACATTACATTCTCATATTGATTATATCTTGCCAGACAGTGTCAGTGGTCTCTAGACTGCATGGCGCAGGCAGAGCGTGACATTGAAGAATGCATTCAGATCTTTCATTCTAAAAAAAAAAACAACCATGATTACACAATGAAGACAATTAGTGTTTGGACACCTCATTTCAAGATTTCATGATTTCCTGAGCTTGGTCACTTTCATCCCTGCCTGCCTTGCCATGGGGTGTCTAGATGGGGGAAGGTACAAGCACCAGGGTTGTGTCTATGGCCTAAGATGTATATCAGTTGTCACTCTAGTAGAGAGCTAGATCTGATTCACCACAAACCGTCACTTTGCAGCGTTTTCATCTCAAATGGCCCGTCACTCACGGGGAGCCATTTTGTGTTTCACACCTGAGGGGGTAAAGGGCTGTAACGGGTGGATGCGCAGGACAATAACACATAGACAGTTATGACACAGGACAACAGGCAAGTCATAATAAGTAATGGCCCTTAACAGCTAGCTATTGGTCTCACTTTGGATAAGTAAGTGATACTGGAGTTTAGGCCACATGAGTTTGAAAAGGAAAGGGGGAGAGAGATGCAGAATCTGATAAGCAGGGGAAAACCCTGATTTCGGCTGGGGGGGGGGGCGAGGGAAGACACATGGGATGACCAGCTGCAGCAGTTGATATATACCTTGGTAGGTAGGACAGGGACTGTTGGATCCCTCATTGTTAAGAGCCATCAGAGCAGAGCAGGCTGACAGCAGATTAAAGCCAGCCACCTCTGGCACACTACAACCCCACAGCCTCACCCTCCTACCCTCTTCATAGACAAGTAAGCTCTGTTTGGGCAGTTTTATGAACATGATTCATGCTAAAACATCTCAAAAGAGAGTTAAAATGGATGAAAAAGGGATGGCCCTGTAGTGGTTCAGGCAAGAACAATACAACAAAGATTGCTCAACTGACTTTGCTTCATGCCAAGGTTCAATTTACACATTAAGAGTGCTCATGATTGGCCTTATTATGCTTCAGTGCTGCCATGGTGAGTAACACTGAGAGGAATAATCCATTCATGCCCTTAATATGCAGGCATACAGCCCTTACAGGGTTAAAATGTTAGTGATAGCCCCTGGTACATTCCCCCCAGTAGAGTGTGTCTATTTGCTGACTGATGGATTCTGACAGAGACCTACCTGATGAAGCGATTACGGCATTGGCATGGAGACCTCCACTCAGCCCCATACACATGGCCACCCACTTCTATTGTTACCATGCTCCCTAATACTAACAGGACAAACTGAAACGGGTCATACCGCGTATGCCGCCATCTTGGTTTGGTGTGTTGTTACTTTGGTTCAATCAGCCCCATGGACACCGCTGCTATTGTTACCATGCTCCCTAATACCAACAGATGGAGCTGTAGCTGGTCGGACCGGGTATGCCGCCATCTTGGTCCAGTTGGGTCTGCTGAAAAGGACACCATGCATCATAAGTAAAATCTGAAAAAAAAACAATTCCAAAAAAGAGGGATGGGGTGGGTCTGGACCCCCTGGATCTGGTACTGATATCAATGAAATAGTAGTCTTATGAGGTGAAGATGGGTTGACAATTTCCAGTCTTCTATGTCCAGGAGCCATACAACATTTCTATCCAACCCACAGGTGTGTTTCAGTCACTGAGTAGCACTTAATTAACCTCCATGATGGTGACATTGGGGTGCTAATGTCAGTCTCTTAGCACCAGGAAATGGCACTTGCTACAATTGCCTCCAAGAGTGGGAGTGCCTCTCGGGTAATGACCGAGTCATTTGAAAGGCTCTGGTATTAACCAAGTCACTTGACCCCATTCGTTTGTAGCTGCAAGAGCCCAGTGTAATAGTCCACACCAGCAGTTTATAAGTTCTCAGTGTTATGGTATACCACAGGAGTCTAGTGTATGTCCACAAAGTTTAAAGTGGTATTGTAGACCATAGAAGCCACGTGTTTGTCCACATCAGTAGATTTAATAGTTGCCAGTGCTTTTGTACACCACAGGAACCCAGTGTATAGCCACACCAACAGATTTAACAGTGGCCAGTGGTATTTCACACCACAGGAGCCTGGTGTACGTCCACACCAGCAATTTAGCAGTTGCCAGTGGTATTGAACACCACAGTAGCTCAGTGTACGTCCACACCAGCAATTTAACAGTTGCCAGCGGTATTGAACACCACAGTAGCTCAGTGTACGTCCACACCAGCAATTTAACAGTTGCCAGCGGTATTGAACACCACAGTAGCTCAGTGTACGTCCACACCAGCAATTTAACAGTTGCCAGCGGTATTGAACACCACAGTAGCTCAGTGTACGTCCACACCAGCAATTTAACAGTTGCCAGTGGTATTGAACACCACAGTAGCTCAGTGTACGTCCACACTAGCAATTTAGCAGTTGCCAGTGGTATTGAACACCACAGTAGCTCAGTGTACGTCCACACCAGCAGTTTAGCAGTTGCCAGTGGTATTGCACACCACAGTAGCTCAGTGTACGTCCACACCAGCAGTTTAGCAGTTGCCAGTGGTATTGAACACCACAGTAGCTCAGTGTACGTCCACACCAGCAGTTTAGCAGTTGCCAGTGGTATTGCACACCACAGTAGCTCAGTGTACATCCACACCAGCAATTTAGCAGTTGCCAGCGGTATTGAACACCACAGTAGCTCAGTGTACGTCCACACCAGCAATTTAGCAGTTGCCAGTGGTATTGAACACCACAGTAGCTCAGTGTACGTCCACACCAGCAATTTAGCAGTTGCCAGTGGTATTGAACACCACAGTAGCTCAGTGTACGTCCACACCAGCAATTTAGCAGTTGCCAGTGGTATTGAACACCACAGTAGCTCAGTGTACGTCCACACCAGCAGTTTAGCAGTTGCCAGTGGGTTTGTACACCACAGTAGCTCAGTGTACGTCCACACCAGCAGTTTAGCAGTTGCCAGTGGTATTGAACACCACAGTAGCTCAGTGTACGTCCACACCAGCAATTTAGCAGTTGCCAGCGGTATTGAACACCACAGTAGCTCAGTGTACGTCCACACCAGCAATTTAGCAGTTGCCAGTGGGTTTGTACACCACAGTAGCTCAGTGTACGTCCACACCAGCAGTTTAGCAGTTGCCAGTGTGTTTGTACACCACAGGAGCCAGTGGTATTGTACGACACAGGCACACAGTGTATGTCCACACCAGCAGTTTAGCAGTTGCCAGTGGGTTTGTACGACACAGGCGCACAGTGTATGTTCACACCAGCAGTTTAGCAGTTGCCAGTGGGTTTGTACGACACAGGCACACAGTGTATGTTCACACCAGCAGTTTAGCAGTTGCCGGTGGGTTTGTACGACACAGGCACACAGTGTATGTTCACACCAGCAGTTTAGCAGTTGCCAGTGGGTTTGTACGACACAGGCACACAGTGTATGTTCACACCAGCAGTTTAGCAGTTGCCGGTGGGTTTGTACACCACAGGAGCCAGTGGTATTGTACAACACAGCCACACAGTGTATGTCTACACCAGCAGTATCCGAGCAGTTACCCTCAGTACTCCACAATTCACCCATATAATACTCCCAGCATGGCACTGTGATAGACACATTACCCCGCTATAGGGAGCCTATATATAGTTATTAGTTTACAATGGGTAGTTACACGACCAGGGCCGCATACACTGCTACAGTACACCCATCTGATCCACCAATCCCAATCGCTACCTGAAATTGCTATTGACATGCGAGCGCGATTGCTGCCAATTGAGATGGCATGATGATGCAGAGATGTGCTGTTGACTAGGGAAAGTCAGGTCAGTTTGCAAGGACAACTCTGTAGATTGGGTGCCAGCATGTAAATAATTATCAAAATACAGTCTCTGCTTAGGTATTTCACATCAAAAGAATGAGATATTGGTGCCCCATTAAAAAGTGGATTTTAGAGTGAAACTGGTTAATAGATATTTATCCAGCCTTAGCATAGTGTCTAAGTTCTATGATCAAACTAAAAATATATAATCAACTAAATTTTTACCCCCTCCCCAAAAAAAGGAAGTTTCTTCAAGGCCAAAACATTTGCATGGAGGTTACTACTATATTGCTCATTCATGGACATGGACTACTTCACTATTTTGCACGCAAGGTGACCTTGAGAGTCAGTTGGACCCATTCACCGCTACGAGCCGTGTCCCACTGCTACAAGCAGACTCAATATATGCATGCGCGCACACACACACCCATGTACTCATATGCGCAAACCCGAGGTAGGCCTGCAGCCTACCATTACTATTGAATAGTTTAAAAACTTTTGAATGTCTGAGTTCCTCGATGACCCCCGGACGTAAAACTAAACAAACAAACAAACCCATTGAGAGAATCCTAGAAGGCACACTTGGGTTTTGACACTAAAGGCAAGCCCCAAATGCGGCTTTCGCTTGAACTCAGGATGGGACTTGTGTACGGGTGTGGATTAAACACAGGGTTTTGCGGTATGTAAGTAAATACTGAAGTGGAAATAATAGGGGTATATATGTGTGTTCAAAGGCCCGCATCATTTCGCACTGGTTGATTGTGCATGCACATTGAGGTTAGATCGGTGTGGCGGTGCGTGTGCGGGTGGTCTTTGATCATTGTTTGACCTGGTCTGTGTTATCATGTTATCTGCTGCTTATCTGTCTGAGTGTTGTTATAGGACAGCAGACAAACCTATCCACCTGACAGCTCTTTATGGTGACCCTCTATAGGCTGCAAGATGTCTGCAGGCTCATTTGTTGCCATGATTAAAACAGTGCTGGTGAGTCTACTCCCTAGCACTGCAATTGACAATGGGTATGATATCCCTTTGTTTAGATTAGACTAGTGCTTAGATTCACTGTAACCCTTCGTCGTTAATGATGAATGAATGTAGCACAAGAAAATATTTCACCAGTGCTGATGCGATTAAGTTTATACATTCCTAATGGGACAGCACCGAGATAATGTGGTTCTGGTGTGTAGTTTAAACGCTCCTAATGGGACAGCACCGAGATAATGTGGTGCCAGTGTGTAGTTTATTCACTCCTAATGGGACAGCACCGAGATAATGTGGTGCTGGTGTGTAGTTTACACTCCTAATGGGACAGCACCGAGATAATGTGGTGCTGGTGTGTAGTTTATACGCTCCTAATGGGTCAGCACCGAGATAATGTGCTGGTGTGTAGTTTATTCACTCCTAATGGGACAGCACCGAGATAATGTGGTTCTGGTGTGTAGTTTATACGCTCCTAATGGGACAGCACCGAGATAATGTGGTTCTGAAGTGTAGTTTAAATGCTCCTAATGGGACAGCACCGAGATAATGTGGTGCTGGTGTGTAGTTTATACGCTCCTAATGGGACAGCACCGAGATAATGTGGTGCTGGTTTGTAGTTTACTCACTCCTAATGGGTCAGCACCGAGATAATGTGCTGGTGTGTAGTTTATTCACTCCTAATGGGACAGCACCGAGATAATGTGGTTCTGGAGTGTAGTTTAAACGCTCCTAATGGGACAGCACCGAGATAATGTGGTGCTGGTGTGTAGTTTATACGCTCCTAATGGGACAGCACCGAGATAATGTGGTGCTGGTGTGTAGTTTACACTCCTAATGGGACAGCACCGAGATAATGTGGTGCTGGTGTGTAGTTTATACACTCCTAATGGGACAGCACCGAGATAATGTGGTGCTGGTGTGTAGTTTACACTCCTAATGGGACAGCACCGAGATAATGTGGTGCTGGTGTGTAGTTTACACTCCTAATGGGACAGCACCGAGATAATGTGGTGCTGGTGTGTAGTTTATACACTCCTAATGGGACAGCACCGAGATAATGTGGTGCTGGTGTGTAGTTTACCTAAATGGTAAGAGGAAGTTCAGTCTGTGTGAGTACTGTCTGTCTGTTTTGGATGACCTGAGGTTTGTAGTGGGTGGGTTATAGAGACTAGTATATGGTGTGTGTTTGTGGGTAGGGGGGTAGGGGTACAGGGGTCAGGGAGGAAGTAGTCTACCTGTGATATATGATTAGAAAAAAAGAATTTATATGATATTCAGATAAGGCTTGGTGTTGTGTAGGTTCATGGAAGTATTGTTTCCCGAGAGAAAGAGTGGTATATGGTTACTTGAAGCTACATTGTTCAAGAAATGGGGATGGGGGATGATTTTTGACACTATTAAGATACATAAAGAGACGGTTTAGGGTTGTGGAAGTCACAATAGATGAGAGAGAATACAGTCTGTGTGGTGGACTGTATATATGAGAAGAGGGATTAAGGGTAGATGGTGGCAGCAAAGCTGAATTTTATGCGACATGGAAGGAGGAAGTTGTGGAGGCAACATTGGACGAGAAATGGGGCGGAGGTGCTCTCTTTTTGATTTTTTATGGGAAAATATATGAATGGAAAATTTTTGTAAAATAGTTACATTTTATCACCTAGAAAAGGGATGGGAGAGATACCAAAAGATAATGACGACCTCCATGAAATTGAACGTACCTGTGGATCTAGGTAAAAGATAACTAAAAACAAACAAATGAATCCCTTTCCCCCTAATCTCTCAAGTGCTACCTGTTGTGGTTGCTATAAGTGGCCCACCAGGATCTCTCACTACAATCATGTGTACACATATATGACATGTATCCATGTGTACTTTCAGAGTAAATAAGTCATCTTATATTTTATTTTGTCATGCAGGCGATAAAAATAGCACCAGTCGTGATGAGATAAATCCCTAATATGTCATGACCAGGATCATATTTCTGTTACAGTGTAAGGAAAGAGAAAGTTTGGCATGTAACATCATGAAAATATTTCAGATATAAAAAATATTGTTAATTGGTTGTGACATGAGATGTCGATGTCGACATATATTGTCATTTCATCATTATATGCTTCTCTTTACTCAGCCTTTTTTTAAGATGAAAAGATTTCTTATCACCTCGTTCTCCATGAAAATCGTGTTTTGTAGTCTCTTTTTCTTTTCCGTTCTACCCCTTTTTGGCGAAAAAAAATCATAGGGTGACAGATTGAATGCGGGTAATAGACCTGTTATCTCTCATAAATATGGCAAATATTTGATTGAGAATTAAAGTTTGCCTTGCTGTTTTGTGTATAGAATGAACAGCTTACACAATAAACATTCGATTAAATTTGTCTCTTCTTCTTCCCTTACAGGTACGTATACGTTGAACTATTCAAACCATGGGTACAGATAAGTGAAACTTACATTATATCTCTATCATCCACTTTAACCCTTTAAGGATCGCTGATGCCTTAGTGTATTATGCACATTGGTTGGTATTATATGTGCCAGTGAAGTACTGCTGGCTCTACTCGCCGACACTTACCGTAAACTCCCGCATATAAGACGCGTCCTCTAGGCCAAACAAAATGCTGGTGCGTCTAATAGGATTTTCTAAAGTTGGGTGTGCGTCTTATACGAGGGGTAATTTTACTATAGAACAGTACTGGATTTACAAAATTGAGCATTAAAATGTGCGTCTTATACGCGAAAATGCATGTGGTGAGTTTGGGGTGCGTCTTATACGCGCAGCGCATCTTCTACGCGGGAGATTACGGTAATTGGAGCACCATGCTGACCTCCTGTAGGGTATGTCGGCATGAAACACGAATTTTGCCCTTGTGAGTTACTCCCTACAGGTAACCATGCATCGTGACGACCAATATGCACTATGCATTTATGCACTATCGCTTTTTAAAGTTTAAAATTTCTTCTCGGATAGTACTATAGACCATATCCTATTACCGTAATCTCGCGCAGCCCGCGTATAAGGCGCACCTAGAGTTTTGGAAAATTCTCAAAAAAAAAAAAAAAAAAAAATTCATAACTTTGGTTCTACTGAATGAATTTTCAAAATTCAAAGACCTATGTGTAACTTGGGTCCCATGGACCCCTGGGCACCCATATATCCTATTTTGGCTAAGAGGGCATGTAACATGTCAAAAGAAAGGTCTTGGAGTCCCCCTTGTGGATGCAATTAGCACTAAAACCCCCCGTATAAGACGCGCCTTATACGCGGGAGATTATGGTAGGCCTGAGAACCATATAATCATACACTCTACCAACAAGGCCATGTCTGTGTCCATCCCCCTCCGCCCACCCATACCCTCAGTTCTACTTCCCATAGCTACTTACTACATGTATTTGCACACCTCTAAACAGCGACCAATTTCCTAACAAGTCCTGCCCGGGGCTTCCTTCTTCCTGTTGGTCACGTTGTATTACCTTAGTACTGTCTGTCTATAAAGATTTTGTAAACGTCTTATTCGTGACATCCTTTCCAATACCTCACCAGCTAACAAAGCCATGCATGAGATTGCAGAAGGTCTTGGTTGCTAAGAGCTGTGTTTTTGTGAATGGGGAAGTAAATGAACCTAAAGTTTTACACCAAATGCCAGTTTTCTGAAAAATTTGAAGTGGTCAGTCTGTTTTCTATGTTATGAATATCACCTCAAAGTAGATGTGTCAGAAGATCCAGTTTGAAAAATAATATTAAGTGTAGAGACAGAGTATAGTTGACAAGACACAAGTAGGACAGTAGGAGGAGTGGGCTAGTATAGAGGGGGGGGGGGGGGGTCAGATCGACAACACGTCCATTGTCACCCAGGTCATATTATACTGTATGTGGCCTACTGTAAACCTGGATAGTCACTCACTAACACTGCAGGGTAAGAACAGGCCCAGTAAAATAATATGATCCCAACCACAAGGGGACTGGAAACTATTAAAGACAGTGCGCCTCAGTAATGCATCCTAAACTTTTATGATCCTCAGAAATTTTCTGTTTTGCCCTAGTCCACTGATTTTAATATAAGAAAAATGAGATCAAGCTACTTTATAAGGTTTTTGAAGATTTCTAGCGAATCTTGCTCAAGTCTCTTATTGACAGAATTGAAATGAATTGAGAAAGGTCTGCTGCATTCATGCCGACCTTAAAGGGTCGGTAAACTTCTGAAGGGATGGCATGATACACCAATGCAGCGCTGGTGAGTTTGTGAGATTCTCACGGATCGCCATCACACGATTGATGTACCGTAATCTCCCGCGTATAAGGCGCGTCTTATAGGCCAAACAAAATGCTGCTGGGTCTTATACGTGGGAGGTAAATTGCCTTGAGTTTGGGGTGCGCCTTATAGGGGGGTATCTTTTACTATAGAACAGTACTACATTAACAAAAATCTGCCCTCAGAGGTGCGCCTTATACATTATAACAGACCTCCCTGAGCTGGGGGTGCGCCTTATAGGCGAGGTGTGCCTTATACGCGAGAGATTACGGTATCATACCGACCAAGGAATATGAAGCTGGCGGCATCATGAGTGAAGTGTGGTGTTGTAGAGACATCTACTCATGGCATTCATGTAGTCTATGTTTGTGATATGTGGGTTGGTACATCCCTCTGGTTGTACAAGACAAATATACAGCACATATCTTAATAAGCTACACTAGATGTGTATGTGTACCGTAGTGGTCCTTTTAAGCGCCGGGGTCTCAAATAAGCCCCAGAGTCGAATAAGCCTCGGGGGTATATGGGTATCGAAATAAACCTTAAGCACTAAAACAGTATTCAAATTATAAGTGCCTGTCTCAAATAAGCGCCAGGGGTACAGAGGCACTTAAATCAATTAGTGCCCGGGCGCTTATACGGGCCACTGTGGCGCTACGGTATAATGTGTAAGTGTGGTTGTGGTGGGTGGGGCGTAGGAGTAGTCCAGGAGTATGGTTTGTTTATCCTGGAAACGACAGGAAGTACACAGATTGTTTCTCAATTTCTTGTCCTGATCTATCCGTGCCAGGAAGATCCATGCCTTGTTAGATCATAGTAATAGATCATAGTAGTCCAGTTTTCAGAAAGCAGTTTGTTTGCTCTTGACATGATGTGTTTAATGGCTGTCAAATGAGAAACTGGTATGTCTCAAATTTAGACTACATTTTGATACCATGCCAAATAACAGAAAACAGTGGGAAAGTAGTGAGTAAGCAGGTATGCAGCAGTGTGCACCAGAAGTGGTCCCTGAGTGGTAAAAGAGTGTAGTTCACAGTGATACTGCAGTGAATATTAAGTCATTTTGTAGTGGGCACTACACCCTGACTGCTATCAACCTATGGGTGAAATGGAGTCATAATAGAGCCCCTCAGCAGTGTGAGGTGAGTGGAAGGGCAGTCATACAGCAGCCTGTCCGAAATATGTAAATGAGGTAGCAGTGACAAAGCAGCCTTATGCTGCAGTGTATAGGGAGGGGAGCCACTGCAGGGGGAGTGGTGAATGCAGGGGGAGTGGCAAAACAGTTGTCCATGTTACAAGCCTTGGTGCTACTATTAGGAGTGGGCCAGTTTCCCTGTCCCTGTGGGGACTTGAACTTGGTACCTCCTGATTACTGCCCTGGCGCCTTAGACCTCTCAGCTACATCCCCTGCCTATTAGAGACTAGCATTTACATCCAACAAATGTGGAAACGGTATCTTGATGTTGAGGCATGGTCAAATACACCAACACTTAACAGTCATCAAACACACTATAGCAGTGCACTAATCATTTTGCTGACACCAAACCTCTGAGTCTAACACTTGACTGTAGCAGATAACAATATATACACCTATATAATCCTACAATATGAAACTATACAGTATAGGATAAGGGGACTGAGAGATCACTAAGGTGAACTAGCCAACTAGCCAGAATACAGTTTGCTGATAGATGAAAAATAAAGACATTTTAGTAAGGAAAAGACTAGAATCTGTGTCACTGTGTCACTGTCTACTCACTCTCATGGCAGAATGTCTCAGACATACAGCAGTAAGTGCACAGTGGATCACTGAATCTACAGTGATAGATGGAGTGATGTAGCAGTGATTCAGGCAATCCTCAGTGAGATTGCAGTGAGACACTGAGGAATAACTGCATGAATAGAGCTAAAAGACAGTGATACCCCAGTGGTAACTTCATATGCAGGGGCAATGCAGCCATGGTGGCAGTCTCCACTGCAATCAGGAGCCACCACTGCCTTATGGTCCGGGAGGTGCCGATTATTGGGGCAGGGGGGAGGCTACTTTTAAAGCCCATCTTAAAATCAAATAGATCCCCGAAATGATGAAAAAAATTATTTGAAACTTGACTTGAAAAGGGTCTTTTTTTTTCTCTTTTCTATCCCCTCTGTGTGCCTGGTGCAGATATCATGCAGGCATTGATACATTTATCTGTGGCATTGAGGTCTAATGTAGTTTAATTAGTCGCCATGAATATGACTGCTGCAGAATGACACTTAACAATATTTACTCACACCGACCTTAGGGGTTTGGATACATATCTAAACGGTTGAAATGATGGTCACCAGCCTTTAAAGCCCCCCCCCCCCAACAACAACAACAAAATATTAATAAAGAAAACATAAATAAATAAAATAAAATAAAATAATATATGGAAAAAATGAAATAGGAGAGAACCAGCTATTGATTATATCCTGTTGGAAGCAATTGTCGTGTTAAATGGAGACTGTATTATAGAAGTAAGACAACACTCCATGAGATAATCCCCGTCTAGTGGTGGATTAGGGGATTAGTGGATTATCTAGACGTGTGATTGTGGGTGTACAGGAACAGGAGTGACTTAGTGTAGATTAAACCATCTCCAGCGGGGGGGGGGGGGGGTGACAGAAACTCCTTCTCACCTCTCCCTTACTTCATTCACTATGCTATGCATAATGGGTTAAAAAAAAGTCATGGTAGATCTAACTTAAGCTTTGTTGGTCACATTTTGGACTAGCAATGACCAAAAGAAAAACCTCTTAACAAGTTTAGACATTTTAGATATTTCCCAAGTACCTATTGCTGTACGCTAGTTACGTCGAATATATATGGTCCATGCAGTAGTTTTGAAATCTTTACAAGTCTTTCTCCAGGAGTACTCATAAGAAAGAAATAACCTCTAGGCCTATAGAGTACACCCGGTTTTACTATCCTCACTACGGCCTTCCTCTTGACTCCCTTTCATTGACCTTTCTCTCCAGTCAATACTCCTTCCCCTAACCCTCTAAGGGGTGTCTAATGCACAGTAACCATTGGTCGTCATACTGCATAATGTAGCCCTGGTGAGTACCTTGTCAGGGTCACATGATTCATGCATCATGCCAACCCTGCATGCTTGATTCTCTCCCGCAGGATCGGCATGATGCAGCTATGCATCGATGGTGTGTAGACTCCATGAATGCATCGATGCATTATGAATGAGTAAGTAATAGGAGGGTAATTTGATTCGCTTTAACTGGGGTCATATTGATGGTGAGAAAACTACATTAGACAAAATATGTCATGGGTCGATGCGTGTCACTGCACCAGACACACAGAGGCCAGTGTTGCCGAAATGACGCCGGCACACCGGCTTTAGCCGGCGTCGAATCTTATTGGCCGGTGTAGGGCCTTGGGATGCAGGCCAGATTGGCCTGGCATGATCTCAGCTTTCCAGTGGTGAAAGATTTTTTTTCAAATGCGACCATTAGAAGCAAAGAATAGATAGATCCATTTTTGTAAAGTTGTTTTATATCAGAGTATTTAACATTTCTTATCAGTTCTGATGAAGTTTTCGGCAACACTGCAGAGGGGAGAGGAAAGAGGAGATAGTATTAGACCAATGTATTAAAAGTATAAGATAGACTAGAGTGCATCATGATAACCAAAGGAATATGCATCATGCGATCCTCAAAGGGTTAAATCTCCCAGTGGCCCCCTTGGCACTCTGCCGACCTACAAGTGCTATTCTTTAGATAGAGACCGTGGCACATATAGCAGAAGGGCGGCCACTATGGCAGGCCGATTCGCAGAAACTCTTAGAATTCCAGGAAAACCACAGCCACGCGCTGCCACATGCAGCCTAGGGCATGCTGCAGTATCGGTATGTGCTGCACGTGGGAGCAGTGGTTGGAAGGGGGTAGGTGGTGGTGGGGGGGGGCAGGCTCAGGGGGGGGGGTAGGGTTCAGTGGGGCATGGCTAAAAAGACCCACGCGCCATGGCACCACAGCCACGCCCCTCTTTTTGGGGCTGCATGAGCATGGGGAATACAGTGGTCGATATGGAATATCCATTACAGCACTGCAGCAATGGAGACTGTCACCATGCAGGGATGTCACATCACTGCATTTCAGGAATTTCTACCTATGTAATTCTGTATTAAAACCAGAGAAAAAAACTTTTTCCAGAAAATTGACAAGTACCAAAGGACCTATCACAAATTCAGTGCCAGATACAAGGCCTCAAATGGCGAATTTGTTGTACCCGGTAGGCCCTTTAACAAATTGTCATTATTTTAAAGAGAGGAATATATTGAGATAAGATCACTTGCCTCAGGGTCCGGGGTACTGAATTAGTTATAGAAATACTGTAGAATTAAAGATATCCTTACAGATTGAAGAAGCCAGGAGAAATCAACCTTATCCTTATCACCATGTTACCTGACTCTAAGAATACTTTGCCCTGGCCTCATTGTTTTCACTTCAGGGTTTAGTAAAGGGGGCATCCATTAATTATGTACGCATATTTTCTCAAAAATAGACCCCCCCCACCCCCCTTGTTGCACTGTGTACGCATAGGGGTAACCCCCCCCCCCCCCCTTTGTGTACATACTTTTTTACTAGGACCCCCCCCCCCCCACTGCAATGGAAGGCCGTATAGGGTTCTCCACTGTAGAAAGACATTAAATGCCCAAATGAATCTAATTTACACTTGTAATTATTAGGGACCAATACACATAATATAACCTTCAATTGCTGTTTCCTTACAGGGTCCACTTAGAAAAATAACTGACCTTTGCCAAGATTGCTATTGTATATTCATGGCTCTGCAGGGCTATTTCTATACACCTTATGCGTACACAATGAGTATGCTAAAATGGCCCTGGACCCCCTCCCTCCCCCTGTACGCATCTGTACGCATTTGGCCTGACCCCCTCCCCCCCTCTTGATGCGTACATAATTAATGGAAGCCCCTAAGGTCGTGTGTGAGTTTGATTGACAGGTGAGTTGGGTGAGGCTGGTTTGTGTTAGGTTAGTGTAGGTAGGTTGGGTGGGTGGTTATCTACCCCCCCCCCCACACACTCACACATATATACTCATGTGGCACACAGCTGCCACTAGAGGACAAAATTATTATTAGTCTACATCATCCACTTTTAACTCCAAAGAAACATTCAGAAAAAAAATTCTTAATAGATATATAAAAACAACAACAAACAGAAAAAACCCCTGAAATATGAAGAAATGCTCAATAGAATAGAGCATCATGTGAATAAATAATCATGCAAACATTTTTTCCCATTAACTTGAGAGTTTGGCAGTTAGAAATGGGACCCAGACATCTGTCCATGTTTATAGAAACACAAGAAATAATACCATAACAGATATAGAAAAGATAACATAAAATGATAGAAATACAAAGTAAAAGATTCTCTTTGTAAAGTAGCATGACTCATTCACCGCTGAAAGCGACACCTGATGGAGTATGGATGAATTAAGACCCATGCAGGCAGTTGGCCCTATTGAAATGAAGGTTACAAAAACAAAGTGCCTTAGGTCAACCGCCAATAGAATTAACCTTTTAAGGACCGCGTAGGACATTAATGCCTGCAATACGCCAAGTAGCTGCCATGATGCTTAAATGAGGCACCAGCGAGTTTAGCGTATTAGCATAATCTACCGCGTATAAGGCGCATCCCGCGTATACGACGTAACCAGAGTTTTAGAATATGGTTAAAAAAAAAAAAATCATAAATTTTCTTCTACTGAATGGATTTTCAAAATCCAATTCAAAAAGCTATGTGTAGCAAAGGATCCCCCCACCCCCCTTATTCGCAGGAGGTAATGGTTCTCACCAGGGCTGCATCCATCATGATGCATGAGTGCAGCCCTGGCTAGTTACGCACAAGGGTTAAATTCATGCATTATGCTGACAAATGAGCACAATGAACTATGCAGCCCTTAACCCTTTAAGGGCCGTTGATGCATTAATGCATCATGCCCATTGGTCGTCATGATGCACCAATGAAGTGCTGGTGAGACTACTCACCAGCACTTCATTGGAGCATCACGCCGACCCTACGGGGTTGATACATATGCGCTCGGAGGGTCGGCATGATGCTCCAATGAAGTGCTGGCGAGCAGACT
Source organism: Acholoe squamosa (assembly GCA_949317995.1). NCBI lineage: Eukaryota > Metazoa > Annelida > Polychaeta > Phyllodocida > Polynoidae > Acholoe > Acholoe squamosa. The sequence goes on along the minus strand of OX439045.1, from coordinate 11,627,287 downwards.
GGCCAGCACTTCGTTGATGCATCGTGATGACCAATGGGCATGATGCACTCCTGCATCATCGGCCTTTAAAGGGTTAAAGGGTCTCAAGTGTTTGGTGGCCTGTGAAGGGCTCCTTTCATTATTGAAATAGGAGTCTATTGAGTTAGAGTATAAATGTTCACACACGTGCCAACAGTTATAGCATGGTTTAACTGAGTGGGTGGTCATATTGGGCACCCCTGGGGTCGGCACATGCTAAACTGGAATGAAATAACAGTAAAAAGAGGAGAGTTGAATTATTGCCAAACTGGAAGGTAATTTGAAGTGAGGTGAACTGTGGTTGTTTCCTAGCAGGAGGGAGAAGCTGAAATGTACTAGCGTCTTTATCTAAACTTTTATTTATTTTATTTTATTTTTATCTTTTAATGAGCTTTGATTGTTTTGGGGACACATGGAATGATTTATAACAGGCGTGTAATTCTCAAGGATATATATATATATATATATATATATATATATATATATATATATATATATATATATATATATATTATATAATATATATATCCAAAATCTTTGATATTTGAAAGGGACCAACCCCATATAATTTCATCTCAAATACCACCCGGAGGAGGGATTTACCGTTAGGAGCCATCTTGGATATTTCCTCAAAACCTAGATCTATTTGTGGCAGTTGTCAATTTGTGCTGTGTTCATGTATCATGCTGACCCATGGGGCTGATACACCCCTGACGGCTCATCATGATGCACCAATGCACTGACAGTGCTAATGAGTTGAATCTGGTGTATCATGAGGACATTTCAGGCACCATGTGACAATTGGGAGGTTAAAGCACGTTTCATTTGTGAAAACACACTTATAAATCCGCCATCCTACAATGAAAACAAAAATGATGTTAGAAAAACACCTCAGTTGGTACTTGACTCACAAAGAATGAGTCTGTTATAAAAAGAGGCTCTATCTTCACTAGCACCTGTTTACCCTGGCCTTCTATACTGCATGGAAACTGCCTCTAACCATTCAAGGACGGCATGATGCATCAATGCTTCATCTTGATATATTGTCATGATGCACCAATGCAGCGCTGTCTTGTATGGAGTATGTCAATCCTGTGTTCAGTCTAGATTCTGAGATTTAACAAGCTCATCGGTATTAATTGATAAGTGTATCCCTATCGCCCCTGGATTTTGGTGAATCTACCTTAATCTCCCGCGTATAAGACGCGTCTTATACGAGGGGTTTCAGTTCTCCTTGGATCCACAAGGGGGACACCAAGACCTTTCTTTTGATATGTTACATGCCATAATGGTCATAATAGGGGATAAGGGGGCCCAGGGGGGTCCAACTTGAACTTGAACTTGAGGGGGCCCAAGCTACACACAGGTTTTTAAATTTTGAAAATTCACTCAGTAGAACCCAAGTTATGAATTTTTTATTTTTTTTGAGAATTTTCCAAAACTCTAGGTGCGTCTTATACGCGCACTGCGTCTTATACGCGGGAGATTACAGTATGGGATTTGCGAGCAAATCCTGCTATATGACATGGAATGGGGATTAAAACTCGATGTAGCCCAGAAAACGTTTACATATGTAAAACACCAGACAACTTCCACCAGAGCACTGCTATAGAGTAGGCCTATAGGCCTAGTGGTGACCACATCTACTGTATAATATGACCTCCCCCCAGGACACTCCATACATCTGTAGTATACTGCATGTTGTGGTGGTGGCAGGGAAAGGGGCGTCACCTACACTGACACATAGACATATGGAACTAGAGGATGACCGGGGTGAGGGGGGGGGGGTGGTATACTTGGAAATGTTGGGGGTGGATTACGTTAGATCTTAGAACATGAGAACAGAAGGGTCAGAAGAATCCCAGCTTGAAAAACGATTTCCGTATTTAACGTAACAAACGTTAGGGAACTTCAGGCACTCCAGTATTGAGGAGTTAACTGGTCAAAATGAGAGTGGATGCTTATGACAGTACATGAAAATAGATGAAATTGATGGGAGGGAAGGATGAATGGTCTTATGGATAGATTATAGGAAGTTAAGGACAGACAATAACTACAGAGGTTAGGAATAGTGTCATAAGTGGTCATATGAGGGATTAAGGATTGTTGGCCCTGTGACTTAAGTGGAAGGTTGGAATGTAGAACGGGACATAAAGGAGACAAATTGGGTAATCGGGAAAACATTAGCTATGGGAGTTGGGAGGAGGGGCTTTTGAGTGTATTTTTGTATACATAGGCATACATGTATGTGCATGTGTGGGAAGGGGTGACCAAGAGTCTATGACTTCTATGGAACCTTGAGTTTATCCTGTATTTGCGCCTCTAGCACCAGAGATATCCTGAAATACCAATAGAATTCCTACAAAATGGCTCTAAAGGGAGTGCCATAAAGAGTTTCTACGAAGGACTGAACATCATGTTAGCAGAGAAACCATCCTTACTTCGTTTGTAGCACATTCCCAATACAAACACATTGACGTTAAGTGTTCTTATATTTATATACACAAGAAACTATTTACCATAATCTCCCACGTAGAAGGCGCAGCTCACGTAGAAGGTGCACCCCCAACTCAGAGAAGGCTGTTTCACATAGAAGGCGCACCCCTCCAGGCAGATTTTTGTCACTTTAGTACTGTTCTATAGTAAAAATACCCCCCTATAAGGCGCAGCCCCAACTGAAGGCAAGTTACTACCTGTGTAGAAGGCGCACCCCCAATCTGATTCATGTAGAAGGCGCGCCTTCTACGTGGGAGATTACGGTAGATATTATGTACATGTCACAGCTTATATATGCCAACCAGTGGTCTCCTGTGGCTTAAAAAGTTCCTAAATTCAGGGTGTGGCTTATTCGGGATCTAACCCTATAGAACAGTGCAAAGGCTACAAAAATGTACACTACTCTAGCCAGTGGGCCAGTGCTTGTGGGTTCTCACACATTTCGGAACAAGGCTTATCATTATGTGGGTGAGACTTATGCCCGGAAGATTAGCTCGGGGTATATACTTTTCAATGCACTATAGGCGTCAATCTGGACCCCCCCCCCATCCAATTTCCCACCAGTATATCGTCCCTACAAGTTTACAGCCTCTAGGGGATCCTGTGGATGTGTAGATCCCTGTAGGTTCCTAACCATTCAGTATGTCCATCTTATAGTACACATACCGTAATCTCCCGCATATAAGACGCGTCCTCCAGGCCAAACAAAAGCCTTGAGCGTCTTATAGGATCTCTTCAAGTTGGGGGTGCGTCTTATACGAGGGGTAATTTTACTATAGAAATGTACTAATCTTACAAATTTCAGTATTAAAATGTGCGTCTTATACGCGAAAATGCATGTGCTAAGTTTGGGGTGCGTCTTATACGCGCAGCGCATCTTCTACGCGGGAGATTACGGTACTACCTGGTACTCATCGGTGTATCATGCCAATACTCCTGGTGATACACCCCAGAGGCTGGAATGATGTACCTATGCGCTACATTACTTCATCGATCATGCCGACAAATGAACATCACCCTGAGGCATTGAGGCACCATGCCATCCATGTAGGGTAGAAGGAACAGTGGTCAGCAGGGACAATTATTAGGACCATTCAATAGGATCAGAGATCCTGCTCTGTATATTGACAATTTGACACAGGTATAAAGCTATTTTTTGTTGTGTTAATGAAGCTGAATGTACAAATGTCCGTCTGTGGGTGTTGAAGTGTGATATTGTAATGTACGGAGAGGGTGGATCTTGTAGATCCCCTACTGGTATAATATCTCGTTGAGGAGAACATGACATCTTATGTGCCAGGTTCACCTTTTGACATACATCATGTGGACGCCATGAAAATCACTTAATATAGCCCCAGTGAATGTTCATTTTTTTTTATTTTTAGTCTCCCATCACTTACAAATTTTAAGTACATGTATCTGTTAACGCCTGCATCTATATAGGACCTGCGCTCATTTGGGAACTTTTCAAATGGGTTTAAGGTTTCAACAGAGCATGTTATGGGAGTATCAACATGGAGCCCTTCAAGAATCAGCCCAATAATATATAACCACAGGACTGATATCAGTTACATCCATATCACATATGTCAATGTGTGCCTTATGGTCTGTAGGATATGAATTATGGCCGCTAATAATAGCAGGCCTTCAGGCTACATGTGGGGTTAAATTACCATTGTACAAAATGCACTGTCAGCAGTTTTCTTAGCCTGTTATGGCTAGCTGGCTGAACACATGTCATCATGGGATATCAAAAAGGCAGGGATAATGATTTTTTTCTACTTTTACTAATGAGAAACCAATGATAATCATTAAGTTTAAAAATGACTGACACATAAATTATTGGTGACGTAAAGGTATCGATAGCCCCACAAGAGCCACATACCGTATTCATTCTAATAAGCGCACATGTACGGAAATTTAATTCTTAGATGATGAAAACATCAATACAAAGATTAATTCTAATAAATGCACCCCTAAGGCCTAAAAATCGTTGTTTTTTGTCCTCAAAATCTTGGTTTATTCCTCAAAATCTCTGTTATTGCACTGCATTTGCATGATTTGAGGTCCCAAAGGGTGGGGTGTGCCCTTATTAGAGCATGTGCGCTTATTAGAATGAGTGAGTGAGTGAGTAATAGATGCTTAACGCCATTTCGACAGCTAAGGTCATATTCATGGCGAGAACTACATTACACAATTTCACAGAGGAATGTGTCGATGCCCGCACATATGTGCACCACACACATCCCGAGGAGATAGGAAAGAGGAGAAATAGACCCTTTTAAGTGGGCTAAACCTTTATGATACAAAAAGTTCTAATGATCATTGTACCGTAGTGGCCTTTTTAAGCGCTTATTCAAGAAAAAGTTTATACCGTAATCTCCTGCGTAGAAGACGCGCTGCGCGTATAAGACGCACCCCAAACTTAGCACATGCATTTTCGCGTATAAGACGCACCTCTTAGGTACCAATTTTGTAAATTCAGTACATTTCTATAGTAAAAGTACCCCTGGTATAAGACACACCCCCAATTTCATTACATCCTATAAGACTCCCCAGCATTTTGTTTGGCGTAGAGGACGCGTCTTATACGCGGGAGATTACGGTAGTGAAAATTTCAACTTTAAAATCCTGCGCTCATTCAAGACCGGCGCTCATTCAAAGACTGACGCTTTAACAGGCCACTAAGGTAGCCTTAGAGAATAAGACATATTCATCTTTCCGCCAGACTCTAGGTATGGGCGTCGAAAGCTTCTGAATAGCACCGCCTCTCTGTCACTATAGTAAATTGGGCAACTTCAAGATCTAAATTCTCGTACTTCTGTTCTGTGGAAAAACATCATATTTTGGTATGTTATGTAAAAAGACCCATAGAATATGAATATCATAGGCATTTTCTTGTGGGATGTCAAGTTTATTAAAACGTCAAGTATATACATGACCATGTTTGCTGTGACCGGGGTGAGTCTCACCCCGACATCAGTTACCAAATTTGTTGTAATTCCTACAATTCTTTGTCAAATAACACACTTTAAAAACCAATTTCAAATTTTTAACCATTTTTTTGAAATTACAAAGTTTTGGGGTACCTTTGGAAACCACAACCAAAATGTCCGCAATTTTGTTTTCTACAAGAATCTAAAACTGGTTCCTAAATATCTGTGTGCTCAAAAGTGCTCGAAGAAAAAGAGTAACACCATATTTTGCTCAAAATTGCACAAATCTCACCTGAGTGAATTTACTCCACCACACAGAATTTTGAGTTTCCATCAGAATATGATACATTTTTCCATGTCAAATCACAAAATAGTTTATACCCCTGGAACCACTAAACTGTTTTCTGTCTTCTGGTATGACTGTTTTCTGTCTTCTGGTATGACTCTTTTCTCTGTAACCTTGACTGTTAGAAAGTTATAAGCATTTATATGGGATGATGTCAAAAATGCACCACTCAGTGAGTGTGGTCAGTGAGGCTTGACTTGACCTAATTTTCCCTCACAGAGCTGATAATGACCTGAAAAAGGTGACAGAAAATACTCCTAACTTTTTTATTCAAAAATGCACTGCTTCTCTTCTAATCACTCTATTACATTTATTTAAAAAGCATTGAGTTGGCACGGATTTCTTCTTTCCGAGGGCATAATTTTCAATTGAATGGTACAAAATCTAATTTATGGGTGCCCATCCCTACAGACTCTTTCCAAACTCATGAGAGTCGACTGTATGCTATATGTCTGTAGTTTGTACAAACATGGGACAGAACCAATCAAACACATTTCGATACATTGTACCTCTATCTGTCTCCCTTACTGGTACTTAGACAGTGTTTGGCTTGGTACAGCATGTATGGACTTGGCCACCTCCACACAACTCACACCGTAACCCCTCGTGTATAAGGCGTTTTTCCACAACTTACACCGTAAACCCTCGTGTATAACTATAAGGTGTTGTTCGCATGTTGGGGTCAAGACACAGCCCAGTGGATCCGCCGTTTTGAATTTTGCGGGGTCTGCCAAAAGTGGCGAAAAGTGATGCTAGGACATGTCATATAATGATACTTTGTCCCTGCATAACACTGCCTTCCAGACTGGTGCCCATCTTATCAGCTCTTATCAGTGCATGTCGCCAGAACCAGTTACTCGGTAGTGATTACAGTTTATACGGGACACCCTGAGTGAGTGGGTGACTATACTAATGCACACTTGGGGTCACTTTTTGGCCATATGTTCCATAATTTTTATGACCTGCTTCTATGAGCCACCGAGTTCAGGAGGACCTGATTACAGAGATGCCACTTTTCCTGGTTAACCAGGAATTCCTGGTTTTCATTCCAAGACTTCTGTATTTAATTATGTTAAATTCCTGGGAACATGTGTCCCCAAAGTCCAGTTTTCCTGGTTTTTGTGGGCCAGTGAGTAGCATCTCTGTTACTACCGTAATCTCCCGCGTAGAAGACGCGCTGCACCTATAAGACGCACCCCAAACTTAGCACATGCATTTTCGCGTATAAGACGCACATTTTAAGGGTGATTTTTGTCAATCCAGTACATTTCTTTAGTAAAATTACCCCTCGTATAAGATGCACCCCCAATTCCAGTACATCCTATAAGACCCCCCAGCATTTTGTTTGGCGTAGAGGACGCGTCTTATACGCGGGAGTTTACGGTAGTTGCAGCTAAGGTCATCATGGCACATTAGCTGCACCTTATTGCCGTTCATTCTTAGGAATGAACGGCTATAGGAGGGGACCCATTCTTAAATACAAGCTCTCATAGTGGTGCTTCCTCGCTCTCCATGTATAATCCTGTCATAGGTACAGTATTGAATATGCCTATACCTGGATTAAAATCTGCAAATCAGTCAAGCATAGAAGTGGTGGCAGTGGTGGTGTTGGTGGACCTGTTATTGTAGACCCTGGGGACAGAGTGGTGGTAGCCCTGGACAGCTCAGGCAGGGCCATAGTATATAGCATATATAGCCCCCCCCCCCCCCCACCCACCTCTGAATAGTGGTGGTGGCTGTGCTCCTGTGGTGGCCCCATACCTGCCTGCCACCACCTCCCCCAGCACCATGTGGTTCTCTTCTGCTGGTGATGCATTTCTCAGCACCACTGACTATTAACCCACTAAAGGCCACCTACATGTATATTTATGTATACATGTACACATAAGTATGATGCACTTTTTAAGGAGTTTTAAGTGGCGTGGCATTGGATTATTTGGAGTCTTGGGACCGTTTTCCATGTGTGTCGGCCATCTTGGTTTGCGGAAACACAGGGATCCAGGCCATATATGGTCAATTTTGATCTTAAAAAGTTATCAGATGGATGTAAGTGACCATTGGGACACCTCAACTACCCAATTTTATTGTTTGCCATGTGTGTCAGCCATCTTGGTTTTAGGAAACACAGGGATCCAGGTCATTTGTGGTCAATTTTGATCTTCAAATGTTATCAGATGGATATTAGTGACCATTGAAAGACCTCAACTACCTAATTCTATTGTTTTCCATATGTGTCGGCCATCTTTGTTTTAGGATACACAGGGATCCAGGCCATACATGGTCAATTTTGATCTTCAAAAATTATCAGATGGGTGTTAGTGACTATTGGGAGACCTCAACTAGCCTATTTTATTGTTTTCCATGTGTGTCGGCCATCTTTGTTTTAGGAAACACAGGGATCCAGCTCATATATTGTCAATTTTAATCTTCAAAAGTTATCAGATGGATGTTAGTGACCATTTGGACACCTCAACTAGCTAATTTTATTGTTTTCCATGTGTGTCGGCCATCTTTGTTTTAGGAAACACAGGGATCCAGCTCATATATTGTCAATTTTAATCTTCAAAAGTTATCAGATGGATGTTAGTGACCATTGGGACACCTCAACTAGCTAATTTTATTGTTCTCCATATATGTTGGCCATCTTTGTTTTAGGAAACACAGGGATCCAGGCCATATATGGTCAACTTCGATCTTCAAAAGTTATCAGATGGATGTTAGTGACCATTGGGACACCTCAAGTACCTAATTTTATTGTTTTCCATGTGTGTCAGCCATCTTGGTTTTCGGAAACACAGGGATCCAGGCCATATATGGTCAACTTCGATCTTCAAAAGTTATCAGATGGATCTTAGTGACCATTGGGGGACCTCAACTACCCAATTTTGTTGTTTTCCATGTGTGTCGGCCATCTTTGTTTTAGGAAACACAGGGATCCAGCTCATATGGTCAATTTTGATCTTCAAAAGTTATGAGATGGATGTTAGTGACCATTGAAAGACCTCAACTACCTAATTCTATTTTTTTCAATATGTGTCGGCCATCTTTGTTTTAGAAAACACAGGGATCCAGGCCATATATGGTCAACTTTGATTTTCAAAAATTATCAGATGGATGTTAGTGACCATTGGGAGACCTCAACTAGCCTATTTTATTGTTTTCCATGTGTGTCGGCCATCTTTGTTTTAGGAAACACAGGGATCCAGCTCATATATTGTCAATTTTAATCTTCAAAAGTTATCAGATGGATGTTAGTGACCATTGGGACACCTCAACTAGCTAATTTTATTGTTCTCCATATATGTCGGCCATCTTTGTTTTAGGAAACACAGGGATCCAGGCCATATATGGTCAACTTCGATCTTCAAAAGTTATCAGATGGATGTTAGTGACCATTGGGACACCTCAAGTACCTAATTTTATTGTTTTCCATGTGTGTCGGCCATCTTGGTTTTCGGAAACACAGGGATCCAGGTCATATGTGGTCAATTTTGATCTTCAAAAGTTATCAGATGGATGTTAGTGACCATTGGGAGACCTCAACTAGCCTATTTTATTGTTTTCCATGTGTGTCGGCCATCTTTGTTTTAGGAAACACAGGGATCCAGGTCATATATGGTCAATTTTGATCTTCAAAAGTTATAAGATGGATGTTAGTGACCATTGGGTGACCTCAACTACCTAATTCTATTTTTTTCAATATGTGTCGGCCATCTTTGTTTTAGAAAACACAGGGATCCAGGCCATATGTGGTCAACTTTGATCTTTAAAATTTATCAGATGGATGTTAGTGACCATTGGGAGACCTACACTAGCCTATTTTATTGTTTTCCATGTGTGTCGGCCATCTTTGTTTTAGGAAACACAGGGATCCAGGTCATATATGGTCAACTTCGATCTTCAAAAGTTATGAGATGGATGTTAGTGACCATTGAAAGACCTCAACTACCTAATTTTTTTTTTTTTTCAATATGTGTTGGCCATCTTGGTTTCAGGAATCACAGGGATCCAGGTCATATATGGTCAATTTTGATCTTCAAAAGTTATGAGATGGAAGTTAGTGACCATTGAAAGACCTCAACTACCTAATTCTTTTTTTTTTTTTTCAATATGTGTCGGCCATCTTTGTTTTAGAAAACGCGTTCCAGGCCATATATGGTCAACTTTGATTTTCAAAAATTATCAGATGGATCTTAGTGACGATTGGGAGACCTCAACTAGCCTATTTTATTGTTTTCCATGTGTGTCGGCCATCTTGGTTTAGGAAACACAGGGATCCAGCTCATATATTGTCAATTTTAATCTTCAAAAGTTATCAGATGGATGTTAGTGACCATTGGGACACCTCAAGTACCTAATTTTATTGTTCTCCATATATATGTCGGCCATTTTTGTTTTAGGAAACACAGGGATCCAGGCCATATATGGTCAACTTCGATCTTCAAAAGTTATCAGATGGATGTTAGTGACCATTGGGACACCTCAAGTACCTAATTTTATTGTTTTCCATGTGTGTCGGCCATCTTGGTTTTCGGAAACACAGGGATCCAGGTCATATGTGGTCAATTTTGATCTTCAAAAGTTATCAGATGGATGTTAGTGACCATTGGGACACCTCAACTAGCTAATTTTATTGTTCTCCATATATGTCGGCCATCTTTGTTTTAGGAAACACAGGGATCCAGGCCATATAGCTCACATAGCCATTATCAGCTGGGGGCTGCCATTAGACCCCGACGGCACTATGACTAACACCTTCAGCCCCCGACTCCGCAGTATATGCCAGGGATGCCTCCCATTGGTCAATAATACAATAGCCATGTGCTGTATATGGTCAACTTCGATCTTCAAAAGTTATCAGATGGATGTTAGTGACCATTGGGTGACCTCAACTACCCAATTTTGTTGTTTTCCATGTGTGTTGGCCATCTTTGTTTTAGGAAACACAGGGATCCAGGTCATATATGGTCAATTTTGATCTTCAAAAGTTATGGTTAGTGACCATTTGGACACCTCAACTACCCAATTTTATTGTTTTCCATGTGTGTCAGCCATCTTGGTTTTAGGAAACACAGGGATCCAGGTCATATGTGGTCAATTTTGATCTTCAAAAGTTATCAGATAGATGTTAGTGACCATTGGGACACCTCAACTACCTAATTCTTTTGTTTTCCTTGTGTGTCGGCCATCTTGGTTTCAGGAATCACAGGGATCCAGGCCATATATGGTCAATTTTGATCTTCAAAAGTTATCAGATGGATGTTAGTGACCATTGGGACACCTCAACTACCTAATTCTTTTGTTTTCCTTGTGTGTCGGCTATCTTGGTTTAAGGAATCACAGGGATCCAGGCCATATATGGTCAATTTTGATCTTCAAAAGTTATCAGATGGATGTTAGTGACCATTGTGACACCACCACCACCAATACCACCACCACACTACTCCCAACCCTCACACACATTCCTTATTTGCATATTTTAATCCAGGCATAGGTTTACTCCATACTATAGCAATGGGGCAGGATTTTACATGGAGAGCGAGGAAGCACCACAATCAGAGCATATATTTAAGTATAGATCCATTCCAAAGGCCATAGAGTTCATATTGTTAGATATGTACAATCCTAAGTTTCGTGAACGTAGCATCAACGCGGGAACGCGACTAACCATAAGCTCATGAACGTCATCATGCAGGTACAATAAATGCTCTCTCAGCGTCCGCACCACGATGGCCACGGTCTTGTCGTCTTTCTCTCCATGATATCTAATAGGTTATGGGCCCAGTAACGCTTAAACTCTGCTAAAGTTGTAGAGGTAATGTAGGGATTGTGGAGATGCCATACAAGTGCTGCTAGACACGGGATATGCCTCATATCGATCGGCAAAGTGACGACGTCCGTGAGATGCTGAGTGGCACGCTGGAAAGTAGGTCAGACGCCGAGGGACCGTCTCAAAAAAAAAAGCACTGAGTGGATGGCGAGCAGCAGGAGCACGCCGCCTCAACGACCACGCTACCCGGGTGTCGTCGTAAAAATCGCTGACAGACAGCAGGGATGCTAAAGGGGTTTGTGTGGTTGTCACAAAGGGCACACAGTAACATCATGGTATTGTGAGTACAAACATGCATTTCTACAGTATGAAGAAGTCTAACATGTGTCAAGCAGAAATGTTAGGAAGGTAAGAAGAGGAACATGAAGCTTTAAGAAGATTACCATCAGTCCATCAAGTTGTGTCAAGTCAGAATTTATAAAATCCAGAAGGAGAGAAGTACTGCTAGTTAAATGTTATGAGGTGTCAGCTAAGTGTAACTTTTGGGAGGAAGTGAAGAATTATAGTGCAGCTTTAGAAGAGGACCTATCTATTGTGCATCTGTGGTTATAAGCTGATTTTTTCATTAATACACTATAAAACTGAACTGTATGTATCACAGAGTGTTGTGTTGCACTGTAAGGCTCAGCGGAGCAAGTGCACTGTGTATTACAGGAGACCCAGCGGACAACATTTTTTAGCAGTTTCTGGTCAATTTCTTCAACAAGATGGCGGAGGGACCAAAGATAGATCGTCTGATGGGCAGTAGCAACTATTCATCTTGGAAACTTCAGGTAAAGTGCACCTTAAAGTATAAAAATGTATGGAAAATTGTATCTGAAGAGGAGCAACTCGGGGCGGACGCTAGTGAGGAGCGTCGTGCGGCCTTCGAAACAAGAAAGAACAAGGCATTCTATACTATAGTTCTCAACATGGATCCGAGTTTGCTATGGATGGTGCCTCCAGATGAGGAAGATCCGGTGGTAATCTGGAAGAAATTAAAGGATATGTTTCAGAAAGACACCTTTGCTAACAAGCGAGAGCTCCGGAAGAAGCTATGTACAGCAAAGCTCACCGAAGGGAGGTCAGCAAATGACCATATTAAGCAGCTCACCCAGATCTTTGATGAGTTAGCCGTCATCGAGGCACCTGTGGATGAAGAAGATAAGGTAACTTATCTCTTATCCAGTCTCCCAGAATCATATGATGGTCTGGTAACGGCATTCGACGCAATGGATGCGGTCCCAGCGTGGACGACGGTAGTCGAGAAGGTGTACGCTCTCGACAGGAAGAAATCAAAGAAGAGGGACGAAAAGGCGCTTATGAGCAAACCGGAGTGGCGTTGCTTTAATTGCGACGAAGTTGGACACATCGCGAGAGATTGTCCGAAGAAGTCCAGCGAGAAGTCTGGCAGGAAGTCCAGCGAGAAGTCTGGCAGCAGGAGGCCCAGAGGTAAGCCTGGCAACAAGACCAATGGACGTAGAAGACAGAAAGCAGCAGCAGCGGCAGAGGAGTCGGACGATGAGGTCGAAGCCAGCCTATTTGCACAACATGCGTTGGCAGCAATCGGTAAGGGCGGGTGGATCATCGACTCGGGAGCTACAGCACACATGTGCAACGATGTGAGCCTCTTCAGGAAGATGGACGGCACAAAAACGTCACGTGTGACGGTGGGAGACGGGCGCGGTCTCAGATGTGCCGGAGTCGGTGAAGTGGTGTTGCACCTGACGCAGCGAACCGCGGTGAGGGATGTGCTGTATGTGCCGGAACTGGTTTTTAATCTGTTCAGCGTTCCGATGGCAAATGACAAAGGATGTGCGGTTGTCTTTGAAGGTGACAAGTGCAAGGTGACAACAGAAGGGAGAGTGATGGCGACTGGAAGACGTTCAGGGTCGCTGTACTACTTGAATTTTACGTCAACCCAGAAGGCACTTGCGACAACTGTCGAGAAGGAGTCAAAGGAAGACCTGTGGCACCAGCGGTATGGCCATCTCAGCGAGACGTCATTGAAGAAGCTGGTTAAGGACGGCATGGTCGAGGGACTCGACTACAATGCGTCAAAGAAGTTGACATTCTGCGATGACTGTGCTGATGGCAAAAATCATCGGCAGAAGTTCGACGGAGAAGGTCGTCGAAGAACAGAGACGTTAGAACTGGTGCACAGTGACGTCTGCGGGAAGATGGATGTCACGTCAAACGGCGGTGGCCACTACTTCCTCACGTTTATTGACGACGCGACGCGGTACACATGGGTGTACATCTTGAAGACCAAGGCTGAGGTCTATGAGAAGTTCCAGGAGTGGAAAGCTGAAGTTGAGAAGTCGTTCAACAAGGAACTGAAGACGCTGCGAACCGACAATGGAGGGGAGTACACCTCGAAGGAGTTCGAGCGCTACCTCAAAGAAGAGGGGATCCGTCATGAGACCACGATTCCGAAGACACCGGAGCAGAATGGAGTGGCTGAAAGGATGAACCGGTCGATCGTCGAGATGGCAAGGTCGATGCTTGGGAGCATGCCGCGACGATTTTGGGCAGAAGCTGTGGCGACAGCAGTCTACCTGCGAAACCGGAGTCCAACGTCAGCTGTCATTGGTATGACTCCATATGAGGCGCTCCACGGAAGAAAGCCGGATGTCAGTAACCTGAAGCCATTCGGTTGCATCTGTCATGCACATATTCCGAAGGACGAACGGAAGAAGTTCGACCAGAAGTCGAGGAAGTGCCTATTCATAGGCTATGGCGACACTGTCAAGGGCTATCGCCTGTATGACCTTGGGCGTTCAAGGGTCATATTCAGCCGTGACGTCATCTTCAACGAGAAGAAGCCTGGTGACAAAGAGGTTGAGCATGACGAAGACTCGGAATCGGAGTGGGTTATTGAAGACACGGATGAAGATTTACCGGAAGAGGTGGTTGAACCAGTTGAGGTTGAAGAGCTGGTAGAGGTAGAGGCAGAAGATCTGGCAGAGGTTGAAGAGCCAGTGGAAGCGCCTAGACCACAAGAAGAAGTTCCGGAAGATCAGCACATAGTCGGGAGACCAGTGCGACAACGTAATCCACCTGATCGCTACGGTGAATGGGCCATGATTACAGGTGAAGACGATCCAAAGACCTATGAAGAGGCCATGGCTACAGACAAGAGGAAGTGGCGTGATGCCATGAAGATGGAGATTGAGTCTCTGAAGAAAAACAAAGTCTGGGAGCTAGCTAGACTTCCGAAGGATCGAAAGGTCATCGGAAGCAAGTGGGTCTTCAAGACGAAGGTCACCCCAGAAGGAGAAGTGGATCGCTACAAGGCAAGACTTGTAGCTCAGGGCTTCAGTCAGAAGTATGGGACTGATTACGACGAGACCTTCTGCCCAGTAGTGCGAGCTGAATCAGTGCGTGGCATCATTGCACTGGCTGCACAGAAGAACTTGATGCTGCATCAAATGGATGTGACGACTGCCTTCTTGAATGGCAAGCTAGAAGAGGAAGTCTACATCAGGCAGCCAAAGGGGTTCGAGCAGAAAGGGGAAGAAGACTTCGTGTGTCGTTTGAAGAAGAGCCTATATGGGCTCAAGCAGTCCCCAAGATGCTGGAACACTGCATTGGACGAGTTCCTGCAGAGCCATGGGTTGGTTCAGTCAAACGCTGACCCATGCGTGTACACCAGCAAGAAAGGTGAAACAGTCATCATGGCTGTATATGTTGATGACATCATCATCGCTACCGAGACCAGCAAGAAGATGATGAAGATGAAGAGACTTCTATCGGAGAAGTTCGAGGTGAAGGACTTAGGTCAACTCGAGTCCTTTCTTGGTGTGAAAATCAACATCACGCAAGACGGTATATGGATAGGACAACCGGGTTACGCAAGGAAGATTTTGGAGCGGTTTGGAATGGCAGAAGCTAGGCCAGTTAAAACGCCAGCAGACCCCAGTCAAAAGCTTCACCAACAAGAAGAGAAGTCTAAGGTAGACCAGTCAATATACCAGTCTGCAGTTGGGAGTCTTCTCTATCTCTCCAACTGGACACGACTAGATGTAACTTTTGCCGTAAACAACGTGGCAAAGTATGTGAACAGCCCAGGAGATGAACACTGGACGGCGGTGAAGAGGATCTTCAGATACCTGAAAGGAACAATCGACCATGGTATCATATACAACCCGAGCAGTGAAGATCTCATCGGCTATTGCGACGCCGATTGGGCAGGTGATGTCAACACCCGAAAATCAACATCCGGATATGTGTTTCTGCTCGGAGGAGCTCCCATCAGCTGGAGGAGCAACAAGCAGTCATGTGTCGCTCTGTCGACTGCGGAGGCTGAATACATCGCCTTAGCTGGAGCAGCACAGGAAGCAGTCTGGCTTAGGCAGTTTCTGGGTAACATCAATGCTACTCAGAGTAAGCCCACCATCATCAATGACGACAGCCAGTCAGCAATCGCCATTACACGGAACCCACAACATCATGGTCGTGCCAAGCACATAGATATTAAGTTCCACTTCATACGAGAACAAGTGGACAAAGGTATTGTGTCCTTAAAGTACTGCCCCACAGACAACATGGCGGCAGATGTTCTCACAAAGGGACTCACCCATGAGAAACATGATAAATTCCGTGCTATGCTAAATGTAGTTAGCTCCTGTGCGCTGAAGGCACAGAGTCACCTTGAGTGACAGAGGAGGTAAGAACTAGAGACCCTGCCTCCTGGATAGTCAGGTTAGCTTAGCTCCTGTACGGTAAAGGTACAGAGTCACTCCTGAAGTGACTGAGTGGTAAGAACTGGTGACCCTGCCTCTCAATTAGCCAGGATATATATATATATATCTATTTTCTAAAAGTGTTTTTCAACTATAATCATCATTTGGTTATTTGAATAGTTCAAAAATTTAAGAACTGAGTAGCACAGTGGATGCTAAACAAACACAGTATGGTGTTTGTTATATATATATCATAGACTTTGATACATAAAAGAACTCATATTCAAGTGACTGAGACAGACTTATGAACTTTGAGATATCATACAAACACTCAAGGAAGTTTGAGAAAGACTTTGCATACTAAAGAGTCTATTACGTAGTATCATAAAACATTAGTATTGAGAAGGAGTGTTAGATATGTACAATCCTAAGTTTCGTGAACGTAGCATCAACGCGGGAACGCGACTAACCATAAGCTCATGAACGTCATCATGCAGGTACAATAAATGCTCTCTCAGCGTCCGCACCACGATGGCCACGGTCTTGTCGTCTTTCTCTCCATGATATCTAATACATATATAATGATCTTTTTTCCTTGGATCATTATAGGAATATGCACGGCATTACAGCATTGCTGTGTTTACTTTCCTGAAAGTATGTTATAGATAAATTGCAAAACACACAACATATGAAGGGCTTTTAGATTCCGTATTAAAATAATATTTGTTCTGAAAATTTTGATCTACTATCATATTAAAAATGTTGTAAATCAATTCTATACTTCTTAGAACATGATATGAATATGCACGGCATTACAGCTTTGCTGTGTTTACTTTGCCGAAAATATGGGATAAATTTCTAATCCTCGAAACACACTGCAATTTAACTGCTTTTAGAATTGATATTAAACTCAGAATTGATCGTCAAATTTAAATATGAAACCCTAATATCTTGATCATAGATGACAGATCCTAAATTGAATCCTCTCAATTGCATCCTTAACACGGGCCTCTTGATCATAGATCTTAGATTCTAAATTTTCAATTGAATCCTTAACATAATCTCCTAACCATGGACCCCTTGTATGCAGGTTTTACAGTAGTGATACTGATAAACAGTCTGAGTGCCAATATAGGGCTAGATGAGGGGTGGGAGCGGTTAGATGGGTGGATCCATATTAGTGGAAAATATATCATCATAACCATAGCCAGAATAGTCCATACTTCTGTTTACAAACATACTTCTGGCCAAATGTCATAATAGACAGTGCTATATAGATACCAAAATAAGTTTTTGTATAATAAGAACATGTACTGTACATAATTTCCTTGGAATGGGGAGGATTTGCCATACAAAGTAAAGAAAATTGGCATTTGTCCTAGAATATATAGATGTGATACTAATGTGACACTGGTGGTTGACATGTATCACTGATATGTTTTTGTTGTATTAGGCTTAGGTTTTCATCGTTTAAATGACAGTGTTGCCGAAAACTTTTTATCGACACAGGCCAATGTGGCCTGCATCTTGGCATCTTACGCAGGCCATTTCCTGCTTATGCAGGCCATATGAATACTGATCTTTTAAGATACCTATATTTAAACTTCATCAGAACTGATTAGAAATGGGAAAATACTCTGATATAAAACAACTTTACAAAAATGGATGGCTTAAACAGGCCACGACGGTATGGTGAGTAACTCGCCATGCTTAAACCGGCCACGACGGTATGATGAGTAATTTGCCATGCTTAAACAAGCAACGACGGTATGGTGAGTAACTCGCCATGCTTAAACAGGCCACGACGGTATGGTGAGTAACTCGCCATGCTTAAACAGGCCACGACGGTATGATGAGTAACTCGCCATGCTTAAACAGGCCACGATGGTATGATGAGTAACTCGCCATGCTTAAACAGGCCATGACGGTATGATGAGTAACTCGCCATGCTTAAACAGGCCACGGCGGTATGATGAGTAACTCGCCATGCTTAAACAGGCCATGACGGTATGGTGAGTAACTCGCTGTGCTTAAACAGGCCACGACGGTATGATGAGTAACTCGCCATGCTTAAACAGGCCATGACGGTATGGTGAGTAACTCGCCATGCTTAAACAGGCCATGACGGTATGGTGAGTAACTCACTGTGCTTAAACAGGCCACGACGGTATGATGAGTAACTTGCCATGCTTAAACAGGCCACGTATGGTGAGTAACTCGCCATGCTTAAACAGGCCATGACGGTATGATGAGTAACTCGCTGTGCTTATACCGGCCACGATGCTATGATGAGTAACTTGCCATGCTTAAACAGGCCACGTATGGTGAGTAACTCGCCATGCTTAAACAGGCCACGACGGTATGGTGAGTAACTCGCCAGGGCTATACATGTATATATATTCCTGCATCTGAATGACTGAACAATTGTTGATGCCTAGAGGGTTATGGTGCAACAATAATGCATACTGGTGAGTTAATCACCAGTACAGATTAGTTAGTGCATCTTGATAACAAAGGAGACATTCACATCATCACTTCTTATCCAGACTAAACATCCCAGTCTTTTGAATATTGGCAATAGTAGACAAGCAATTAACGTCCCTGTCGTTGCGGAACTCTGAGACGTGATTTTTAGTAACGAGGGGATTAAACAGTCAGAATGAAAAACGTCCAGACCCGGAGGGATTATTTATTCTCAGACAAAACCTAACGTGTTTTCTGTCTGTACGGAATTCTGCCTTTACTCTTCCCCCTTTTCGGTCCGCGTAATGAAATGCTATAATCTCGCAGACAGTCTGCCTTATCCCATGCCTTAACGTTTCTCAAAGGAATTTACAAGGTTTCATTTACAATATGCAATAAATATTCGCACACGTAATATGCACGTAATTAAGACAGAAAACCCAAATTTAAAAAGGGTCCGAGCAATATCTGAAAGACATGAAATATTAACCATCCAATTGGCATTGAAATAATTGTAGATACTAAACTGCATATATGTCACATTGATGTCCTTAACCCTTTAAAGGGGGCATGATTCCTTCTCACCCTAGCTCCTTTGTGTATCAATGCAGTGCAATGGTTATCTTCAGGGTTGCCAGAAAAAGTCAGGAAAAGCCATATTTTTTCCAGGGTCAGGAAAAAGTCAGTATTTTCCATGAAAAGGTCAGGAAATTATGGTATTTGTGGAAAAGTCACTTGCTTGCAACGCGTTGGTGCATCATGTGGACGATGATGGGAGAGTATCAATCCTTTAGGGTGAGCGTGATGCATGAATGCAGTCTTGGCAAGTTACTCACCCGGGCTGCATTCATGCATCATGCTGACCAATGGGCATGATGCAATAAAACACTTTCCGCCATTAAAGTGTCAAATGTGTTGTACAACCACAAAGTTTCACAAAGTCAGCTATAAATGCTGGTCTAAATGGCACCAGTCTGTGATCCCGGGGGAGGAGCACAGGGCCTCGGTTTGAGTACCAACTGTGGTCCTGACCCATGTAGAGCAGTGGCTGTCGATGCGCAGTGAGGGAAAAAAGGGGGGCTGTTGATGGAATTGCATTTAATATTAGGGGGCTGTTAATACTGTTATAACTTGCATGGAAAGGAAGTAACTTGAATATTCCTTGTATTCACTCAAGGGCTGTTAAATTCCTGAGTATTATTGTCAAAAAAACTTAATTTACATGGAAGAGGGCCCCAAAAAGGGGGGCTTCTCAAAAAAGGGGGGCTGTAAAAAGTAAGCTGTACTTAAGGGGCTGTAAAATGGCCAAAAAAGGGGGGCTGTAGTTTCGCAGTTAGTACTACTAATCAGTGACTCAGTGCCCCCCGGGCTTCCCTAGCCCACTTAAAAGGGTCTTCTTCTCATCTTTCCTATCCCCTCAGGATGTGTGTGGTGCACATATGCGCGGGCACTGACACATTCCTCTGTGAAATTGTGTAATGTCATTCTCGCCATGAATATGACCTTAGCTGTCGAAATGGCGTAAACATCTATTACTCACTCACTCAGTGCCCCCCCCTCCGGGTCTGTGATCTACCTGTCGTGGGCTAAATGCCACCTCTTGTCAATCGTGCAATTGGTAATGTTTTCAAAGGGAAAGGCCGTTTTTTATTCACTCTATGGCAAACAAGGGCACAGATTTTATTTGGAGAGTGGTCAAATGTTATATGTGCATGCTGATGGCAAATGCCGTGCATTGTAAGATTGCAGAGCGTCGTGAAGAAAAATATGTTTATTCAAAGCCTATTTTCAGCACTTAGAATTGAGACATATAGATCCGCCCATATGAGATGCATTGCGTCTATAAGGCGATTCCTGTGTTTAGCAAGGTGCTATTACCAATTTGTGAAGGTTTCGTGTTGCCCCAAATGATAATATTTTTCCTAAAGCGCTGGTTCCACTGTTTGTGATTGGGCGACGTTTTTCCTCATTCTACCGATTTCCCCCTCCCCACTTTTGCAATATCATGAATCGTCAGGTTAGTGAAAATTCGCCTGACCAGCGATAGTGCAACCAATGCTTTCCTCTGAGATCACTTAAAAGCTACACATGGGGTATGTGCCGTATTACAACTGTACACAACGATTTACCGTATTCACTTTAGGGATTTTTTGGAGTTGCTTGCCGCATAGCGGCCGGGAGCGCAGCGACCATAGCAACTTCATTATGTTTTCGGTTTGTCAGTGACGTCACGGTCACCTTGTGACGCAATTTGAGACGTCACACGTCGACCGCAGAGTGGCAACTCCTATCTGTGGCCCTTGCCAAATTTTTCTTGTTTCTCATAATTTAACAATTTATTCACCATTTTTACCTTTTGTGTCTTTACAGGCCTCCATGGACCTCCCTCCAGACAAGGCCAAAGTCCTCAAGAGTTACGATGACGACAAGAAATGGGATCTAGTATGCGATCAGGTAATTAGTCTGCAGAAATTTGCCTTCGTAAAGAGTCCTCTCTAATCAAAGTTCACAGCAGTTCTTATTGGTCATCATGATGCTTTTATATAGCCCAGGTGAGTTACTCACCAGGGCTGTATCCATGCATCATGCTGACCCTGCAGCGCTTAACTCCCAGAGCGTCAGCATGATGCACCGATGTCGCGATGAAGGCATTATGACAAACAGTGGACAAAGACGGCTTATACATTCTAGATGCATCATTGCAACGCCGGTGATTTTGTTTTCTGAAGCTGCTATTGTTACACTCTGACAGGCATGACATTTTTCAGAAATAAAATTTCCTCCGATAGAATTGGTCACAAATACCAACGAGAGAAAGGATTCAGTCACCAACTCGTAAATGTTTGTAAAAACCAAGTTTCAGTATGACTCATAATGCTGTATTCAAAGGGCTTCTATAAAGTTGATGAGTATCAGTCTTTGGGAAAACATGCCGGACACCGGCTATAGCTGGCAAAAAGGCTGCAGGTCCTCTTCAAACTGCCAGACCAAATGTCTGGCTGTAATCTCAAGACGTAGGTCCACCTGTCAGTTTTTCAGCTTTCAAATCGGACCATTATTAAGGCTTTTACAGTGTAAAACAAAAAGCTTTAATATTTTTTTTGATTTTTCCTAAAAAAAATCTATTAATCATAACGAAGTGAATAATGTAAATACAATGCATATAAATTGCTTCATAATAGTTCCCTGAAAACAAAAAGATTTCCTGAGGTACTCCTTATGTTTCGGTCCTTTAAAAATCAAACCAGTCCTGCAGAATCAAAAATTTGCAGGACCGAATGTCCTGCATGGTGATAAACCCTTCACAAAGACTGGAGTATTGACGATCAATATACCTTATACAAAATGTAGGCAATGGACAGAAAGAAGGAAAGCGATTCACTACATTTGTCAAAACCCCTTAGCGATTTCCAATCATGCTCTTCCATTTACAAAGCAGCAAAGAGGTAGTGCATCAGGTAAAATGCTTGCTAAAATAGCCAGTAGTGGCCAGGATCAGGATTGCCTACAATCTGAAAGACCCCAGAGTGGCCATTTGTAGTACAGGCCGCCCATTACATTGCATTGAGAGATGGGCACCAGCTCTGGGCTGACCACCTGAACCAATGGCACAGACTCAGTGGCCAGAATCTGGACCATTAAATGGACAGAAGTATCTGCTGTGTTATCCTGTATAGACAGTACCATAAATGGTCTCATATAAGCCATGGCTTGTACTAGAACCAAGGCCCAGGTGCGGCTTATACAATGTGTGTAAAGTAAGGATGCGGCTTACACGGAGGTATTTGCCACTATAGAGTATTAGTAAATTGTCAATTATAAGGCCTCAGGTGTTTCCAGTTACCTGACCGATCCTAGCAAATCAGGGCCAGTTTTTTTTTCCTTTTTTTTTTTGACAGGACAATAGTAACGATTCCAATAGAGGTACAAAGATGGCTGGGCCCCCCTGGCCCCCCTTTTCCTATGCCCCTGCCACTAGTAATAAATGACCTTAACCCATCATCTCCCCTGTTGAATATTATAATGACCACTCCTTTATATAGGGTTGACCCGGGATGTATTATCAACCAATCAGACAATTCCCTGTATTCACTGCAGAATGTTTTGGGTACATTATGTAACACCTGGTACCCATCATGGTGGTTCTTATCATTGTTTATCTCGCCAGGTCCCAGCTCAAGAAATGGTCGACCCACTAGGCCTCCATATTAAGCCCTATATTGTCGGACTATTGACACCACATATCCTCTCAGATTTGCCTTGAAATTATGTTTCTTTTGATATACACCATACCTATATTGAACAGGAAAAAAAAAAAAAAAATCCGACCCTACCATTTCAGTTCATGTAACTGGAAACACACCTTTTTTTATGGCCTAAGGCACACCTGAAACCAAGGCTCCTTATATAAGGCTAGTGGATGATCTTTGAGACTTTAGTACTTTTCTCTACAAATATGTACCTTACCCATAGGGCGCAGCCCCCAACTTTTGCTGAAACAATAAGGTGCTGAAGGCTCCATCCTCAGTAACAAGGTGCAGCTAACACACAAGGTATTACAGTAGTAGAGACTGGATATATTAAGCAGTACCTGCTGGGTGGTACTTGATATATTGCCTCCTTGCCTGACAGCAGACAACAAACCCAGACTGCTGATGTACACCAGAATGAACAGACCAGACACTGGTCCTCCCTTGTACACATAAACAGGGGCTAGGGGCTTTTATCAAGGCCACTAACTATATTAGGCACCAAGGTCTTTGGTCTTTTATTAGCCCTTTAATAAGGGTGTAGCCACTCTCAGTGGGTTTTAGGAGTGCCTCAAATCTTGAAATAGTGAAGTAATCACTGCATGAGCTGGTTCCTGACTACTATAGTCTGTATACAGGTACTTGCTGGTTACCAGCTACACCCTGAGCTGGTTCCTGACTACTATAGTCTGTATACAGGTACATGCTGGTTACCAGCTACACCCTGAGCTGGTTCCTGACTACTATAGTCTGTATACAGGTACTTGCTGGTTACCAGCTACACCCTGAGCTGGTTCCTGACTAATATAGTCTGTTTACAGGTACATGCTGGTTACCAGCTACACCCTGAGCTGGTTCCTGACTACTATAATCTGTATACAAGTACCTGCTTGTTACCAGCTACACCCTGAGCTGGTTCCTGACTACTATGGTCTGTATACAAGTACATGCTTGTTACCAGCTACACCCTGAGCTGGTTCCTGACTACTATGGTCTGTATACAGCTACAAGCCAGTTTCAAGCCAGACACCCTGAGACGGGTGAATATCTCACATTAGAGGACACTTGCTGCCCTAGGGTCAGCACTGATTGGATGCAGTGCACGACCCTGCACCACGATTCAGCCTTTCATTGCACGCTTCTCTGGGGATGTCTAAAACATGAACCGAGGCACTAGAGGGCTTGATTAGGGAGAGTGGTTGGTCTGGTGGTCCAGCTCCTGCCCTAGGTCATATAAAATCCTCATTGGGTGTATAGTGGTTTAATAACATCCGTCCATGTGGCCGCGAGACTTAAATGCAGCTCTGGTGAGTTCCTTGCCACGTTTGCATACATGCGTCATGCCAATTTGATTTGCTTAATCAACTGCTCACGACTTTTTGCGATTTAAGTGAGGTTGAATCACTGTTCAAGGTTATAGAAAAGTCAAGTACGGAGTTTTATGTACTTTTAATAGTAGAGAGTAAGTAGAGAACTATCCTGCACAGGAACCAGGACAAAATAGATGAGGAGATTTGTGTTTAGGAAGTTTGTTTGCAATCTTGCTGTTCACAGACGGGGCTACAGCTGCTATCAAACATGTAGCATAAGTCCTTGCTTTACCCTTAATTGCTGGTTGTCCTATTATAAGCTGCACTGAAAAGGTCACCGTTCCTTTGTATAGTCCATGTTTGAAAACACCTACATATCAGCCAGACCCTGACTTCAAGTAGGCTTTATCAATTGTGGAGAGATCCCCCAGGTGACCCCTGCTTCCCCCACACATTTAAATATCTCATACTGACACAGTGCAGGAGGCTGCAGTCTGCAGGTGGTCTCTACATTATGGACACCTAGCTCCAGCACCCTCCTTACTACCACCTCGAGCACCCTCCTGACTACACACTGAGTCAATGTACCTCAGTACACACCCAGATCTGTAGGGCTCTGGTGCATCCGAAATAAAGTGGCATTTGTTCCCTGCAAGACTACAAATCAGGGTTCAAGGCATTTCCAGCGGATTTCTGCGACTCGCCTTGAGAGAAATTGACCTCTCTATATTGAACTATTTTGCGAAAAAGATTCGTTAGGAGATTCCTCCTCCTAGAGAAATAAAGCACATCCTCCATACATATAGCTTCTACTAAGGGTATGATATCTGCAAGCATTACATGGGTGGATATAACAGGGAGACATTTTCCTTCACACATGCACCATTAAACATGCCAACTAGAGATCATTGCTGATGTCCAACACACCTAGGCCCACCCCTATAGGTCTTGGCTTCAACACAGCACAGCCAGCTCCTTGAGGCATTAGCCATGATGTATTGCAGACATATTACAGAGAGACATGTTCCCTCACACATGCACCATTAAACATGTTACAGTGCAGACATGGGTAGTGTGAGTGATGGGCAGCCAGCAGCTGTAACCCCTCACTACCTGCTCTGTGTACTGTCTCTGTGTGAGCTGTGTCCTATCAGCAGGTCAGCCACCTCTAAATGCTTGAACCCTCTAAGGGCTGCTGATCGATGCAGGAGTGCATCATGCCCATTTAATGGTCATCATGATACCCCAATGAAGTGCTGGCGAGTTTTCTTGCTCACACTTCATTACTCGAGAGGGACACATGCAAGGACCACATTCATTCATCATCCTGACCAAAGCACCATGTAGGATGTGAAGGGTTTACCAAGCTTTCACATCTCAAGCAGTCAGAGGTAACACCTGCAGGTTGTTGGGATATATCAATACTGAGGTGTCTGCCACCTATGGAAGGCAGTTTGTGTAATAAATATGATAAATGCTCCTATAAAGGCATGACCAGCTGTCAGAAAATGCTTGGCTCACTCACAAATGTGGAATGTGTAAAATGAAAGGTTTTCCATTTTCTCGTCCATGTAGGGGGCAGCTCTGGCAGTAAGTCCATGGCGGTAGGCCACCTGCTCCATTCTAATTAAAGGTGCTTCTCCTGTGTCATACAGATCCAGTAGTAGGTGGATAGTGAGAATTGCAGGCATAGGTTCCTAGCTCGCCGGGACCACAAGGCCGTATCTATGCCTTCTATCAGTGTCTACTGAGAATATGCTGATCAACTACTCCATATTTCAGTAGACCCTGCTGAAATGCTCCCAAAACAGCTGACTCTACACTGCATTTTCAGTCCAGATTCAGTAGTGCACTGACCCTCAACTGAATATGCACTGCCTTTTCACTCTAGCATCAGTAGTCTATTGAACCTCAACTGAATGTTAACAGATCCCAAAAATGTGCAGCAGCATAGATGCAGTAGTCTATGACAATCTACTGGTATCACTCTGTCCATTCTTCTGAGACAGACCATAGTGTGAATGTCAGTGTGTTTGAGAACAACCATCAAGGCCTTGCATATTATCATTTTGTTGAGTTCCAGTAATGGATACACATGAATGTTGTGGTGTGTGAAAGGTAGGAATTACTAATTGACTTTATGTAGGGCATAAATTTTACTCTACTCAATCATCAGGTATTCTTTTAGCCACAATCATGACATTATTTTTACATCTTTCATTGATAATTGACAATTTCAAATCTGCTGACTAATCACCTTAACATCAGTAAAGGACCTTCATGTGAGGGCATGGAGGAGCAGAATAACTTCATTGGGAGTCCACGAAGGAGGAATTTTCCTCCTTCTATTCTACCAGTGGGCATACCAGATTCGTAAAAGGTGACAAACTTGGGGTTTCTTGTGGCTTGGGGTGACCGTGTGGGCAGCTGGTGTCCATATGCGTGGGCCCAGGCCTACATACTTGTCTTTTGCCATGGGATTCCCCCTCAGTGAACCACGTCTGAGTGATCAAAGGCCATGGTTTGTCTGGCCCTGCCTATGGGACCAGGCAAATAAAAGAACACTTGCTATCCTTCGAGAAGAGTAGGGGAATGAAGCCCTGGTAGCGGTTTTCCCCCTCACCCCTTCTCATAGATGCGGTCATTCATCTCATAGATGCGGTCATTCATCTCATAGATTTGGTCAATCATAGATTCGGTCACTGCTGTGTCAGGCAAGCAGCATATAAATACCTGTCTAGCTGTTTGGACAAGCAGCTTTTAAAAACCTGTCCAAAAAGAAAAGAAAGGACTTTATATCCGCGAACCACAGAAATGTCTGCTAACTTTTAAGTACTATTAGTGGACGTAAAATCAACCAAACCAAACCAAAAACATCAGTAAAGTGCACAGCATTCTGCTATATCAGCACTTTATCAGACATGTCTACTCTTACCCTTTTGCTATAGTAGAAGCTACCTAATACTACTGAATCAGTACTGCTAGGAAGTAATGACAGTTCCATATAGCTGATGGGGAGATGGCTCAGGGGGCTAATGCATTGGAACAGTAATCAGGAGATCCCAAGTTCAAATCCAGCAAGGACCACCTAGAACAGCATTGGTAGTGCCAGTAGTAACACAGTACCTGCTTCTTTTATGCGTGCACCTCCCCCCAGCAGTAGTTTTCAGTATGATCTACTGCTTACCTACTGCTATAGCAGCAGTCGTGCAGTAGTGCTGATTAAGCACTGCCCCAACCCCATATATGGTCATGCAGCATTAAATAAGTAGATACTGTTTAATGCTGGGCACCATCTAATCTAAATAATTGGGACAACTAATTCAATACTGCCTGTAGGCTGATAATACAACTGTTCTACTACTGTACCACTGCTGGAGGTTCAGTGGCTCAGAGCAGTAGAATGCCAGTAGATGCTGATACAATACTGTTTCTGATGCTGCTTTCACACTGAAACACTACTGTCACACCATACTATTTTCCAGCTGCTTTAGTACTGCTTCTCTACTGCATTTTGGTCTGGGCAGTGATAGAGCATCTGTTTCAAAGTCACGAGGTCCCGGGTTCAAATCCCCGAGAATCCAAACACTATTTTCACCATCCACTACGTGTACCCAGATACAACAAGCAAGTAATAGTCCAAACTAGTTAGTGATTTACAAAAGAACGGTAGAAAACCTGAACAGAGAGATTATGTTCAGATCACCTACATGAATACTAGCAATAACAGAATTTGAAGGGATGGTAGAGGAGCGGCTAGTTTATATGTTTTGAAAGGCATTAATTTTGTTAACAATTTCCTCTGTTGGGATCAGTGACATGGAATCATTGACATCTTCAGAGTCACATGCCCCCTTAGTCATAATAAGATATAAGGGGGCCCAGGGGGGTCCGGGGGCTCAAGCTACACATAGGTTTTTGAATTTTGAAAATTGATTCAGTAGAACCAAAGTTATTAATTTTTCATTTTTTTGAGAGTTTTCCAAAACTCTAGGTGCGTCTTATACGCGCACTGGGTCTTATACGCGGGAGATTACGGTAGTTGGTTTATCACCTGTTCATAGGCTATGGGAGACTGTTTGTGTCATAAATAGCCTAATTGGTTACACAGGTGTCTGTCAGAACCTGGGTGGTACAGAGAGAGTGGTTTACATACGTGTAGTACGTGACGTTGGGTAGGTTGGTTAAAGTTTAGCCTGGACCACAGCAGTCTAATGGTAATTAGATGAAAACTGGTCTAACCTTTAATGGTCTAACCATTTTTGCCAACTTTTTTCTTTAGTATATTTCAGGCCCAATTATACCCAACAACAGATATCAAAAGAGATAGAGTAAAAGTGGTACACCCTCTTTTACAAAACCTATATCCACCGGGACTAATTCATTCATTTATTTTGTGTCTAAAAGATCCGAAAACTTGTATAGAAGAGGAGAAATCCCATTGTATAAATTGTTCGTGACATAGGAGTTCATAGAAATTTCAGATAGAATCACGAATCAGTACACAGAATAAATCCTCTAAGTATAAATCTATACAACCATATACCACCTTGGAGTGTCATTGGTATCCAATTTATTTCGATTTTGATAATCATCATTATTTTCTCAATATTTCAATTATATCGACTATTATAAAACAGCTCAAAATAGCCTTGATCTGGGCATTCTAACAGTGAAAGAATTTTTCAAAAGTTCCAATTAGAATAAAAATTAGCGTCACTTGTATATTCCCTCACTTGGGCGGAAGATTGAGGTATTTGAAAATATTTTTAATGTCATTAAATATTCTTACATATCATATTTTCATATCACGTGACACTTTGTTGAATAACTCTGGTTCTACATGGAATTTTTACAAAATTCTTTCAGTTTTTGAAGGCCCTAAAACTGCTCTTTCAAGGGGAATGAATACTGTATCGATATAGATGCATTATCGATGTGATTATCAATGTTTTGTAAATACCGACGTATGGATATGAGGGGTATCGATGACACTCCTAATATCACCAATGTTACAATTTCTTTCCTAACTAAAGTCCCAGTTTTATACACATAAAAAGGGATCATCTTAAGCCCCTCTATAGGAGAGGGTTATGTATGTGAGACATTGTTTGCGGTCCCGTATGATGAAGCTTACTCGGGGCGGCAGATACTCGTAACGCTGTGTGGAGAGTAAACTTTAATGTTGGTATCAGCACAGACCTTTACCCCTATGTTCACTGGGTGTGGGTGTGTGCTGAATTTATCATTAGGTACTTTAGGTGCCTCATGGTATACTTAGGGTTCTATGTGATGTATGTATGGGTTTATGGTTTCGATGAACTAATTGTTAGGAAATGAATGGCAGAGAATCAAAAATAGTTGTTTTAACATATGGATATTCTTTCGAAAGATAAGTATCACTTGTTAAATAATGTACATCACTCCCATAGCTTTTCTATTAATACTTGAATCGTAATGAACACGTTTAATTCTACTTTTATTTCAGGAGCGTGTGAGCGCCAAGAACCCGCCCGAGTTTTACCTGACCAAGCTGCGCGTCTACCTGGACCCGACTGCTTCCCGCAGCTCCAAGGTAATCTAGCCCTAGCCTGCCCTCTGATGGGCATCTACCTACTACTCCCTCTCTGTTACTATGGTACATAGAGCTGGGAAAAAGGGACAGTCCACATCATCAGTTTCCATGGTGACAGGACCACACAATGACTGTCACCATGGTGATAGTTGAGTGTTACCAGGGTGATAGGATCTGATGGTGACTGTAACCGTGGTAACATGCTAGGTTGTCTGTTACCCTGATAACTGAACTCCACAATGACTGTTACCATGGTGATAGGACCTAACACTGATTGTTACCATGGTAACAGGACTCTATAGTCACTTTCACCATGGCGATAGGACCTAAAACTGATTGTTACTATGGTAACAGGACTCTATAGTCACTGTCACCACGGCGATAGGACCTAAAACTGATTGTTACCATGGTAACAGGACTCTATAGTCACTGTCATCGTGGCGATAGGACCTAAAACTGATTGTTACTATGGTAACAGGACTCCATAGTGACAGTCACCAAGGTCATGAGACAGAACAATGACTGATTCTATGGTAACACCATTGCTATAGATGATTGAGCTGTAAAGTTCTAGATGTTCTGTGTCTGATTGTTCTGGTCAGAATTATTGACTATGAGGGAGGGCTATCATTCACAAATTGACCCACATGGATGAGGCCATATTGGTCCATTATTTATAGCACCACAAACTGAATGTTATACCAGGGCAAACCCCACAAACACGAACACATTCTAACATTCACAAATACGCCATCGGCCTATTCACTTACCCATTCACTGCCACAGTATAACACATATCTTATGAATCTCACTTTGTAAACATTTATGTATCTTTTTGGAAAGTGAAAATTATATAGCCTAATAAAGTCACCCTTTTTGAACAGCGGCTTACCAGTCGCTACTTTTGTAGACAAATATCATAGTTTTTAATGATTTCCCAAATCTAAAAGCGCTCTGTAAAGTGTGTTGTATACTAGCAGTTACAATACAGTGGTGAATAGGTTGATGGTGAATTAGTGTGGCAACTTTTACATACATAGAACGCTTTGTTTGATGTTACTATTAGAGTCAAGGCAGCAGTTCAACAAGCACTACTGCACCCGCACTGCAGATTCAGGAGCGTTTAATGTTGTTTACTAATACTGTAACCTGGAAAAAAATATGAAATGTTCTTCATCTTAGCTGCCAGTTTAAGGGTCTAATATCTATTGTGAAATCAAAATCTCTGCTTACCTTAGAGTTATCATAATTTTAATCCTAATAATCCAAAATTGTATAGATAAAATCATACATCTGAGGAATTAAGTGCAAAATTCTAACTGTAAACCAGAGTAGATGATTTTGTTGTTTTATTACTACATGATCACTTCACCCAGTTGTCTCAGATCAGATAAACTGATACTCCCATAGACAAGTCCAGAGGGTTTTATGATTTAACAACACCCAATAAACCTAGTCCCGACAGTCCCTGTAAACATCCCCCTATAGTATAGCATTGTAATGGGTCACACAGTGGAGGTGGCCATTTTGTGTCCTGAGGGCATAGGTACTCCCCATAGTTAACCCCTTAAGTATGGAACATTGCCTGAAGACATATTTCCATGATGGTTTTTTTGCAAGTAGGTGTATGCTTGGACAAAGACATATAACAAGATGTCAGCTCCCGTCTTACCCACTTGAAACTTGTGAGATGGGTGGCAATATGGTGGCTTTTACCCAAACAACCAAATTACTGCTATATCAATAGATGGATAGGTAAAGTGATGGGTTTCTTTGTTTTGGTGTGAGTGGCCATTATTGTGTCCCATCTTGTAGTTGGTAGATTCACTGCCCAACTCTTGCAAGAATGGACTTTGAGAGATTGGAGATTCGGTGAAACAGTTCAATGTTATCCTATAGACCCATATGTCTGTCTGTGTGTCTTGTCATGTCCCCCGTGTACAGTCAGTGTAATCAGACTGGTGGTTGCCATGGTTACATGTTTCAGGAGGGACCCATTGACGCCTATCTCATGTCTAAGTATGGCACCGAGGAGACGAGAT
Source organism: Acholoe squamosa (assembly GCA_949317995.1). NCBI lineage: Eukaryota > Metazoa > Annelida > Polychaeta > Phyllodocida > Polynoidae > Acholoe > Acholoe squamosa. The sequence continues at coordinate 11,595,357 of OX439045.1, read as the reverse complement.
CAGGGAATCACGACATCTGTGTACGATTATACCCTGATTTGATTTTCTAAATATTCTTTTAAGAAAATATAACTATAAATAAGCATTTTAAGTCCCATACTGTACCGACCCACACTGCCTGAAAATGGATAAGAATATTTAAGGATATTGAATTTCAAAAGATCATAAGAATTGTTGTCCTGAATGAACTGCCCATAAAAAGTGATTTTATCCTTTCATCCATTTCGGTCATTGCGATATAAGAGTAATTTGCTGTAGATTAAGTATCATTTTTGTTGCTGAATATAAGCTCTATACCAGATCCATGCTTAGAAATGGTAATAAATAGGCCAGAAGAAAAAAAATCCTAAAATAAAAGAAATAAAAATAACCCAGGACCCTGTGTGTTCATGTCTATATTACCGTCGACTGTCGCTGGCTGTAGGCATAATGAGAGTCCGGTAACCTAAAATGTCCTATACAATTATGTACCACTGTGACCATGTGCCAGCCAGGGTGGACTGTGTAGACATCCCCCAACCCTACTTTACCCCCTCTCCCACATGGTCCCACTAAAACCCTCCAGGTCCCTACCCTACCAGACTAGACAAGCAGTGCCCAGAATGCAGCCAGTAGTTACGTCTGCCAATTTGTTAGGGACTATGCGACAGAAATGCCAATTAATTTTTTTGAAAAATCATGGAACAGGAGAGGAAAGCACAACAAAAAGGCCAATCTCTTTTGGAGTTACAAAAAGCCATTTACATTATCTCGTGTTCCATTTCCACAAGCCCTAAACACATAGTCATTGATCTTTTATGCGTAAACATGACACCCTTAGGGAAATGGCAGTGATTTTACCTATGTATCCATGTTTGTCTAAAGAAAAAAAAACAATAATTATTTTCATTTTTGGAAACGCTGGTAACAAGCGGGGGGTTAGGATTGAGGGAAATTTATAAGCTGATTTTGGTCCAAATCCAACTTTTGACTGGGCGTTTACAGTTCTGGCAAGTCATAGTTTAATACCCAGCTGATCAGTTTCCTTCAACTGGGGAGTCGGGTTAAAAGGGAGGTTTGCTAATGAGACAGATTTTATGGTAGAAGACAGGAATCTCCTGCCAGGACCCCTCCCTATTTCTGAAGTGTGCCAGACAGATCTACCCTCCCTACCCTACCAGCATACATACAGCCACAATTTCCTTGGGATCACAGTGGTGTACATGGAGCATTATCGAAGCAATGTCCAGCCCGTATTATTGATCACGCCCTTCGTGATATGGGGTCTAAATCTATCTGTCGCTTCTGTAAATATGGTGATGGAGGATATACAGGGATGAAATTCTTCAGGGATTTCCCTGAATTCAGGGATTTAGTAGTTCCAAGGCCCTATTTATACATATAAAAACCAGGTTTTTGGGGTCGATATTGGACCATTTCAGGGATTTTCATGCTCTGTGACTTTCATCCCTGGATATATCTGTAAGGTGTGTACTTGTACAAAAAGTAGGCTATTACCGTAATCTCCCACGTAGAAGATGCGCTGCGCGTATAAGACGCACCCCAAATTCAGCACATGCATTTTCGCATAAAAGACGCACATTTTAATGCGTAAATTTGTAAGATTAGTACATTTCTACAGTAAAATTACCCCTCGTATAAGACGCACCCCCAACTTGAAGAAATCCTATAAGACGCACAAGGCATTTGTTTGGCGTAGAGGACGTGTCTTATACGCGAGGTTTTACGGTAACCTCTGTTCTCTGGATAGGGAATGTAGACAGTCAGAAATGGTATCCTCTACTAGTTTTCTCCAAAGACTGTTTTATCTTATGTCAGATTCTTTGATTTCACGAAATCATGTTGACAATTGCATAATCCGTTAATACCTTACCTCTTCCAGAGAAAGGGACAGGGAAAAAAATCCTTAGAAAATGACATAATAAGTGAAACTATATTATTGTGGAATAAATTTCAATTTACCATATTCATTCAGAAATCCTTACATTTCTTTTTCTCTAAGGCAAAATATCACGCATGTATTACAAAACAGCCTTATAAGTAGTGTGAGGTCAACTAGAATAGATGATCCATTGTTTAGGCATGCATGTCCTATATAACAATAACAGCAGCAGTGGCAGGAGAGGTGGCTGTAACTGTGCCAGCATTGAGTGAAAATGGCGTTACCACATATGGCACAAATAACTAACTACCCACAGCTTCTGGCACAGCGTCAACATGATGCACATTGTCGATTTATATAACGGAATAACGGGTAGACTTAGCATGCGACCAGGCCTATGATTTTTAAACCGGATGTTATGATGTTCCTGGGTTACTCTCTGTGATCTGTCAGCATTGCTCGGTTCACGTAAGCTGTGGTCTTGTATAAGCACTAAAGCTAGAAGATCATTGAATCACTAAAAATTCAGACTGCGATCAATCTTGATGGTACCATACCAAGCTCACTGTATGCTCATCTCCACAGGGGAAGCAAAACTAAGCTTTCTGGATGAAAGACATGCATACTAAAATGGAGCCAGTAGCTTATCAGGAAATGAGATATGGAAAGCATGACCTGTTGGTGGTTGTAAAATTGCTATCCATAACCCTATAATGGCCATCAATTGTTGACAGGTACTCCTCAGGGAGGCGGAAAATATCCTCTAACTAACCCCATAGAAAGGAAATTTGCAAAAGCAGCGAGCAAAATAAAATTTGGCTGGTTGTGTACTTAGTAATTTCACTGCTCAGTTTGCCAAAATCTCTCTTTGTGAAAAAGATGTAAATGGCTAGTTTCTAGCAAGAAAAGAGTTGTAAAGCACACCATCTCTGATGCCTCGCAGGCAAAGGACAATGTGCCTGCACCAAAAGGATGACCCGTGATCCCCGTAATGGCCCCCAAAAGCCGAGCCAAAAGCCCATGTTCCTTTGACATGAAGATACACTAATGCTATGCATTGGTGCGTCATACTGGTTGTTTGAGGGAACATTAACCCCATAAGGATGGTAGAATGTGTTGTTACTGCATTCGTGGCTATATTTGTTTATCAATACTATCATGTGTATCATGATGACAAAACGCCTTAATGCATCATGTAGCTGGTAAATCGCTACCGTAATCTCCCGCATACAAGGCGTGTCTTATACGGGGGGTTTGGATCCACAAGGGGGACACCAAGACCTTTCTTTTGATATCGTGCATGCCCCCTTGGTCATAATAGGACATAGGGGGGCCAGGAGGGTCCAAGGTGGCCCAAGCTACACATAGATTTTTGAATTTTGAAAATTCATTCAGTAGAACCAAAGTTATGAATTTTTCATTTTTTTTTGAGAATTTTCCAAAACTCTATGTGCGCCTTATACGTGGGCTGCGCCTCATACGCAGGAGATTACGGTAGTCCCCTTCTGTCATCTGTGGCTGGGACCCTAGGGTACAGGACCTAATGAATGAGTCACTATGGTCGTCCCATCCCTCCGCCCGACAACCATGACCATAACCGTTAGTCCTATCTTTATGACCCTGTACTACACCCATATGATGCATATATATAGGGCCCAGCAAATATACTAGGACAGGAGAGACAAGACTTTCAGCAGCCCTAGGAGAAAAGTGTAGATATCAGGCAGCTTCTATTTGGAACTCATTTTCTACATTATGTAACCTGCAGAACCGCCGTCCCCATTCTCTTTCTTTGTTGCTACCAAAAAGCCACATCCCCATTTCTGATCACATGTACCTTCTACAGAGGTCCTACCCAATTTCCCATACAATGTGGCCTCCACAAACTTTCACCACCATTTCTCCTCCCAAAAATTGTGGTTCTCATTCAAACCCTCCCCCATTTAGTATAGAATGAGGCTGTCACAAACCATTTCTGGTCTAATCTAGCATCCAGAACCGCATCCCCATTTTTCACACAATGTACCTTCCACAAAGCTCAAGCGCCATTTGTGATCTCATCTAGCTTCAAAGGGTTCCCTGTTCACATGATGTCCACTTTGGTCTATGATGAGCAGTAACTAAGGTGTTACCATGGCGATATGCCCTATGACGCTGGTACTGCCATGTCACCCTTGTCCTTCTCTGCGACTAGCCTATATGTCATTATGTTGTTATGTCTGACAGGGTAGTTGGTAATAGACTACATTACCCGAGCACTGGCCGTATAATATACAACACCATATCACACCAGCACCAATTCAGTACATTTATAGGCTTATATGTAGTTCTACTTTCCCACATATGTATAGCACTCAATATCTATACATATATGTATCATAATATAATGAAAAAATAAGGATTTTTATTCTGGACCCAGTGCTTAAAACCACCATTTAATTCAATTAAAGTATAAGAGTTTAAGTAATGTAAATCAAAGATCCCAGCACAGTACAATTCCCACTCCCTTATATATTATGAAAATAATGCAAGTCTTTCCTTAAGAAGAGTTATCAGGTAATATTTTATTCAACCCTCTGCTTCCACAATCCCCTGTTTCCTCATTCTGTAATCTAAGTTAAGTTTGAAAAAAAAAACAAAAAAAAAACTCACTAGATTTGATTACACAAAGCAATAACTCTATTGATTCTATGATGATATTGAATTTATACACAGTTGCAGTTGATGTACATGAGTATAACGGTAAAAGATTCACAAGTGCCAATAGATTTTAACATACCTTGCTTATCTTATTATCATCATCATTCAAAACACTTCTTCAATGAGTGCACTCTGGATGAAAACACATTGCTTCTCCAGAAAACTACCATTTATACATCACATCAGAATCACTACAAATCTAATTCAATGCATATCCTCCTATCAGCTTCTTTTCAATAATTGGGTGAAATATTGGTGCAGCGACGTCCCTACCTTACTCGCTAAGGTTTGGTTAGTGATAATCAAAGCCTTCAGTGGTATAGGTTTACTAGTACAGAAGAAGCAAAGCTTTAGGATTATTCCCCATGCTTTATCCTTGATACACATCCCATCAAATCAAATTTCAATTATTTAATTCCTTGCATTCACACTCACATGTAATTTCTTCATATGTATATTTGTAAAGTAAATGTACAGGGAAATCATGGTGTTACAATATACAGTATAAAAAATTAAATGCTGATAATTGCTATACATGTTAAAGAGCACAAGTGAATCTAATACAACCCTGTTAACATCAAACAATTCTATCCACTTAACACACCTCTAGGCCTTAATATCAACAGGAATCAAATTAAAAAAAAATTAACTGCATTTAATTAAATGGCAATTAACCATACCAGTTCAACTCCTGCCCACAAGCTTCATAGTAACACATTTAATGATGTTTAATATTCTCACAAACTAACCGCTTCTTACTCTTCGCGAACATCGTGAACTATTATTCACAGATGAGACGGCCTTAGATCCCGTCATTTCATTTCACCGCCTGCTTTCTTTGTTTTCCCTTGACTTATTCCAGTTTGTGTTTCTGTTTTCAAGGGTTCATTTCAGCGACAAAACTCTTTCCGACGAATGTTATCTCGCTACAAAGTAAGTTGTAGGAGCGCACGCACGAATTGATGATGTGCTACCAAATATTCATTAGGTTATGGTTTATGACATAAAACTACCTTGCTAAGAACAAGGAGATTGAGGAGAAAGGAGAAACTTAACTGTCATTGATACAAATTATTGTCAAAGAAAAAGAAAATAGGCTGATATATATTATTTTTATGTTGAACCAGAAACAATGGTTCTGGCAGTGGAAAAAAGGTTTCCACACTTACAGGACCATGAACTGAAGATTTATTTTTTCATCTTTATGTCTGTCCTCAGAACTAGGGAGCCAAAGGAAGTGGTTTTGAAAAGCAGTGAAAATGTACAATTATTTGATTTTTCTTCCAGTAACTAACACATTTGTGATTATCCGTAATATTCAATAAGAATAACATTTTGTGTTAAGATAAGGCAAGTTGCCCCTTACTCCTTAATCGATCCTAATTTACGAGAAAATCCTCATGGGAAATGACTATGTTACCCCTTCCTACCAGGAGATTAAGTTCTGTATAAGTCTATTTGATTTGTAGAGAACCTTTTAAGTTGTCAGTCATATTGGTTACCAGATTGGTGAAAGTTTAATATTCATTTTGAGGAATTTTGACTTTGGGCATCTGTGCTAATCTATTTAGCTAATTCTAGGGGTTCTGCATATTAACCAAAGTTAATGAGATGGTTCCCTTTAGAGCTTTTCTTAGATAATATTGTAATATCCCTGTTGTCTGTAATAAAGACATGTTATATTATGTCAATATTTTATGACATAGATTAAGATGTGGAGGGTATTAGTTACCCTATTCAACATACAATTAGGTTTTCTGAATTTGTGGGAAAGTATTAACAGGACAGGAATAAAAGCCAAAAGATAGAAAGTGTGAGACGGTGTAGGCGCATGCCATATGGATCCTTTTTGTATACTGGATGATGCATTCGCTGGGGCGATAAATTAATTTAATCTCTATTGGATGCCTATATTATAGTATCTTATCACTCATATGCCCCTTTAAACTTTGCTCTGTCCAAGGAGGAAGGAACTTTCCCTTTCACCGATAGGGGTCAGTACTGTCATTATGAATATCAGAAGAAAAAAAAATCAGAAAAAAGATAATTGAGTGCACCAGCTAGTGTGGAATGCAGTATCAATTCTAGCTCTGCCTCTGGGAATGATGACCTCTGTTCCCTCTCCTATCAACCCCCTAAGGTATGTACCCTTAAGGCACAGTAAATCAATCGCCGACAAAACCAACGGGAACTTCAAGTAAGTTAACTTTGTGCGTTGCGCAGACTGCTTTATGCGCTGCTTCACCTCTCTGCATATCCAAATCACAAATCAGGAAAAGGAAAGATCCAAAAGATCCATTCAGTAAAAAGCTGTGTAAAAGAAGGGAAATTATGCTTTATTAAGTGCAGGGAAAAAGAAGTAATCAGAACACAATTTATGTATAAAATTAAGTGTCAAGATATTTTTCACACAGAAAGAAAATAATTATTTAGCGAAGGTGTATAAGTTGAGTGTATGTCGTTATTAAAGGGCCAACTGTTACATACAGGTAAGTTCAGATGTTTGCAGCAGATTTCATTTTCAGGTGCCTCTTCTGAATCCCGCAAGGATCATCACCCTTGCTCTTTCCACCCTTACCATAGAAACTCACTACCAATCACTGACTAATATACTCAGTCCACTAGCACATAGTGTGCATGTTTAAACTCTATCGGTGGTGGCTTTTCGACTCACTTCACAGAAAACCATTAAATACAGACATTTGAAAATATACTTGATGAATGCGCTTTGGGTTGTGATGCTGATATTTTGATTAATATGTATAACAAATGATTAAATTTCTTTTTTTTTCTTCTTTAATAAAGAGAATGAATCTCTAAATATGAATGTTTGATAGACATTTGATGTCATAATTTTATAAGGTTCAATGTGAATAATGATCAGAATGGGATGTAATTAATATTGAAAATAAAATTGTGATTCAGGAATTTTACTTTCTTTTAATACTTATTGGTCTACAATTATAACATGATTATAAGTGTCTTAATATATACAATTTGTATTTCTGATTTACAGAAACGACGAATGCTTGGAGATGCCACGTCAACACAGACTCTGCGGGACTTGGAGATCTCACTGCGAACAAATCACATAGAGTATGTTGTCATTACATTATATGTACTGATCTTAATAGGATTACGACACTCTCCACTCGTGCGCATTGGAGCATATCCAGTGTACTACTGTAAATTCTCTCGTATTAACCGCATCGCTTGTATAAGCCGCACCCCCGACTTTGGGAAAAGCTATAAGCCATAGCCTAGGCTTGAAAATTGGCTGTTTAGTAATGTTTTATAGCATGAAATTACTCTCCTATAAGCCGCACCCTAACTTTGGGCCATTCCTATAAGCCTTATTTTCAATTGGGTTCTAGTACCGTAATCTCTAGCGTATAAGGCGCACCTCGCCTATAAGGCGCACCCCCAACTCAGGGAAGTCTGTTTCACGTATAAGGCGCACCTCTAAGGGCAGATTTTTGTTACTTTAGTACTGTTCTATAGTAAAAATACCCCCCCCCTATAAGGCGCACCCCAAACTCAAGGCAATGTCCCTCCCACGTATAAGACTCAGCATAATTTTGTTTGGCATATAAGATGCGCCTTATACGCAGGAGATTACGGTATTAGCTGCTTATACGAGATAATTTATGGTATTGGTACTCCCACATGGGCCACTTTTTGCACCACCCTCACAGATATTCCCTGGGGTTTCTATATGATGTCATAGGTTATAATTATTTTTGCCAGTGAGATAAGGTCTCTGGCATCATTTTAATATACTTGCTTTTGAGGAGAATTTAACCAAAACTGAGCCATAAAATATAGTAAGGAGAGAAAGTCAGATTTCTTTAAATTGCTCAGAAACTTGTGCTTGAGGCCTCTTTCTGCAATATCCATGTGAAAATATATATCAATAGCTTTCACCTTATATAAAAATTGTTTATGTAAGTTGCTATTAACCCTTGTGGCTTTGCAAGTGTTTGTAGAAAATGTTTTCCCACAGATAACCACCCTGTGATATAGCTATATATAGTGCTCCACTGCCCTGGCCTACCACCCTACTGCAGGAGGGGACCATGTATGGGAAGCTTCCTATGGGGCTTTTCCTCCAATACATGGCACATTTTCAGGGTCAATAATCTTTAATAATTTTGGTTCTAGTTGGGATAAAGACAAAATTCCAATGGTTTTATTATCCCTGTAATGTTGGGCATCAGTACAAAGAAGGATCAAAAAGTTGGGATCTGGAAATTTGGTGTGGTAATGCTAATCTTAACCTCATAGAAGATCCCCCATAAACTACAATTATGCATGTTAGTCTCATATTAATTTTCTTCATATCTTTATCATAAAAAGGGGAAGACTTGCCGTATACCTCAGGAAAAGAAGTACTGCAAATTGATTCTACCTTGATGAAAAATCAAATCAATGTGAATCAGAGATGCCACTTTTCCTGGTTTACCAGGAATTCCTGGTTTTGATTCATAGATTTCTGTATTAAATTATGTTAAATTCCTGGGGAAATGTGTCCAAAGTCCAATTTTCCTGTTTTTTGTCGGCTAATGAGTGGCATCTCTGGTGAATGTACATGTAACCATTTTAGGGCTGTAGACATAATTTCTGTTCTTATCATTGGATTATCAAAATTCCAAAACCCTTTGGGCTGCTAGGAGTCTCCTGTGTAATTTAGGTTGTCATAACTAAAACAGGAAACTCACATTATGTGCTTTTATACAGATGGGTCCGTGAGTTTCTGAACGAGGAGAACAACGGTCTAGACGTATTGATAGACTACCTCTCCTACACACAAGTCCTTATGAGGTAAGTATCTAGCTACTATAGTATAAACTTATGTTTAAGTGGCCATGTAGGGAATTTTAATTATTTTTCTTGTCTCTACATCAGTTCCTAAACAAGAAATCCATTAGATGACAGGAAAAGGATACTCTCCTCACTTAGAGGAGAAATTTAATGACCAATCTTCTTTCCTGGTGCAGGCTAATCTTTATATGCACATTTATCATCCTCTTATCCAATTGTCTTAAATTCTGAATGGAAGTAGATGATGCACTGTTTAGCAAAAGCTCTGAATCTAAGGATGTACAAAAGTCCCATTGATATGATATGAAAGCATGGTGATACAGGTATAATACAGTTTTAACACATTTCATCATTTGGACCTATCCTATTGATTGTGAATTGATAATGAATGTATAGAATGATTTAAGGTAGTAGAATGAAATGTTCAATTTTGATAACAGGCGAGAGCAGCTAGATAACAGTCCGGGTACTCCAGACGATGACACGAGTAGTAACGGGAGTCTGCCAAGTCGGCGCGGTTCTGCCAACACACCTAAGACAAAGCGAGCATCACGACTAAAAATGTCGAGCTCAAAGTTAAATTTTGGTGATGCCACGGACGATGTCCACGTCTGCATCATGTGTCTACGGGCAATAATGAACCACCAGGTGAGATATGAAGGTCTTTCTTTCAGAAATTCAAATGGGACCTAAAAGTGGAATTTTCTAGATCATTTTCTCCAACATTCAGCCATCATTGGCCATAAAATCAATGAATAAGAGCTTTTAGGATTCCTTTTCAGAGCTAATTAGCATTGAGAACTTCCATGCTATTGTAATGCTTATCTATGCAAGCATAGCAGGGGAATCTTGAGGGTTGAAGAATTAGGGACAGATGACCCAATATGGTACTGTTAATAGTGGACAGTGCTCCCACCTAGTGGGTCCTCTGAGAATTATAAGAATTTGACAATTCATCCTTTTTTTTTTAATACTTCAATAAATGATATAAAACGGTTTATTGGTAGCATATTTGCATTCATGTCAGTCAATTCTTATATGGAAGAAAGTTCTCTGAAAGTCCCCCCCCCCCTTACTGTATTTTCTTAAATGTTCTTATATACCTATTTCAGTATGGTTTCAACCTGGTATTTGCACACAAACAAGCCATCAACTGCATAGCGTTGAGTCTCAACCACCGAAGTCTTCGCACCAAGGCATTGGTGTTAGAGCTACTAGCCGCCGTATGTCTAGTGAGTGGGGGTCACCAAATCATACTAAACGCCTTCGATAACTTCAAGGAGTGTTGTGCGGAAAAGTATCGATTTGAGACCCTCATGCACTACTTCAAGAACTATGAGGAGTTTCATATTGACTTCATGGTAGGTGGTAATTTTTATTATTGTTAACATATTTTTGATAGTTTTCTTAATTTCTCCACTTTGTCATACCAGTCATACAAATGGGTACTTCAAAGTGTTTTAAACTGCCTAAAGGAGCCTTTAGGCAAATAGGAAAACTTAGAAACACTGTTATCAGTACTTGTGTGTAATTTTTAATCAACTAAAGCTGTTTAGCAATGACAAATAATGTTTTCCTTACATCCCTGTGATTAAAGATAATAAGTTGAAGTATTTAAAAGAATATCCAATGATATTGAGATTCTGTTTTTTTTTTTTTTTTCGATATCAGGATCTATGTAGTTGAATGTCCATTTTTTGAAGAAAGGTTCCATGGTTTGCATGGAAGACAATATCACTTGAAATTTAGATGTAGGTGTTTGTAAGTACAAGACCCTTCTGCTTCCCTGCAGGTGGCCTGCATGCAGTTCGTCAACATTGTTGTCCACTCGGTAGAAGACATGAATTTCCGTGTCCACCTACAACACGAGTTCACACTTATAGGGCTTGATGCATACCTGGAGGTAAGTGCGATGATAATGTGGAAAGGATCGGGTTAGAAAAATAAGCAAATCCTGCTCTCAAAAACCCATTTTGAAAATAAAAGTATAAATCTTTTATAAAATAATATAGTAGATATCATGTAATTGTTATTAAAATAATGTCACTTTTAACACGGCAAAAAAGAAGAGTTTCCCTTAAAATGGTTGTAATGATCAATAAAAGTTGAAAGTAATGTGAAAATATGGACAGGAATCAGACATACCTTTATGGCCAGAAATGGGTAGCATAAGGCTGGTGCTACCCCCTGTTGTTATGTCACAGAAGTAAATATTGGCATAACATTTGGAATGACCCTAGACTTTAGCATTTCATAGTAATAGTAAGCATCTATAAACTGGCAAGGTTTAATGAAATGAGGGAGAAAACTTTCCCACACTCACTCAACTCTGGGATTTTCGAATACAGGTACAAAAATACTTAAATTGAGTTGAGAGAGTGCTATAAAATAAGTAGAAAAATGAAATGGAAAAAAAAAAAACCACAAAAAACTTGAATGTTTAATTCAAAACTAACTTTGCACATCTCTCCTTTAAAAAATATTTGTGTTTGATAATGCTCTTAATCTTAATCACAGAAATTACGGAACACAGAAAGTGACCGGTTAAGTGTCCAGGTGAACGCCTACCTGGACAACATGATCGACGTCGCTATGTTACTAGAGGACTCAGACACGAAGAATGCAGCATTGGAGAAAGTATCAGACCTAGAAGAAGCGTTGTCCCATGTAAGCATCTTTCTTATATTTGTAACTTAAAAAAGAGATTACAAGTAAGAACTCAGTACTCCATTAATGTTATCCCAGATTAGGCCATTTAATCATGATAACTTGGATTACAGGTTTTTTCACCTGTAAGTTCGGGCATCGGTAAAAAAAAAAAAAAAAAAAGAAGCTCACTGACCCAACTTTACTTTTTTTTGGGTCAAATATTGCAAAATTCCTGTCGGGGATTGGCAAAAAAAAAAAAAAATTGCAATTTGCCAAAATTCACGTCGCCGGATCCGTAATCCAAGTTATTAGAATAAAACGGCCTTAGTTACATTGCATGCTAGGTAAAAGAGTAAGATTTATATGTTTATCAAATAAGGTTTACTGATGATTAGTGATAGATTTTGTGTCTATCTTGTTGCAAAATTTTATATAAAAATGAGTAAGATTTGTTTGATTCTACTAAGCCCAAATCATCATGTGTAGCTTCAATTAACATACCTTTCACTGTTAGTTTCGGCAAAAGAAACCCATTCGATGGGCTCTAAAGGTAACCACATTCAGGCGCCGATGACTTTTCTAGGGTTTCTGCTACCTAGGCTGATCTTTCAGAGGGTGGTGTAGTGTAAGCTCTGAAGTTAACTTTCTTATTTTCTTTTTTTTTATATAATAGAAAAATGAACAAATAAAAGTGAGATAGTGCTGACTTTCCAAAGTACACTCTGTTGATTAAAAAAGGTTTTTTTCATGGCAGGTTTCTGGTTCTTATTTTATATTTTGGAAAATTTCCCTTTTATGTATTTTTGTATTGTAGGGCTGTGGTTAACTGATCAAATAATTGCTTTTCCCCATGTTCAAAATTTTGCAGCATCAAACAATGTTCTGTTTCCAGTGATGTTACAAACTTTTGTACGCATTTTCCCTCCTGGCATAATTTAATCTTGACTTAATAAAATGATGCATGGAAAACAAGAACATACTGTTCAATTTAGTTAGAATAGTCAGTGAACCACAGCCTTTAGCTTAAGATGGTTCTTATGACACAACAATATATAATTTTTACCATTTTCCCCTTGTTTACATTGAATATATGAACCCAACTAAGCTCCTTCTGATTGCCCGATGCAAATATCAAGTTTGAATACCTCTAGTTACGTGCACTAGATAATACAAAGTTAAATCCATATGAAACAGTCTATTGATATACTCAATGTGATAGTTGCACATATGTTAAAGACATTTATGGTTGGTCTTTAGGCGAATGAACGTGCACAAGAAATAGAAGATGAAGCAATAGCAAAAATAGGTAAGTATACAAATGACACTCCTTTTATACTGCATCAGAATCTTTTTAATTCAGTATTTTATTTTATATATATATTTTTTTTTAATTCAAGAAGAGATATGAATTTTATAAAATGTAAAGAATTGAATGCGTTGAAAAGTAGCTGGTATTTTGCATTAAGTCATGTATCTCATGTTTTCAGCGGAATTAGAGAAAACATTAAATGATGTTATAATGGAACGAGAACTCCTCAAAGTAAGTACAAGATATTCCAAACATTTCTTACACTTCACTTTGCACTTCAAATACATGTTTTATTAGTGATTCTTTTTTTTGTGACCACTCTTTTTAGGTTTATCTAAAATATAGATCACTTACCGGGTAGTAAAGTTAGCATACTTCATTCAATTGATTAAGTTACAAATAATAAAAGAAAAAATAATTTCATTTCACTGTATAGTACATTTGAATTCACTTGAAATATCACTTATTCTTAGTCCTATTGATTGTTCTAAAATTTCAAAATTTAGTGCAGTCTGAAAATGTTTACATGGTATTTTCCGGCTCTCCTCACCCTAAAGGCTAGATTCATGGTACGTGAACTGCGAGATCTATGCCGCACGACAATAACTGTTGATGTTGCACCTCTTCACTGCACCCATAAATGCTTAATATATAGCAGGGAACAATATTTTTTCCACAAAAGTGGCATTTGTATTGACATTGGGAGGAAGATATATTCTTGTGTTGATGGATTTAATGGTAATTCAAAATAAGTGTAAATTTAATATACTTATATTAATATTCAAAACAATCTAATTTTGATCCTAGTATATTTTCACCTCCTATTACCGTAATCTCCCACGTATAAGACGCACCTCACGTATAAGACGCACCCTGAGTGGAAGAAAAACCTGTAAGGCTCATCTAAGGGCAAACTTTTGAAGGTTCAGTACTGTTCTATGGTAAAATTACCTCGCCTATAAGACGCACCCAGACTTTGGGATGGCTGTACAAGGTGCTAGGAGCTTCTGATTCACGTATAAGACGCGTCTTATATGCGGGAGATTACAGTAATAATGAAGTCTGAATTATGTGCAACATTTAAATCTTAGATGCTGTGAATATGCTACCCACTCTGAATCTTTTGACACTGTCGCTTTTATTTGCATCTCGTGTACAACTGCTCATGTCTTTGCTACTGTACCTCATTACTGTGTGACCACTGCTTCCATGGCCGAAATAAAGATACATGTTAACATATGGATGAGAAGAGATGATGTAAAACAATTTAACATTTTTGAAATGTCATGTTGCACATTTGCTCTGTAAATTATTAACTTCTATGTGTATGCTACAACAAGCTTTTTGCATCACTATCTCATTGCTTAGAAGGAATGATGAAGACATGCACCTTCTGGTTGAAATAAAATTTTAAGGACATATGCATTGATATATGTTTATGTTGAATAGGAGGAGAATCAGAAACAAGAGAATGACCTCCAACAACTTATACAAATGGTATCGACGAAGGAAGCAGAGGCCATGCAAAAAGACACACAACTCCAGGAGAAGTTACACGAGCTGGAGCAATTACGGGAGAACATGAAGGGTAAGTGATATTTATATTTAACCGTGCGATCACCATGATAATAAAAATGAGCTTTAATGATTAACAAGGTGTCTGTGACATCAAAAGCGATCCATCTGTACATTTTAATGGTTAACCATATATGTACATCACAGGCTACCGTAATCTCCCGCGTAGAAGACGCGTTGCGCGTATAAGACGCACACCAAACTCATTACATGCATTTTCGCGTATAAGACGCCTCTCTTAGGGGTGATTTTTGTCAATCCAGTACTGTTCGCTAGTAAAATTACCCCTCGTATAAGATGCACCCCCAACTTGAAGAAATCCTATAAGACGCACCAGGCATTTGTTTGGCGTAGAGGACGCGTCTTATACGCGGGAGATTACGGTATATGTTCTTCTGATAAGTGAGTGCGTGCTTAGCATTGGGGGCTTTTTGTCAACGTTAAACATATATAAGCTGTATAGTGTCATAACTCTACAGCTTCAATGCAATACAGAACTATTGGTTGGGAGCAGAACTCTTGTGCCAGTACTTTCCTTGTCAGCTCTGCTTTGGGGCTTCTCAGCAATAATGGTCATAGGCAATGTGCCTACCTTAGGGGGTTACACCTGTGTGGTCAATTTGTAAGCATTGTGAGCTCTATATTAAGTTCGATGGGGTGTCTACATCATGTCTTGTCATTATGTGGGGTGTACCGGTAAAAAGTCTGACGAGGTATTTGCGTCATGTCTTAGCATTAAGAGCTGCCCAGGAGGAACAGAAGCAGTTTACGCACCAGTTGGAGGAACTCCAGCAGCAGCAACTCGAGCACCAGAAACACCTCGAGGAACAGCTCATGGGTAACCATGGCAACCTCATGTGTTCACTTTGTGTCGTTTTGTATCAATTGCTGAAGCTGATAGTATGCAACTTTAATTCAAGAAATGTCCATGTGGTTATTTGTGAGAAGCTCTTGAATTTCATTTCAATATACTTGGAAGTGGACATAATTTTGAAAGTACTGATTCAGATGCTCAGTTTCATTAGATCTTAATCTTGGTTGGGCATCTTATATAATTTGTTTCCCACCATATTGGGTGCAGTGTTAAGTTCAAAGTAATGAAATTACATACTTTTTTATAATGAACTTCATTGACACATCCACTACATAACGTAGTGATAATAAATGTCAGTTAACTGTGGTTTGAAAAGAAAATCGGATTAGTTTCTTACGATAAAATATATATTGGTGTAGGGAGATGGTCATTTCTTGACAAACTGGTGCAAATCCTGTGATAATTTTGACCCCTAGTTGATGTTGTTTTTGCCCTTAGGTTATATATGTTGCTGCCACACAATTCTGGCACCAGAGACTGCTGTACCTCTTAAATAGAAGTACTTTGGTGAACTACAGTTTCATGCATACTTTCTTAGATATGTCCTCTGTGATTCCCATATATGCTATATAAATTAGCTCTATTTTTCTCCAGTATCAAGTATTGATTACTGTTCACTTTCCATTTGCTTTATTATTAGTGTAATTCAATGATGAACAATTTTTTTTTCTCTAAAAGTCACATTCCAATTTTATATCTATATATGTGCATGTGGATGACCTTCATATGTCATGTACATTATTGCATTGTCAGATTTTTAATGAACTAGTCTACATAATACCTACCTTCAGTGTATTAGACGATCCATATTTTCCTATTTTATTTCTTTCTACTAGCACAATATGAATGTGTGTAACAATGGTGTTCCAATGTCAAAGTTTAAATTCTTGTCAAATTGATTCACAGATGTTGACTTCAAAATACTGGAAATTTCAAATAAAGTATACTGAATATTACCCTGCCAGTTATCACTTAATTCATTATGTGAATCTCTTCTATCAAAATGAAAATGAGATTTGTTATCTCATATATATATCCGTATACTGGTTGACCAAATACCTTTTTTGTACAGTTTTCGCCATATTGGGATATTGCTAACTTAATATACTTCATTTACATCTTTCATTTTAATTTGACACTTAATTTCTAAATATGATAATGATTTCTTTATATCTCTATTTAACAGCGAGACAACCCATGTCACCGCCGGCTTCCCCGCCAGCCATGCCTGCTCCAGCACCACCGCCACCACCTCCTCCACCTCCGCCACCACCACCATTGCCAGGAACAATGGGACCACCACCACCTCCCCCACCACCACTTCCAAACATGAACGGTCCACCACCGCCACCGCCACCACCGGGCATGGTACCGCCACCGTTGCCAGGTAGATATTTTTTTCTTATCATCTTTACTTTTTTGTTTAAGGAGTGGAAAAAGAATCATTTATTGTATAGTATAGGAGAAAAAGATCAGCATCAGAGGGTGAATGAAGGATATGATCTACAGTGATGCATTACATTTTTTTTTGTAGAAAAGGATAATTTAGGATTCAGCTTAATAACCCACCATCAGAGAAACCTTATGGGCAATTATTAACCATATGTATAAGCATCAAAACCTCTGCTTTGAAGCTAGAAAAATAAGCTTCTGCCATAGTTTTTGTTGTGCCCAGAGTATTTAGCGAATGAGTGTATGCTCCATTACAGGCACCCTACCAGATGTTTTACTATAAAGATATCATTTCCCATATCATACTAACCTGCCCTGAATAACGCTACCCTTTCAGAGTTCGACCCATATGGAAATGGTAAATGTTCACTGTCTCTCCCATCATCATGAAGTATTTGCATGTCTTGCAGGTGTCCGCGGTGTCTCCCGTGTTCCTCCTTGAATGACTCCTTTTTCATTGTTTTTTAGTGGTTTCATTCCTACATAGCACTGCAAAATTTTTGAAAGGCAAAAATACTTTTGAATCAGAATATCAAATCACTTCGAATTCGATGAAATCTATTTATTACTTGATAAAATTCTTCCTTGCAGTGTGTTTTAGGAGAGACCAATAGATATTATTCAAACTGCCTGTAAACATTACCTAACTTTAAATGTCAATTTGTCTACAAGTGTTACAGTGTACTTGGTAGAAAACAGTGGGTGACCAGTGACTTACAACTTGCATGTATAGATGAAATGTGATCATCAAATATCAGGGACTTTGGGCAGATTTGTGAAACAGTCTCAGCAACTTTATTTTCATTATCTAGATAAAATTTTCATTTCAGTTTAACTAACAGAACTTTTAGAATTTGTGTTACAAAGAAATGCAATGTATTGTATAGTATTTAGAGTTTAGCTGTAGGTAGGGCTGTGTTTTAAGTGTTATCGTAGATGGTTTTTTTCTGATGTTCAAACTATCAACCATGTACTTCTGTGTGGTAGAAAATTATGTCCCTTTTTTTTTCTTTTCTTTTTTTTTTTTTTGTAGTGTCGAGTTGGATGAAGGTGTACCACACCGTCACATGAAGAAAGTTATGTCCCATCCCTATCATTGTCAAAAAATAGTGTGTAGCACATAGATAAAAGACTCATTGAATCTATATGCGCACAAAAGAAGGAAAGGGAGAAGGGCACTGAAAAATTGAACTACCGTAATCTCCCGCGTAGAAGACGCGCTGTGCGTATAAGACGCACCCCAAACTCAGCACATGCATTTTCGCGTATAAGACACATTTTAAGGCTGAAATTTGTAAGATTAGTACATTTCTATAGTAAAATTACCCCTCGTATAAGACGCACCCCCAACTTGAGAGAAAGCTATAAGACGCCCCAGCATTTTGTTTGGCCTAGAGGACGCGTGTTATACGCGGGAGTTTACGGTAGATCTTATATATTCCTGTCTTCTTCCCATTTAGTTCTCATTCTCATATTTATTTCATTTCAAAGTTTTCAGAATGATTGTTGTTATTCAACTTGCAATATGACCTCCTACATACTCTCTTTGTCCCCTAAAACTTGTCATGATCACATGCTTGAATAATTCATTTCTACTTATGTACCCTTTTCAAATAGTCTTCATATGCATTCATTAACGGAAAACCATACAATAAACGGTTATGAGTTAAATAACAGAAAAAAAAAAACAAACAAAAAACAATTTAGATGAAAAGGCTTCAAAGGTGTAGGACTTAACACTGTCAAGAGATGCCACCTTCCCTAAATGTTTTGATTTTTTTTCTTCTTTTGGATGTAATTCCTGTACATATTTCCTATTAAATGTTTAGAAAATTGTGAAGAAATTGTGATTTTTTTTTTAATCAGTGAGTTGCACCTCTTGAGAACCTCACAGCCTTATCCCCCTATTTAGACATCTTTCAGGGTGGACTCTTATAGATCTATCAGAGACTCATTATTAGTCTATGTGCCATTAGGTGGGATTGAAAACTTTTTGCGCATCCCTCAACCTGGTGCAGGGTTATTAGTACGTAACATTAACATAGAGGATGCAGGAGGTGTGCTAAAATAAAGTGTCACATATGTACAGATATTATTGTACCACACATGAAATAAAAGATTTTGAGTTTGTGGAGCTTTTCGCAATAACATTAAATAAAGTGGAACAAGTAGTAAAATATTGTCATTTTGACTGTTACAGCCATGTCCATCAAGCAGAAGATCCAGACGAAGCATCGCCTGCCCGTCCTAAACTGGGTAGCTATGAAACCCAACCAGGTTAAGGGAACTGTCTTCTCCGAACTAGATGATGAGAAACTGTATGATGTAAGTACAGTTGTTTTTTTTTACTCTGCAGGTGTAATCTTTATAGAAAGGGTAATGATTTGATGCAAGTGTTTAACTAACTTCTGGTAATGTTAAATTTAGTGTTCTGCAAGTTCCTTGAAGCCTGAAAGGAGACAAAAAAGGGAGAAGAAAAATAGAAGCATAAGCTGCTGACATTTTTAAGAAAAGAAATAAAAAAATCCTTGATGTTAGAGTCAATCAAAACTAATTCAATTCCTTCCCTTAGGTGATTGACTTTTACCGGTTTGAAGAGGTCTTCCACCTGGGTAGTCTAGCAGGAGGAAACCTCGACAAGGACTTCACCGATAACACACCCAACCCTTCACGTAAGAGCAAACGTGTAGAACACATTAGTCTGCTAGAAACCAACAGGCTACGGAACTGTGGTAAGTATTCCTTCCCCTCCACCCTTTGCTAAACAGACAGATATTGTACAAGTAAAGGATAGTTTGTGACCTAAAATAAAAGTATAATATGAGGGCAACTTAACCTGTAAGCCAAATTGGGATTTTGCAGATGTTCAGAGATATATGGGAGAGAGACTTGGTGTTTAGGCAGGGTTTATCAGTTACCGTAATTATACGAGGGGTAATTTTACTATAGAAATGTACTACCATAATCTCCCGCGTAGAAGACGCGCTACGCGTATAAGACGCCCCCGTAACTCAGCACATGCATTTTTGCGTATAAGACGCACATTTTAATGCTCAATTTTGTAAATTCAGTACATTTCTATAGTAAAATTACACCTCGTATAAGACGCACCCCCAATTTCAGTACATCCTATAAGACGCACAAGGCATTTGTTTGGCGTAGAGGACGCGTCTTATACGCGGGAGTTTACGGTAATCTTACAATTTTCAGCCTTAAAATGTGGGTCTTATACGCGAAAATGCATTTGCTGGGTTCGGGGGTGCGTCTTATACGTGCAGCGCGTCTTCTATGCGGGAGATTACATTATTTTATGTAGGAAGTATTATTGTTGTGAGACAGGTTTTGCCTGACTTATCAAAGGTATTAGACTGGTCTGTCCAACAAAGGAATGGTTGTTAATGCAATGACAAGAATATCATCACTGTCAGTGTGATATCATTGAATGTTATAGCTCTATTAGAAAATTGAAATAGTCATTTTGATTGTTGATATTCAAAAGTGCCCTGTGAATCTGTTTATAAAGGCATGCAGTACATAAAAAACATTATCACAATTTTCAGCAATCACGAGACGGAAAATTGAGCTAAGTGATGAAGATGTAGCAAGGTCCATCAATGCGTGAGTACTATCCTTTATTAAAGATTATCAAAGAGTTTGAAAGCCAACATGACATGTCAACAGTTACATCAACCCTATTAGTTTTAAATTGCTTGCATAGTGAATGTGTATTTGATGTAAAATCTAATTTCTTCATTTATTTCACAGGCTGGATCTAAATACATTATCATTAGAACGGGTAGAGATTCTTATGCGTGTAGTCCCCAACGAACAAGAGGTATGATCTAACATCATTTTATATTCATAAGCGTCTTGATCAAAAAGTACCAGTATATATTGTAACGGTAATTGATGATGAGGAAGTTATGTAAGCATGGTTACATGAGAAATAGAGAGTTTGGGTAATGGAAAGGGAAAGAGACGTGAAGCATCCTGCAATTCTATTATGTAAGCTGCTAAATTGACTGTATGACATGCACAGTATAAACAAGAGACAATGTAAGGGCAAATTTCAGAGGAGATATAATTACTGTAATCTCCTGCGTATAAGGCGCACCTAGAGTTTTAGAATATGGTCATAAAAATTAGAAATTCATAACTTTTGTTCTACTGAATGAATTTTGAAAATTCAAAAAGCTATGTGTAGCTAAAACACCCTGTAACCTGTTCAACCCCACTATCTCATATTCTGACTTAGTGGGAGTGTAAGATATCAAAAAAAGGTCTTGGTGTCCCCCTTGTGGATCCAGGGGGAACTAAAACCTCCCGTACAAGACGCGCCTTATACACGAGAGATTACGGTAGTTAAGATGTATTTCAGTTTAAGTAAAATATATCTGAATCATTGCTTACATAGAAGTATGCTATATGTCAACTCTTACAAGGTGAACTTAATTTCTGTTATAGGTAAAAGCTTTCAACCAGTTTCTACGTGAGAAGAAGAACCCCGAGATGCTGTCGGAGGAGGATCGCTTCATGATGAACGTAAGTACAATGATATTAACGTGAAACCCAGTCAAAAGATGACCCCACCTTTAAGTCGACCCCCTCCTTGGCAAACAAATTCGACGTATAGAAAAAAATGCTAGAGATTTATTAACACTATAATCTATTATATAAAAACCCTGCCTATAAGTTGACCCCCCTTTTCGGGACGAAAAATCGAATATATGAAAAATAAATGGAAATAAAACGACAGGGGTTTTACGGTAGTCAAGAGTTGTGGAAAAGGAAAAAAATGAATTGGAAAGGTAACATCTCATGTATGTTTCTAAAAATTATAGGTCACATTTTTTTTAAATTGGTTAATGAGATTAGATACAGATCAAGCACAATGAAGTGCCATGGAGTGGAAGTATTTGAAATAGTTTTAACAGCCAGAGGTAATCATTAAGAAGAAATATGCTAAGATTTGTAAGAAGGAATAAGTATCACCATGCTAGTATGTCGTTCATCATATATATGTATTAGAAATGCTGCCTACATACTTCTTATTCAAATTTTCTTTTTTCTCCACAGCTAATGCGGGTTGAGCGCCTGACACAAAAACTGCAAATAATGAGTTTCATCGGAAACTTCTTTGACACATTCCATCAGTTACAACCGGTAAGCCTTTTAAAGAATATCAATATTCACAAATGAATATAAAGTTATTCTTGTTTCTACTAAAATCCATTTGACAAAAATAAAAGAAACATGGTTAAGTGCTCTGTGTTGAATTAAGGAAGAGAGGAACATAAAAGGGATATATCAGGTGGAAATGAGCTCCCTCATCTGACCACTTGTACATTGGCTAAATCTGAAGTGTGATGGTAAAACGGGGGATGTTAGCTATATAATAGACAATTACTGGATAATAGACAAATTTGACAATTGCGGTACCCAATGTATTGATAAATTTGTGTATTTATTCCAGCAACTGAATGCTGTTATCGCAGCATCGATGTCAATAAAGAATTCTCAAAAAGTGAAGAAGATGCTAGAGGTAAGGATATAATAGATGGAACGCGTAATTGCTATGACTCAGGTCTCAGTCGTTAGTTAGAAATAACCTTATTGGTTTGAGGCATAACAGCAAACAGCTCACAGCCAACATGGAACCTGATTGTATGACATCACAAACATGTGACCCAACTGTGGTGTCCTAGTTTGACACCAGAGGTAGTGCCAGTGCCGAGACCATATGCGTGAACCCTTTCGGGGAGAAACGGTATGATCGGAAGTGTGTCAGTGGTTCCGGTGGGAATGCGAAAAACTACTGCTCATATTTTACAAGCGAAAATGGCGCCACGTTAGCGCTTCTCCCCAAAAGACGTAACCGACCATATGTCCCACACACTTACCAATCAACATTCAACCTATGTTTGGTTGAATGGTAACATTGATTTTAAACAGTTTCGACCAATTTATGTATTTGCCATTTCATGAGAGTCCCCATTATCTGATCTCTCATAGTAATAAACTTTATGACACATATTAAATATAAATTATATTTTATTTCAGATTATTCTAGCATTTGGAAATTACATGAACAGTGCCAAACGAGGAGCTGTCTACGGCTTTAAACTACAAAGTCTGGATATGGTAATTTAAAATCTGTCCTTATTTCATAATCAACATGTAATCTCTGGTACCATAAAACTTTGCTTATTAACTACTCACTTTAAAGAAAAACTCAACTCTATTTTCATGATATCGTATTTTGATGGCCTTTCCATCAAATAAAAGGATTCTGGCATGGTTATTGAAATATCTGTTACTATAGAGGGGAGCAGCAGCTTTATCTGATGCATCTGATGACGTCACAATTGCCAAAATGCATCAGGTGCTGCATTGCTTATACATAGAAGGTGATGCAAAATGTGTTGTAGTTAGGAAAGTAAAATCTTCTATCAGGTCATATATATATATATTTCTCGAGGGAAATAGCAAACCATATCAGAGAAAAAGTCACAAAGAGCATCTGACTGCACTCTTACAGTGTTGTGCAAGCTTAACTTGGATGCATTTTGGCAATCATGACGTCATCAGATGCATCAGTTAAACCTGCTGCTCCCCTCTATGGTAACAGATATTTCAATAACCATGCCAGAATCTTTTTATTTGATGGAAAGGCCATCAAAATACGATATCATGAAAATAGGGTAGGGTTTTTCTTTAAGCCAATTCACATCCCTAGGGGTTGGGAGAGGTATATCTTCTTGTTCAGTGATTTTCATAACTTATTCATAAAATAGAACATTGAGGGATGGAAAAGGATCAAGGGTACCATAATTTTTCAGTATCAAACATTGGCATTGTTCATTGACAAATTGAATTAACACATACCGGTATTTAAACTTTCCCCGCTTCCGTTTCAGCTGCTGGACACAAAGTCATCAGACAAGAAGACAACTTTGTTACATTTTATTGTACAAACAGTGAAGGACAAGTTCCCAGAGATTTCAAACTTTGAAACTGAACTTCGGTTCTTAGAGAAAGCTGCCGTCGGTGTGTAATTGTTTTCTACTCCTTCATTTAAAGATGTTTGTACAACTAACCCGAGATAAATAGCATAGTTTCTCTTAAGAACAAAAGTCAAGCATGCACAGGAAATATTTTCAGTGAATTGTTTACCT
The DNA here is from genome assembly GCA_949317995.1 of Acholoe squamosa. Classification (NCBI taxonomy): domain Eukaryota; kingdom Metazoa; phylum Annelida; class Polychaeta; order Phyllodocida; family Polynoidae; genus Acholoe; species Acholoe squamosa. Next base: position 11,570,920 of record OX439045.1, on the reverse strand, counting down.
GAAATGCCTCAAAAATTATCCTAAGAGTTTTAAATGTAAAGAAGTTAATTAAAAATAGAGGTAACATACTTATTTCAATTACTGCTCCATCAACTACAGTATCGTTAGAGAACATCGGCACAGATGTGGTGGAACTTGAGAAGGGCATGGAGGTCACACGGCGCGAGTTTGATGCTCGCAAAGACCGTGACCCTCCCGTCATTCTCAAGGACTTCCTAGTCAACTCAGAGGACAAGCTGCGCAAACTGCGAGCAGACCTCAAGACTGCCAGGGAAGCCTATGCATCTGTAGTTGAGTATTTTGGCGAGAATTCCAGAACTCTAGCTCCGAGCACATTCTTCTCTCTCTTCGTACGTTTCTCAAACGCTTACAAGGTAAGGCTGCACTTTATCTTATTTTGATAATTAATTGATTATGTGTACAGGTCCTTGTCCCAATCACTGTTTTTGATGACCAGCTAGATGGGGTTCTTATGAATTACATATGCCTCTTTTATTCAGAAAATGTATAAATGCCCCCTGGAGTCATTTCAGAAGTTTTTGATGATTATTTTCAATAAAAATAGGTAGTTTCTCATGATCTGAACTCAAATGCAATAGAAATGCGTTAAATGTCTTAGTATCCTCCAATACATTGAAATTCCATGAACCCTTGGTATTTTCATTTAGACATCCTTCACTGTCTGTATTGAACAATGCCTCAGATAAGTTATTAACAGAATTACCAATGCTACTGCTACTTTCATATCACATAAGGTGATATATTGAACGATTATAGGTAAACATTATAGGGGGATGGTTAATATTGCTCTGTATAATGAGCCAAATATGGGTTAATGAAAACGGTGATGGGAGGAGTGACTTGATCTTATAACCCTACGAAGGTGTCTCCGTACCCCCTGTCTACATATTTAATATGATTGGATCAGTTTACACTGTTCCTTTGTTGCTCTCAATAAATTATTAGAACACCTTTTATCATATTTATCTTCTTTTTACACAAACAATCTAACATAGAAGTTACCCACCATGCTATGGTTATGCTGAATTGGTTATGATTTTAGAAATCTCTCACGGTTTGGTTTTGAATACCTGGTATAATATGTTAAAGCTTAGTCCATCTAAGATGTCCACTACCACTGTGCTTGGTAACAATGCTTTCTGCGTCCCCCCAGACTTTGATAATGTGCCTGCACTATGTCTAGCCTCACGGTCCCCACACGCTATCCAAACTGACGCAAAAAAAGTGAAAGTGCCCTGTTTACCTTTATCATAAGTTAGGGCAAAATCAAAAACATTGACATATTGTCCATGAATAATAGTTAAGAACTTGCATTTTTACACCGTATTCGACGTAATTAGCGCACAGTGCACTTAAAAAATGCTTTTTACCATAAAAAGCTGAAATGAATTTTTATTCTAATAACCGCACACCTCTGGCAGTATAACTGGTAGTATATACCGTAAACTCCCGCGTATAAAACGCGTCCTCTACGCCAAACAAATGCCTTGTGCGTCTTATAAGATCTCTTCAAGTTGGGGGTGCGTCTTATACGAGGGGTAATTTTACTATAGAAATGTACTAATCTTACAAATTTACGCATTAAAATGTGCGTCTTATATGTGAAAATGCATGTGCTGAGTTTTGGGTGCGTCCTATACGCGCAACGCATCTTCTACGCGGGAGATTACGGTAGTAGGAGCTGACTTGCAAGTGTTGAGCTGATACTCTTTAGCCTTCACACATACATGGATCCCAACACCTGGAGGTGTCAAATACTGCATAGTCTATGGTAGCTCTGTCTGAAAAGGTGTGAAAACATATAACACCAGTGTTTAGTGCTACACTCCCTATCTGCTCCTTATAGAGAATATGGTAAGGAGTAGCCACTGCAGTCCAAAAAAAAAAGAGGGGTGTGCCCTTGTTAAGGTATGTGCGCTAATTACATTGAAGACGGTAATACAAAAGGAATGGGGTATGCTATTGCAAGTTAAAAATCCTGCTTTCTTAAAAGTTCCTTAAGAATTTTCCATTTTGTAGGAGAAGGGGGTATATCCTGGTGTACATTACTAAAATTTCTATCAGGTTGGAGGAGAATATATTTCATCTCATTTAAAGATATGAATGAATCTAAAAATAAAGGAAAAGAATAATATGCATATAATTTTGTTCAGAAGGCATGAAAAACAAAAAGATTGAAAGAAAAGAGAAGAATGATTAGCATATAATTTTGTTAAAAAGTAGCACACAGAAGGCACGTTTGAAAAAAAAGAAGTTAAAATGGTCAGTTAGCCGATAGAGTGTGGGACCGGGGTGCTATGTTTGCGTGTCTGGCTGTGGTTGGCCAGCAGTGTGATTCTTACACCTTCATTGCATGCCTCTGACCTCAGGAGGTGAAGGATGAGCTCAAGGTACGGCACATGCGATTGACTGTATTGTAACCTCCGACTTGTTGTGACTTAGATCTTACGTCCCTGTATGAAGATTAAAAGTTTGCAAATCAGGGCATTTTGAGAACCTTGAAGGAAAGACCAGAGTAGAGGTTGAAAAATAAAAAAAGACTTTTCAACAATTTTTTTAGGTATTGTTTAGACAGCTAGAACTCTATTGCATGTGACGTTTTCATTCAGTTCCTATTTCAGTTCTATAGACATGGAGGGATAATAATATACTGAATATCAAGCAAGAGAACCAGTAACTATTGAGAAGTTGACTCCTATACTTTCATGGAAATTCTGTTGCATATATCTGCAGCCTCAATTGATAGTCAGCTATTTTGATTGAATTTATTTCTTAAACAATTGATAACTTCTTGAAAATAGAATGTAGAGCAGGACAATTGCACAGATGTAAATTTAGTAAAAGTTATATTAGCTCAGACAGTGATAAAGCAGCTTGTAGGTTTTATGTTGTACATATTCAGTATGTTGCATGAAGGGTACCAGTACTTTTGTAAAATCATATTAATTTTTTTTCAGTAATGGTTTTGTATATATTCTTTTTGTGATTCGATCTGCTTTTATCACTGTTTTAATTTTCTTGTAGAAAATAATGAAGACCAATAAAAATATGTCTCACAAAGATAAATTACCTTTTTGATCAAAGCCATAAAATTTATCTGATTGATAAAAAAACTGCCCTGGTTTGCAGGCTGTGTCTCAATGTCTGAATTGTTGTAGTATTTGTAGTGCTTGTATTTTATTGAACAACATGTCTTGTGTATCAATTTTTGTAGTCAGGTCCAAATAAGGGAAACAAAGCCATAGATAAAATTAATTGCTACTGTTAATAGAAAGCATCAAGAAACTTTTTTCGAAGAAAAAGAGGACAGAAGTTGCCTTTAAGAGAACAAACAGGAATTTGTAGATGATTAGGAATAGAGAGTGGGTAGTAGCCATTTAACAAAGAAAAGGCCTCTTCCACATGTCTGCTCATGTCTTATTGATATTATGCTGATAAAAAGAGTGGAAAAAATCTGAGAAACTAACACAATTTATCACCTGCAAATCTGATTGAATGGGAATGTAAAAAGCTATTGTAAGAAATTAAAGAAGATGTAAAAGCGAATCTTTAATGAAATATTGTCTCTCCTTTGCAGCAAACCGAACTTGATATTGAAACTCGAGCGAAGCTAGAGGCAGCGGCTAGTTTGAGAGGGTCGCAAAGAGGGAGCACCAATAAGAAAACGAACCATCGCTCACAGGTAAATTCTCCGGTAATTACATGCTTTATAATAATACATTTTCCATCTCTTTACTCTTACACAAGAATGTTTAACTTTGGTGACATAGACAGATATGTATCTTGAATACAACTGCATGAAGTACTGTATTTTAACTTACTGAATATTAAGGGGAATTATGGTACTTTGGTGCATACATATCAAAAGGTATATAAGAAAAAGAACAGCAAACAACTAAAATCATTTAAAACAATGTCATTTCACCTTCTGTAACTTGTTTTATTACAATACACACTTCATGATACAAAAAGCTGAATAATGAATTTCACCATCAAAGCTTTGTGCCTGAGAGAGTAAATGTGTTGATATGCTTAACATGAAAGACATTATTCGCATAGATTTTATGTTCGTAATATTCACACTTTACTGTACTGCTTGTTGTGTAAAGCAGCACATGACCATCTAGGACTTGCTCTAATATTAAAAAAAAAAATGCAAGAAAAATGCTCTAATCATAGCTGGAAAATAGACTTGCTTTCAGACTTGATTCATCATCTGACTAGCTTAGTTACTCTAGATAATTGAGATAAATTTTGGTAAAAATTTGATAAATTTTGTTATCTGAAATTTTGTTATCTGAAATATAACTTTAGAGTATAGGATTTGCATTTACATGTTACAAAAAAAGTTGATAAAAAAAAACAACAAAAAAATACCCTCACCATACTCTCTATTCAGATCAAATCTAGGCACTGTCATTTGATGAATGTATCAAATTTCCATCTGAATTTGCCAGTAACCTATGAATAATATAAAGTATAAAGAAAAATCACATCAGTAAAAGGACTTTGAAATCGATATGACCCAAGAGCAGGTTCTTGCTATGGTCCTGTTGCCTTACAACTCGAGAGGGACTCGAGCTAAGCCTAGTGTGTGTGCATTTCTTTTCTGTAGAACACAGACCAAAACCAGCAGGTCGTGTACTCAACCAATTCATTATTCTCTCCTCCTCCTCCTTATACCGAGTCTGAATGCCGCCGGGTCCTGATATGCCCACCCCTCTGACAGCCCTAACTAATTAACAGAATCTTTGATTATGACTGGCTAAAACCCTGATCATTTGATGGGTGGCTTGGCTTGACTGGTTATTTCTGAGGTGTTAGACCTCAGGGCCCTCTGCATAATGGCCAGTAGATTCTGAACCTTTCGCTGGTGTTTTCAGACGAGGGTCAGTGGAATTATTTCTTTACCGGTTTCGGTACCCACACATTGTTTCTAGGACTGTATGAGAGCTACCATGCAAGAAATGGGGAATGGTGCTAACCTTTTCTGTCCTATCCTGCCCTGGATTCATGAGGCCCCCTGGTTTAAAAAACTCTTCTACAGCCCAGCTTCTTAGGAGGGCCCTGGAATCTAACATCAGATAATTAGTATTGTTGTTCAGAGCTGAGGAAAATTCTTAAATTATGAATAAGTTATAATTATGCAGCGTGTGGGGGAAAAAAAGAAAAACTCCTGATAAAAAGATTACCTTCAAAATTGGTTATTTTCCATGTAAAGGCATGAAAGGGTAAACACTCTTTGATAACTAAAGTTAAGTGATATTGAGTAATGGGAATGATTGATTTGCATGGAGTCATTTTAATTTCTTTGTCTTTCTTCAAACAACAACAATATATCAAGCATGTTTGAGCAGCTGGTGTGAAAGGGCTTACGGCAGTCGATCCGTGGACCATCATGTTTTAAACTGCTACCAATGCTTTGTGTTCCCATCCTAGTGTATTTAATGAATAATGTATCAATAAATTCATGGGAACCGGTCATCTTTTTGTGCTCTCTGTTCTGGCACAGAATGTCAGGAAAGTTGTCCCGAAAGAGTCTTACCAAATATATAATTACTTGAAAATGCACCAGAATTGCTCTCTTGTTAAGCCTTAGCGTTAGAAAATTGATTTCAGGTATTCTGTGAATCAGCTTTATTTTCTCGTACTTTTTGCCGCACGATGATTATCATTATTATCATTTTCGTTTGCTTTTCTTGCAAATAAAGTGTACTGGATCCTTGCCCAGAGAGTTAATTAGGGAATTAGCGGCGCGCAGACTTTTGAGGGACAGCCATCAGAGGCCGGTCCCTCATAAGAAAAGTTTGGCTCAGCCCTCCTTCCCTTCCAAGTGGGACAACAACCTTATAAGACACCCAGGTTAGGTGGAAATGACTGCCTTGCACTTTTAATTTTTTTCCTAAAAGGAAATATCTTTTTAGACATCTTGCTTGTATATCATTAGAATCTGTACAAAGTTATCAAATCAGATAAAAAAAAAAAGCTGCTGCATGGTACTCAAGAAGATAATTATCTCGGTGAAGGAATATAAAAGGAATGCCAATAGATGCTTTTAGATAAGGAACATTAAATTGAAATTCTCTTCTCAATGGATCTGTTATACACAGAAGTAAGGAAACATATGCTTTCCGATTCTCTGCAAGCTTGTCGCTTTTATCTAGTAAACACATACACAATGTATTATCAAATATACATTGAAGTATATAGGTTTAGGAAATTCAAGTATGGCATTTTGTATAGTATAACTTGGTTGGACAGATTATTATTCAGTAGATCTACAGGGTATTTTCAGATGAATATCATTAGACCCTTATTAGAAAAAAACTCACTGAGAGTTCTATGTTAGAACAGAGAGCATGAAAAAGAGGTCTTGATCCAAACTAACACAATGCTGCCTATCCCAAAGAAAACCTTGCCGCTGGTGGCTCGTTATAACAAATTGAATTTCTTTGTTTCTGTGGCCGAACCACCCCAAGATTTCCCCTGTACCCCTTAATGGCTGCATTGTGCTGTGGTGCACTACTGTCATTGGTTATCATTTAGAATAGAAGCAGTCTGGGCAACTAACTCTATATTGCTGCATTTATGAATAAAGCTGACTCTTTAGGGGAAGAGACTTGCTATCAACCTGTAGGATCGGAATGATCCGTTGGCGCATTATGACAAGAAAATATTGTTCCAAGTCAACTTAACATCCCTTATGGGTCAAAGCTATAGATGGTTGCTTTTCAGTGGTCCCCAAGGGTAGACTGGTGTCCTCAGTAGTTCAGTTTTTTTTCTTTTACAACATGGTTTTGTCAATTTTTGGTGGCACTTTGTCGCATTTCAATGCCGCTAACACATTTCTGTTTGTGCTGTCCATTTTTTTTTTGTAACCTGATGCTCTCCATGGAGAGACTGACTATTTTTGTAGAAACATCTTTGCTCTTTTGTTGTGTAAAATCTTTGTGATACTGATTGTTATATGACTGTCCATCCAGGAGAGCTTAAACAAGGAGAAAAATAATGCTCCCATGAAAAGGGTATATATTCAGTTTTCCATCTTAAGTACACAACCTCAATTCCTAGTGTCAGTCTAAGGGTTTGGGACTACATTAACGGCAAGCATAGTGTCAAGGTTTTGAGCAAAATGTCACACAATCCCGCTTCAAGAAAACCCAAAAGAAAACCAAGTGCTCAAACGGTGGTGAAATAACATATTGTTGTAAATAATATGTAAAGCACATGCATGGCTATTTGAATGTTTGCTTGGTAAGGGCAATTTGAACATCGACATAGCCTAAGAAATTCTCAAACTTATACACACACACATATTGATAACAAGGATTTTTTTGTTCCATTTTGTCAACTGACTTAGAAGTTCTATACCAGTTGGGGAGTGGAAGACAAATTTGGGTATAACATTTAAAAACATTGTATGGACTCTGCACTCTGTCATATAAAAACAAATTTGAACTTTACTAAACAAATCTTCAGTGTTGCGCTAATGTATCTTAGTCTTTGAAAACGACCCCGACCTGGCCTTTTGCTATTTCATGTGTACACATAGTTCAATTGTCTGTCAACCACAGTCCTTGTTTGTTCTACTTGTTTTTAAGCTTTACCAATTAAGACAGATTATTTCATGAATAATTTAGAATATAAGTAAAGTAAAGTTAACATTAAGTATTGCATTAACTCCAATGAGAATCATTGAGATATATTTTAGCAGCAATAATTATCCCAGCCCTCCACCTCCTCCCAGCATTGTATTTAAGATGGGCCCAAAGGCTGTTTTAACCTCATGGCTGTCTCATAGGCTTTATGCATTTTGTAGTATATGCAAATTATATAAATACAGCTTAAAAAGAAGCAAGATATTGATTGTGGCTTTGTGATAAGCAAGTCAATATCATGCTAAATTCTGTATGCATAATCTAAATAGTACACAATAGTCTAAGTTCTTCTTCCTGATTAAGTATAATTTGATTCAAATCAATATATACACAAAGTAATCTCATCTTTAAAATATATAAATCTAGAGCACATTGTGTAACTGAGATTTGATAAGTTGACAGTTTAATTAAGTGTTTAGTCATTTTCAATGATCAAGGAAATTTATTTCTTTAACCTATCAAACTTTGATTTATCTCTTTCTATTTTAGTCTATGTTGTAACACTTAATACTATACTATTCTGTTGCTTGTGTGTATCTCCTATCTTGTAACTCATTATTTAACACCCTAGATATAACCTGTGACAAACCAATCATAGCTAATTTTTTACTGTATTTCTAAATATCTATTTTGATTTTTAGGAGGCTGTCGTTTCGGAACTCAAACGGAAACAACGACAAATCAAAGAGAAGAAGGTTCTCAACAGAGATGAGGTTTACCATGGTGCCCTAGAAGACATTTTGCTTGGTGAGAAAATAAATGGATGCTTTTTTTTTATATGATTTTGTTTTATTTTGACAGAATTATATATTATTTTTGGTGCTCTTGTTAAAATTTGTCTTTAACTGAGGACTAGAGACCAACAAAACAAATGTAAGAATAATGCGTAACGATTAATTTCAATCCACCGTATCTCTATTCTTTTAGAACTCACCCATGCAGCATTAAAAAAAACTATTCATTTGACCATATTCACACCAAATACTTGGGAATTTACTACTTTTGATACTTGTGCTCCAGATCTGAAAAACGAGCCATACCGCCGGGCGGATGGCGTTCGCAGAAGCCAGCGAAGGAGAGCAGAAATTGAGCTCGCAAGGAGTGATGACCAGATGTACTAACGATAGCCGGATCCCTCAAGTCCCGACCGCCAAATAACTTATGTACAAACCCCATCATGCTTATAATTATAAGGCTTTTCCAAAACGTTGCCCACAAGGGTTAGTTACTATATCATCAGGTTATGCTGTGCACAACCGAATAGTAATAAAATGACACTGATTGAATCTCTATGCTTTGCACTGTACCTGACAGGACATAGGGGCGGTTTACTACGGAGAGCTTGTCTGGTAGTTAGCAGTGTTAAAGCGGACTAACCAAACTGACGAAACCCAGTACGAAGTCTGAGGGCACTGCATGGTGCTAAAGTTATTGCCAATAGGACAGACTGCTGGAAGTTGACAAGGTATTATAGAAAAACACATGTTGGTTACTCAGTACAATATAAAATCAAAAGTTTTAATAAGAGAATCATTATTTGAATATACCATGTTAGGTCAGTTTCAGCCGCATATTCATAATGTGTGTTATATGATAACACTATCTGGAAGTTTCATTGAAAGATGAATAGTGTGAAAAATGGGAAGAATTTCATGTTGTAAATACGGTAGTGAAAATAAGAAATCATTAAATTTAGAAGTATAGAAAACGTGAACAGTTGCTTATCTAGAAAAATGATGTTCTTCCTCTTAATTCTGGTTAGTGGAGAACCACTGGTTGGTGATTAATTTACATTGGGGTAAAAACTTCAATATTTTAACATGAGATTTGAGTATTTGTTAATGCTGCTGATTATGTTGATTTTATGAGATTCCAGTGGTTATTAGAGAATTGCATTGGGCGAAGTAAAATACAGCTCCATTGTATGTCATTGAGAACCACTGTTCTTTTAAGGGTACTTTCTCAAAAAGGAATTTTACATTACACCTGGGAATAATAGAACTTGAACATAATGAAAGCCGCTGTACATGAATATAATGAAACTACCCCCAAAGCTTTGTCCTTGTGTATATATTCAAAATCCCGGGTAAGGCCACTCTATTGGTCTTCTGTGCATTAACATATAATGTGTTCACTTTTGTTTTATATAAAATCCTGCTTGAATAGTTTTATTAGTCCTGATTTATAATTACCAGAACAGATTATGGTCCTTTCGCTTGACAAAGAGATTGTGTCGTGCTGCCACCGGATCATGTTAACAGTGAATTTTCTTACAAGTCCTCTTGACTATAATGCTGTGAATAACATATATACTCTGAAGTTACTACAAAATAATTTGCCGATTGTAAAGGCGAATGCTGTTGTCAAAGCAAGCGTTACAGGGAGCCCAAAAAAACTTCCATTGTATATGAGATATTGACACCGTCGATAGGTGGTCGGATGGGTTTAGGACCACATGAGTGCTTTTATCAGTGACTCCGTAATAAAGTATAGTCGGTGTACCAGGGCCGATGAAAGTTAACCCGCTGGAATAAGGCGCATAAGCACATGGTGAGTTAGCCACATGTATGATGTACATATAATCCTTACATAATGCATATATTTTATAACATGGCATCCCTTTCTAAACCCAAGAGAAACTAAGAGAGCGAAGGTAAAGCCTATATGACTCTTTGTCTATCATAACTTGTATTCTGATAGTCCCCGAGGTGTGATGTAAATAAGTCTGAACTCATATGACACAAACCCTATTATTCCCTTCTGCAGAGATGCCACTTTTCCTGGTTTACCAGGAATTCCTGGTTTTGATTCCAAGATTTCTGTATTAGGTTATTTTTGAATTCCTGGGAATATATGTCCAATGTCCAGTTTTCCTGTTTTTTGTCAGCCAGTGAGTGGCATCTCTGCTTCTGTATATTTGAGATTTATTGGAGATTTTTGCACCTAAAACTAGTTGTAAAGCTTTTAGCCTCAAAATTGTGTCCCCTACCCTATGCTTAGCATGTTCAACACATATCTAAAAAAAATTGTCCCATCATATTTCAAAGTCAATTTTTCTTTTCATCCTTAATGTAAGCTCACAAATAGAGATTGAGAATATAATTTATTTTTCTGATTTGTATGAATTTTCAGTTATACTTCAGTGTAGCCCTTTGGTGTGCTTGCTTCTGTAAATACATCTCCTTTCTTCTCACTTAAATTACATTCCTTCTTTCCTCGGTACCCCCATTTTACCGGGCATCGTAAAATACACAAGGTCACATAAAAAAAAAAGTTAGGTAATATATTAATGTACCCAAGACCACCAGAAATTACTAAATAATACTGTACAGATTCTATTGAAACTGCTCAATGGGCGGTGGTGTTGATTTTGAAAAAAAAAATCTGAATAAGTATTATATAGCATATACATGTACACGCAAATTGGAAAGTCGCTAACCGGTGCGTGTAAACTGCTGGCTGCCCCCAGTAGAGGACCTCTATTATGTAAATAGCTGAATTACATTTGCACCCACTCATACCGCACTTTACACAGGAATTACAAACAATTTGCAAGGTCATAACAAAGAATACAAACACAAGATATCAATCCTGCTCTGTTTTCTTCACACACCAATCTTCAACTTTACTACAAGTAGTTCTAGTTTTGTATTTTGTAGTTATGTCTATGTATGATAAAGTAGATATTTTTATACGACCTTACAGTAGAGCTAGTTTGCATATTTTGCAGCCTGTTACAAATTTACTACATAGATATGTACTGGCATAGCCACATGAACGTTGCCAACAGGAAAAAAAGGCACTTTTCCTGTTGTGCTTTACTCCCGCCGTTGCTAGGGATTATAAGAAAATTTTTTGTAAAGGCTCCGTTCACATATCTTCATAGTCCTCTATTAAGAAATGTGAAAACAGTAAGACTTACAAGAATGAAAACACTACAGCGCTCTTAATAGATAATATCAACTCACTCATAATGCCTAGTAGGGCTGTACGAGTCCCTTCTGAGTGAGGCTCTGAGATAACTATGGTACTGAATATAATATGAAATTAACCCTCTCTTGTCAAAAGCCACAAATTTGTCACACATATGTATGGCAAACTGGTCATCCAAAAAAATGAAGAAAAATTACTTAGGACATCTGTGTGAAAGCAATGTGGATGTGTAACTGTTACTTAGGGCATAATACTTGTATAGGAACATTAAAAATGACAAAATTAATAATACTTGAATTATTTTATCTGCTTTTATGCACCTAAACAACCAACACAATTGTTTTCTTAACAGAAAAAAGAGTTGAGAGCTGATCAGAAAGATTAACACATTGCTTTCAAATCTGGCTTAAAATAATTGATCTTAAAATCTGTTAAGCAGTAAGCTAATGAGAACATCTTTTCAACCCAAAACTGAACTGAATGACCTATTATGGCATTTCCTCACTGACATTTCTGAGAACCATCTCAGTAAGGGGTAATAAATCCACCTGTATGATGGCTCTTTTATAAGTTTAAAGTTATTAATACATTATTGATTGTATGTCGATGAGAGTGTTGTGTTTGTGACAGTTGCGCCTGGTTGGTGTTGACTGACAATCCGTTGGTGGTGAGACTGTTGTTAAAAGTAGTGCCGGTATTGACACTGTTGTTTCACATAGAGACAATTTCCTTGTTGTGGCATTATTATAATATTGGCTGTGCCCTGAAATCTTTTAAGGATGGCATGATGCATACTCATTTTATTCAGAGATGTCATTTCCCCTGATTGTTCAGGAATTACTTTTTTTTTGTAGACATTTCTACATATGGATTATGTGACCAGAATCAAAGTTTTCCTGCATTTTGTGGGCCAGGGATGGCATTTCTGTATCAATGTGTCAGTGCCTCAAGCCACCACTGAGGAGCATATCAACCGGACAAGTGTTGAATAATGTTAACCTTGCAAGTTTCTCAACAGGGCCAAGGTGCATGACAACATCATGCTTTCCTTAAAAGGTTATAGCCTGTGTTTTTCATATTAACTCGTTCTTCTCAATATCAGATTTGCAGGAGCTCATACTCCGCTGTTGGTGTTATGCAGTTGTTCCGCCTATTAAAGATGTTTCTGTTGGCCTCCTAAAGACTCCGATCAGACACTACGCTGTTTTCTCAAATAAAAATTCCCAGTTGACCAAATGTTTGTTAAAAGCAAGAACTATTTGAGAATATAAAAGAGGTATGAATGAAACTCTGAAAGAAGAATGTTACAACATATGTGCATAGGATGAACAGTGTTATTGGTCCACTACATTTTTCCTTAGGGAGGGGACCACTGCATCTCTAGTATGTTACAAATAAACAATACAGAGTTTCTGAAGAGACTTTCTATGTATCAGAGATACTTTCTATGATAGAGAAAAGAGCAGTTACCCTGAAAAATATTAACACTCAATTTCCATGATAAATTGGTTGACATTACTCTTTAAAATAAGTACTTACATGTATTAGATTTTTAAATATTGTAATATGTTTGCATGCAGAACCCAAAGAAGTGAATTCTGTACTACTGCCTATTGTGTTAGATTTAGATTTCTCTCTGTACTTTTGAAGGGATCTTCCCCGTTAAGTCATTCCAATGTGAGTCATAGTAGTTGAGAATTAAAGATCATTAAAATGTGGCATTATTTCAGGATAGACATTCACGTTTTAAAAGTTTTAATTCTGTATACAACATTTGCTAGACAAGCTTGATTTGTTACAAAAGTAGTTTATTCGAAGGAAGAATGTTATTTTTTTCCAGATTATCCTGCTTCACAAAGTAAGGTAAATGAATGATAAAACATTTTACAACACATACAAGGGTTATTTTATAGACGGAAATGAGGTGACGTTAACGGAAAAAAAGATGCAATGTCGTATTTAGACAAAGTTGTGTTCGTGATAACCAGCATTAATAATTGGTCTTCCTGTGTCAAAATGTCGTGCAATCTTCCCGCTTATATGGGTTTTAGGTAACCCTGCTCAAAAGTAGAAGAGAGATTTCCACAAACAAGTTCAATGTTTCTTGAGAAGAACAAAGTAGTGTTTTAATTTAAACTATTGTCTTCAATGGCTTTTGAAAGTGTTAGAGGAGTTTCCCAAATTTAAACAATAAATGTTACTTATTTGTCATTTAGAATTTGATGTTTTTTATTCTAAGTAAAAGTTGCGCGATGTCAATTAATGTACATTGTTGGATGTGAGTTGAAGCGTAGGTTTGGAGTTGTGCTCATGTGATATGAAATTGTAAATGCGTAAAGAATACTTAACATCTTGACTTTTTTTTACTCCCATGAACTTTATGATTGTATTTGTAAACATTTTTTATCTTAAAACATTTCCATTAAGTGAAGTTTTCTAGGGTTTATATCTGAGGGTAGTTTTATAAAAACCATTCCCAGTTGCCACCTATACTGTGGAGAAAGTGAATTCCACTAATCTGTAGGGGCAGAATAAACCACCAGAAATCTGAGCTTCAAAGTAAGATGGAACTGAGCACACTTATAACTAATAGATAATGTATATCTTTTAAATTTAAATAGAAAATTAAAGCAGAGAGTGAAGATTGTTTTCAGGAGTTAATGTTAATGTAACCTTAAATCAGAATACTGTGGAAAAGGTATAAAAAAAAATAAATGACTTGATTTTTACATTGAATGAAAGTAATCATGAAAGATACTTTGATATGATATTTAAAGATTTATCAGAAAGGTTGACACCCATGCTCAGTTTTTGTGTGCTTATCGCTCATAGAACCAGTATATCTGCCTCCACATAAGGGACATGTTATGTGTAAAGGCAGTTCCAGACAAGTAGTCTTGAGTGCAAAGCCAATCATTATAGTTAAAAAAAATAGATATTGGTATTAAATATCCCCTTTAACAAAGTGAAACATTTGTACAAATTGTGAGGACGGCAAGTTAACTTTGTACAAACTGTGCTAGCTCCGATATAAAATATGTGTATATTCTAGGATGGTCCTTACCGGCATGGATAGACATTAACAATAAACGTGGCATTCATAAAATGTGTTTAAAGTCTCTTTATTTCTTTATATTTTGAAAGTATTTTATTACTTTATAATTAATATATAGCATGATTGATTTCTAGACACAATATTATACAAATCTATTATTTCATTAAGTAATCTGTCAGCTATAATTGCGAGTATCATTATTTTGAAACAGGATATATGACCCCAGTGAGAGTGCAACACTATAAATGTAATCTGGGGATCAAAGTCTTCCCTGATTTCAGGGATTTTGAAGTTCCAGGGCCCTATACATTCATATAGAAACCCAGGTTTTTGGGGCGAATATTGGACCATTTCAGGGATTTTTGTGCTCTGTGACTTGTATCCCTGGTAAAGGTTAAGCTGTATTTACACGATATCTAACACAATTCTGTACTTTTTCAGATTTGTATATGAATAAACTGGTCAGTAAAATCCATGTATACATTGACGTCATGGAGATAACACTATGATGTACTTCTAATACAGCATAACATTTCGATATAAGGATCATAGATATAGAATTACATGTCTACATATAAAATCAAAGAAAAAAGTATCTGTACCAAGTCAAAATACTCAATTCAATCTACCATCAGTAGAATTTTTGGCCCACACTAAAATGGACTTACAGTAACGAATTATGCAAAAGTGTAGCTTTTTCTTGTCCACCTGGGTCTACTAAGATTGTTTATGTCCATTCTTCATTTTAGTTTATTTAATACAACCTCTTACAACATTAGACTTTGTATAGGCTAAGACCTCAGCTGTTTAATCCATACAGGACTTTAAAACTATTTACTTCTCTCCAAAGAAAAGTAAAGTTTTGTAATACCCTCATATAAGGGGACCTCACGTATTGCACACAACCTGATTTGAAGGAAGTGTTATATGGCACATCTGGGGCTTGATTTCGAGCAGTCGAACATAATTTTTTACTTTCCTATAAAGTGCAACTAAGAACAATGAAGGAAGAAATACTGTACCATGTCACGTGTTAGGTGCACCCTGTGTATAAGGTGCAGCATGAGTTCAAAAAGATGCTATAAAGTTCCATCGGAGTGGTGTGATTTTTCTAGTCCCTTACCCTGAGATAAGTGTGACCAACCTTGAATATAATTCGTACCATATACATGAAGTATCACAGTAATCCTTAATAACAACTACCGTAAACTCCCGCGTAGAAGACGCGCTGCGCGTATAAGACGCACCCCCAACTCAGCACATGCATTTTCGCGTATAAGACGCACATTTTAATGCTGATATTTGTAAATTCAATACATTTCTATAGTAAAATTACCCCTCGTATAAGACGCCCCCCCAACTTGAAAAAATCCTATAAGACTCCCCAGCATTTTGTTTGGCGTATAGGACGCGTCTTATACGCGGGAGTTTACGGTACCCCGTATGTACTAACTTTAGAGTACTTTTTTTGCACGTAATTTATCGATTTCATCCTGCGTCATGTTAAGTACTTCTGATAACACCTCGTTCGTGTGCTGTCCAAGTGTCGGTGGTGGGCCTTGTAGCACGACATCTGAACCACTGTAACGAACAGCCGGGCCTGAAACACATATAATAACAATTATTGGTGTACTTTCTAAATATGGTTCCTTTCCTGAGCAAAATCTGAAAAGAGTTCGGTCCAGATTAAAATGCATATGATAATATACCATCTATAATCTATCAAAACCTCACCTTCGAACAGGAACTGAATTGGTGCCAACAGAATATAGCTTTCTGGTATATGGAAAAATACAAAAGTTTCTCCAAAAGAATAGAAAATAGGAGAGGTTTGCAACTAGTATACCTTGTGCCCAAGGCCCACCCTGAATCTCAGGTGCTACCGTAATCTCCCGCGTAGAAGGCACAGCTCATGTAGAAGGCGCACCCCCAACTCAGAGAAGGCTGTTTCACATAGAAGGCACACCCCTCCAGGCAGATTTTTGTCACTTTAGTACTGTTCTATAGTAAAAATACCCCCCCCCCCCTATAAGGTGCACCCCCAACTGAAGGCAATTTACCACCTGTGTAGAAGGCGCACCCCCAATCTGATTCACGTAGAAGGCGCGCCTTCTATGCGGGAGATTATGGTACCCGTGTCTAAGGAGGGCTCGAGGAGATGCTGTAAGGCACATATGTGGTTTGATATTGGACAGTTAAGCACTATTCTATAGGGTAAAAATCCCGCCTCTAAACAGATAAGGTGCACCCTGACTTTGGTTTGACCAGGTTGTATATGCAACAGGGGCCTATCCTCGAATACATCCCGTGCCTTGTGTGAGGCATTGTGATATATTTAGATCATCAATCAGGTTAAATCATATAAGTTCGTTTACACCCAACACAACTGATGTAACTTCTTGGATAAGGTAAATAAGTCAGTTAAGCAAGGAAAGGTTGGTTTGCATACTGGTGTTCTAAAAAAAAACAACTTTTCTCAAAAATCTATTGTATTTATACTCTATTTTTGAGTAAAATCTTTGTTAAATGCAATTAAAATGCAATTAAATGAAAAGGAAATCATCGGCCAAAACATCATATAAAAGGTATAGTCAATTGGCTTCTTTTTTCATGGTAAAACTGATACCAACCAGGAACACGTATCCGTCCTTGTGTCGCGTGGTCCATCTCTTGTATCATACCATTGTTAATCACCTGATAAAGAGAAAAATATATAGACGTCTTACTCAATGTCGTTGCCTCAGTGCTACAAAGTTGTCTCTGAATATTTTAAGTTTTACAGGAGAGGCAAAAGAAGTGTCGCAATTAGGGAGTGGTCATTATTTATCAACGGTGGGTGGTGGGTTTTCCCGCAGACGCGCGGAAATTTTATACTCCCCCCTCGACAGCAGGCAAAATCTTTTGTGCCCGAGGCGCGGAGAGTTTTCGCGCCCCTCTTTGATCTATAGTAGCGTGCGGGCTTTTTTGCTAAAAAGAGGGTGATTTTTTTTAGCCCCCGCCTCAAGAGGGGTCAAATTTTTTTAGCCCCCCCTCGGGAGGGGTCTGAAAAAATTTTTACGCCCCCCCTCAAACCCACCACCCCCCCTGTTGATAAATAATGACCACTCCCTTACTATAGCACCAAGTGGACACAACCGAATTGCACTAGGGCCTGTAGGCACACATATCATCTACAGAGAGCTTCAGGACTTCCATAGTACTGGGGTAGATAGATAAGGGTCGAAAGATGTTCAAACAGAAGAAAACACAATTTTGCCAAAATGTCAGTTACAACCTTCTTGTACTAAGACGATGTATCGTCATGGATGTCAGAGTACGAAATAAATGATGAAGACCGAGGAAATCTTTTTATTTCATGGTAGGAACGTAGTGCATCATAAAAACGTACAGCATGTGAGTACAGGAATCCCACGCCCTCGAGAAAGAAGTCTGTTCACACATAAATTTTGATACTAATGTCATCAATGCTCTCGCCACATTTATATACAATGCATTTAGACAGAGACAGAAACTCTAATTGCTAGCCTATGTAACAGATGTGTATACTATGATATTTATGTAATCATTACTGTAACAAAGAGTGGGTATGTGTGCCAGGAGAGAGAGAGAGAGAGAGATTAAAGAGAGAGATAATAAGACTTAGTTGTAGAGTAGAGTAGTGGACATATACATATATATGATATACATGTAAAGAACCATGTAAAGAACATGTAAAGAACCATTTATATAAGACACATAGGTCAGTAATGACCTCTTTTTTGCTGTCAATAAAATATTATTATTATATTAATAAAAGTGATTTCTTTTTTGTCTAATTAACAGCAGAAAACCATCAAACAAATAGAGAATTCAACCCAAATTTGTCGTTTCAGGCTTTCTCTTCACTATTGTCGTAAAATCCTAGCATATAAGATGCACCCTGAGTAGGGCCAAATCCTGATTTAAGACATATAAGACTCGGCTTATAAGTTATGTGTGAGAATTTACGGTAATCTAATTTCTAGATGCACAAAAAAATCTCTGGCAGGGAAATATTTAGTGATATTTGTTTTATTACTCACTTGTTCATTGGAGAAAACTTCCTCTATGTTGTTAATTGGCCCGAAGGGAAACGGACACCCCTCAAAGTGTTTCAACCATTCCTTTGTAGATTTCTTTACAAATCTGAAACATGTATTATAAGGGAGTAGTCATTTTATGACGAATTTGGGGAGTGAAGAAAACTTCTGACCCTTTATGGGGGAGGGCAGAACAATTTTTACCTTTCTTAGCAATAAGAGAATTGAGTTATTTTTGGATAGAAGGGTGGCGGCAGAAACAATTGAAATTTCAGACCCCTTTCAACGCACACATGCAAAAACATCTACCCCCGCTACCCCCTGTTGAAAAGAAAAATGCCAGGAATGGGGTATGGCTGTTTTACTGTTATCTCACCAGAGTAGTTATTTTAAATCATTTATCTAACTGGTAAACACAAGGTCGATTCTATAATCCCCTGTTCATTTGGCGCCAGTGGGGCTGCGTTTCCTTCGTTTTCCTGTACACATATTTTTTAAATTTCATTGCCCTCTAGAGCTCTGGCAGCCCTGGCGAGTCACTCACCAAGACTGCATTGATACAACATAAAAAACTATTGATACATAAATGCATTAGTGACATTTGTAGTGTTAAAATTTTAAAACCCTAACTTACAAGTCAGATAGTAGTGGTATAAGTGTGCTGCGGTTCTCGACTCGGTCAGCGTTATCTTTGTATCTGTCATCCTCCAACAGGTGTTCCAACTCCATAGACTTCGAAAAAAAAAGATAAGGGAGTGGTCATTATTTATCTATGGGGGATGGGGGTGTACAAACTTTTGACCTCTCTTGAGGGAGTATAAAAATTTGGCCTCTTATTAGCAAAAAAAGGCCAGGCGCTACTACCGTAATCTCCTGCGTAGAAGGCGCAGCTCACGTAGAAGGCACCCCCCCCCCAACTCAGAGGAGGCCTTTTCACGTATAAGGCGCATGTACCTCTTCTGGATCGATTTCCGGAAAAACCCGCGTATAAGGCGCCCCCCCAACTCACAGGGGGGCTGTTTCGCGTAGAAGGCGCCCCCCTCCCCACCCACCTCTATGAGTTCAAGCTGTCATCGGCGCATGGTGGGCATATTCCCCGCCGAGCAAATCTACAGTGACCGGGCTGCCGTGCTGCTGGCTATATGAGTTCAAGCTGTCATCGGTACATGGTCGGCGTATTGTCCGCTGAGCGCCTGTACACCGACCGGGCTGCCGCGCTGCTGGCTATATGAGTTCAACCTGTCATCGGCACACGGTCGGCTTGAACCCGCCAAGCGCGTCGACACCTCCCGGTCTGCCGCGCTGCTGGCTATATGAGTTCAAGCTGTCATCGGCGCATGGTGGGCCTTATCCCCGGTGAGCGCGTCGACACCTCCCGGTCTGCCGCGGTGCTGGCGCTATGAGTTCAAGCTGTCATCGGCGCATTTTCCCAAATGAGATGTTGGAAAAACCGCGTATAAAGCGCACCCCAAACTCAAGACAATTTACCTCCTGCGTATAAGACCCAGCAGCATTTTGTTTGGCGTAGAAGACGCGCCTTCTACACGGGAGATTACGGTATAAATCAAAGAGGCGCGCTAAGATCCACACGAAAACTCACTATCCCCCCCCACCTGTTGATAGATAATGACAGGTGCCCACAATCACAGGATTTCTATGTATACATTTTTACTGTTAGATCTATTTTAAATCAATCTTTAATGCGTTATTACGGGAATAATATATATAATAATATACCAGCCATATAGTTTAAAAATGTCATACAGTACCTCACAGAAGACCTTGAACAAATGGTTGTTACCGCATCCAATGACAATGTGTGAATCCGCTGTTTTGAAGGCCTGAATATAGTGAGAAAATATGAGTCGGGTAGCTTATGGAAGTCTTACAGAACGTTACACATACCAGTAGCTTCCTTAGTATTAATGCCATTAATTATAAAAGGAAAACTTTAGATTTTCTAAGATAACTTAAGACTCCAAAAATCCATAACTTTTCTCAATTAATGTGGAGGCCACAGGTTGGTCGTAAGGTCTCAGCAGTTTACCTCCCTAGTAGAGAAATGGAATGTAGGGAAACACTGACAGAATTAAAATGATCATATTCGACATGCACACCCCCTCCTATTCGTCATATTTGAGACTAGAAATAACAGAAAACTTTCCGATTTAAAGCCCAATTAGACTTACATTTGTCATATTTTCTTCGCCTAAAGTGTGCTAATTACGCTGAATACGATATACCACCCAACAGCGCTACAAGCAAGTCTTAAGCAAATCAACCCTGAGAAACGAAATGATCTATAACAAGAAATGCGGTTGTGACCGTGTAAAAAATGCCTCCCGGCGTTTTTCATTTCTTGCATACGAGGGAATTTAGTTTGGGTATTCTGTATTGTGACACCTCATCACATGGGGGAAATGAAATCATTATAGTGCCTCCCATCCCACTTCGCGGGACCGCCGCTACGCGGCGTGGGGAGGCGCTAAAAAATTCCAATTCCCAATTTCAAAATCCTGTATTCGCTAGTGCTTACTCCCTTACCTGATATGGCACTATGCTGCCATGTCCGTTACCATAACGACGCGCTTCCATGTTACAATTCAAGTAGTTTGAACCGATATGTGTTAATGTTGCTACCTGTAACAGACAGATATGGTCCAAATATTTAGGTGCACAAATAAGGAGAATAGTTATATAAAAAGATAAAAGAAAAAGAGACTTTTAACTGAGATTGGAACCATGGGTGAGTTTACTCCCTATCATTGATTGCACCCTGTGGAAACAAGATGATGTATAAATGCTCCCCTTGCAAGCAGACAGAACAGCGGTACATTCAGGTATAATGGGAACCAATGGGCGTGATGCATGCACCGATGTATTATCAGCTGCCCCTATTTAAGTGTTCATAGTGTTGAGTGGTTCTCACCATACCTGGGTAGAGAGTAGGTTACAGTCAATGTGCTGCCCTCGGTTAGTTCTGTGTCTGTAAAGTAAGGCTGCCATGATGGCACCGTAGGCGTACAGACCAGTTGACAAATCAGTCATCGCTACACCAACCCTACACGGCTCGCCATCCTGTAAAGGGAAATTTGTTTTTGTTTATCAAAGGAAGAAATTATTTTTTGACAAAGGAAAAGGGGAGGGCATGGTGAATGACAACTTTGCCCCCTCCTTCTCAAGGGGTCCTGGAGGAGCTGTAACATGCACATCCACATCCATAAAATAAACGAGTCAAGTAAATGTGGATTAACACGATAAAATATACGCCCACGCACCCCCTCGCGGGAGTACCTTTTACCGTGTTGATCCGCAAATAAACCCCTATTGAGGGTCCAGCCTGTATATGTACATGTATTAAAATTTTAACGTGTGTTTTGATACATGTGAGGCAGGGCATTTTTAATCTTTTGATGTGTAAGCTGAAATGATGTCCTGGTGATGTCCCAAAGATTTCCCAGTTACATAATTTTGACTAATAGGTAACAAATAGTACTAACATATAAGGATGTTGAGTAAATTACTTTCATATATTGACTAAATCATTGATAAATAGTCCCATAGTCATCCCAACAAGTCTCACAGTCCACAGAAGTCCCATAGTTCACAGAAGTCTCATAGTCCACAGAAGTCCCACCCATCCATCCAGGCGAACTGAGCAATCACAGCCGTGCACAAAGTAGGGTTGATAGGACCCACTTGGGTCTGTTTGAGACTATCAGCACCAAACGTGGTGCCACCTTGTGGGTATTGAGTGAACTAAGCTACCAATATGGCAAAAGCTGCTCCACAGAGGCCTTTTTATGCCACACAAAGAAACTATTTTTTTAAAGTACCTTACCTTTTTGCCAAGGAAACGAAAAGAAAGGTATTTGTTGTACTTTATCTAAAGAATCTATTTTGACCCTTGGTGACATTGTCCCCTTCTCCTGGGGCTTGTTATGCATTTTTTTTAACATCACATAAGCAAATCGATCGGGAAAATTGAGCTAAAGTGAAAAAAAAATCGCAGCCCTCCCCCAATGAAAAAGAATAATTGGAAAACAGTGACAAAAAATCTAACTATAGTAATACTTGCCCCAAAAAAAGTTTCATGAACATAGATAGAGAATTAACCGAGATATGATTTCTTTTTGTTTCAGGAAAGCCCCCTCTAAGAACGAGTTCAAGTTGAATATGGAGATCTGGAGTTCATAGATGAATGGGAAATGGTATAACTTGACTCGTTAACAATTTGAAAATGACCAGTCCCTTACCTCTGGGCCTGTTATGTGCATCAGTCCTCCCATACCTGCCGCAAGGACATCATATCCTGCACGCGACATGTATGGTCCATCCTGGCCATATCCTGCATATATCATGTTTTAATTATGTGATATATTTGCAGATCCTTTGTTGATATCATTATGGTGATAAAAGACTATTGAGACATTGTGCTGTTCTTAACTCAGGGGTCTTGGTTGGGGGGGGGGCCTGCTATATTTCTATATAGGCTTATATAGGGACCCTCCTCATTATCTTTTTTTTTTTTTATTTTGTATAGAAATGTATGGGCTGACATGTTGGATCCTATGATTTTACAGTAGAAATATGAAAAACATTAGAAATGCGAAGCACATGTAAAAGATATGAATGACTGTTATGAATTGTATACCAATAGATGAGGACCTAGATAAACTCCACGAAAAAATTGATGAAAAAATATGAAAATAATGGGAAAAATGCCTAAAAATTGTCAAAATCTCAAAAATTCACACAAAAAAAAAAATCCAGGATCGGCCCTGTTTTGCTAGGGTCGGTCGGGGAACTGGAAACAAACCTTTTTTTTAGGCCCAGTGAAGTGCTGGCCAGTTTACTGGAGCATCTTATCTACTCATCGCGCATGTGTCACCCCAGTAGAGTGGGCATGATGCATACATATAGCTCTAAAAGGTTACTTGCCAGGGGTGCATTTAATGACAGTTAAAGGGTTAAAGTGTTCATGAGAAAATAGCTACAGACATGGTCCATACCTGTTATAGAGCAGTAGACGAGTCGTGGGTTGATCTCATTCAGCTGTTTGTATCCCAGTCCCATCTCTTCCAGCTTTCCAGGCAGGTAGTTCTCAACAAACACATCACTCTTTTTAGCCAGCTGCAAAAAAGATATATCTTATCACAGAGATGGAAGTCCTCTCAGGGGTTTCGCTGATTACCGGGAATTTCAAGAACTATATATTTATATAAGAAAAAGGACAGAAATGACTAAATTGAACATCTTATCACAGAGATGAAAAGAATTTTGTCGGTTCTGGGTTTTAAACTTCGAAATACATACCTGTAGATACATTTTTTTACAAAAAAATGAGTAAATAAATAAAGTCTGAATAAAAATACCGTATTCTATGTAATTGGTGCACAGTAAAAGATGTCTCAGATTAAGTGTTTATAAGTGGACTTAAACAATGGAAAGCTTTTACTCGTTCCTTGTCTGAGATATGGGCAAAATAAAGG
This sequence comes from Acholoe squamosa, assembly GCA_949317995.1. Classification (NCBI taxonomy): domain Eukaryota; kingdom Metazoa; phylum Annelida; class Polychaeta; order Phyllodocida; family Polynoidae; genus Acholoe; species Acholoe squamosa. The sequence continues at coordinate 11,546,703 of OX439045.1, read as the reverse complement.
GGTACCGTATTCATTCTAATAAGCGCACATTCTTTAATAAGCGCACACCCCACCTTTTGGGACCTCAAATCATGCAAATGCAGTGCAATAACAGAGATTTTGAGGGCAAAAACAACGATTTTAAGCTTTACGGGGTGCCCTTATTAGAATTCATTTTGTTTTGATGTTTTGAGCATCTAACAATTAAATCTCTGCACATGTGCGCTTATTAGAATGAATACGGTATGTGCTTTTTAGGGTATACACGCTAATTACATCAAATAGAGTACAAAACACTGAATACAAGGAAAAAGTAGCATCTTTTGATTTAAGATTATGCAACAAGTTATATTTGAAAAATATGTAATTGAGCACTGTTAGTCCCAGCAATTGATACTTCACAGCCGAAGACCATGTACATTTTATAATCCCTACCTCCTTAATGATGTCACGGCCTTCTTCTAATTTCACATTGACTGTGACACTCTGCAAGGGTAAACCAATACTGTCTGTTAGTTTATGCCCGAAGTGAAGAATATGATCTATAGATTTCGCCTTTGCAGAGAAGTGAGTACCATATTCAATATATAAAGTACCACATCGTTACACTGGGCCCCTGCAGCTCAGATGCATGTTTGATTGCATTGCATATTCATGTGGGTGTTGGTAAAGGGTTAAATCAATTAAATGGTAAAGGTGAACGAGAGTGCGGAGCGGGCCTGACACCCGAGTGAAGAAATAGGAGCCAAAGACTGATCAGAGTTCATCTTTACATTTATGCCAAGGTGCCATGTCCATGTCAAGCTGCCATGTCAAGTCGTTATGTCAAAAATGTACTCCCTCCCATTCGCCGCTATTTTGTTTGTTTACGTTTTACCGAAGTTCCACATGTGCGGAAGCTCGATTACATCATTGTGCAGAATTGGCGCTGGTTATTCAACGCCGGGGTGCAATACGGGGGCTTAGTGCATTGTCAATGGAGCATCAGTATTCACCTTGACATAAAAGCTATTATTAAGAGGTTCAATTAAACGAACACACGAAAATCACCAACTGTAACCTCACTCTCAGTGTCTTTTATTTACAGTACATTGAAACCCGCAGAGGGTTTCGGGTATATTTTCTCTTCTTTCAAACAAAAATTATGAAAGTAAATCCTTGAGCAATGTATGAAATTTTAATTTACGATATTGAAACTGAAGGTAACAAAGACTGACACAGTAACACATGGATGTACGTAATGTGGATATACCGGGGTAGTTCACAAATGGGTCACAAACAATTGTTTTAGAAATTGGTGATGACTAATGAAGTTTTGGAAACATGTTCCCTGTAATTTAGTTCATCAATTATTCTTGATCGTACAGCGTTGCCTAAATGATATCCCATTAGAAGGGAAGATGGGGCAATTTCTGTGAACGCATGGCCTGCGTAAGATGTCAAGACGCAGGCCACTTTGGCTTGCATCGATAAAATGTTTTCAGCAACACTGTCGTGTCCCTGAGAGACCGCACAGAAGGTTAAGGTCTATGGTACATAAGCATTTTAACATTGTAAATGAAATCCATGGATAATTTTATAATTCATTGATATTCAAACAAAACTTTTTTATTTCATACAAACCTTTTTGTTTCTGTTGACTGAGAGGAAGTATGCACTCTCATCACCAACAAATGGAGGTCCCCAGATCCTGGTATCGTCTCCACAACCTTTTGGTAATATCAAAAGAAAATCAACCCATCAAGGACAAGATTAATTTTCTCTCACATGTATATACATAACTTATATTCTTTCTGTTCAAAGAAAATCGACCCTGACTAGAAAAAACGTTATAACATGTCTTTTTTCTTTCATATTTTGAAGCTGATCAAGTTAAGATCAAGCCATTGTCATCTGGGTTGAAGCACTAGAAATGAGGATTTTCCAAGCACACAGTGAGCAACTTACATTGACTGTTGCATTTCACTCGGAAATACGACATGAGACTCACTTGTGAATGAGCTACATCTTGATTGTGGCAGGAGGGTATAGGCTGGCTCTACGCAGGGTTTTACAGTAAAATATATTTCAAAATTTAAATTTGACATACCTGGTCTCTCTATCTTGAGTACTTCAGCGCCCAGGTCCCCCAGCATCATGGTGCAGTATGGACCTGCTAGAATCCTGGGTTACAGAAGGCGTACAATGGACAGGTCACACAACAGACCTTCAAGTGTTCAGAAGACAAACAAAAAAACCTCGAAATATGCAAATGGGCCACCAAGAAGTGTTGGATTTCTAGGATACCTTTGTTCTCACTCTGACCTTAGGAATGTCTAGTAAGGCGCTTCTTTGTTTGGCTTTTCGAAGTTTTCACTGTGACTACATGAACGTACCTCCTTTGCATAGACTTATCAGGGCCGTAATCATGCATGATGATAACTAATGTGCATGATTAAATCATTATTGTTTCTTACAGAGTTGATAAGGGGGCGTCCATGAATGATGTCATACTTTTTTGGACCATATTTGACCCCCCCCCCCACCTTCGTCATACTTTTACTAATGGAATGTACGGGAAAGGCTTCAACCCCCCCCCCCCCCGCGCCCCCGCCGCCGCATAATGTCATTTATGGACGACCCCTAATATTAGATTTACAGAGGTTTGGAATGGGTGACTTACCGTCCCATGTCCAATACCCGGATCCCTGCGAGCGGCGCATTGCTTGTCTCTGAAGTACTGCCAGCATCTGTGATAATAGCACAGAATGTAACTGTTATCTAGGTACACAGATAGGTATACAAACTGAAGCACAATGTTTTTAATACCAGGTATCTCAGTTTTTCATCCAGTGATATGAAGACAAAACTTTTGATTGAAGTAAAGCCGAGCTGGCCTGCGTTTTGGCATCTTACCCAGGTTATTTCCCTTTCACATAGGTCACATGAATACAATTATTGATAATAATAGTTACCCATGTAAAATTCAGAATTTTTTTTTAATGTAAAACAACTTCACAAAAATAATCATATCTTTGCTTCTAATAGGCCAATTTGAGGAATTCTTTCAGCATTTTAAAGCTGAGAACATGGCAGGTCATTCAGTCCAAATGCCTTACCTAGGCCATTTAGATTCCCTGCTACTAAGGGAGATCCCCAATTAAAACGTTTTATAAATTCATTTAGCTGTTCCCTATGATCTTTTATACATGATGGACGATGCTAATTACCGTTCCAACAGCTACCGCTCTACTGAACTGATTTTTTAGTGCTCTGCCTCTTTTCCATAGTGACGTGATGTCACAGGGTAACATGGTTACATGTTGCTAGGAGTTTGCCAAACAAACCAACGACTTGGTTGTTGACTTGGTTTTGGCTCTGTTGTCACATTTACACAGTGTTTAATAGGCAAACTTTAGGCTAGGCGGTTTCATCATGTGAATCCTCAGGCTGTATGGTCCAGTTATATTTTAAATCTAGTTGATATAAAATTATAAGCTGGGGGGAAGTGCGGTGTCAATGCATTAGATAATTGAGCTTATGAACCCTAGACTGGGCAAGTCTATGATCTTTTATGACTGAAAAAAATACTGGACTAAAAAGTAGGGATTTTGATGTTGTTTTTTTTTTAAATTAGCCAATGGCGCATTCATGGCCAAAACAATGCGCCATTTTGAAGACCAATCCAATGGGCCAATAAGAACACTTTAGCCAAAATGCAGAATCTGTGGAAGCACAAGAGGTGTAAATGGCTTTTTCTTGTAGTTTTCTCACCGCTGTCCAAGTGTTTTTCAGCACACTATGACCTTTCTTTATGTCTTTTGAACTTTGCAAATCAGCCTTTCAGAGGAGAAGTTAGGCTTACAAAATTACAGGTAAAGCGGTGTTCAGAAATCCCAACCGAGTACTTTTGACCTGATTATCATATGAATTTCCGATGTTCTCTCATGAGGCATGTCCATGAAGTATATCGCTAAGATCCACATGATGCTTGTGTTTTACCTGTGAAAATTACCTGTGTGCTTTTTTTCGCTGTGGAGAACCCTGTAACAGTATGATAAAATTCCACAGGAACCCTGCCCATGTATTTCTCATGTGCGCTTAAAAGATATATCTGAAATGTATGCCCCATAGTTCAATTGGGCCTCAAAAACTGTATATTCTTTTTGGGCTTTTCTAGTCTAAAATGTGACCAAATTTGAAAAAGAGGGGAGGTGCACTTAATAGGGTATATGTCCTCATTGACATCACGATATATGTATATCAGTGCTTATGGATGCATCTAATGGAATCTACGTAGGATACAGTTCCTTTCAAAGTTGTTGTCTTTTATCTTGTACAAGACTTCAAATAATTGTTTAATGGAGATTCAGGTCTTGGATAGAGGCATTGACTTTCATTTAGGGGGTGAGTTGGGACTCCAATTAACGTTATGAGTGTACCTCATTTTTCTTTCTCTTGGTCTTAGTGTAGAACCTTGTGTATAATATGCCAAGTCAGAAATCTCCAGATTTTTTTTCGTAGTTGTTACGATTCTCAGCCCCAACTTTTACGATTTCAAAAGAAAAAATTATGACAGCTGTATTCGTTCGAATCTTAGCTTCCCAACTACTATGTTTACTATACATCTCAGCCCAAAGAAAAATTTTGTAAAATATTTTAGGACAATGTCCATGATGCCATTTGCCAATGGCGCATTTTATGGTGCGCCATTTAAATCTTAAATGCGCAATATATGCGCGATGCGCGGCCCTTTCAAAATCCCTGTTATTACTTCCAATCATTCACAGTTATTTCCATTAAAATCCTTATCAATCCCTCTACCCATCTACTCAACCACATCATCCTTTATCGGCTTATACGAGGAGGTGACTTATGAAAGAGAATTCACGGTATATACCGTAATCTCCCACATGTAGGGTGCATCCTGTCTATAAGACACACCTTGAGTTGAAGAAAAATTTAACGTGTGACATACATCACATATGGCCCAGGTTTTGACACATATGAGTTAAAGTACAATGTATATGTAATGGTTCGTCTCGTTAAGTTAGATTAAATCATAACGAAGAGAGAGAAAAGTTTCCGGGTAGGCAACCGAGCTTTTATTTCATAGCTTACGTTACATACGATCACAGCCTCAGAGGACTACATGCTACTAGGGCATTCGGTTACCCTTTCGGGTAACGACCTGGTTGAGCAGTGGGTCAAACCACTACTGAAGAACATGGGGGTAGAACCAGCCTTATATAGGGGAAAAGCCCGCGAAACTCAGACCGGCCACGTGATGTGTGGCGGACGAGTGGTAGGCCCCCTGGTGTAATGGATACGAACCCAGAGGCGTAAAGTGTAAATACCATACCCCTACATATAGGAAGAAAAGATAAAAAAATTCTGACTAGTTGGAGAGTCCAAGACCTACCGTAGGTGACTGGTACTATAGTGACAGTCTGACAGTTGTCAATGGTTAAGCCTATGGAGAATGCATCCATTATCGCTCGTATGTTTCATTGGCAAAAAACTCCTCTCCTGGCGAGTTAAGCATTGCACAATACCAGCAGGTCTTGAATAATGATCTATATTAACCATAAAAATGCATGAGACAGTGTAATTCTCCTCTATTTTTTATAATCCAGCAGTTTCGATGGCACCGTGAGTTGATCGTCTCGCTGTCCGCCATTTTGGATTTTGATGTTCTGTGCCCATGCTCAATCCCTCCTTGCCGGAAGTCGCATTTTCGACAGAGAAATGATAGATTATATCGATTTAAATTAAAATTAATGGCTTTTTGAATATAATCCATGCATGTTAGACAATATCAATCGAATTGAATCGAATACATAGCCTTATTTACTTTTATATGAAAATTAAACCTTACGACGCACCACTCTGTGCGCATGTGCGAACTCACACGAGGATGTTCTGCTGGGAGGGAGAGTGTAAAGACTAGTACATATGGTACATATATAGTATGTCAGAGGGCGCACGTAGTAGCCGGTGTAAAGGCTAAGAGAGAGAAATCATAACAGCCTGCGTCCTCTGACTATATTACTATGTACATAGAGGTGGTACCACCCTAAATATGCGCTGTGACCCGAAAAAATCCACTATCGCTGACACTTGACAAAATATTTCAAATACTTAAAATTTCCTCAGAACTAAGCCAAATATACCAGATTGTAGCTTTTGAAATGGCAAAAATCATACACTAGATCTGTCATAACAAAGTGCAATCAGATTTTTCGCAAATCGCCATGGAAACCACCGATGTGATTTTGTGGTCTGCCACCTGAGTCACTACACATCTATCATAGGTCCCTTTGGTCCGCAGTAAATGATCTAAATTATTTTCATTCTTTTTCAATCTTTTTTTAAAAATATTCTCCAAGCCTCCAGGATAATTTTAATGCCAATATATACACAGACAACCTGTTTAGAACCCATTTTATAGCCCTAGAAGTGAAAAATTGACTGTATTTAGTGCAGGACTTTTACCATTCTACCTGGAAGTGACCTGATTTAGGGTGGTACCACCTTAACAGAAAAGTTTGTTTTTTTGGTTGCCATGGTTACCACAAAATTCCTTCATAAATACAATATTTTAAGTCCCTTTAGTCAGAAACAACCCTAAAATTCTGCCTAAAAACGACATTTTTTTGGTAATTTGGGCCTATTGAGATCATGGTCTGGTGTGCGCAGGCACAAATTGCTCAAAAAATGTCCCGTTTTAGGGTATCCATCTTCAATCGAACGTAGCGAAAAATCTGATTGCACTATGTCCTGTCAAATGTACCTCCAAACGTGCCTCAAACCATCTATTTTATGCCAGAATATCCCACTTAAGTCTCAGGAAATTAGGGAAAGCAGTAGAAACAATAAAAATGCCCAATTATGGTCCTTTTTGAAGCCAAAATGGCTCTTTTGGGCCTAAATTGGGCATAACGAACAATGACAAGCTGTTATGTTGCCATGGCAACCAATAACAAACAATAGAATTCTGATCAATTAGGCACCCTATCTATTGCTTGACCCCATACCTTGATATCCAGTGTCAGAGCTGACATGTACCTTGTTAAAAATGTACCCATTTCTTCAAATTTAGCTAAGAACTGGAAATTCCCCTGATATACCCTCGATGGCCTGAACAGTAAAAAGCCAGTTTTGGGGCCTATATTCAATGAAAATCATGTGATTTTAGGGTCAAATCAAAGCAAATCTACAGTTTAACACCTCATTATCCATGTAGGAGAGGGCCTAAACACTAATAAGTAATGATGATTTTAAAAAAAATAGGGTTAAGGGAAAAAAATGGCACAGATTTCTGCTGATCCTTGCATAATCCCATCCCCTGTTAACAGAAAAGTTTGTTTTTTTGGTTGCCATGGTTACCACAAAATTCCTTCATAAATACAATATTTTAAGTCCCTTTAGTCAGAAACAACCCTAAAATTCTGCCTAAAAACGACATTTTTTTGGTAATTTGGGCCTATTGAGATCATGGTCTGGTGTGCGCAGGCACAAATTGCTCAAAAAATGTCCCGTTTTAGGGTATCCATCTTCAATCGAACGTAGCGAAAAATCTGATTGCACTATGTCCTGTCAAATGTACCTCCAAACGTGCCTCAAACCATCTATTTTATGCCAGAATATCCCACTTAAGTCTCAGGAAATTAGGGAAAGCAGTAGAAACAATAAAAATGCCCAATTATGGTCCTTTTTGAAGCCAAAATGGCTCTTTTGGGCCTAAATTGGGCATAACGAACAATGACAAGCTGTTATGTTGCCATGGCAACCAATAACAAACAATAGAATTCTGATCAATTAGGCACCCTATCTATTGCTTGACCCCATACCTTGATATCCAGTGTCAGAGCTGACATGTACCTTGTTAAAAATGTACCCATTTCTTCAAATTTAGCTAAGAACTGGAAATTCCCCTGATATACCCTCGATGGCCTGAACAGTAAAAAGCCAGTTTTGGGGCCTATATTCAATGAAAATCATGTGATTTTAGGGTCAAATCAAAGCAAATCTACAGTTTAACACCTCATTATCCATGTAGGAGAGGGCCTAAACACTAATAAGTAATGATGATTTTAAAAAAAATAGGGTTAAGGGAAAAAAATGGCACAGATTTCTGCTGATCCTTGCATAATCCCATCCCCTGTTAAGGTGGTACCACCCTAAATATGCGCTGTGACCCGAAAAAATCCACTATCGCTGACACTTGACAAAATATTTCAAATACTTAAAATTTCCTCAGAACTAAGCCAAATATACCAGATTGTAGCTTTTGAAATGGCAAAAATCATACACTAGATCTGTCATAACAAAGTGCAATCAGATTTTTCGCAAATCGCCATGGAAACCACCGATGTGATTTTGTGGTCTGCCACCTGAGTCACTACACATCTATCATAGGTCCATTTGGTCCGCAGTAAATGATCTAAATTATTTTCATTCTTTTCCAATCTTTTTTTAAAAATATTCTCCAAGCCTCCAGGATAATTTTAATGCCAATATATACACAGACAACCTGTTTAGAACCCATTTTATAGCCCTAGAAGTGAAAAATTGACTGTATTTAGTGCAGGACTTTTACCATTCTACCCGGAAGTGACCTGATTTAGGGTGGTACCACCTAGAGTCCTACACTCGCCTTGCCGGATATGCAATAGCCATAACAAACTTATGGCAGTCTGATTTACAGGGTAGGTCTATAAATGGTCTTAACCGGTCTTATACAAAAATTTCCCAACTTTTCCTGCATCTATCGCATTACACAAACGGTCTTCCGGCCTTACATACTGAAAAAACGCGTCTTAATTGGAAATTCCCATAGGAGCCCATGTGTTATGTCTATCGTGAAAATCTATCGCACAATGCAATCCTATGGAGCCTCGTTTTCGTCAGAAATTTAGTCAAACATGCCAAGTTTTTCCTTCAGTTTTTTTTTCATAGGTAAACAATTGTTTTTCCAGGAATTGTTACCATCTACAGAAAGACAAAGATCTAAAGAAAATTTTATCAACTTTCCATTAATTTATAGACCCCTTCTTTGTTTAAGAAATTCCCACTTAAAGTTGGCCATTTTAATCGACCAAAAATGTTACAAACCCGCCTCCAATGACCCAGCAGGAGCTGGGCCAAAAAGCTATAAGGGAGCGTTCATTGTTTATGGCGGGGGGAATGGGATTTTCGAGGGGGGTGTTCATTTTTGGGGTATTCATGAGGGGGAGGCACCTCATTTCGGACCATTCATGTATGGGGGTCAATTCATTTTGTTTACTTTTTTTTTCTGTAGGGGTGCGCTATTTTCAGGTATTCCCGTAGTGGGTGCTTCATTTTTGGGTATTCGTTTTGGTGGGTTTTTTTATCAGTGAAGTGGAGAAAAGGCCTGAAGGAATGATCCCTGATGCAATTGGAGCCCTTGGACTCCCAACATGTAGTAAGAATCAGCTGAAATCAGCTGAATGTTGTAGGAATGTCTCTTTATCTCATCAACATAGGTGACTACAACTGGCATACCAACAGTTTATTCTTCAGTAACACATCCAATCGAGCCTGACAACATCAGACATGTTTTATATCACTATAAGGTACACCTAGGCCCTGATTTTGTACACTTTCACACTATTCCTATGTGATTATACCCCGCCTATAAGACGCACCTTGAGTTCAGGATGGTTTTATAAGGCGCAGTAGGCCTCTGATTCCCGTATAAGACGCGCCTTATACGCGGGAGATTGATGTACCGGTATATATGGATTTACCCCTCCAAACAACTCTGTATAGATATCTTCACACGGTACACGTAATGTGGATCCCAGATTTCCTATAGGCAAATAACACAATGAACGAGTAGAGTTATATTTCAAATAATTGTTCTGTTTGCTGCTTGCTCACTCACCTGCCGTGTGGATGGTTGGCTGAATTGCACTCTAGACCCACAAGGAAGAGCAGGTAAGGTATAAAAAGTGCACTGTATCTCTTTTACATTGGACCCAATGATTCAATGGCCACGAGATATGATACTACCTAAACTCAAAACAAAATGCAAAGTGTGGGTCTGCCGTATATTGGGAGGTAAAAGCTTAGGTTTACCTACCTTAAAACCTTCAGGAAGTTACCGTGCCTCCCATAGTTGGCCTAGCTACACCAATAGTTCAGCAAATAAAGAGATAGGCAATTGGGATGCGGGTATGCTTTAACAACTACCAGTATATCAAATCAGCCTATCAGAAGTAAAGATATGGCTATTTTGTGGAGTTCTTTTATATTCAATTCAAACATTCTTCAATTTCTTTTCAGTTATAATAGATAATTACCCGAGCAACTCCTTGGAGTTGTGCTGGGGAATTACTGTTCTGACGAAGCCTAAGGCACTACTGAGTGCTTAGGGGAACATGGGAGAAGACACAAGCGGAAGTAACCAGTTGCTAGAGCGTATACCTTTCTGAAATGAAAAAGTCATTCAAATCCAAACATTTTATACGAAGCAATTATTCCTTCCTAATTTTGTTTTTCATTTTTATTAGATCATTGTTATACATAATCTTTTCTAGTTTGGTGGTAGTAGGGGAAGGCCGGAGGGCCCATGTTCCCCTAAGCACTCAGTAGTGCCTTAGGCTTCGTCAGAACAGTAATTCCCCAGCACAACTCCAAGGAGTTGCTCGGGTAATTATCTATTCTAACTCGCCCGGCACTACATTTCGTGCCGGGAAACCTGGGAGAACTTTAAAGCTTGATTTTATATGACTTTTTTCATTGAAGTCTAAATTATTTCACCAACCAGTTTTTAACTCAATAAATCACCTGTGGTGTTTTATTCAAAAACCTTTTTTAAAACATCTCAAAAACTGAACTAATTCATTTTTCTCATGGTCTTATATCAACTATTACATTACATAGCTGCATCTCAGACAAAATTTTTTTTAGTAATTCATTCAGCTGAATATTTTATTAACTCCTCTCTTCCAAGACAATTTTTTGCCGAATTTCCATAACAATATCAATATATCGAGGCTGATAACAACATGACTGAACATATAATATCAACAACAAGAACATAAGAGAAACTCTCTCTTTAAGCATAGTTATCTAGCAAAATGTCACTCAGATCCACACTTGGGTCGTCTTCCAATGGTTTACAATAATGTTTACCCATTGTCCTTTCCTGTTTCCAGGAACCATACCTGAGTAATACATTTGTTGAGACTCCCAATTTCGCACCCGCTGAAACTGCTGCCCCTCTTGTAGAGTGGGCCCCAAATTTTCCAATCACCCCACTTTCTCTCAAAACCGAAACAACCCATCTGGATACAGTGTCCCTCGATATGGGTTCGTGTGGGAATTTGAACGACAAAAGCAATTCCTTATATTCATATTCCTCATCCACTTCTCTTAATTCTAGGGTCCTTGACAAGTAAGCTTTTAACGCCCTAACTACACAAAGACTTTTTACCTTATGATAAGGTTTCAGTTTCAGTTTTTCCAATCTGTCTCCAGTCCTTGCAGTTTTCATGGTATGCGTCAATAACAAAGAAACGGTGCCATCATCAGTTTGCTCAATATTATCTATATCTAGAGCCACTGCGACTTGTCCTCTTTGCCCTGTCGTCAACAGAGTCAGGATTAGCAGCTTTTTTCCCAACCTTTCCAAAGTCATCTCAGTATTCTTTCCCCAAGTTTTTAACAACTTAAATACTTTCCCTACATTCCAAAATTTGGAATATTTTGGTCCTCCTGGATTTTTCAACCATGCTGATTTTACAGCTCTACTCACCCAGAACTCAGACCCCATGGTAATTCCTGTTGGCAATCTTGGCAAGAATACAGACAAAGCACAACGTGCACAGTTTATTGAACTGGCTGAATAACCTTCTTCCGACAATTGTCTAATAAATGAACACACTTGAAAATTGGTAGGATTCTTCTTATCTATTCTTCTAATCAAACAGAATGTATTCCATTTTTTGATATACGTATCATTGGATTTCCTAGTATTAGGCTTCCAACTTGCTATTAAAAACTTAGCTGTAGCCCTGTCACATCCTAGTTCATGTACCAATCTGTTCTGTAGAACATCAAAACAATCAGACCTATTCCCTTTCTGAACCTTTGATCGTAATCTTGATTTGGAAGTATATTTCGCCTTTTTCTTCCTATCTTTATGCTCTTCTTGGCTAGACCTAACAGTCTTGTGTACCATGGACTGTTTGGCCAGTCCGGTGCCACCACTATCATCTTGTCCGGGTTTTCTGCTTCGATCTTTCTTAACACCCTTGGCAACAAGCTGAAAGGTGGAAAAGCGTATGCGTCAATGTTTTTCCATGACATGGCAAAAGCATCACAATAAAAAGAGAAAGGGTCAGGTCCCCAAGACACATACAGATCGCACTTATTATTTGTATGTGATGCAAATAGATCCACCATCGGCCATCCAAATTTTGAACAGATTTTTTCAAAAACCTTTGGATTCAAAGACCACTCAATATTGTCTTTAAAATTTCTGGATGCCCAATCTGCTTCCACATTTTTTATGCCCGGTAAAAAGGAAACTGACACCCAAGATTTAGTTTCCTCCGCCCAGGACCAAATCTTTTCCGCTACTTCATGACATTGTTTTGACCTGACTCCTCCCATTTTCCTAACATACGCTAATGCGGTGGTGTTATCTGTTTCTACATGTACATGGAGATTTCCTTGTCTACAATATGTTTGTAACGCCAAAAATATGGCCTCTAGTTCAAGTACATTGATATGCCTATCTTCATTCTGTGTCCATCTTCCACCTGTGGATTCACCTTCACAAGAAGCACCCCACCCTTCTTCACTAGCATCTGTTGACATTGATAGATCAGGTGAATCTGATCTAACAATTCTATATGCTTCCTCCACATGTTCTAACCACCAATATAGATCTTGTCTGGCTCCGGCTGACAAAACCATTTTCTTATCAAAATCACCCTGAGACCACCTTAAAGCTTTGTTTTTTGCTAATTCCACTTTTTTGACATGTAACATTCCATAATCTACTGCCGGTGTGTAGGCTATAAGTAATCCTAGTACTTCTGCCACCCTCCTAATTCTCGGATTTTTGTCCTCCAACAAAGCAGTTACCTCTTGTTTTACTCTCAGAATTTTATCTTCTGGCAATTTCACTTTTAGATTTACTGAATCCAAAATGAACCCCAAGAATTTTAACTTTGTGGTAGGTCTCAGCTCTGATTTTTCAGGATGTATTACAAACCCTGCTCCATCCAAGATAGAACAAAGTTGCCAAACTCCATTTTGACACTCATCATTTGAATCCGCCATGACAAATATGTCGTCAATGTAGGGAAAACATTGTATCCCTGATAATCGAGCTTTTACAAAGATAGGTGTTAACATTTTTGTGAAATATCTCGGTGCACATGCCAAACCATTGGGTAATGCTTTGTATTGATACAATTTTCCATTCCAAACAAATTTCAAGTATTTTCTGTCATCCTTTCTTATTGATACACTATAATAAGCGTTTTTTAAATCAACAGAAGCCATGAAACAGTTTTTTCGCATCATTTCCAAAGCAGTTACCAAGGATGCCATCTTAAAATGCTCATATTCCACAAATTTGTTCAATTCAGTTAGATCAAGGATGATACGAACAGTTTTATGAGGCTTTGGTCTTGTAAATATATTCGAGACCCATTCCCCTGATTCATGTTCCGCTTCTTCAATTACGCCTTTCCTTAACATTTTGTCTATTTTTAAATTTACTAATTTAGCTTCTTCTACTGACAACCTATAAGGTTTTGGCACCGATCTTTGTACAGGCAAATCTACAAACGGTATACTCAACCCCTCTACATTATTTAGTACCCAATGATCTGGTGTCAAGGTTTCCCAAAATTCCAGGCATTTTTGTATTTGTCCAGCTACAAATTTACCAGGCACATTTTTAAGTTCAAAGGGCAACGAGTTTTGATCCTTACCAACCTCTGTAGAGATTTTTCTCCGTTTTACTTCTTTTTGGTGAAGTTGGGTTTCTCCTGATTCTGATTTACGTTTTGCAGAGGACTGTAATGGTATGCTTCCTGACGTCCTCGGTTCGCATACCCTCGTCCCCTCTGACCCCTCTGCCCTCGTCCTCTGTAATGAGCAGAAGGAGTCTGAAAAGACTGAGACTGTCCAAAGTTTGTAGATCCTCTACCTCTTGCTCCACGTCCTCTAGCTCTGCCTCTACTGTATCTCTCTTTCTCAGAGGCTAAATCTTTGTAGAGCTTCCTAGCCTTTTTTACCTCTTCAACCGTATCCTGTACTCCTTCACCTAGCAGATTTTTTCCTCCAACATCTGCCTGTGCCACAGAATATGCCATATCCTTATCCATATTGGCACCCAAAGCATTCCTTCTCCTTCTAACAATTGAAGTATTCGCAAAGAAGAGCAAGCGCATAGCTTCCTCCAGATCAACCGCAATGACATCGAGTTCAGAATCATCTTCCCCCTTATCCAGTACATACTCACACAGTGATAAGAGCGCCGTCACTGCTGATAATATAAATGTCTGTGTTAACTGCAGTTCCACATCGCCCTTCTTGACCTCAGCATGTACCTTGTTGCTCTTGTAAAAAGCTCTATTCATCATAGGTACCAAAATGTCCGCCATGTTAATCGGTGAAGGATGTTTCTCAGCAAGTTCCTTTCCCACCTTCAAATCTCCTGTCTTTTTAAACATGGCATGTACATACTCAGACAGTCCTTCCTCTACTGCCGGTGCCAAATTGACATTCTCAGCATCTTCTACCGCTTTCTGAGCCATTCTAGCAAAACTCCCTGTCTTCCACCTTCTCATAGCACTCTCTGTCTTTTTATCTTTCTCATTATCTTCGTCATCTTTCATAGCAGCAGATATCTTTGACTTCTTGGACTGTTTATCACTCACCGGCTTTGCTTTCTCCTGCACTTCCTTCTCTTTGGCCTTCTTTTCCGCAATTACCGGCTCTTGGTTTACTGACTGCATCTCCCAATCTTCCTCACCACCATAAAGAAAAGTCTCTGAATAAACCGACCCATTCCACTCTGAAGCCTCACGTTCTTCATTATACAGTTCTTCTCCATGCTCTGCGTCAAAATGAGGTGACAGCAGCGGTAGCTGTCTAGTCTCCTGTGACACCTGACGTGCATATCTCTCTGTCAAGTAATCATTCTCATAATCCAAATCAGCGACTTTTCTTCTCTCAAGCCTTGCCGCTTTTTCATCAGCTTGAAGTTTCCTCAGCCTATTCTCTCTCCTTTGCTTAATCAGCAATCTCTCTCTGCGAGCAAATTCTTCATCTGTCATGATTTCAATATCACTGTCAGTGATTGACACCTCGTGGTCTGACCTAAGTGTCAACTCCGGTGCCAACTGTGTATTATTCACTTGCATTGTTCGCGGTAAGTCAATAATCTGAGTATCCTCATGTACTCTTTTCTTTGCCTTTTTTGATGACTTGTCCTGTTGGCTTATAGAATTCCCAACATTATCGTAAAGCTTGTCAACGACATTGCTCTCTCCTGCACCAGACATGATGAACAGGTTTTTCGACACGTGTTTCAGAACTTCTGAAAAACACAAAAATTTGAGACTTTTAGTCCGAAATTTTTACACAGTGTGAAAATGGACATATTATCAGCACCATTGTGACAAAAACATAGAAATATCACCATAGTATTTTGTTAAAATAAACAAAAACTCACCTGTTTCGCTCCAGCGTGTGGCCACTCTCCACTGGTGTGCGCGCGCAACTGGTTACTTCCGCTTGTGTCTTCTCCCAGGTTTCCCGGCACGAAATGTAGTGCCGGGCGAGTTAGAATGAAGCTTGTATGGGTACCTTAGAATATCACTATTTATTTGGTCTGCGATAGAGTGAAATGGCCTGTGTAATATGCCAAGATGCAGGCCACTTTGGCCTATAATCATAAAAAGTTTCCGGCAAAACTGCGATCCAAGAATACATATAAGGTGCACCCTGCATATCAGGCACACCCTGAGTTGAAATGAAATCTGTGGGGCACTCCTGGGGATTGATTTTAAGAAATTTAGTACTGTTCTTTGATATAATTTCCTTGTCTATAAGGCGCACCCCTATCTGTTCTTATCTGCACTATTTGGCATCAGATAAGAAAAGATATTTTTTTAAGTCCCCCTCTCCCCAAATGAGGGATCAAACGTTTTTACGCACTCCGCACGCCCCCCCCCCCCCCCGCCCGTTATTAGAGAATGGCCACTCCCTTAGCCCCCTTTAGCCTACCCCTAAAGCTCTGCTCGGCCTTGCTGAAAGCTTGGCTGCAGTCTGGCCCTTGCCTTGGCCTAGCTGCCCTACCCTGCAGCTGACCAGCTGCCTATGTTCCGTCCCTACTCTACAGGTAGGCTGACCAGCTGCCCGTGTTCGTACCTACACTACAGGCAGATCTCAGCTTCTGCATAGTCGGCCATATATGACCGGGGGCTTAGTAGAATGACCGGACCTAATTCTCATTGGTCAATGAGAGGGGGGGGAGTGTTAGTCAGAAGATGCACGTCTGCGCGATGTGTATTGTACAAAGGGGGATTGGGGGGAGGGGGAAGGGGTGGGAGGGGTAGCCAATACACTATCAACTTCAATGAGATTCTTATCTTGATCAAAGGGGCAATAAAACCATTAAATGATAAGCTTAAATACACGTCTATATGGAATAGGGAGAATAGGGTGAAGGCCATTTCTGCATTTGCTATTACCTCGGTGAGTATACGCTGTGCGACACTCCCTAGGTGAGCCAGGTTAACACTACAGGCAGACATCACCAAACCAGCCCTCCTCCCTGAATGACGTACCGGGTCATTAATACAATGACTGGACTCAGTGCTCATTGGTCAAAGGGGGTGAGAGGTTCAGTCAGTAGATGCACGTCCGCGCTATGTGTATTACTGGTATACTAAAGGTTGAAGGGGGAAGGGGGAGGGGGGTAGACACGTAGTCAATACAGTAACGGTACATCCAAGTTCAATAAGATTCTTATCAAGATCAAAGGGGCCAATAAAGTAACTAAGTGATTTAGCTGGAATACACAATCAGATTCTTTTAAGTGTGAAGGTCATTACAGCATGAGCTGATGCCTTGGTGAGTACACGCTCTGCGAAACGACCAAGTTTTCCAGGGTACCCTACCCTAGGCTTGGCCTTGGGACTTGGGATGTTCATCATGTTGGTAGGAAAGTTGGGTCGAGTGGCAGTGCCTGAAAGAGTGGGCGATAATATGCAAATGTTCGTTATAAAGAGCCATACGTTTGATGTCACCTTCTGAAACCACATGAAAACGTTTACTTACCTTCTCCGACAAATCTCTGATGTGTCGTTACAACACTACGTGAAGAAATGACCCGGAACGCCTTCTTTTGAAGGAGGGTCAAAATCCGATTAACTCTCTTGGCTACCATTTTTATGTCTATCCTGCACGCTAGATGGAGCCACGCTGTACTGAGGCGCCGCCTGGTGTTTGTAGGGCACAACATAAATTATGGCAAGCTGATGGCGTAGTGAAACGCCTAGCCAGGTGCAGAGGGCCCATGGTGGAGGGGGGGGGGAGGCATAAAAAAAAACAACAAAAAAAAACCCACCCTGTTGAAAAATACTGACCACAGAAAAATAATCAATTGACTCAAAAGTCAATGACCATATAAAAGTAGGCCTACATGAGTTATGAAAAAAAAAAAATAATAAAAAAAATATAGGCCTAATAATGGCCAATATCTGCCAATTAAGAACAACAATTTGGGACAAAGTTGCCCTGACGCGAGGGTAACTTTGCCCCAACCTTTTGATTATTTTATTATCATTTTAATATATGGATTACTTCTTGTAGCCTAAACAAAATCTTAAAAGAATAAAACCATTTTCTAATTCCCGGGGGGGGGGGCACTTCATATGTGTTGGTACCACATGTGTGCGGCTGGCAAGGTCACTTTTTGGCCAAAATCGCCCTAACAAGGGTCCTATTTTTAAAAAAAAAAAATCCCCCTAACAAGGGTCTACTTTTAAGAAAATCTCCCTAACAAGGGTCTACTTTTGGGCAAAAAGCCTGGGATCAGGCAAAGTTTGCTGTTTTTCAAGAAAATTTTCCCAACTTCTAGACATTTTTGAGTCAATTTTCAAAATGTGATGTCATTGATCAGATTTTCCTTCCAAAACATGGAGTTTTTGGCTGAAAATTCCCTAACAAGGATGGACTTTTGAGGGTAAAATCTCCCTAACAAGGGTAAGAGCTGTCAGAGGCCCAGCCGCACACCCCCGTCAAAATAAATTCAAGTGCCCCCCCCCCGGGTCTAATTCACAATGGTTACTTCACTAAGATCTGCTTTTAATATATCAGGCTAAAACTAAAAAATGGGTTGAGAGAACAGGGAAAATTATTATATAATATATAATGTTCGTAACTGCAGCCTTACAATCAAGCATTTTACTTGGCTAAGACACCAAAGGATAGGATAACAATATTACACACATTCACTATCTCAACACAAATAGAATACAGAACAATTTTATTTGTGGTAACAAATTTGCTTTGATGTGCAAGTGGTACAGAATGAATAAATAACATAGCTATTTCCCTTTGGTGCAAACGTTCGGGGAACTTCTCAATAAATACAATACAAACGTTTTCTCTTTTTAAATATCGAAATAAGGTCATACACATCGATTTTGATCTTTTTTGTCAAGTTTTACCGGCCAGTAAGTAAATAGCCTATATAGTCCTTAGGCCCAAATGAGCATCTATAGTGTCTGAGTGCCAATAGTGTGCAGTAAACTTAACAATGCTTTTGGAATTGCTACATGTCTAGGGAACCCAAATCACTTTGCTAGACATCTGGGACATGTCTGACCAAGAGACCCCTGCTCGCAGACCCCTCTGTATGGTGCTGCTATCTGGTGTTGGAAATCAAAACTAATGCCAACACTGTTCCTAGTATATTTCTGATACTGCTCCTTATCTTGTAGATTTCTTGGGCAACGACACATGCCACGACACATGCATGTGCATGAAGAAGGCTATGGACCCTCTTATATTTGCAAAAGGATGTGAACGTGTTCTGTATTTTACAATGTTCAATATTCTTCAATGCAATATGTACAAAGACCATGTATAATTAATTATCTTCATTTTGACATGTTTGAGAATGGTGGCTGTTGTGTAACGCTATGGCAGTGACTGTGGCAATAATTGTATAACCCTTTAAGAGTAGCATTATCCTGCATTGATGCATCATGCCCATTGAACATCAAGCTTCTCACCATTGTATCATGACGACCATAGATGCTGCATTCTCAAAGGGCGGACATGGGATGCACCAATGCATTGATGCATCATGACCTCAAATATTTGAATCTGGAGGCATCATTCGGTTCTTGGTGAGATCACCTTTATATAGGAAGGGACGAGTCATTTATTGCCATGTGGGGGGGGGGGGCTTGATGGATTTTGGCAGATGGGCAAATCTTTTCTGACAAATATGATTGCATAATAACCACGCCAACATCAACAGGGCAAGTTTGTTCAGTGGATATATCCTAGACTTGATTAGTATTATTTTAACTGTTATAATATCATAGTGAGAATTTCATTCATTGGACATTCTGTTTCTAAAGACGTTATAACATATTTCTATAATTATATGACATTTGTGGTAAGGGTCTATCACAGTTTATCCTCAACATAAATTAAGGTCATCCATTGTCAATATGCCAATATTATGTAGATAAATCAGATCACATCTCATTGCTTCCTGCAATAGCTTTGACGGTCAATTTTCAGCACAACACTTAGATGTCATCTCCATTGCCCAACACTACTGTTTTCAGAGGTCTTTTTGCAGTACTTCTTGATCTATGTCATCAGGTCACATCGCATTGCCCAAAACGAGTTTTCTTGGATGTCTATTATCTTCAGCATTAACCCCGGGGCATTCACTCAAAGTAATTTCTCAATGCCCAGCACTGTAACCAAGAATAAAATGCGTTTCTAACTATGCTGTAAAATAAAATATTGTCGAAAATAATGGTGTAACCTCGTCTCAAAGTTGCCATCATTATTTTCACAGAGATTCATTGTACCATCGTACTGTCATCTGGGGCTTCTTGTAAAAACTACTCTGGTTCACTGCAATATGATAACAGTGGTTCACTGTTGAGTTTTATGAGGATCCCTGGTAGATTCAACAGTTATTTTTCACAGTATACTCTCAGATGCAGAATACTTTAACCAGCACCTCCTTCTCAATGTTATCTCTCCTTGCCCAACACAACAACCAATAATACTAGCTGCAACTCTGAGAGGCTGGTTCTAATTCGCAGTGTTATCAGCTTATAATCTCATGGCCCCACACTAATTACGACTCCCAACAGCCCATTTTCAACACAACTCTCTCGATGGTATCTCTCATTGCCCTACACTGCTACCTTCAGAGGCAGAGTTAATTTTCAGCACAACTTTTTCAATATTATCAGCCAGCCTGTTCTCATTAATCTCTCTTAGTGTCTTACACAGTTCCTGTACAGAGGCCTTCTTCCCACAGTGTCCATACCAGGCCAATAAGGCCTGCAGTGACTGCTCCTTTAGCTGTCCACTATTCCTGTACTCTATGGACGTTATCTCATTGTTAATCTCTATCAGTTCTTTAGCTGGGGTGTAGGGCAGTGACCGGGCCAGGTCCTTCCAGCCGTGCCCGATACCGTTTTTGACTATCCTGAAGGCCTTGTAAAGATCTGGAATAGGGAGAATCATGTAGAGGTTAAGTTTGTAGTCCCCTTTATATCTTAATCAGGGCAATAGACATGTATTTGTTATACGAAATTAATTCTTTGTATGATAGATATTTTAGTTATTCTGCTCAACTATATATATGTGCATTTCCATGCCTCATCATTTCATTATGACACTTTATTTTAAGTGGCACAGACCTAAAAGTTGCATTATTCAATCATGTCTTGAATGAGCGCCACAGCTGTATAGAGCAATATGGCCATTACTTCCTCTACCATTTACCAACTACTAAATTGCACTTACCGGCAGATCTCTTGGACTTGCCATGGCCGCTTCTTCGACAGCCGCTGATGGGCAACTGCCTGGTCAACTGCCGCTTTGAAGCCAGAACCTTCCTTACCTGACTCCGCCCTGACTCTCCACCACTGGTACCCCCACCTGTTCCAGGGTCTGCTTTCACCTCACCACCCTTAACACTACTCCCACCTCTAGCACTAGAGACAGGCCTCATCCTGCCCCTTAGAAGCTGCTCCAGCATGTGGATCCTCCCTCTAAGGCTGTGTGTCTCAGTCAAATACTTGGATTTACTTTTGGCTGTGGTCCGTAATCTCTTCCCTAGCTGCTGCATTGCTGTCTCTCGGGATTCGTAATTGAGGAGCTGCGAGCGCTTTTCCTCTATTTTTCGCTCGACCTTGTTCTTTTTGTGGATGAGTGAGTCTAGTTTGGTTGTGTGTTGATGAACATTATGGTTTAGTCTGGTTATGTAGCTGCAGTGGGCAGCACTAACTAGTTTACTATCTATGCCATCGTCGTTTGATGACCGTCGAGATAGAAGAGTTCCGGATATAACCGGATGTTTGCTGCTTGTGGTTGTACTGGCTGAACTGACTCCATTCATTGACTCGCGGGTGTTTTTGATTGTTTTCTGTAAGGCTGATATCTCCATTTCATACCTAGCCTTTGTGGCCTTGAGTTCAGATAAATCCTTACATACACCATCACAGCGGTCATCGGGTTCATCAGAATCACTTTGTTTTTCCTTTAGTATATTGTAAACCTTTTCATATTGTAGTTTAACCATCTGAGCCTTGCTATCAACTTCTGATAACTTAGCTTTGGTTTGTTCAATCTCCTTTTGAACCTCTCCAAGATAAACTCTGTCACTCCTCAGCCAATCAATGGCAATGTCACAGAGATCCTCAAGTTTCTGAATCAAATCAGACGGTATCCGAAGTATCGGAAACAAATCACAGTTGACAAGAATCGACACTTCAAGGGAAAAATCATGGTCACTGTAGAGCTCTGGCGGGACTGGGTTATTGTTACCCTGAAGCTGTAATATCTCCATTAACATATCAAATTGATTCATGATGTCTCTTATTGAGAGGGTTCTGGATCTGAGGGTGATGTAAAAATCATCATCATTTATCCCAAGACTAACATAGTTTGAACAGTATCTGGTCAAATGCTTTAGTATATCCTCCTCAAAATCGGCCCTTAGGATGCCAAGTTTCTCTTCAACTATTTTGACCTTTCCCGTGAATGTCTCTAAAGTGTTCCCGCTTTCCTTAAGTCTACGAGGCGATACTTTTCTCTGCGAATGATCCTTAACCAAAGCCTTCAAATCAGCCTCTGTAGTTGTTCTCTGTTCACCTCCATGGTCTGCCACCATGTCCTTCAGGGCTGTATTAACAGCTTTGATATAAGCAGTTCTTTCATGTTTGTCATAGTATAACTCATTAATAACAGAGAGTTCCTCTCTGAAGTCCCTTAGCTTTATGGCCAGGTAGTTCCATACTTGTTCTATACGTACAGGAGGAGTTTCTCCATCCCAGTGTAGCTTGGCCAGCCTGGGCCGGGAGAACATGGAGCCTGCCTCAGCAAAACCGTGGTACCTCATTATGATAAAAAATTACTTATGGCTTCTCATAGAGTGTCTTGATATTTCATGAAATATCAGGAGAAGCAGTGGTGGAGTTTTGGAGTATAATTTCTTTTTTTCTAGATTTTGGATCTTCACCTTGAGTTTCTGATGAAATGTCCTTAATTTTCATTAAAATATTAGTAGAAGTAGTGCTCGAGTGTAAGAAATTTTCATTGGCTCTTGGTCGATCCTCTGAATTATTTTATCCTTGGGTTTATACAAGATGAGCAACTCAGAAATAATGATTATGCTAGATTATGCTCAATGTGACTGACATCACCCAGGGGTTGCACTCTAAACAGTTGATATCTGTTGAAGTAATCTCTGATAGTCCTAAACAATCCTTTTAGAGTTTGAGATTATATTTGCTGTAAGTATCCTAATTTCCTTGTCTAACAGCCTAAAATGGTTCCTGAGAATGGTGCTCAAAACACATATTAAGTCCATGCAATTTGTTTTTCTTGTTTACTTGAATGTAGCCAATGCTTCAATTTCTGGAAGTTTCCGAATGCTCACATTCCTCTTTCAATGACGTCAATTCTTTACTATGAACAATGGAAGATCCGTTTCAATCTCGAGGACATCCCCTTAGCCAAAGTATCCAGTAAATGCCATAATATAGCCACTATCAAAAAATTCAGAAATTCCAGAATGGTTAGTATTTCCTCCCATAACCAGTCAGCACATATTTGTACCATTCTGCAAATCACTCCTTCACACTCCAGAGACTTACAACGATACTGCTCCAGCCCATGCCTCCAACATTGAGATAAACTTACTCTGTAATACTATTAATTTTTCACTTCAGGATGTGAGCCAGAAGGCAATCCTCTTGGCAATCACTTCATTGGCTCTGAACCTCATGAGAGTAGCCAGAGAGGTCCCAGATGGGATATAAAAGCCACAGGAAATGTTTTTATTAAACCCTCTCTTTGGCAACAATGCAGAGTTTATATGGTGAAGGTTATCAAATTTTTACGTTGTTTTATTTTAGGTCGTCCTTCATTTTGGTTGTTCCACACTGGATTATCCTAGTTGTTTTGGCTAGAAGGATCACAGGTTTATAATCCCTTTACAACGCAATTCTTTTTCGTTTCATCCTATCGGTCACTGGCCTGTAAAGTCAAGAAGGCTAAAAAGTAAATAACTGGTATGAAAATGTCCTTAAGATAAGAGTCACATTAAAGGCCTACATTTTCACCAAAGCATATACCAGTAATCAGAAAGCCAAAACAAGAGGTCATTTGTGGGATTACAACTTTTTGTCTGGTCGAGTGCCGAACGACACCATTTCGATAAAGGAAAAACAAAGACAGCTTGGCAGACATATAGGTGGATGGGTTCCGTCATTGTTTTACGCTCATTTTGTTTTTTGAATTTTGAAATTCCACCTATAAGTAAACTTTTTCATGGGTGTGTGCCATATTTACAAACTAACCTGCACCTGCATAGACTCTGTGATTAGGTGGGAGTTCAATATATAAACATCAACACAGCAAAATATAAATAACAACACAGCAGTCACACAGATCGCAGGGTCTTGTCCTGTGAAAATCAAACCTCTCTGATATTGAGTTGCAGAGAGTCATTAGAGTGAAAGTCTGCAATATTTACATTAGGTCAACTTGATTTAGTAAACAAAAACATCTTTTGACAACAAAAATATGCCTGAGATCACACACAAAACCTTTCCTGTATAAACAAATAGCTCTCTCAACATTCTATTTCTACCTTGCAGTAATACCAAAAAGAGCTTTATAAGCTGTGTTTGTCTCTGCTTTTGTGAGAATAGCTCCGATTCTCGGCAAAAATCGCGTAGTGGAGTCTTCACTTATGAAGGGCATAGATCGAAGCATTCTCACTAAACTGCAATTGAACTCTACCTTATAAAATCGGTTCAGTTTTATATATTCCACATTTGTTTATTGTACAGCCATTAGGATTATACCCAGAAAGTCATATTATCTGTCAAATTTTGGGCAATTCCATCAAGACGACATCCATAACTTGCACTGTTCCAAATAATCACATTTGCTTCGACCTATACGAACTGGCTATCATGACTGTCGGCCATGTAGACATACCTCACCCACTTGGTCTCGAATTGTCGACCATGCAATTTAAAACGCACGTGCTTACAAAAATTTATGTTTGTGGTATTTTAGTTAAATGATTTCACTTCAAACTTTGCTCGCCCTGGTGCCTCTTTATTGCACCTAGGTTTCCATCAATGGCTAGAGTTGAATTATTCATCAGAACATGCTACTTCCAAGTCCAGCAATTAAAGATTCAGAAGGCTGTGCTAACGCGTCCTTTAAGAAGAGTCTGCTTCATCCAATTGACCAGCTTTAAAATATAGCAGTGAAAACTTGTCAATCTGAAGACCATGCAGTAACCCTTTCACGAGAATATAGAAATTGTACCTATTGTATGCACAATGACCTTTGCTCGGACAAACAAAGGAATAAATCAGTTATTTCCCTGGGGTACATTAAATACTTATTTGTGGGGTTGCCAACATGCAAAGGGGATGGGTAAATATAACCTCCAGACATCATATAGAACGAACTGCTGAAATATCTCAAGAAAAGAAATCAATGTTTAGTGCTCCAGGGAGCGTTTTCGTGTCTGTTCCAACCTGTTGAAACAACTTATGGAAGATAGCGGGAACGTAGAATGCCATAACTTAATGAATATTCAGATTTTAGGAATTGTGAACAAAGACTAGTCTTGTTGATTAATCACTGTTAATGCATGGGTTTAACCTCAGGAGGTTATTTCTTAAAATACAATACTATCGCACACAGTACTACGACTTGAGTCCCTGATGATTTTTGTGTGACTTGAGGGATACAGTCGTAGTACGTTAAGAAATGGCCGTCAGAAATAAAGCCACGGAAATGAGCCTATATTAATCAACTCAAATCTTTGTCCAGAGTTCAAATTTACAGACGCATGCAATGCATGAAAAAGAATAGACTATACATGGTTGACCTCATAAAGCCATACAAAATTACTCTTTGTAAAAAACAAAAAAACAACACTGGTAGACTACATGGAACCTTTCACAAGCCTAAAGAATCTGTGGAGCATTTCTCAAGATGTGAAATCCTCAAACTCAAGGCCTAATTGTAGTAATCATATAGGGTTTCGTAGGGCAGTCATAGTAGTGTAAGTGACCACTAGATGTCCATTTGATTAGGTGTATGAAGTTTTTTTTACCTTTATCACATGTCCAAAAAGATATCCAGAAATACAATATACGTGTAGATACTGACTGGTGAAATAAAGATGAGCAAATTAAAGCTAGTAGATATATGCATATCTTACCTGAGGACTCTTCAATGTCTTCAACAAGAATATCCACTATGGTCCCAATGGTGAAATGATGAAATCTCCACCATGCTGCATGACCACATGGCAAGTCAGGGTCCCCCAATACTTTGTGTACAACTACTCCAAACTCTGCTCTATATATGATAGTTCACGTTCAGTGTTTTCCCACCATGTACATGTACATATATAGCTGTTCTGTTACATCACCACCCGGAACCACGCAGTATCAATTGTAGCATCTCCCACCGCCTGATCCCACGTGATCGATTCTTCTGAGTTTGGCCAAAATTCTGCTTTGTTTATGATAATATTCTATAACCCTATGACTTAACTGCATATATGTATAGAATGTATCATAATTAGTGTTACCAACTTTGTTTTGATATCATTCATAGTATGCACATAATATGACAACGAATATATACTACTAGTAGATATTGGGTTCTTGCTAATGTATTCCATTTTGAAAACTAATGCCGTATCTATCGAGGACATTTTTATGTGGAGAAGAATTTTCTAGACACCACCTTTCATAGATGGACATGAATTCATTTCTTAACTTGATGTTATTGTACATAATGGGTAGCTAATTCATTGCAGAGGGACAGAAAAGAACAGATTACTTGAAGATGGATTAGCATTGCATAATCCCTGGTGCAGGTCGCCATTGCTTAATCTGGTACCAATGGCGACTTTACTGATGGGTACCAGTTGCTCCATGAAAAAATCGGCAGTAAATGGAAGGAATGATACCATTGAATGAGCATTAATCCCGCATTAATGCATGCTCCGCCATTTCATTTTCTCTTAGATTTGAGTCCAAGTTTGTGAGAATGTACAGCCTGTGTGGGAAGGTGTGCCGACCCCCTGCCATGTGACCAGGGATAGACCTACTTACTACCCATAGAACGTGGGGGTGTGGCTGGAACCTTTAACCACACCTACCAGGTGGGCACGTGCTGAGAGAGAGAGAGAGAGAGAGAGAGAGAGAGAGAGAGAGAGAGAGAGATGGGGGGAAATGGGGAGGCTGGGTTGGGGGTTCACGGATGTACAAGACAATTGGCCTATTTGTGCTATTGTCATTCAAAGTTCACAAAAAGTATGAACACTCTATCATTGAAGAACTTCTTTTGAAATCCCACCTTTACACGCTACAACAATATATACCTTAATTACCTGTCTCAGTAAATTTTTAATACTATTTTAATGAGTTCTGATTTCTGCCACCAGGTGACGTCTAGTTAATCACTAGGGCTGCTTTATGCATCAGCGGGGCTTAAAGGGTTAAACTCCCACTTGACTTAAAGGGGTAAACTCCCACTTGACTTAAAGGGTTAAACTCCCACTTGACTTAAAGGGTTAAACTCCCACTTGACTTAAAGGGTTAAACTCCCACTTGACTTAAAGGGGTAAACTCCCACTTGACTTAAAGGGTTAAACTCCCACTTGACTTAAAGGGGTAAACTCCCACTTGACTTAAAGGGTTAAACTCCCATTTGACTTCCACTGATCCCTACTATATAGGGCTGCATCCACTGCGACAGATGGACCATCCGTCTCCCATCCGTCTCCCTTCATCCATATTCTTCTCCATAGAAATCAATGATAAATGAAACGGCCGAAACCGACGGATGAACCATCCGTCTCCCTTCATCCGTGTTCTTCTCCATAGAAATCAATGATAAATGAAACGGCCGAAACCGACGGATGGACCATCCGTCTCCCTTCATCCGTATTCTTCTTCATAGAAATCAATGATAAATGAAACGGCCGAAACCGACGGATGGACCATCCGTCAGCAGTGGACGCACCCCTTATGTAAATCTAATGCGCACATTGAATATCGTCATTGTAGATTGTAGAACACTAAGCTACTATATGAAGTCTATGTCGTATTAATCAATGGATAAATGCCAGCTACTTTATCCTTTGATTCTCTACGCCAGTGACCGCCATGATAAAGGCAAAGTAAAGGAACACAGGTATAAGGTCGTCATACATATAGAAGATGCCAAACACTAAGCGAAAATGATTAACCTAATTCTCTCTCATTCAGTAAAGTGTACCCATTTATTTGCTATTGCAATTAATGCATGAATGACTGTGTGTTTTCCTTCCCATGACACAAATCAGTAAAGTTTTAGTGCATCATGCCCATTGCTTGTCATGATGCACCAATACGGTGCTTGTGTATCAGCGCATCAAACTCACTGGTGAAAGTGTCTCGATCATAGGTTTAACATTTAGACAATAGACATTGATATGATTTACTTCATATTGAGACTGTCTGTTCTCTATAATGTACGGATGCCTTTGGAGGTCATTTCTTAATGCACAACGATCGCACACTACACAACACTACGATATGAAAACTCAATGCTATTCCTATGGCCATTTTGTACGATTTGGAGGGTACAGTCGTAGTCTGTTAGGAATTGGCCTCCAGAGTGCACCCTTGAGGGACTTTGAAGAGCTCCCTTTTTGCTTGTTGATCTACACATACTGATCTACACATACTTATATAGGACTCAGTATGGAGGCCTAGCGGAGTCGCTATTTTTAATTTCGCTGGTTGAGCTAAAACCCACTGATAAGACATACCAAGATAGATACCTTGTCCCTGGTTAACACACACTTCCAGGGACATGCTGGTCCCATCTTATCTGTTCTAATCAGTGTGTGTCACCGGAACCAGCTCCAGACCGGCTAGTGGCCAATATGGATGTGTGGCGTTAATACATCATTTAGCTCTGTAATGCTTATCCATAAATATTGGAAATGTGGCTTGGGTGCTTTAATAAAGGGTAAAATCCTTACTTGTGGGTGGTACTTAAGAACAGGAGGAGCAGATATGGCATCATGCATGTCATGGAGGGCTAAATTCATATAATTATGGCCATGGGAGATGTGGCTTTAGACATTTTGTGGCCACCAAAGGGTTAGCTCCCTACAGGTGGGAGGTATGGCACGTTGATAGCCACTTACTGCTCTGCATAAGGTTACATTTACATGTTGGGTGCTAGCACAAATACCATATAAAGTGTAGCTTATATGCAAGAGTGGCCCCAACCTGCACCTTACTAGTGTCAGGGTGTGCCTCACAGATGTTTACTCTATAACAGTACTAAACCACTTGCCATAAAAACGTTTTATTTAGATTCCTAAGTTTGCCAAAAACATTTTTCAAACGTCAAAAAACATGTATTAAAGAATGTTTTCTTTTATGAGGTTTTATGAAAACCGTTTTTTATTTCAGGTTAAGAGAACGTTTTTATGATATAAAGAAGTAATTTAAAGAGGTTTTTGCAAATGTTTTTTTCAATGTTGAGAAAACGAACGTTCAAAAAACTTGTTAAAAAGTGATCCTTTGCATTTTCACAGGAGAATACACAACCAACTTCCAAGTACCTTGATATGTACATACATCAGTCAGATTCCAAGTGCCATCTACTGAGCATATTGCTTCAAAGGAGTATGCACCATCAGATGTCAGGTAATCATCAGTGCAGGGCACATTGATTGAGTTTGGGAAGGGCAGGTCAGGCAGGCTGCCATCTAGAAGTTTAGTATGCTCTAATGTCATTTTGCTGCATACCCTGGCTGAAAAGAAAGAATGGAAAACAAATGCAGTATTGATATTCTAAAACAAATATTCACTTGCTTAATGTCTAGTCTCAAAAAACCTTTTTACAAAATTGTCTATGCCTTACTACCAATGCACATAGATATGAGATCCCTTTATATTTTCCCTCCCTCTGAAGATAGATATTTGCAAAATAAAAACCATACCACTTTTTCAACACAATTTATTTGATACTCAAATGAGTCAAACTTGGAAATTATGAAGAATACCTTTGCAGTACTCTGTTTTACTCCAGTTCCATCGGCAAGACACTGTTTGATAAAAATCACTACCACTGCAAAGAACATAGCCAGCAGTGCAGGTAACAGTTATGACTTGTGGGAAAGTTTGTGTTCCTGCGGCAAACAATCCTGCATTGGCAATTTCTGGTGCACCACAAGTCACATCTATAACATTAAAATACAAGTAATATCATAGGAGGATATTTAAGAGAAGAAGTTGCATCATAACATTTGCCAAGTTTATGTAATACTCTCAATTATTTTGATCTACAGATATGAAAGTGTGGCACAAACCCCACAAAAATATACTATGGCTATTTTATCACCTCAATATTACTATACATAGTGTCTTAATAATAAGGTTAGTGCATCCATCATATTGCCATCATTATGATTTAGATTAGACAGATAGCTATTCGTAACATCCAACCAAGTCACGCCACAATATTTACAGCCCCTGGTGAGATATATTGGAACCATGAAATAACGTTGAATCAACATTTTTTTTGACAATTTAAGTCAACATTGTTTTGAGTCCACATTCTGAACGTTAATCAACATTGATCTAAGGTTGTCTGGGGAAACGTTATTTCCTAGACATTTTTTAATGTTAAACCAACATCAATGAAATAACGTTTTCTTAAAAACCTCAAACTAATGTTGAAACAATGTTTTTCAACCAATGTTAGTTCAAATAACCATCAGTGAATGTTGATCAACGTTCACTTAACGTTTCTTGTTACCTGGGGAATGACCCATGTGTATCCTGAGTTATTTAGGATGCATAGCAATAGCATTGTGACCTTTGGCCTTTATTTTGTCCTTGTTCTGACCTAGATATGAAGATACGCATTGCAGAATAGTAATCAGTACCCTCAAATTACCCTTATCCACCTGTCACATCCTGTGCTACTCTCCACACCAGCACCATCGATGTTTGAGCTGTCTGCCCCCCCCCCCCAGGTAATTGTGTCAGCATGGCCTTGGTATTGTCTCTATAAGCCTCACTTGGTTTAACATGGCTGAGCAAATTTATTGTTCATTATCCTATAATGCTGTATTTTTATTGGTTTATGGTTGTTCTCCTCTATAGGAGGACATGGCATGCTGAGGGCTCTGTATTAGTAAAAGGTTACAGCCCTGGAAACAAGGAAAATGAGTAAAAATTTGGTTCAGCAGAAAATCTCGTGAATTCTTGTGAATTTCATGCGTTTTTCACATCTTAGCCCAAGACACACACATGAAATTCGCATGAATTCCTTTGAATTTCATGTTTCGCGTGAATTCATGTGATCTGCTGCACACAAATTATTGTGGATTCACAAAATCAATCTGCTTTTCTAGCACCATACTAGCATCACCACCTGTGAGCAACACAAGTGAAAAGTTTTCACTAGATGGAAAGCCAGTTGTGCAGAATAGGCACTTTTTAACCAGTACTACGTTTTCCCATAGGAGCAACACCCTCCTGATATGGACCTGGGCCACGCTCACCACCTGTGGGAAAGGGCCTTTGTTGAAGATATGCCTGGTGAGAGAGGGATGGGACAAAGACTATTTGATTCTTTGGGTTATAATATTAGCATTACCACACAGAAGTTCCAGATGCATCACAACTTGCTGATACCTCTTTGTGCTGATGCCCAACATTACAGTAATAATAAAACCATTGGAATTTGTTCTCTATCCCAACTAGAACCAACATTATTAAAGATTATTGACCCTAAGAATGTGCCATGTGTTGGAGGAAAAGCCCCGTAGGAGGCTTCCCATACATGTACCCCTTCCTACAGTAGGGTGGTAGGCCAGGGCAGTGGAGCACTATATATAGCTATATCACAGGGTGGTTACCTGTGGGCAAACATTTTCTACAAACACTTGCAAAGCCACAAGGGTTGATAGCAACTTACATAAACAATTTTTATATAAGGTGAAAGCTATTGATATATATTTTCACATGGATATTGCAGAAAGAGGCCTAAAGCACAGGTTTCTGAGAAATTTAAAGAAATCTGACTTTCTCTGCTTTCTATATTTTGTAGCTCAGTTTTGGTTAAATTCTCCTCAAAGACAAGTATACTAAAATGATGCCAGAGACCTTATCTCATTGGCAAAAATAATTACGATTGACAAGTGGGGCCCTTTCCAATAAGCCATTTAAGTTGAATCAATAAAAATGTGTTTCTTTGAACAATATACCATACATCCGTTGACATTTTTATATGATCATGCAGTATTAACATGCATTATTGATACAATATTAGCAATATAATAAGAGAGAACTGTTAAGTGTACACCTATTGGGTCTTTTACTCTACATTCTTGTATCGCGCAAATCACGATACCAGGATCACGATACAAAGCAAATGCAAAGTGCATTCCCATAAGGCCTGTATCGCACATCTGGCGTGATTTAGGTATGGTTTACTCTGCAAGCTGTCACACCTATAAGGGGCTGCTCAAATATTACGTAACACTATAAGGGCGAGTCATTTATTACCAGCTGGGGAGGGTTCACGGATTTTGGCAGATCGGCAGATTTCTTTCCGACACCCCCTGTGGTGCTTCACTTTAGCCAAGGGACATATATTGTCCACATCACATTTTTTCACATTTTGTCCACAAAGGCTCAGTGCCAGGTGTCCATAAAAAGTGTACTGTCCGCAGACTTTTTTTACTGAGTGTCCATAAAATAAATTTTGTCCACAACCAACAACATCATGGTATCCACAAATACACTCTGTCCACAATGTATCATCACAAAATATCCGCAAAACATGGTTTGTCCACATACCTTTGTCACAAAATGTCCAAAAACACTATTAGTACCCAAGATTTTACCATAGAGCATCCACAAAAACCACACTGTCCACATTCAAGTATAGTAAGGTGTCCACAAATTACAAATTGTCCACAATCTATCAACCCAAATTATCCACAATACACATTTTGACCATGAATTTTGATCACAAAGTATCCACAAAACACATTCTGTCCACAGTGCGTGGTAACAAAGTGTCCACAAAATACATTTTGTAAATCAGATATATTAACAAAGTGTCCACAAATTACATTTTGTTCACAAGGTACAATTTATCTAAATGGACACATTGTGATAGTTTGTGTGGAGAATATGTTCTCGGTGGATATATATTGTGGCAGAAAGCCTCAATATGATTTCAACACTTTGTAGGGCTAGACAGAAAGTTGTTTGTATGGTTTTGTGTGGCAAAGGGTGTATTGCACTCTGGATCCCAATCTGGATTACAGACAACCTGTCCTTGCCATGAAAGAAATGCTGTGTGTTAACTGAAGAATTTGATGACAAATTCTAATAACAAATGCAAATGATGCCGGCATCTATGGGGATTTTATGTAAAATGTGATTTTTGAAAATGGCTACAAGAAAAGCAAAAAATGGATCTGAATGGCTGAAGTTCTAGGCAAGGTCAAAAGGAACTAGTCAAATGTCTTTAACAAAGAGATCAGGAGGTCATTTCTTAAGGTACTACGATCACTCACAGTCCTACGACTACAAATGCCAATGCTATTCCTATGGAAATTCTGGTACAACTTGAAGGTTGTAGTCGTAGCATGTTAAGAAATGGCCTCCAGGTGTATTAAGGTTACAACTACGTTAGAGCAGCCATGGGTATTACTGGCATGGGGGGTATTACTGGCACCCTAACATTGTGCAGCTGATTTAGCAATATGCAAAGGAGTTTTTAGAAATTTTTTCACTTCGAGCCTATTCTTTAGACTTTTCCCTCCCAGCCTATGTGTAGAAAAGTGAGAAAATCTGGTTTGTAGGTCATGATATTTCCCATTGATTTTGCAGTTACTGATTCACCAACCAACAGAAATGAGGTTTTATGGCTTTTGCTAAGTTTGTGCTGAACTTGATGCCAATGTTTACTCCATTCAAATTGAATCTCAAAACAACTTTAGGGATATTTCCCATACCTAGGAATGTCATTTGCCTCCAAAAACAGTCAATTTGAAATTAATGTCAAAAATGGTGGATTTGATAGAGGGTGCCAGTAATAACAACAGAGCTGCTCAGTCATTGGTATTAATGGCACCCTGTGATTCTGCTGTGTAGTTGACATTGTTTCAGGGTATGTACTGTATGTTTTCTCTCCATTTGTCACAGGACTGTACATGTTTCATAGATTATCAAGGTTCCTTTTATACTGTATCGGTTCGTATTAGGTCTATATGTTGGGTGGCTCTTAGACTCGCTTAACACTAAAGGGATCAACACAACACGAGTAGTTCGGGTTGGGCAAAGCCCTGTAAACTTCCCACCTGTTCAGGTAGGCTTTATTAAGAGAAGATGACAACATGTCTGGACTGGACTAGGTCCAGTCCTCTTCTGCGGATCTTCCAGCTCCTTAGTAGGAGCTGGATGCGAGGCGTGGTGCTGCCCCCTCTTGTACCAAATGGGTATGGCAAAGCGACACCTGGTTGGCATAGAAGGAACGAGCACCATACAAACACATCTCTTGGATGAGGCGCACTAATATATACACAATGATGCCGGCCCCTACAATACAATCTTGTTTTTTCTGGAGATATAGGGTTCTTAAAGAATAAGGCACGCAGAAGAGTTTTGAGTTTGAAAATAGTTATTGGTCAATCAATCATAATCACATACGTTTTTAGTGATTACCGAAGGTGAATACAACATTAGCAGAAGTAGTATGCAGAAGGGGAGCGGGTGTGCATCTATTACCTAATAAAGACTGGGGGTTACCCCAAGGTCTTTATTTGGGAATAGATTCACACTACCTCCCCTTTGAAGTGGCCTTATTCCTGTTATAACAAGGTGTCAAAAGATACCACTGCCCTGCATTATCAAATCATTATATTCATGGCTACCAAAATAGTTGCACAGCAGACCTATTAGAGGAGCTGTGCATCCATTGGACTGCCATGCCTATTTAACCCAACATATGCACGGCAAGGAAACATACCTGTCGAACCACATCTCTCATCACTATTATTGTGTTTCAAAAACTGTAAGTTTCAAATCATATGGACATGATTTCATTAGTACAACAGCACTTTCCTGAATCCTAAGATATGTATAAACATGGAAAATCAAGTTGTAGCCATTAGTAATGACCTGCATTAAATCACTTCTGAGGCAGCTTCTGCTGTCCTCCTTCTACTCCCATGAACTCTAGTCTGGGAAATTCATTTTCTGTTATTCCCCTCACACTATGGTTATTATTTGCTTAGCAGCAGGCATTCTATTAATTTATCTGCCTGGCGTGGCTAAATCCATGGGCTTAGGTCCTATATCAACTAATTGCAGCAGGGCTAAAGTGAAACAGTATGTACAGTGTATACATAATTAAGATGTTCAAAAATAAGTGGACAAGTGGTGTGTCATTTCTTATATCGAGGTGAAAGAAAGTACTTACAATGCCTGTTATCTTCATGTTCATACATCATGTTTACATAAAACTAGAGAGAGAGAGAGAAAACGAAAGAGCATATATGGTGTATAAGCAAAGAGTTTGGGTCACGAGGGATCATTAAGTTTTTAACATCAAGATATGCATGGTTAAGCAGAGAAGTGTCATGTCCCTATGTTCTATTTATAACATGGCATCCCTGAAGAGAAGATCTAAATGTATTATGTGTACTAAAAATCCCCCCTGGAGGCGGGTTTTCCCCATTGGCCCACGTATTCCTACAGCAGAAACTAAGAAACTGCTCGGTTTCTTGAATAGATGCCCGGCAACTGTGTTATAAACACAGCTATGAGCAGGTTGGTGTGCAATTGATTATGTATTAGAACCTAGGCTCCTCTCATGATTGCGATTATGGGCATTATATATATGCAGGCTGATTAATGTAACTCAAAAGCTGCCCTCTCAACTATAATTGATCATTGTCCTCATTGTATCTTGCATTGGTCTCATGAAATCCATTGTGAATGAGAATGTTTGTCATGTTGGGATCACTAGCATACAGTGTGGGTGCTTTCCCAAAGTATTATTTTTTCAGGGTCCTGAAGAACTGATTCCACTAATGCTGGTTGGGCAATTCTTTGCTAATTCAACAATTTTTATACAGCAAATGTATAGAAAAGTATCCTTTGCTCACTTATTTATTTATTACACACTTATTCTTTTGGGAAAATTGATTTTGAGGAATCTCCCCCTTACGACCCCTTAAAGAAAATCATGCTGTATGAAAGTAGGCCAGCAATGCCAGCTTGGCAACATTTAGATACATAATCAGGGTGGTCTCACTGTTAAGAATCCCCAAGCACCCACTCTGTGTCCTTACTGTACCTATAAATATCTTAAATACACCCCTTGTCAACTTTTACAAATTGTTCACATTCTTGTCAGGCACCACAGAGTGTTGACATAAAATAATGTGGACACTGTGGACAAAATGTGTTGTGTGGATACTTTGCAATCAAAGTTTTTTGGTCAAAATGTGTTTTGTGGACAATTTGTTGAATGTGGACAGTGTGGCTTTTGCGAATACTCTGTGGTAAAATCTTGTGGACTAAAAGTGTTTGCGAATACTTTGTGATGATAGGTTGTGGACAGAGTGTATTTTGTGGATACATTGTCATTGTTGGGTATTGACATATTGTATCTTGGACACTATATATTCTGTGGACAGTACATTTTTTTAGACACCTTGCACTGGGCCATTGTGGACTTTGCAAAATGACCTGTCAAGCGTCACGATGAGTATTTGAATCGCCCATATTTAGTTTTGACCCCCCCATTAGGAAGGTTTATTGGGTTTTAGCCTCCCCCCTATGCACCAAGGGATTGTTTTTCAGAAAGGAACCCCCATATCTAACAAGGCCCCCGACCTGGCAATAAATGACTTGGGGAGGGGGGTCTGGCCAAGTGCTACATATTAATGAAAGTAAAGAATACACCACATGGCAAAATTTGACAATTTACAAGCATTTTAAGGTGATTTGAGAGATCTGTTATTCTTGTCAAATTGAGGGGGTCAAATAAATCTAGGAATACATGATTGTATTGATTAGAAAAACCTGCATATTGTCACATGGAATCCAAAGATATCCGCTACAGGTGGGGGGGGGGTCTGACCAGTGTTATATAATTAGGGAGGGGCCTGGGTCGGTCGTATTGTTACAAATTGTTACCAAATTGCCAAATTTGTGTTACTTAATATTGGACTGGCCCCTAAGCTGACTAGTAGCACCCGGAGAGTAGCATTCCCATACTTTCAGCACTATGTCATAATGCACTTGGCTACTCTATACACCTCTCCAATTCATCATGACATCATTTTAGTTTTCTTAGATATCCTATAAAAATATAGGATAGGACCGCAGTGAATCGTTGGGATTATCTCATTGGCTAATAAATAATCCTGCTAAGTCCGTATAGTAAGCAGGATATCATAGAGAAACTGATATATCATGACTGGGGTGAGTTTTATAAACTCACAGACCTGAGCCAGCAATGTAATATACTAATGGGGCTAATACTAGAATACCTAGATGCGGTATGTCCCATGAAAGTTAGAAAGGTTAAAACAAGGGATGTTGATTTGATGACTAATGAGATACAGGAACACATTGAGGATAGAAGGAGACATGTAGCCATATATTTACAGAACAATGATGTTAATGAATCTTTTTTGTCTAAAGATATAAGGGAAAGGATTAATCTAATGATCAAAGAATCAAAGTCCATTAAAATAGATGAGGCCTTCAACATTAAGTGGTTGTGTAGCCGTGTTCTTCATCTCCTCTTTGGGGTACATCGTCTGACTTCACCGCCCCACCAGCGGGCTTTCCCCTCATCCTCTGAGAAGGCTGGTTTGCATAATCTTTGACCCTCCAAATATTGTCACAAGGTTCTTTACATCTCCAGATTGTGGCTTATCCTTGTCTGGGTCCCCCATCTTGATGGCATGGTTGGACACTGTATTGGGGCCTTTGAACCTGCCAGCTAAAGAAGGCTTATTATTGATGTAGTCAGGGTCCCTTTTGCTACTTCCAGCCTTATTATTGATGTAGTCATGGTCCTTGCTGCTACCTCTGGCCACGTTCTTCTTCCTCATTTGATTGTTTAGAGCCCCTCTGGTTTACATATGCTTCATCATCTTCTGCGATAGTCTGGTTTACATAACCTTGGTCATTGCTATTTTGATTGTCTTCCTGATCGGAGTCAGTGTCCATGTCTTCTTGTAGCTTCTGGTTTGGAATGTAGATTTTACCTGGTGACACATGCTTACTTAGGGCCAGTTTTTCATGTCCCTCTGCACTAATGTAGTCATCTCCAATGGGTGGATTGACAAAGTAAGACGCTCCACGCTCCACCTTGCAGTGACCCTGTTTGGCTGGCTATATAGTCTCCCTCTGATGGTGGAATATAGCCATCATCTGGGCTGTAAATGGCATCGGCCATGTTGGCTGGCTCAACTCTTCCAGACTGCTGAAGGTAGTTTTTATGCCTCTTACTGTTTTCTGTATTTATATCGTCAACGAATAAAGCATTTGTGTGCTCTGAGTTTGATGTCAGTTGTGGAACTGAGACCTTGGTTTCTGTTAGTACATCTGGGTATTCTGGAACAGGCCTCTTCAGATACTCAATTGTTGCTGAGTGTTCCTGTGGGTTCAAGGTGTCGCTATAATCAACCTCCAATGCTGAATAAAGGATGGAACAAGAAGACAAAATAATTTATTAAAACATACATTCAATTGAAAAATAGTAGTGTTTGTCCTGTTTTGCCTATCATAACAAGAGGTACGAAGCCTAATCTTGGTGTCTTGAATTGAGATGTGTAGATCTCACCTGTGGGTGCATGTTCACTGACAGCCAGTTTATCATGGCCCTCGGGACTGATGTAGTTGTCATACTAGTAATTGTGCATGATCAAGTTGTCATATGAGAAATATCATAAGACTAGTGGTATATAGTGTAAATACATTAAGCTCTCATAAAATAGTGTTATTTCCAGTTGTCACTGGTTTATTCAGCTTTAGGCAACATGTAAGAAATATCAATCATACAGTAGTTAGTATGTAGGTAATTTGTACATACAGTAAATATACAGTAAGTTATAAAGTATAATGTTCTGTTCCACTCCACCTGTGAGGTAATAATAATACAATGTCCAGCATAGTCCTAGGTGGGTTCCCACACCTAGCTCCTGACCTGTTGCTTAGAGGAATAATGTAATAATGAATAACTTTACCCTCTGGTGGAAGTCTTGAGGAAGATACCCTCTGGCCACTAATGATAGAAACCAATGCCTGTCTAGCATAGTTTCACCATAGTGCAGTGGTATAGCAGGTAGCAGGAGATGACTGGAGATGTTACCTCTAGAGCGGTTCTTGGTGTTCTGTCCTCCTGGAGGTGCAGACAGGCTATTTGTAGCAAATCTTGGAAAAGCACCTCCAGACTGACTGGGGCCAGTAGCATCTGCCTAACTCTACAATTGTTAGAGGGGAGCCTTTCATGTGTCACTGGGTGCACAAAGGACCCCCATGGGCGCCGCTGTGTCCCCCATTGTCTTGGTCAGTTCTGTAACTTCAAACCCTCATAACTCGGTCGTTTACGCAGCTACAACCGCCATTTTGCGCATGCGCGGAGTTGAATATGCCAAGTTGAAACTGACCGCTGGATAGGTGCATAACTCCTGCCAGTTTGTCTGTAGTGCACTCAGAGCTCCATTCAGTCTCCATGGCATTACTTCCTTAATAATGGGAGTTCCGCCTTGATCTTGAGCTCATTCTGACCGTCTAATTATGGGCTTTCCATAAATGCTTTGATTTTTGACCTAGCTTGCTCAGGAGCGACGCTAGAGCGACCGGACGGTTATGGCGTCGTGCTTATGTAACCCATTGTTCAGTTATTAGAGTGCTCAGACACTCATGACGGCGTCAGCGGTGCTCAGGCACCCGTGACGGCCGGTTGCATTCACTTACAACTTATTAGTTTGTGCACTGAACCATGAGGTTGCACACTGAGACCCTCATTTTTATTATATTGTGCAGTGAACCATTGGGTCGGAGCCTTTGATGTCAGAAAACTCTGTCTAACTGACTCTGGCTGGTGTGCAGTGGGGCATGAACGCTCTTATACAAAGTTTGAGCGCTCTTATAGCTCTTAGAACCAACCTCTGTATTAATTTCATAGATATTCTTTGATTAATACAAAATATGTTAGAATTTATGGAATAATAAAATGGTATATCATAGAATACTCCCTCTCCCCCGAGAGAAATGCGAAACTCCGTCATTTCGCCGAGGGAATGTACAATTTATACAATTTTTACCTTATTTTGGAGTTATATACTGTTTGTAAGAGGATTTGAAGTGATGGGGAGTGCTTCAAATGCAATTTTTGTGGTAGAGCTTTGTCAGTATAAACAATTTTCTCCTGGGTATAAGTACATTTCCGAGTTTCTATCTCTTACCATACCTGAGCTTATTAGCTTATGTAACATCAATTTTGGGTACAATTTTCCATTTTTATGTACAACATACAATTTGGCAAATAGTGTGCAATTTTGGCATTCAATGTTCAATTTAGCGTGCAAATTGGACATAAATGACAATTTAGTGTGCAAATTTACAATTTCGCGTGAAATTGCATTCATTTGACAATTTTCGTATGCAAATATATAATTTTTGCGTACATTTGGCAATTTCAGTGTGCAAATATATAATTTTCGCGTATATTTGGCAATTTTAGTATGCAAATATATAATTTCGCGTACATTTGGCAATTTTTAGTATGCCAATATATAATTTCGCGTACATTTGGCAATTTTTAGTATGCCAATATATAATTTTGCGTTCAATTGATGATTTCTGTATGTACATATATAATTTTGCATACAGCT
Source organism: Acholoe squamosa (assembly GCA_949317995.1). Lineage (NCBI taxonomy): Eukaryota > Metazoa > Annelida > Polychaeta > Phyllodocida > Polynoidae > Acholoe > Acholoe squamosa. The sequence goes on along the minus strand of OX439045.1, from coordinate 11,505,986 downwards.
TGGATACACATAGAAATGTTGATTTCTAAAAAAAAAATCTGATTTCAGTGTATGAATTGGGTACAGACATACAGTATAATGTGCAACATACAATTCAAGTGTGTAAATTGGGTACAAACTTACAATCTAGTGTGCAAACATACAATTTTAGTGTGCAAATTGGGTACAAGCGTACAATCTGGTGTGCAAACATACAATTTTAGTGTGCAAATTGGGTACAAGCGTACAATCTAGTTTACACTCTACAATTTTTGGGATTTGAGACAAATTTTTCCGAGGACCGGAAAAACAAAGTACTTTATGTACAATAGGCTTGTTTGTCTCTGAGTTACTCTTTGATTTTGCTATATGGGTGTATTAATTGGCAATTTCGGCAGTGGGCCGCTGCTTAATTGACTTTTCCCTAGCCTTCTTGAGTATGTGTTCCTGAAAGAGATTCTTTGGTGAGTATCTTAAGTAAACATTTTTCATGTCAACAATTTTCTCAATAAATCTTCTTTTTTTTTTTTTTCATTCATTTTTTTTTCAACAATTTTCTTGGATACCTAAAGTGTGTTACTTTAAGTAAATCTTGGCATAGTATACAAGTGCTAGTGGGTACAAAAACTGTCTTAGTTATCTACCTGCATTCATGTATATTTTGTGTTGGATTTGTACAATTTACAATTTTTAAATTGCAATTTCGCAATTTTGCGCGTATATGCGCGCATTAATCATCGATTTTGCGAGAATACCATAGATTTTCATATTATACATCAACAAGTGGCTGTGTATTTTTTTTTTCTAAAATTTTTCTAATACTTTGATAATTTCATTGACAGTGGAGGTGTGTCAGGAGTGAGATGTGAGTCTCCTCCCTGATGTGCTCATGCAGTGGTGGCACTTGAGGTGTTAGGTGCCAGATTCTGGCATGTGTCTGTGGCAGTGCCTAGCTTGGTGTCAGTGGACAGTTCAGGGTGGGGGGGGGGGTGTGTGTGTGTCCATTTAAGGAGTGGGTGGCTGGTATTGGAGTATCATTTCCTCTCTGGAAACCTCTGCTGTCACACCATGGCCCACCTCCAAACTATCTTTGCTTTGCCTGTCTCCCAGGTGATGGTGGTGGGGAGTCCGGCTAGGGCTCTGGTGGAGGCCAACCAGACCATACATTATGGTTACATAGTGAGGAATTGTAGAGAGATCAGTGAGCATGGAGATGTGTTGGTGGACATGTATTCCTGCCAATATTTCTTGGGCTCAGCCTTGCGTCGGGGGGCCACTGTGGCCCTTTTGGCTAGGGCTTTGAGTAATCTAGGGTTCTGGCCCATGGACTCGAACTTCGGACCGCGGGAGCGAGTCTTGTGGGATTATTTGTTGGCCGTGTCCTTCATCGATCTCGCGGCATCCGGGGATCCATCCATGGCCGCCGAGTATGGACTGGGGATGATGGAGGCCCGGCTCGTTGAGTGGGAACAGGATCACGGCCATATGTATGGCTCGGACTCGGACTCGGACTCTCCCATCGATGTTGAACCCGAGGATCTGTGGTAGGATCCCGACTGACTGAAACCCAGGGTGTAAAAACCCGCCATCACAAAGGCCCTTTTCAGGGCCAGCAAATTGTCCGAAAAGTTCTGAATACTGTCTCTTGATATGTTGTCTCCTGGTGGTGGACTGGGGGCAGTCTAGGCTGTGGGCAGTCTAGGCTGTTTCCACAGTCACCGGGGAGGGTTGGTGGTTTAGAAAATTAGCAATAGTCTGCATGTTTGACCTTGCGGTCTCCTCCTGTTGTTCGTCAATAATTATATCTGTTGTATTTTCCAGTGCTGTCATGGTCACCGGGCTGGTGCCACAATCATTCTGGAGAAGCATGGAGTAGTACAGTCCTTTGTTTTTAAGGGCTGGTATGGTACTGAACCTAGTGCGCCAAGGTAGGTGTGTAGGGGCCGGTATCGTCGTATATATATTAGTGCCGTTCATCCGAGAGACGTGTTCGTGTGGTGCCTGTTCCTTCTATGCCAGCTAGGTGTCGCTTTGTGATACCCCGTTGGTACAAGAGGGGGCGGCACCATGCCTCGCGTCCAGCTCCTACTAAGGAGCCGGACGAGCGGCAGAAGGTGACTGGATCTAGTCCAGTCCAGACGCGCAGCCTAACCTGTAGACTAGAGTGGAATAAAGTCCTACCCGAGAGGTAGGGGTTTCTGGGGCTTTGCCCAACCCGAACTACTCGTGTTGTGTTGGTATTTCTAGTGGTAAGCGAGCCAAAGAGCCACCCAACATATAAGTCAATACGAACCATTACACTGGTGCCGTGACCAGTTGGTTCGGGGGTGGTGCGCGGCCACATTGGCCGAAAGCCTCGGGAAACCCGAAGCGGATCCCCCCAGCCCTGGGCTAGAGGGATTCGAAGAGGATGATTTTACATCCCAGCATCTGTTGTTAGACTGGAAACCCAGTCAACAACAAATGTATAATCCGGCGGGTGTCCGAACTGTTTTCTCGACACCTGGTCTGATGGACGGTGCCACAGGTGAGGGTATCGTAAACTTGTATCCGGGTACACCCCGAATGGGAGTACCGGATACGGGATTGTTCAAGGGAATAGTAAAACTTTAGACCTGAGTGATTGGTCCCAAGCTATAACTAGTAGACGCCAGCTGTGTCCTATTGTACCAGCAGGCTTGGCTAGCAACTTGGGTACGCCAGTGGCACAAAGCCCTGGAAAACGTACTGCGACCCTCCCAATAGCAGTACCGGATGGTGCAAACGAGGTACCCCCATTAATGACATCGTCGGACCATGAGAGCGATGATGTCAAAGCCATAAGGGACGCAATAGTCCCAAGCATAAATGCGAAGAATAAGCCTAGGGGTGCCGAACCGAAAAGCTCGGAAAGGCATCACTTAGGCCGATCGCTAGATGAAGGCTTGTCTGACTCCATGTTTAATCCTGGAGGCAGTCGCAGGTCTATATACGGACGTCGGATGGGCCCTGGGTATAAAAATACCCCGGCCTTTTTGAAAGCCAAAGAACAGGTAGAGTTACAAGCTAAGCGGCAAAATGAACAATTCATGGCGGCCCAATTAAAAATAGAAGAGGAAACTAAGTCTCGGATCGGAAAATTACGTTCCGAGGAGCAGGAGGCGATTCTAAAAGAATCTGACCTAAAGTATCGTCTAACTTCGGCAACCCATCGGTTGGAAAGGAAGGAGAGAGACGAACTCGAGAAAGAGAAAAGATTGGCTGAGTTGGAACTCGAAGAAGCCAATAGACTTAGAGCAATCGAAAAGGCTAGAGCCGAAGAAGTTGCTAAGGCCCGGGATGTAAACAGATTACAATCCGAGTTGCATGCTATGGAGGAGAAGCTGAAGAAACTTCAACTCCGAAAGGCGGAGACCGAGGCCAAATTGGTCTCGGAACAAGCCGAGATAAGGAAGGAGACCTTCAAAAAGGTGAAAAGTACCGCTTACTAAAGGATACTTTTAAGCGGGAGGCTTTAGCCGCTCAGGAAGAACGAAACCGAGCTGTGGCGGAAAATGAAAAGATTCGATCCGAAATCTTAGCAGAAAACGCACAGCTGAGGGAGGAACAGCGAAACCTGACCACAGATCTAGCTACCCTCACAATAAATAAGTCTGCCATGGAGAGTTATTTACAAGAGCAGGAGCAAGCGAATGCCCCTCCGGCGAGTAAGGACACAAACCCGAACTCGACTTTCGTTAAACAGGGCGACCCTGTCTCCTGTTCTACGCCGAAGCATCCGCCGTATAATCCATTTGTCAATGATAATGCGACGCGGAATGTAGATCAAGGGGGAGTTTATATTAGAACCCAAGATAAACATGGCCGAACTAGTAGAGTCCGGATAAGTGAAGTGCCCATAGTCCACAATTTGGACCCGGACTATGTACCACGGGAAGCCTCTGACAGCAGTGCAGAGACTAACGGATTCCACATACATGTGGATCCGAGTGACAATGTGGGGTTGGGAGCTGGTAATGACAGCAACCAACCCAATCCATCAAACGATGGCAGTCATCCGACAGGTAACCAGCCTCCTAGCGGCGGTTATCAAAGCACACAAGGAGGGGGCAGTACCCCGGGTCCCACAGGCTACAGTGGTACCTCGGGTCCTGGCCCTAACCAGGGTGGCGCGGGTTATACGAACCACAGTGTCCCACAGTGGACGTATACTCAGCCACCACCACCACCTCCACCGGGCAATACGAGCTTCGGTGGTATAGGGAGCAACCGAACCTTGAATGAAACAAAGGCGGTTGAATGGAGCAAACAGCAATGCACTAGATTGATGTATGCTCATAATTCTGCCCGAAGGGTAGCCGTTATTCCAAAAGAATATGACGGTACTCGACCATGGAAAGAGTGGTTTGAAGACTTCATCGACGTGATGAATTGTAATGGGTGGACCCCATACGAGGCCAAGCCACATCTGGTAAGATGTCTGAAGGGCGGCCCGGGTCGCATGGCTGTAGAGCAATGGCGAACCTGGTACGGTCTCGTTGAAAGTTTTGAGCAGTTGGTAGAATCTGCTAGTGGACTGTTATGCAACATGGTCAAGGAGGACCCGATGGTCCGTTTCAAGAAGCGAACACAGAAGCCCAACGAAGCTTTTCTAGCATACGGTATGGAGCTCCATGCCCTGCTAAGCAAAGCCAGACCCGGTACTGAAAACCAGGACTGGTATATGGACGATCTGATTACCCAATTCGTCAAGGGTCTGAGAGACCAAGATGAGCAGGTTGCTGCCAGGGATGCCTGGAAAGAAGGCGTAACACTTCACGACATATTTAATGGTATAGATATGGCCGTGAAGAAGCGAACAATGTTAGCTGGTGACATACCGAATGCCAGCCGCTCGGCTCCCCTGGTATCAGTAGTCCAGCAATCTGAGGTGCAAGTCCCCTCAGATGATTTTGAATTGATTGAAATCGAACAGGAGGACGGAACCTTCTGTTCGGTCCAATTAAGGAAGAATACTTCGGGCAGGAAGTATATTCCTAGGAAATCTTTTAATAAGCCAAGGGACTCAAGACCACCACCCGAGGTCAAGAGTGACCAGAAGGCTAGTGAGAAGGCATCCAAACCTTTAGTAAGCGCCGATAAATCGAAGGGTCAGTCCCCGGACATGACCAAACTTATGGAGGACATGTGTAAGAAAATTACAGATGCCATCCAAGCCAGTCGGCAGAGACCCCGAGTGGATCGCCGAACTGTAAAGTGTTTTAGATGCCAACGCATGGGACACTATTCGTCTGAATGTACCGCTGCTAAACCGGTAATGGCTGCCTTCTATGAACCCGAAGACAACGGCGAAGGAAGGGAGAACACTACGGATTCCACTGATGTGGAAAACTAGTGGGGGTTGTATCAACGGCATCTGATACGACCCCATGGAAGAACGAATGCCAAAATGCTACCGGGGGTGACCCGGTGGAAAATTTCGAATCAATTACACCTGGAGGCCGGGTGGCCGGGGGTGCGCACCCCTGCACCCTGGCCGGGGCCGGGGACCCTAGTGTTTATATGTATGAGGGTGAGCGTATGGAGGCGAGTGGCCACACTAGGGGAGAGGAAGGATGGATCAAAGAGTTGATCCGAGTGTGTGGGACACGCCTTCCCCCAAGTCATCCGTGTCTGGAATTCTTGAGAGGACTCGGATTGAATCTTGGTGATTCGGGAGACTTTCACCAGTTTACCAGTAACCCCTCACCCTTAGGGGGGAGACGGTGGTATGTACCCATATCTGTGGAAGGCCGGGTAGGAGAATTCTTGGTGGATACTGGAGCTAGCCATTCCTGTGTGTCCAAAAGGTTCTTCGACTCGGTGGCCAGCAGCCATGAGAACCTCAAAACGGGGGTAAATGCTTGCACGGCCGACGGAAGCAGTATGCGTACATTTGGTAGGACGTTTATGCCTATCCGTATAGGAGGCAAAGAATTCGTTCTTTCGCCAACTGTAGCAGAGGTTAGTGATGACGGAATCCTCGGACTGGATTTTGCAAGTTTATACGGGGCTATCTTGATTGGTCCCCGGAAACGATCAAGAAGTTCCAACAGTCGGATCCCACCACAACTCCCATAATGGAATACCTACGGTCAGGTATTAAACTGGCAAGGCCGCTAGTATCCCTAGAGGATAGGGAGGCGAGGCGATTGCTAGCCCAATGGACCGAGCTAGAGATCCGAGACGGCATACTGTGCAGGTGGAAGACAACTCCCACCAATTGTTGCAAATAGTGATACCCACCCCGATGAGGAGGGATATCATGTATTATTGCCATGGCCATCAAACAAGTGGCCATTTCGGTAAGAAAAGGTCAATAGAGCGCCTACAAAGGCGTTACTACTGGCCCGGTATGAGAGGCGACCTGCTTCGGTGGATCGCCACTTGCCCGGATTGCTGTAAAAACAAGCCGGGACCCGGCCTGGGTAAGCAACCCCTATCCCAGGAATTGTTTGGTGTCAGATTCGCTCGAGTGGCGATAGATATCATCAGTGGAATTAAAACGACGCCCCGAGATAATACTTGTATGATGGTAGTGACCGACTATTATACCAAGTACACTCGGGTGTTCCCCCTTCCTAACCACAAAGCCGCCACGTGTGCGGAGGCATTTGTGAAATGCTGGGTATTACATTTGGGTGTTCCCCTTATGATGCACAGCGACCAAGGAAGGGAGTTCGAGTCGGAGCTATGGCAGGAAATGTGCCATTACCTAGCCATTTGCAAGACCCGAACACACCCATACCGACCACAGTCGGATGGGCAGGTAGAGCGTTTCAACAGAACCCTCATACAAGTGCTAAAGCCCCTGGTCAATACCCACCAGGACGACTGGGATGAACAGTGTGAGTTTGTGGTACATGCCTACAACAACACTGTCCATTCATCCACTAATTGCACTCCCAACCTGCTAGTGTTCGGCGAGGACATCATAATGCCCGCCGACTTAGTGTATGGAGTGGTTGGTATAGACCCGGAGGCGCCCTGCACTGTGTTGTTTGTGGAGTCATTAAGGGACAGGTTCAAACAGGCATACGAGGCCGTTCGTAAAGAACTGCTGAAGAGTGCGAAGTGGCAGAAGGTGGGTTATGACACCAATGCTAAACGAATTCGTTTTAATGTAGGGGACAAAGTCCTAAGGTATTATGAGCCGCTGGAGAAGCTGAAGCTCGTAACGCCTTGGGAAGGTCCGTTTAAAATAATTCGTGTCATCTCCGAATCTACGGTGATGATGGAGGACTGCCTAACTGGTAGGAAATGGAAGACAAATGTCGGAAAACTTCGGCCCTGGAAGGGACGCGAAGAGGCGGAGAGGGAGTTCGGCTACAAGCCACCTGTATCTGTCCCTAGCGGACCGAGCGTGGTAATACCAACAAAACGCCCTAGAGGCCGGCCGAGAAAGACGCCGGGAGACGAGGGTATGGTGAAAAAGAAGACGAAGGCCAGGAAACGACCTAATCGTAAGAAAAGGAAAAATGTCTCGCTGAGTGAAGGCATTACGTATGGGAAGGTGCCCGCTGTGGCCAGGCGGAATCCAGAGAGGGCCGTACGTAAAGCCGGGAAAAATAAGAGGCTAACCGAAGGCGTTAGACGCAGTCCCCGGTTGAGGTCTGCCGTAACCTAACTCAGTACACAACGAGCTGCTGCGTGTTGTCCGCCATAGTCGGGTAACATATGTCCACGGCTGGAGATGCCGAACGTGCCCTCCCCGGGGAGCTGTATCCCGTGAGCGGCGGTCGGATTAACCGGTACATTCGCTTTGAAGCGTTGTATACACCGCCAAACTCCAGCAGATAGCACTCGGGTGGTAGGCCGCGTCCCGCATGTCGAGTCGAATGTTAGTTCGGATCTAGTTCCCTAGGTGGCGCCGCGGGTGCGGCGGGAAAGGTTGGAACTAGGTCACCGGATAGCCACGGCGGGATCTCGCGAGGCGAGATACGTGACGTCATACTGGTCATAACTAGAGCGGACTCGTGGTGGTTAGACGCCACCCGTTTTTGCTCTAGTTGTTGTTGGCGGTTTACAGGCCCCTAGCTGTCAGTTAGCTTGTCTAACATCACCTTTTGTTGGACGAATCCTTCGGGAGGAGTCCAACACAGACGCCAAATTATTTGGAAGTCGCCCTCAGTGCCATGGCACAGGGGACGATTGACGCCGCGCGTCAAACTGCCAACGTTCTGTTGGAGGTAGGCGAGGACCCGAAGGTCCCGTCTCGGGTCGAGGAATCTATGGATTCTTCGACAGAGGAGGCCGCCCGGACGCTCTCGGCTATGGCCGAGGCCACCGACCGGGAGAGGATGCCACCTCCACCACCACCACGCCCGGAGCGCTCGTCTGCAGCAGCTGCTTCGGGTAGCAAAGTGGATGTCCTGGACATTCCAATGTATCCTCCGGGATTCAAGACTCGGATCGAACGTATGGCACACGTCGATCGCGAGGCCGGTGTTGTGTACACCTCCTGGGGGACCTACATCCCCATGCACGCCTCCATGTTCGGATGTGGACCAATGGCGGTGGAGCAGGGTGTGCCCGAGCCCATACCAGATGATTTCAAGACTCTGGTAATGGACTCGTGCAGTGACGAGCTGGCTGACAATATGCCAGTTTCTTGGCTCCACAACTATCTGAAGTTAGCGGAGAATATGGCGGTGAACGAGAGTCTGGCCCGAGCCGTCTTGATCTCTGAGGGCATCACCCGAAAGGCCTCAGAGTTAAGGGAGTCCGAATCCGATATGGATACGGACTCCACAGTAACCTTGTCGTCGGTGGAAACCGACCGGGTCAAGCGATTGACCCGTAAACCTGCGCCTAAGGGTCCTCTCACTGAGAGCGATCTGGAGGCTGAGGATGTCCGCATCGCCGTCGAGAGGTCCACAACCGAGACCGACCCAGCTGCCGACATCCCGGAGGCACCTGGCGAGATCTCGGATGAGGACATCTCGCGCCAACAGGCTGCTGTGGAGGCAAAGCGAGCCGAGCTTGCCAAGCAGCAGAAGGAGCTCACCGCAGCTCGCCGGGCCCACCGCAAACAGCAGGCCCAACAGAAAACCAAGGTCTCTTCCGACTCTGACTCCCCAGTCAGCGGAAGGAGGAGCCCTCGTATAGAGGACCGGAATCGACGGGAGTCGGATTCCAGCCCTGAGATGCCGGCGCAGCCCACCAAGGTTCAGCGCCGGAAGAAAAAGAACGGAGCGAAAGCGTCTCCCGCAGAACCCACACCCCCCACCAAGCCGAGGGGTAAGGGTCAGCCGAAGACGCCCGCCTCCACCACCACAACTACAACCACCACAGTAGCCACCTCGGCTGCAGCTTCCACTGCCAGCACCAGCGGAAAAGGCGCCAAATCCTCTACCAAGGCTTCGGCTGGTACTACCACCACCAGCCGAGCGAGCCGTAGGGGAGCTGGTATCTACACGGACAGTGAGGATAGCGACAGCGATCCAGAACTGCCCGAGTCGGCCAAATCTGATTTGGAGTCCGTGACAACGTGGGAAGAGATGACCACGGATGTCCCAAAAGACGACAATCAGAAATGGATGTGGAAGAATGCAGCCGAAGGGTTCAAAGAACGGACTCCTCGCTGCTTCGCGGACTGTGCCTACGACACGGTCCATTACATGTGTCCCGGCGCCGTCAATAAGGACGGTGACAGCGATGACGAGGAGTGGATGAAATCCGGCCCCTCGGATACGCCTGTAGGTAAATTCTACCTCATTTGGATTGACCAGCTGAAATCCAAATTGGGGTCGATTTACAGCTACGAGGCCCGGACGAAAGTCCAGTGGGCAATGACCCAATGGGGACCAACCGGCAGTCGCCGACGGTGCCCATTCGAGTCATGCCAGCTGGCTCTCACGGGTGAGAAGATGTTCGAGACGAAGCCTCGCTTCGCTCCCCACATTGTTGAACATCACATGCACCACAAGCCTGTGATGATGTGTGTGCTTGGGGACCGCCCGAGCAAACATTGTGATGGATCGTTCAGCACTCACCGGCGCCGAGACATGGCTCTGCACTTGCAGAAGGCCCATGGCATCGGCCTGGAGAAAACCAGGAAACGAGCCATCAAGTGCTTCAACGAGCTCCTAGCTAACTGGGCCTCGTTGAGCATTAAAGACGTCAAGGAGCAGGCATTCGAGACCGGATTCTGCTCATGGAAGAGCGGCAACTTGTTGACCTTCTTCCAAATCAACTTCTCTTCCACGAAGTTCGGGATGCCCAGTGAGGTGCACCTGAAGGTAAAAAAGTGGCGAGGAGATGATAAGCGAGAGAAGGCCAAAGCCCGCTCTAAGGGTCGCGGCGGAGGCACAACAACAGCTACCGGTGCTTCCAAGAGGACCCGAGCAGACCGGTCCGTGAGCCCTTCGGGTGGCAAGGACCAGCCAAGACCAGCTAACCCAGCTGATCGTCGCGAGTCGGGACAACAAGTCTCGGCTCTGGATATGCCTAGCAACCAGGCCCATAGGTCGGGTAGCCAGGCAGCCACAACGACGACTCCAGCCACCACCACCTCTACACCTGCACCCGCGGAACAACGCCCGGGCGAAGCCACTGGCAGCCAGGATGGTGGGGGCGAACTCTTCGCTCCCCCATCTGGGTATTCTTCTTGGTGGGCCGGAGAGGGATCTTCCGGCAAGCGCCCCACGTATAGTGAGTACGCGGCGAAGTTCCCCGCTATGGGACCAGCCGGACCCGAGTCGCAGGTCCTTACCTCCCTGGGCCGGACCAAACCCCGTGGTAGAGGCCGTGGTGGGCTGGAGTCCACCCGAGCTTCCCCGGGCGGTGGCCGAGGCCGGGGCGGTCTTACGGTTGAGGGCCCGTCTGCTCCTCCAGCAGGTACTCCACCTGCCCCAGTGGAAGCCACCGCGCCTCCACCAGTCATTGCTCCACCAACGGGCCCTCGGGTACCCCTGATGGAGTTAATTTCGGATACGCCGTTAGGTCTTCAGGATCCGAACACGTTTGTTGACCACAGAGATGTCCAAACGGTTCACATCCAGAATGAGCTGATGGCGGAGTGGCAGGCATTGCACCGCCAGAAGTCAGTCGACTACTGGCGGGCGATGACTGAAGCCACCCTCAATCTGGTATACGAAATCCAGAAGAGGGAGGAAGACAAGATCAGGCAGCTGGAGAAGGACAGAGTCCAGGAGGCTCTCGAATCCTGCCGGCGTCAGCAAAAGGAAGCCGAAAAGCTTAAGGAGTTTCACCAAGCTGAAAACGCCAGATACATCCATAGGTTTAAGGAGGCTGACCTCAAGTTTTTCCTGGCATTCGGGAAACATCTGGAGGAGTGGGACGGCTTACCGTCGTCCCTTATCTTCATACCAGATGTACCCCCGGATGCCCCGCCAGCCCCGGCTACTCCACCGGTTCTGGCCACTCCACCGGTCCCCGCTGCTCCGCCAGTTCCGGCAGCTCTCCTGCTCCCGCCCCCTACCGTCACCCGGACTGTTACAACTGCCACGGTCGCTTCACCAGCATCCGAGGCAATGGACAGTCCATCCGCGGTGATGAGGGCCTTGAGCTTGGAGGGGGATACGCCCAGCGAGGCTTCCGCGGCGCTCTCTACGAGCAGCTGTAGCAGCTCGGCTCCATCTGCCTCAATGGAGTCGGCTGAGAAGATGGACACGGATCCGGAAGATCTTTAAGTGTCCATCTGACGGTGTCTCCTTTGTACCCGAGGGTAAAAGCATTTAATATGCCAGAGGCACTGTTCCTTACGCTGGACTCCTGATATCTGGAACGTAACCTGCAGCGAAGATGGACGCTAAACCCGACACACCAAAAAGGGATTACCACACCTACCCGGGGCTCCATCTTCCCATCTTCATCAGGGCACATCACAACAGCAACGTGGCTTGCCACCACACATATGTCGCCGGATGGAGCTGCAGAAACCAGTCGTTCCAGATTCGCCGGAAGTCCGGTATATTGTAAGGGTGATCCTGCTACCCTGGTAGGACACCTCTATTTGTCAGTATTATTATTTTTGTATAAATATATTTTTATACCAAATATATATTTTTGTAATTAAAACAAACAAATTTTTCTCTCGGGTTATCTACCCCACCTCGGGTCGGTTAGTTAATACTGTAAAATTTTATTCATATCGCCTGATTACTCGTCTACGACTTTTTAATGCGTCTTGTTCATAATAATAACACTATTGTAACACTGTTACTACACATCACCATAGGTCGATGGTGCATAAGGCGCCACTTCCTATTTGTTATAATTAATTACCACTACTTCGGGTTATATGCGACGATGCCTCATTATGTACATATTATTTATAATGCCCCTAAATGTTCTATATGCTATACGAACTGTATATATAGACTTACCTATTTGTGTATAATATTATTGTATAAAGCTAACAATAGGTATTTGTTAATTACACCCAACCCTAGGTATAGTCTAGTGGGGGTGGTGTAGGGGCCGGTATCGTCGTATATATATTAGTGCCGTTCATCCGAGAGACGTGTTCGTGTGGTGCCTGTTCCTTCTATGCCAGCTAGGTGTCGCTTTGTGATACCCCGTTGGTACAAGAGGGGGCGGCACCATGCCTCGCGTCCAGCTCCTACTAAGGAGCCGGACGAGCGGCAGAAGGTGACTGGATCTAGTCCAGTCCAGACGCGCAGCCTAACCTGTAGACTAGAGTGGAATAAAGTCCAACCCGAGAGGTAGGGGTTTCTGGGGCTTTGCCCAACCCGAACTACTCGTGTTGTGTTGGTATTTCTAGTGGTAAGCGAGCCAAAGAGCCACCCAAAAGAGCCATTACTAGAGCCATTACAGGTGTATCACCTGAGGGAGGTGATAAGCAAATTCTCCTCTCTGTGTTGTTATAACTGCTGGTCCATTCCAGGTAAATATAGCCTTAGGTAGTGGGAAGGTTTTAACCACTATATCCTTATAGGTCGGGGCAGCTGCTGATTTAATCTCATCAAATTCATGTGGTATTGGCCTCAGGGGTAGCGCGAAGTTTGAGTCTCCACAATATATTTTAAAATATATTGTGGGATTTGTGCGCTTGGCCACATTTTTCTTGCCACAGTGTGTCTGTGCAAATTTCTTAAGGTACTTCATTATTCTGTAGGCTGAGTAGATGGTCAGGGTGAATAATATAGCAATTATCAGGGTGTGAGTTTCCTGAATTGTGAGGAAAGGGGTGTGAGCTTCCTCTGTAGGGGTTAATTTGGTAGGATCCTTATCTGGGAGCAATTTGTGTAGGGGCAGCTCGGTGACTAGTCTGAAGGCTTTGGCTGTAGGCAGGTAGGCTACAGTCCCTCCTAGTCTGTATAATTTGAGTAGTATGTATACTATAAAAATGTGAGCTGATATCCCTAGGATGAGTCCTAAGCTTTGGAAGATTGGATGCTCTGTAACTCGACGTAGGTATGATTCTACGTAGCGTGTTTCCATTGCCTTATCAAGGTTGGAGGCATCTTTTAATACTGTTTTGGCAAAGGGCTCTAAATTTAGTTGAGTAATATCATCCATGATCGGATTTTCCTGTAGTTTTTCTAAGGTTCAGAAAGGTTTACTACTGGGAAATTTGGAAGATTCTCTCTTTCATCTGGTTTGGTCTCAGAAATTTGGTGAAGTGCTGCCATGAATGGTAAATTAATTGTCTTGAGAATGTAATGAAATGATAAGGTTGAGTTACAGGGCAACCTTGTGTTTGGAAGAGAAAATTCTCCTACACTGATTGTGCACCCACAGGGTACACCTATGATTGAGTAGGACTGGGTTTTTCGAGTTTCAGACGTTTTACCATGGCAGTTGATAAAGTAATGGGGTTCATTAGTAGTGACCAGATACTCATCTTCAGAAATGGAAATAGCATGGGTGGTAGGTGTTTGCAGTGGTGAAACTGTAAACTTGCAATGTTCCTTAATCTGTTGAGCCTGGTTAGTAAAAATGGCTACAGGGCATGTAGGCCTGTGTTTATAGATTCTACCATTTACATCTCTGCATACCTTTACTGTAGTACCTTCACATGCCTGCATATCTGCTGAGTCCAATTCGATGAATAATGATTCGTCGTAAGATACTGCTAGAAACTCAGTTGTGGTTTGTAACTTGGTGACTCCTCTGGTGGGGGTCTCCTGTGTGTCTATAGGCATGGGTGATGTAATCATTTGGTACAGTTTGAAGGTCGAGGTGGTAGATTGAATTATAATGTCCAGATGAATATATATATGGTGAGCTGAGTACGTGTATGAGGTCAGCTTCTGTGAATAATAGAAATCTAAGTCATTAATTGCGACTTGTGCTCCAGGGTGTGTAATCCTAAGTTTGCTATTAATGTCAATTAAGTATCTAGCAAGGTCTGAGGGTGGTACTATATCAGGGGTTAGGATTCCTGATGATAGCATCCTCAGGGCTGCATTTGTCCTTTGCAGTGATTGAACTGTATTCATTCTTGCTGCTATGATAATTAATGCATCATTTAATACTTGCATTTTTTCCCTTTGAGTTTTCTCGTGCCTTGAATATGAGTCAAGTGACCTGGACATGTTAGAGGCCCACAGGTTGACGGTGTCACCTATGGTGTTGATTGTGCTGTCCAGTACCTTCTTATCTTGGATGTATGCTTTAACAAAGTTATCTTGTCTGTCTGTGATCTTTTCAATGAGACTAGCTGCTTCCTGATCTTGTTTAGCAAATTTTCTTAGTATTTCATCTATGTTCTTGAGCTGTCCCATTACTTGGTTTACATCTTCTACTGTGGCTAGACCTAGCACACCGCGAAACAGGGGTGCTAGAAAACCCAGTATGGCCTCTCTTTTGGCCTTGTCCGATGTGTTTATGGGGTTGGATAGGAACAATTTGATGGAGGCTAATGTTTCATTTATCTCCTTGTCTGCTATTTCCAGCAAGGTGTCAAGCTCTTTGGCTTGTTGGATAATTTGACCAGAGGTATGATCTTGTAGAGTAGGAGTGGTCAAATGGAGTATTCTATCCCTTATGGATCCTTGGGTAACGGGTGCCCGAGGTATCTTGTAGGGGATAGCCAACAACAGTGTTGTGGTTGTATGTCCATTGACCAATGGTTGAGGGCTAGGTTTGAATACTACTCCTATGTTTTGTCTCACCACAGGTGTATAACCTGCAGTAAGTGGTTCTATAGTATATAATAACAGCATAGTTAGCAGTATGGGTGAAACTCTCAGTCTCCCCATGGTGCTTGTGTAAAGCAAGTTTGCTGTTTAAAGTCTTGTCAAATTTGTAGTGATTTGGTGCTGGTAAAGTCTAAGTGTATGGTGTAACACTTTAAATGAAGTGGTTCAAACTGTACCTTTGCAAGATTGAGCTGTCTTGGCAATATGTCCGGTGAGTCTATAGAGATTGACCAGTAAATGGTAAGGTCAGGTTGAAGGTGAAGTAGGTGTGTTCTTTATCCTAGTGCAGTCTCTCCTAATGGAGAAGTGGGCTGGCTAATTCCCAAGTGGGGTCCTGTAGACTTGAGTTCCAGACTGCAGCTGGATGAAGACTGATGGTGTGCTATGGTCCACAGTGCTTCTTATGTAGCCTACCCTACCCACATCCATTGTGGGCCTGGTATTGTTTCTCTGGAGTCATGTACCTAATCTCCAGTGTCTGCAACTGTGGGGTTCTATTGTGTAATCTGTGTACTGGTAATTAGCTCCTCCTGTCATCCAGGACAGCCATTCATGACCGTCTAGACAGTTGTCTGAGTGTAGCTTATAAGGCCAATTGATCTCTATAGACTGCTGTGTTGGCATAGCGCGCTCTTTCATGTGGGGATTAGGCTTTAGACACTCCATTGTGTTACCCTTACTCTTCTTAGACTTCATGTCTGCTTTACTTGGAGGGTCCGAGTCTTTGACCATTTCAGAGGCAATAACCTACTGATCTATTTACAAATTTGATTGGCTTTATATACATATAAGTAATTCATTATCAGTCACACATGTCTTTATGTGGATGAAGAGAATTTGTAATACATTTTGAAAATCTTATGTTCTTTTGGTATCTCAATCTGTTTCTAATTTCTTGAAACTGCACCACACCTAGATGTTTTTCTTAGTATGTGGTGTGCAGGCCTAGGCCTGATAGGGCCTATGCCTGTGGTTTCTCTTGTAAGGGTGATATCATTTTTGTTCCTTACAATTTTGTTGTAGTATTTGGCCTCATGTGGAATAAGCCTGTGTGCAAATTCATTGTTTCTGACAGCCACAACCTTTTTCAGTCTGTCTATGTGCACTGGTCTGGCCACCAATAGATTGGTGGCCAAGTTTTTGAGTTTGGCACTTGTCAAACTAGGTCTATCTACTACAACATATGGTCCCATAAAAAGGGGTTGGAGTTTCTTACACTCTGTGTTGGTCAGGATTCTTGGTATGTTTAGGTACACCATGTCGGTGACCTTGATTTCCTGTGGTGTAAGTTTCTTATCATATCTATCCTTTCTTTCCTTTTGTAGCTTGGCGACCCTTTCTATAGCTTTCCTCCTAGAGGTATCTTGATTTGTTATCATGTTAGCTACATGGTCTGCTATGGTGGATATGTCTTCCTGTAATCCCAGCCCTAAGTCCATTGGAGTGGCTGGGTTTCTTCCATGAAGTAGGAAGAAAGGGGTGAATCCTGTGGTTTGGGATTCAGTGTTGTTTAATGCAAAGGTTATGGGTTCAATAAATGAATCCCAATTGTTTTGGTGCTTTGAGCAGAATGCTCTGAGCGCTGTGCCTATGCTAGCATTAAATCTCTCTACAAGCCCATTTGATTGTGGCCTGTATGGTGAGGAGAATTTATGTTTGATCTTGAGGTGTTTAGTTAACTTTGTGAACTTTGCACCTGTATAACATGTCCCATTGTCTTGTAGAACTCTGCTGCTGTTGTTTCAGCTTTTAAGTCAGTAGTAGCCCAAGCTGTTGCATATCTGGTAGCATAATCTATGCAGACTTGTATATGCTTGTTTCCCCTAGCAGTTGTGGGAAGTGGTCCCACCGCGTCGAGGTTTAGGAACTTCATTGGTGAAGCCATGTACTCTCTCACTGTCATTGGTGTTTTGTGTGAGTGTACTTGCCTTTTTGCTGTGAGGCATGTGTGGCAGGTGGAAACATATTTTGTTGTGTCTGCTAGCATAGACTTCCAATATACCCTAGGTCGGAGTGCTGACAGCATCCTACTGGAACCAAGATGGCCGCCGGTAGGTGAGTCATGGAAATACTGTAGTGTACTTGTTACCCATTGCTGTGGTATAACAATTTGAAGTGGTACAGTATTGGTTTTTCTCCAATTTATGGGGCATATATGGACTAATGTACCATTTACCAAGGTGTATGTCTGGCCTTGGTTGATGATTCTATTTCCTTGTGCTTTTGGTGCAGGCAAGGTCCCATCCTCAAGATATTGTATGAGGGGCAATAGTTCCTTGTCCTTCCTTTGTTCCAAGCCAAGGTTTGTACCTGAGATGGATGTGTCGGGAATCTGATCCAGTAATTGATTTATATCTAGCACATGTTGTTTTATTCTGTCTCTTTCTTTTTCTTTTTCATCGACTATTGGCCTATCTTGTGCCTTTTGTTGGGGTGTGTCACTCTTGTTTTGGTGTGTAGGCTCCTTTGGAGGGCCTATTCTCGCCTTGATGGGAGTGGCAACCTTTTTCTTTAAAGGCACAATTTGCTTTTTGTCAATCTTCTTTGTCTCAGAGTTCTTTGACTTAGTAGATGCAGTGTCTTTTGTGACATTTTTCCTGGCAGGTGGGGTTTTGGTAGGTTTGTTTCCTGTGACCCTTTTCTCGTTTAGAATAGTTTGTGATTGTGTGGGGGGTTTTGGTGTGCCCTCCTGAATCATTTCTCTAGTCTTTGAGCGTGTGGTCATAGGACACAAATGGTTTGATGTTTCCTCTCCCTGCATCGGTTCAAAGAATCTGACTGATTTGGAAGTTGCTTGCGTAATAGCATATATTGTGTCTTCTGAATCTTCATCATCTGATTCAGGTGGGGTGAAGGGTGGCTCCTTAGGAGTTGCCTTCACTATCTGATTGAGTGATGAGAATTCAATAGGCTCGAAGTCATTATCTGGAAAGAGTTGTGAGTATTCTCTCTCACAGTGGCAAAACACATAGTGTGTAGATTGCTTCAAGATACCCCTAATGGGTGTCTCTGGCCTTTCAATGGTGTTGGGTGGATCATCCCTTTTGAATGGTACTTTCTTTGTTACTTTTGCAAACTTGGTTCTACTGGCTGCTCTAACTCTCCTTGGTGGGGGTGGAGGGTTAGTCATGGGTCCGGAGTCTGGGTATTCTCTTCTAGACATAGCATCTGGAGGTATGTTATCACCACCTTTCACATGTTGGATGGTGAATGAAAATTGTTGTATGTCTAGAGCCCATCTGGCCCATCTATGTGTGAGTCCTGTATTGGTTAATAGTGGGATTAGGGCTGCATGGTCTGTGTATAATTGGAAGTGTCTAGTTTCTAGATAGTGTCTGAAGTGTAATACTCCATACACTACTCCCAGTAGTTCTCTCTCTGTGGTATTGTAATTTCTCTCATGTTTGGAGAGGGTTCTACCTGCAAAGGCTACTGGTCTGAGCACTCCTTCGTTATCTCTCTGTGAGAGTACAGCTCCTAAACTCACATTGGAAGCATCAGTTGCCAAACTGAACTCTTTCTCATAGTTTGGATATCTGAGAAGAGCATTGGTACAGAGGGCATGCTTTAATGTTTTGAAAGCATTATCTGCCTCCTCTGTCCAGACAAATGCTTTGAGATGTGTCTGTAGATCATATAATGGTCTAGCAATTTGGGCATAACCTTTGATAAACTTTTTGAAGTATTGGCATAGGCCTGTGAAGGATCTGACATTTTTGACTGATTTTGGTGTTGGGAAGGTTTTGATTGACTCCACCTTTGTGGGAGATGGTTGCAGTCCCATGGGTGTGACTCTCATTCCCAAGAAGTCTATTCTGTCTATGAAGTATTCACATTTTGATTTCTTCAGTTTGAGTTTACCAACTCTTAGGCTGTTGAACACATCTTCCAGGTCATGGAAGTGTTGTTCGATTGATGGTGATAATACCAATATGTCATCTAGGTATGGTAGGGCACATTTGTATTTGAGTTTGTTCAGAATTAATGTGACTAGATGGCAGAATCCCGCAGGTGCGGTCGCTAAACCCATCGGCATCCTTTCGTAGACATATTTTTTGTCATTTGCTATGAATGCGGTTTTATGCTGATCCTCCTGTCTTATAGGAATTTGAAAAAATCCCTGTTGGGCATCTAGCTTACTGAATACTCTTGGTCTGAGTGACCCTATCATGTCTAGAGTGTCATCGGCCCGGGGTGTAGATAAGGCTTGATTTATCGTGTTCTGGTTCAAATAACGAAAATCTGTGACGAGCCTATGGCCTCCCGATGATTTTTGTACTAAAAAGGATCTGGAAGCCCAGGGGCCCTCAGCACATTCTCTCAGAATGCCCTGTTGTACTAGCCTTTCACACTCTTCCCCTATTGCGGCCTGTTTTTCTGGTGTTTGTCTATATGGTAGGAAATGACATGGTACTGCCTCAGGTTTTACATGTATTGAGTGGGTATACAGGTGTGTGGCACCAATGTCTCCATCTTTTCCTACAAATATATCATCATACTTGGTCAGCAGTGATTCTAATCTATCATGCTGATCTTTGGATGTGAGCACAGATTTTGGTGGAACATTCTCTTCCAATTCTGGCTCGAGGTCATGTGCCTCACTATGTATAGCAGCTATTTCAGAGAGTCTGATTGAGTTGGGTTCAGGGTCAGCATATGTGGACTCACAGTCTGAGTCTGTGTCACTGAATTGAGTTACATCCTCAGGCCGTATGGCTGAGATGGATTGATCAGTGTGTGTGGTAGTGTCTGACACCTGTTGAGGTTTTTCTAAATCAGATTCCTTGACTTCCTGAAATAGAGCTATGATGGCACCCTTTTTGATTTTATGTGGGCGCCTGCTGGTGTTGAGTAACACTAGGGGATGTTTGTTATTTTCCCTGGGGGTTACTGCTGCCCTTTGAACTAGATATGGGGCATTGTTATTTCTTTGGAGGTTATCTACTACTCCAGTTTTGCCTTGCAGTGATTGAGTAGATGTGACCTTACCCAATACTGCAAGTTCAGAGAATGGAGGGATGGTAAAATCCCTCACTGCCCTAATGGGTTTGAGAATTTGTTCAGGATCAACATTAAATTCAATTTGAGATTTTGTAGTGCTTAAAAAATCTGTGCCGAGGACAACGGGCTGTGTGAGGTTGGGTATTACAGCAAATTGGTATTGGAATCTGACACCTTGGATTCTAAAGTTCAGCATAGCTGAATGTCTAACATGACACACCGATCCATCTGCCAAGTGGATGTTGATTTTAGATTTCCTCAGTTGGATATGGAATCTCTTTTGG
Organism: Acholoe squamosa; assembly: GCA_949317995.1. Taxonomy (NCBI): domain Eukaryota; kingdom Metazoa; phylum Annelida; class Polychaeta; order Phyllodocida; family Polynoidae; genus Acholoe; species Acholoe squamosa. The sequence continues at coordinate 11,485,573 of OX439045.1, read as the reverse complement.
AGATCCATGAGGAATGATTGTCTGACACAGGTGATAGTAGCACCTGTATCAACCAAACATTGTACATCTGAAACATCATATAGATTTGCATTGATACAGCCATTTTGAAGAAGTACAATAGAAAGCTTGGTACTCTCACCTGTATCCTTTGATGATGAATCTGGTGGGGTGATGTGTATCACTGATGGACGTCTCTGTCTGTTAGATGGTATATTGGCACTAGCAATTGTCTCTGGTTGGATTTTTGTTAATCCTAATTGATTGTTTGTATTTGGGGTGTCACAGCGCACTGGCCCATCGGCACTGTGACATCCTAGTTTTCCTGGTTCTGTGGGGTGGTTGAGATGGTTGCCACCAGGAGCTTGGAGATTTGATCCATTACATGAGGTGGTATTTGGGGGTTACTGTGTTGGTTCCCCTGGTAACCTCTTGTGTCAGGTTTGTAATCCTCCTGGCGTGAGTTGGAACCCTGGTTATAATGACCAGAGTTGCTGTATTGACCAGAGTTGTTGGATCCCTGGTTGTTGTAGGACCCAGAGTTGTTGGATCTCTGGTTGTTGTAGGCACCATTGTTGTTGTAGGATCCACTGTTGTAGTTCCTATGTGGACTATGGCTTCTACTGTTGGATCCTTGATTATAGGATCCAGAGTTGTTTGAACCCTGGCTGTTGTTGTAGGATCCAGAGTTGTTGTAGGATCCAGAGTTGTAGTTCCTATGTGGACTATGGCTCCTACTGTTGGATCCTTGATTATTATAGGATCTGCCATTACTTGGGGTTCTGTCTCTCCTATCACTGTATGAAGAGTTACCATTGTTGGAGTTGGAAGAGTTGTTGTCTTTCCTACTGTTGTGACCTCCCCGGTTGTTGTTGTTCCCCCCTCTACCTCTACCTCTATTGGATTGGTAGTTGGGGTCATAGTTGTTTCCTCTATATCTACCGGTAGGGTCTCTTGATGTAACCTTAGCTTCCTGTTGCCTTACATGGGCACTAGACATTAGGTTAACATCTTCATCTGCACTAGTGCTGATTTCCTGGACCTTCTTCTTAGTAGGCTGTGGGTTAGACTCTGCCTCCCTTACCTTCCTAGATCTTTCTTGGGTCTCAACCTCTAGGGCTAGGTCTAGGGCTTGGTCAAAAGAGTCTATTTTCTTGTTCTCAAGAGCTACAGAGATCCAGGGCCTCATGCCTTGGGTAAATGCCTTGCTTAGGATTTCATCGCTTTGGCGTTGGGCATTACACACTTTCCTGAGATGGCATGCATAGTCTAGGACAGGTTCATCTACCTTTTGTGCACGGAGTGCTGTCCTTGAGATGATATTGTCTCGAGTAGCACAATACTCTTTTAATTTATTCACTACATTGGTCCATGTCAACAATTCGGGTGTGGTACTTTCCCTGAAGGATTCAAACCAAGCTAGTGCTTGTCCTTCAAGGTACTTGGGTAAATATGTTACCATGGTGTCACTGTCTGTTACTTTGTACTTATCCTTCAGATATTCTGGGAATTTGTGATCAATAAATAATGCTGTTGACATGAGTGGTGATGGGTGTGAGAAAGTTTTGGGTTTTGTTACCTCATGTAGCCTGATCTTTCTGTCGTCCTGTTGTTTTCTGTCTATGAGTTTGGTCATGTTGGACACCATGGAGATTATGATGTCATCTTTGGATCCAGAGGCAGATGGTGTGACAACAGGTGTGATGGCAGGTGTGGGAGGCTGTGGGGTCTGGGATGATACCATCTTCATGAGATCTGCTATCTGTTGTTGTTGTCTCTCTAGGGACTTCCGCTGATCTTCCATGGCCTTCTGTTGGGCATCTATTGCTGCATTCCTCTCTGCCAGTTGTTGGTTGAGGATCCTCTCCCTTTCCTCCTGCTGGGACTTGTTGGTCTCTAGGGCAGTAACTGCATCTTGGATGGCCTTCTCATAGGCCCTTATCTTCTCAGCTGTCTGATTAGGTTGGGGGCCTTCATCGGTGTCCATGATGGAGGGTGTGGGAGAAGTGTCTCTGGAGGAGTGGCTGTCAAAGGCCGGAGCTGGGGTGGAGGATCTAGATGAGGGTGTGGATCCACCCCCTGAGGCAGATCCTTCTTCCCCTGAGGTAGATAGCGTGAGTTGAGCGTCCTGTAGAGATCCCTGGGAAATGTTGGATCCCTGAGAACTGGTTGTTTCCTGAGTAGACAGGGTGGGTGGTGTGGGATCTACCGAGTGTGGGTCTGTTGTACTGGAGGCTGATTTGCCTCCTGTGGGCCTCCTAGATCTAGGTGGGAGGGAGACCTCTTCAACAGGCCCCTGACTACGTAAGGTCTTTGTGTGTTGTTCTGCCAGCTTGACTGATAAGACCTTGATGTGTGGGGTGGACCTCACTGACGTGTGGGAGACCTCGCTGACGTGTGGGAGACCTCACTGACGTGTGGGAGACATCACTGACGTGTGGGAGACCTCACTGACGTGTGGGAGACCTCACTGACGTGTGGGAGACCTCACTGACGTGTGGGAGACCTCACTGACGTGTGGGAGACCTCACTGACGTGTGGGAGACCTCACTGACGTGTGGGAGACCTCACTGATATGTGGGAGATCTCACTGATCGTGTGGGAGATCTCATTGGTGTGTGGGAGATCTCACTGGTATGTGGGAGATCTCACTGATCGTGTGGGAGATCTCATCGATGTGTGGGAGATCTTACTGTTGTGTGAGAGATCTCATTGATGTGTGGGAGATCTCATTGATGTGTGGGAGATCTCACTGATGTGTGGGAGATCTCATTGATGTGTGGGAGATCTCACTGATGTGTGGGAGATCTCATTGATGTGTGGGAGATCTCACTGATGTGTGGGAGATCTCATTGATGTGTGGGAGATCTCACTGATGTGTGGGAGATTTCATTGATGTGTGGGAGATCTCACTGGTGACCTTGGTGGGCATGGTGTCAAGGTCACTGGGTGGGTGGAGTGGTGTTTACTGTGTGTATGATTGTTTTCAGTAGTGTTGCCAGCTTAAATTTTAGAGTTTTTAGAGAGCATTGGGTAATTTGGGATCTTAGTAGGATGTTCTCCACCACTTTGTCATACTAGTAATTGTGCATGATCAAGTTGTCATATGAGAAATATCATAAGACTAGTGGTATATAGTGTAAATACATTAAGCTCTCATAAAATAGTGTTATTTCCAGTTGTCACTGGTTTATTCAGCTTTAGGCAACATGTAAGAAATATCAATCATACAGTAGTTAGTATGTAGGTAATTTGTACATACAGTAAATATACAGTAAGTTATAAAGTATAATGTTCTGTTCCACTCCACCTGTGAGGTAATAATAATACAATGTCCAGCATAGTCCTAGGTGGGTTCCCACACCTAGCTCCTGACCTGTTGCTTAGAGGAATAATGTAATAATGAATAACTTTACCCTCTGGTGGAAGTCTTGAGGAAGATACCCTCTGGCCACTAATGATAGAAACCAATGCCTGTCTAGCATAGTTTCACCATAGTGCAGTGGTATAGCAGGTAGCAGGAGATGACTGGAGATGTTACCTCTAGAGCGGTTCTTGGTGTTCTGTCCTCCTGGAGGTGCAGACAGGCTATTTGTAGCAAATCTTGGAAAAGCACCTCCAGACTGACTGGGACCAGTAGCATCTGCCTAACTCTACAATTGTTAGAGGGGAGCCTTTCATGTGTCACTGGGTGCACAAAGGACCCCCATGGGCGCCGCTGTGTCCCCCATTGTCTTGGTCGGTTCTGTAACTTCAAACCCTCATAACTCGATCGTTTACGCAGCTACAACCGCCATTTTGCGCATGCGCGGAGTTGAATATGCCAAGTTTAAACTGACCGCTGGATAGGCGCGTAACTCCCGCCGGTTTGTCTGTAGTGCACTCGGAGCTCTATTCAGTCTCCATGGCGTAACTTCCTTAATAATGGGAGTTCCACCTTAATCTTGGGCTCATTCTGACCGTCTTATTATAGGCTTTCCATAAATGCTTTGATTTTTGACCTAGCTTGCTCAGGAGCGACGCTACAGCGACCGGACGGTTATGGCGTCGTGCTTATGTAACCCATTGTTCAGTTATTAGAGTGCTCAGACACTCATGACGGCGTCAGCGGTGCTCAGGCACCCGTGACGGCCGGTTGCATTCACTTACAACTTATTAGTTTGTGCACTGAACCATGAGGTTGCACACTGAGACCCTCATTTTTATTATATTGTGCAGTGAACCATTGGGTCGGAGCCTTTGATGTCAGAAAACTCTGTCTAACTGACTCTGGCTGGTGTGCAGTGGGGCATGAACGCTCTTATACAAAGTTTGAGCGCTCTTATAGCTCTTAGAACCAACCTCTGTATTAATTTCATAGATATTCTTTGATTAATACAAAATATGTTAGAATTTACATAATAATAAAATGGTATATCATATAGTCATCTCCATTTGGCAGATGGACAAAGTAGGGTGCTCCACCTTGCAGGGAGCCTGCCAGGCCAGCTACATAGGTTCCTTCTGATGGGGGAATAAAGCCACAGGGGCATAGGAAAAGAGGGGGCCAGGGGGCCCGGGCCCCTCAATCACAGAGGAGGTGGGGCCTGAATATATCTGGGCCCCCCCAAAATGTGTCAAGCCTCATTATAAAATGTACAAGATTCCCACAGCTCACTACTCAGTTATGTCATTAAGATAGGGAAAATGGCAGCATTGGATAAAGGTAAGCCATCAAGGAATAATCTTTTATATAAATCCCATACAACCATATGCATTAACATCAGCACGCTCAAGCCGATAATTCAAGGTGGCTGGGGTGGGGGCCCCCTGGGCCCCCCAATCAAGATTTGCTTCCTACGCCTCTGAGCCATCGTCTGTGTTAGCTGGCTCTCCTCGTACAGAGGGCTGGAGGTTGTATTCATTAACATACCTTTCTTTGCATCAGTATCCTCATCATCATCAAACCCAGGATTGTTGTGCTCAAAGGTTGATGTCCCTCATGGAACTAAGACTCCAGTTTCTGCTATTACAGAAATGTATTGTGTTTTTGAACCAGACCTCTTCAGGTACTCGTTCATTGATGAGCATTCACGCGGGTTCAGGGTGTCATCGTAATCATCATCCAATTCTGAAGAAGGGAGTGAAGAAGAAGACAAAGTAATTTGTTGATATTGTCACCAAATCCTGGTGTTCATTGAGTTTCAGTGGCACACAGGCTCTCTATTTTATGAAGTAATTAAGTCGCTACTATTAGGTTTACTCTAATCCCTCGAACCTTAGGGTCATTTCCGTTAAAGAAAAGGTATTTGGTGATATTTTCCACCTCGACAGGCCTATTTTTGGCCAATTTTCAGCCTGCTCTTATTCCTTCAGATATTGGTGAATGTCCATAATTTTATGGTATATATACAGCCAGGGCCTATTCTTTTTGGCAAATACATAGGCGACTGGCATCTTGCGTAAATGCAGCCCTACTGCGTAGGTCTGTCCATCAATTTATTCTTGCTTCATGCTGAATATCCAGCATGATACATTGATGCATTAACAATCCTCAAATGGTAAATGGCTATTCCATAAAGCCTCTGCATATTTACTCTTTGACTTTACTCTTTGTGGGTTGGCAACATATCTCTTCAGGTCACCATTGGCCATGTACGGAAGCACCACAAAAAGCGTTTCTTTCTCGATGAACACACCAATAAGACATAACACATGATTGTGTTTAAATTCACAGATAATCATGGCTTCACCAATGAAGTCTTTCAGATGCCGCACAGTCCTTTCTCCTGGATCTGAAATATAAGAAATAGTTACGCTTGAATTTACACTATCTGACATACCAATTAGGAATCCAGGCAGCTCATTATTAGGCTCCCAATATCCAAAAACTGTAGACAATAATAAAAATTTATTTGTAATTAACAAATCTTTTAGCATTGCAAGGGAGCTGGTTTCCTATGGTAAGAAATATATACGCACCTTTTATTGTCTTGATGGCCACATCGTATTCCTCAGAGTGAGTGTCATCTGCACTTTCATCTGTCATCCTTTCCCAAAGTTTCCTGAAATGGTGATCAATATGGGTTCTCTTTAATGTATTTTGGTGATGAGTGTCGGGTCGAGACATCTTTTTTAATATGATGATTCTCAATGACATTGATGAAGAGATAACTCAAGAACCCGTAGATACAGTTTTATATATCTTTATTGCGTAGGCTTAACAATTGATGTTTCATGGTGAACAATACTTCTCGCTTGGCTAATAAGACGATACACATTTCCATTGTGAGAGATTCCATACTCAACTTACAATATAATAAATAAGTCCTTCCGTCCCGTGATGATGATCTCCATCGCACACTCCGATATTACCATAGGAAGTCTATGGTTACAGGCTTGGCATGCCTGTATATCGGTAAACCTATAGGGTGCAGCACATGATGCTGCATGGCTATGTTATTGTATACCGGAAGGTGGCGCTGCACAACCAGCGTCTGAGCTGGGTGACCGTCAGGGCTGCTTCTGCCTCTACTAATAGGGATATGGGTATCCTGTCCCATGGGCTTGCTAGGTCTGGTCTGGAATGAACCGGTCTATGGGCCTCACTATGGGATAACCCTGCATGATGGTTATCATGCATAGTGGTTATCCCATATAATGGATATCCTGCCTAATGGTTGTCCCTTATATGTTCTTTATGTATTCTGGACTATTAGTGGTATGGTTTACGTATAATTGTTTAAGTGGGGCCTAATTGTACAGAAAGGTGAAATATGGGTGGTTAATAGGTGGAGGCGGTAATTATATAGAGATTACTATAAGGTGAGATTTATGGTGAATTTAATGTATGTTCTATGCTGACATGAGTTAGATGTTACCTGTATTCAACCATACCTAGAATCGATCATGTAACCAAGAGGACAAAAATTATTCTGCAAATAGCACTAAGAAAAGTGGGTGATTTCATCTTTCAATGAATATGTACGATGCCGGACATGTTGCCCATGTTACGAAAGAAAGTACACTATAACAACACATAAATTACCTATCTACAGATATTTCATTTTTAAACATTTCAGCGATGCACTTTTGCATTATTGGATTAAGCATTGGTTCAATCACATTCAGGGACAATATCAGAGATTTTCGGGTGTCACTTTGCCAATCCCCCACTGAAATTTCAATGAATTATAAAATCAATAGATAAATGAAAGAGATATCACCAATTTCCAATGATTTTTTATAAGACATTGGCCATGTTTCCTCAATCATCTCCGGCAGATTAGATGATTTAGAATTTGGTGTTACATTGGTCAATCACCTCTCTTGGCTTCTCTTCACCAAACTAGAATCAAGTGTGCATGAGTTGACCTTGGCCTTGAGGTCGGGCTCCAGTAGATCCAGCATGGACTTTTCCTCTTTTAATTAGTTGACTGTGTACCTATCATTTTAAGGGTTGTGTCATACACCCAGAATCATAATCCTTTGTGGTCAAGACAGTCATAATATATCAATAATATGAAGATCTCCCAAGTCTACAAGCCAGTACTACATTAGCACATAGTGCTGACCCCTAGGGAGGGCAAATACACCTAAACTGTAAGCCTCCATTGCTATATTCAAGTATCCTGGTGACGGATGGGCAAACAACTCGCCAGCGTTGCCTGCATTTAAGTATCATTCTAGCCTTATAGAACTGAAGGCTCAGCGTGCTCCAGTAATACAGACCTGACAAGGGAAATTGTCAGGGCTGCATTCATGCATCATGAGTTCAGATGTATACAATGAGCTGGAGGTGAGTATAACTACTATACATAATGGTCTTTCCTATGTGTTATTGTAGAAGTTCTTGCTGTCAACATAAAGTAAAAGCTAAGGCCACTTACTCTGATAATTCTTAGACAATAATTCTTCACACTCCTTTTGGTGCTTGATAACTTCCCGCTGCCACCAGATTACGAACACCACAATCACAATGAGCAGGAAACCCACAGTACCTAGCACCCCTGCTAATACAGGTATTGGGTCAGTTGGCTTTGTTCTAACGACCTAACTACCCCTGCTGATGTGGGCCCTTCACTGCGAATATTGACCTGAAATAGTATTTACCATTATGTTTTTGTTAATCAAGCAATTCACTGAATTTGCATTTAAAAAATGTACTCAACTAAAACGCATACTCAAGGCATTGTGATAATTTGGTATTTTCAATAGATACACTTTTTTAAAAACAAATTGTTCAGCACTGCAACAACAAAATGTCTAAAGGAGATAGTATTGACCCAAACATATTTAATAAAGCCTTAGGATCCAGTGATTTGACTCCTTTATAAGTCTCTTACAGTATACCCTCAAGGTGGGGTATTGAGTTAGTGATGGGTGCTTGATGCCATTTTGACAGCTTAGGTCATATTCATGGTAAGAAAACTCCATACAATATGATCATAGATCATCAAAGATGTATCCAATTCATAATCTAAAACTATTTTTATTTCAATCATAGGACTAGTATAAGATTTATAATTACAAGACAAACTCACAGAAACCCAATAGTCTCCATCATTATTCCGGGATCCATCTGGTGGAATACCCTCTTCCCCTGGTGGCATGCAGTGTATATAGCATCATCAAACAGCTTAGTCACAACGCACAGCCCCCCCCCCTAGTAAGGGGCACCCTGAATATAACCTGCACCCTCCATTCAAGAGTAACCTACACACACACACACACACACACACACACACACACACAGCAAACTACATACAATGCTCTTCAAATATCAATAAAAATAAAGAATAAACTAAATATACAGACAGATAGATGCTTGTTCACATGTTCTTTGAATATTACTTTCAAAATAAAAGAGCTGAACACATGTAGGTCTCTTCAATTATCAAAGAGAATCAACAATAAATCTAGACACAGTCCCTAACCAGAACACCAGCAGCTACTTGCCACATCGTATTCCTCAGAGTGAGTGTCATCTGCACTTTCATCTGTCATCCTTTCCCAAAGTTTCCTGAAATGGTGATCAATATGGGTTCTCTTTAATGTATTTTGGTGATGAGTGTCGGGTCGAGACATCTTTTTTAATATGATGATTCTCAATGACATTGATGAAGAGATAACTCAAGAACCCGTAGATACAGTTTTATATATCTTTATTGCGTAGGCTTAACAATTGATGTTTCATGGTGAACAATACTTCTCGCTTGGCTAATAAGACGATACACATTTCCATTATAAGAGATTCCATACTCAACTTACAATATAATAAATAAGTCCTTCCGTCCCGTGATGATGATCTCCATCGCACACTCCGATATTACCATAGAAAGTCTATGGTTACAGGCTTGGCATGCCTGTATATCGGTTAACCTATAGGGTGCAGCACATGATGCTACATGGCTATGTTATTGTATACCGGAAGGTGGCGCTGCACAACCAGCGTCTGAGCTGGGTGACCGTCAGGGCTGCTACTGCCTCTACTAATAGGGATATGGGTATCCTGTCCCATGGGCTTGCTAGGTCTGGTCTGGAATTGACCCAAACATATTTGATAAAGCCTTAGGATCCAGTGATTTGACTCCTTTATAAGTCTCTTACAGTATACCCTCAAGGTGGGGTATTGAGTTAGTGATGGGTGCTTGATGCCATTTTGACAGCTTAGGTCATATTCATGGTAAGAAAACTCCATACAATATGATCATAGATCATCAAAGATGTATCCAATTCATAATCTAAAACTATTTTTATTTCAATCATAGGACTAGTATAAGATTTATAATTACAAGACAAACTCACAGAAACCCAATAGTCTCCATCATTATTCCGGGATCCATCTGGTGGAATACCCTCTTCCCCTGGTGGCATGCAGTGTATATAGCATCATCAAACAGCTTAGTCACAACGCACAGCCCCCCCCCCTAGTAAGGGGCACCCTGAATATAACCTGCACCCTCCATTCAAGAGTAACCTACACACACACACACACACACACACACACACACACACACACACACACACACACACACAGAGCAAACTACATACAATGCTCTTCAAATATCAATAAAAATAAAGAATAAACTAAATATACAGACAGATAGATGCTTGTTCACATGTTCTTTGAATATTACTTTCAAAATAAAAGAGCTGAACACATGTAGGTCTCTTCAATTATCAAAGAGAATCAACAATAAATCTAGACACAGTCCCTAACCAGAACACCAGCAGCTACTTACCTTAGACATGATGGTAGACGGTGGGAAGTCTTACAACAGCTTAAAAAAAAAGTCTTGATACTAAAAATCTGTGACAAACAGACTGTCTGTATGTAGAGATGGCTCCTGGGGTTTATCGTCTACAAAGTAGAGATAGCTCCTGTGGTTTATCGTCTACAAAAAAATTGTAGTGATGACAGGGTGAAGCAGTCACCGGAGTATTTATAGGTCTCTGGATTCAGTCAAGAGTGACCGACAACCACCGCCTGTGAAACCAATAGGACGGCTCGTAGAGGGTTAAGCCCCGCCTTCTGGACCCTATAGATTGTCTTATGTTTCCAGTGAACGTCTGAACATCATTGCCGACACTTCCTCCCCTTCCTGTTTTCACCATATGGCCAGCTATAGGTCCTATTAGAGTCGGTGCTTCTCTATCCCCACACAGAAGCTAGTCCTATAAAACACAGTTTAATGATACACACAGTGTTTACTTGCTTGAAACATATGGCTTCACTCCGAGTCGTCGCTAATAAAAAAAGCGCCCTCTGTATAGTAAACACGTAGTGAGAGACTAGGTCAAAAACACTAGAGTTGACCCCCTCCCCATTTCTCTTAATGAAAAATAATTATTGATGAATCGCGATATGAGACAAAGGTGTCTTAACTCATCGTAAAAGGCTGTCCTGGATTCTTATGGTAGAGTTATCAGTCGGGAAACATGTTAATAGAGAAAAGGACGTGAAACGGAAAAAAAAGAAGACAAAAGGGGGGGATTTACGTCTGTCTTTACCCTGTAAATATATATATATATATGTGATTATAGGGTCAGGAGTCAAGTCTATCTTAATTGGATTAAGGTTTTCGCTGACTTAGGTCACCGGACATTTAGACAGAGGTGTAGTCGGGTACCAGCGCATTTGACTGCAAACGCCATCCGGTCAGTGAGCGGGTACAGTGGATTAGGAGAGGATTTGAGATACGTTTTAACACAACATGGCTTATCTGTGGATATATTTATTTGTTTCATCAACACTGACAACCTTTTCAGGGGTAACAGGAATGTATCCATGCGGTCCCGAAGCTAAGTGTCTCTGTTTTCCAGGGACACGGACAATTTTGTGCAATGGTCAGGGATTGACGACAGTACCCGTGTTGGGTCCTGGCTACGCGCGGTATTCAAAATTAATTCTCCGGTTCAACTCTATACGTCATGTAAACACCGCGAGGGTGTATGACATGCTGGACGTAAGGAACAATCCAGTGTCATGTTTAAAAGAGCTTCCTGAGTGGGTACTACAGAACTCATGTCAAAGGATGCAGCAAAAATCTCTATCAGTATCTGAATCAGAAACTGGAAACGCCGGATCTCAAATCAACGCTCAAGAAACAAGTCTCGTGGGAGGGGGCGACCCTGTTTATGACATATCTGACCCCTCTCGCGATCTGACCACAGCCATCACAACCCTAGCAGAGATTGTGTCAGTTCTAAAGGGTTTCCTGCAGGGTATGATGATATTACACTTGAAACACCTGACTTAAGCATGGTAAGCACCATGACGCCGCCCAATCCTGGCGGGAACGGGGGCTACCCCAACAGCAACAGCGCCGCCACTTCCACCGGCAGCAGCAGCAGCATCAGAAGCAGCGGCGGTGTAGAAAAGGGTGAAAAAGGCGGTGGGGGGCCCCACATAGAGGACATACCTCTAAATGAAAAGGCGGGACATCCTAAATTTGACTCCTTTCCATCACCTACTACCCATGATGTAACTTCTGAAATGAAGTCTTTTATAACCAAAGACACCAGTGAAGAAAATGACGGTGTTCTACCTACATTTCACACCCCTCAACACCCTGTTTCAACTGCTATTTATGATGTACCGGTAGTAACCAGGAATGACATGTCTTCAAAAATTAGAACATTTAAGCTTAAAGACATCATTAAAAGAAAAAAAAAATGTCAGAGAGGGGAGAGTGAAATCTGTCGGAGTCATAATAGCAAATCAATGTGACGTGACCCTGGGCGTCATTGTATCACACAATAAAACTCATGTTTCTCTTAAAGGATCTGCAGAAATTCATGTTCCTATCTTGTCGGTCATTGGTGTATTGGTCGTCATTATTACTATAACAACATTGATTGTAGTCAAATATAAAAGGCATAACACCCTCTGGAACCAGGTGAATGGCAGCTTGAACACAACGATAATGCAGCTTGTACCAAACATGTTCCCTAATTGGCTGTAAGTATATGATCTTTTATCTTTTCATATTTCTATAAAGACTATAGTGCTAATCATTAGGGTATGGATAATATATGGTATGTAATAAATTATATATAGATATATAATAATGAAAAGAATTAAAAACTTTTGTTTTTATTTTGATATTTTATTTATTTTTTATTCAAACAGTTCTTCTTTGTTACAGATCTCCCAACAACACTTCATATAGGTCACCACACAGAGCTTTGAACGATACAACTGAAATCAAGGTCCCAATCACCCCCAGGTACACAAAATACGCAAATTATTCTATTCATTGAATATTCATCCATGAAACTACATACATAAACGTAAAATATGGTTATGAAATATACCTCACTAACTAACTAACTAATTAATTTCATTTAACTAACTAGCTTTGTTTAGTGTAAATCTAGATCAATTCCTACCAGTATATGAAAAGAAAGAAATCCTTCCCTTCAGAAAAAAATATGTCTTTTAATTCTCCCTCTGGTACAAAATCTTTTCAGAATGACAAGAAAATCAAATATGATGCATGCTCTTGTGAACTTTATCAAACATGAACGTTCCTTTAAGGATGAACACCCTCGAGTTGAGAAGCGGCGCTGAAGAAGAAAATACCGAGTCCCTACACGAACCAGACCTGCACGCCGTGTCAGTTAAGGCAGGCCAATCTAATGACCCCCAAGGGCTATGGACGACGACCCCGCCTAACAATGAAGAAAGCCCCTGTGAGAAGCATGTAGTCCTCAATAATAACTTTGAGGGTGCAAACTCAGCCGAGGCTCCTTCAAAGCGCGGTAATGGGCATGACCAATCTGCTTCTCATATATCCATGACCTCCACTCCAAGGGTCAACAAGGGGTCCCTTACCATCGTGTCCAAAACGCCCATTAAAAAGGACTCGAAGGCAGCGGCAGTATCTAAGTGGCATTCGTCGCCTGACATGAGCGATACCTCCATGGCGTATGACACACCCACAGGAATTGAATACAAACAACTACGATCTAAAAGGGTGTTTTACAAAGACATTAATCGAGGTAGAAAGAAGTGAAAACTTAGCATGTCAGAACGTGGGAAAACATGGAGCGGTTCCACGATAGAATATTTATGAAAATATAAAGACTTTAAATATGTCATGTACATATATATGTGCATACATTATGGAATCCTGAACTCCCACCCAAACCCTAACAGAGCGCTCCTCTTAGTCTCAAACACCTATTTCTTACCCAGTAGTAAAATGTTGACACATAGCCTTTACCCTATGAGTGTACACCGCGTGGTTAAGGTTTTACCCCATGCATGTTTTGGGTGCTGATAGTGAGTCATTGCATACGCAACACTGAGTTCTTGTTTTTACCTCTTTGAAGTATACTTCACCCCATTGTACAAGGAGAGTTAGTGGGTTTCTACCCCATACAATATGAAACAGACCTTATATCTAAGCCTCTGTTCTACCCTGTCTCGCAGGGGTAAAACTCTGCATTTTACCCCATAAGTATAGGGTAAACCCTGACTTTCCAAACATAAGCATGTTGCTGATCCTCATATACCGGTACTACCCATCTACTTCTGCACGGGGAAAGCCTGTATATGAAACAGCTAAAAACTAGGATGATACATCAGATATTTAATGTTTAAAAGTAGTGTCTAAGCTATACATACACCATATTATATTTCATAATGTTTAAACGCGTAAAATTAGTCATGTTGACCATTTAACATAGAAAAAGCTATATAGTATAGAAAAGTTTTTAAAAAGTCTATGTTTTAAGAGACGGGTATATCACTTTTAATGTTAGTGTCTATAAGATATATATTGTATATCCATGTTCAAATATAATACTGTTGAAGATGTAGTATGGCGCAAAGTTTTTTCTCAGGCAGTAATTCTAGTCAAGCAGATTCAAAACAGAAAGTCCCCATGGGCAAAAGCATGAAGAAATTTGTACAGAGGGCATCGGGGGCTAGTAATGATTTCACGCCCTCTGAAAGGCGTTACAGTGCCCAATACTCGCTGCTTGATGCGGTCAGCGATAATAGAAGGTAGCAGTAGGTATATCTCCTCCAATATACTCAGGACTTTGTCAATGCCGCCCATGTCGTTGTAATATTCTGTATAAAACACTCCAGGACCCACCTCCTTCTTTATCTTCTCTACTAAGCAAGCAGTTATGAAGTCTATACAGTCACTTTCTAGAGAAAACCTTTGGGAGAAATTATATTTTTTAAGGACACGCATTGCTTCTAAAGAACACTTTGCAGCCTGAGCATTCCACAGTAACCCTGTGCTGTCCATAATGGAGACTATTTGCCGTTGCTGAACAGAATCCCATTTAATGTCCGCAGTCTGGAGGAGATGAGATTTCATGTACTGCTCTCGAGCCATATCAGAAAATATACGGTACATTCTTTTTTTGTCATACCACTCATTAATGAAGGGGTGGAGAGAACTAGCTGCATTTGATCCGTGTAATAGTTCACAGGAATCTTTCCAAAACCACAGTATATAATTCTCAAGGCGTCTACATATTCCTCACAAGTAGTTTCTTCAGTCTCCTTGAAATTAAAAGACGTCAATTCGTCAGCTGTTGTGCGACCGTAATTTCCAGACATCTTTAAAATGAGATTTAGATTCCTCCAATTTTTTCTATGAAAAGATATGTGAAAAATAGGGAAGCTGCTCTATGGATCTATGGTAAAGCAAAGTAATGCGTGTAGTATTGGAAACTGAAGATATATCTAGTACTGCCCCCTTGTGAGAAAAAATTGAACTATGTAAAATGTCCTCCTCATCGCCAACAGTCGACCATATAGACATCTTGTGTGAAAAAATTGTACTATCGGCTTTCTATGTATGGTTGTCAGCAGTCATCGTCATGCTCTGAACATACTTTTATAACGATGCTATATTTCCTTCAGCTTTTATCTACTTTTAGCATAGTGAAAATTCATGTTATGTTATAAAAGTTGTTTATTGAAATAAAAAATAGAAACTGAAATAAAGTGTTACAGTTTTAAATGTTTTATACCCTTGTTTAGGAGATGAATTCTTTCTACACCCTAAACACGACGGTCATGTTTACATGAGGAGGGAGTATCTGTACCATGTACACATGGTAAAGATCTAAGTTTAAGGATCAAGGGTCACCTGAGGACAAATTTTCACGCAACAAGTAGCGATTACTGACTTTACCATTGAAATCCCCATAGGCGTCAAAACGCCTGAGACCTTATAGCTACTCACATAGTGTGTAGATTGTTTCAAGATACCCCTAATGGGTGTCTCTGGCCTTTCAATGGTGTTGGGTGGATCATCCCTTTTGAATGGTACTTTCTTTGTTACTTTTGCAAACTTGGTTCTACTGGCTGCTCTAACTCTCCTTGGTGGGGGTGGAGGGTTAGTCATGGGTCCAGAATCTGGGTATTCCCTTCTAGACATAGCATCTGGTGGTGTGTTATCATCACCTTTCACATGTTGAATGGTGAATGAAAATTGCTGTATGTCTAGAGCCCATCTGGCCCATCTGTGTGTGAGTCCTGTGTTGGTTAATAGTGGGATTAGGGCTGCATGGTCTGTGTATAATTGGAAGTGTCTAGTTTCTAGGTAGTGTCTGAAGTGTAATACTCCATACACTACTCCCAGTAGTTCTCTCTCTGTGGTATTGTAATTTCTCTCATGTTTGGAGAGGGTTCTACCTGCAAAGGCTACTGGTCTGAGCACTCCTTCATTATCTCTCTGTGAGAGTACAGCTCCTAAACTCACATTGGAAGCATCAGTTGCCAAACTGAACTCTTTCTCATAGTTTGGATATCTGAGAAGAGCATTGGTACAGAGGCATGCTTTAATGCTTTGAAAGCATTATCTGCATCCTCTGTCCAGACAAATGCTTTGAGATGTGTCTGTAGATCGTACAATGGTCTAGCAATTTGGGCATAACCTTTGATAAACTTTTTGAAGTATTGGCATAGTCCTGTGAAGGATCTGACATTTTTGACTGACTTTGGTGTTGGAAAAGTTTTGATTGATTCCACCTTTGTGGGAGATGGTTGCAGTCCCATGGGTGTGACTCTCATTCCCAAGAAGTCTATTCTGTCTATGAAGTATTCACATTTTGATTTCTTCAATTTGAGTTTACCAATTCTCAAGCCGTTGAAAACATCTTCCAGGTCGTGAAAGTGTTGTTCGATCGATGGTGATAATACTAATATATCATCTAGGTATGGTAGGGCACATTTCTATTTGAGTTTGTTCAGAATCAATGTTACTAGATGGCAAAATCCCGCAGGGGCAGTCGCAAGTCCCATCGGCATCCTTTGGTAGACATATTTTTTGTCATTTGCTATGAATGCGGTTTTATGCTGGTCCTCCTCTCTTATAGGAATTTGGAAAAATCCCTGTTAGGCATCTAGCTTACTGAATACTCTTGGTCTGAGTGACCCTATCATGTCTAGAATGTCATCGGCCCGGGGTGTAGATAAGGCTTGATTGATCGTATTCTGGTTCAGATGACGAAAATCTGTTACGAGCCTATGGCCTCCTGATGCTTTTTGTACTAAAAAGGATCTGGATGCCCAGGGGCCCTCAGCACATTCTCTTAGAATGCCCTGCTGTATTAGCCTTTCATATTCTTCTCCTATTGCGGCCTGTTTTTCTGGTGTTTGTCTATATGGTAGGAAATGACATGGTACTGCTTCAGGTTTTACATGTATAGAGTGGGTATACAGGTGTGTAGCACCAATGTCTCCATCTTTTCCTACAAATATATCATCATACTTGGTCAGCAGTGATTCTAACCTATCATGCTGATCTTTAGATGTGAGCACAGATTTTGGTGGAACATTCTCTTCCAATTCTGGCTCGAGGTCATGTGCCTCACTATGTATAGCTGCTATTTCAGAGAGTCTGATTGAGTTAGGTTCAGGGTCAGCATATGTGGACTCACAGTCTGAGTCTGTGTCACTGAATGGAGGTTCATCCTCAGGCCGTATGGCTGAGATGGATTGATCAGTGTGTGGGGTAGTGTCTGACACCTGTTGAGGTTTTTCTAAATCAGATTCCTTGACTTCCTGAAATAGAGCTATGATGGCACCCTTTTTGGATTTTACGTGGGTGCCTGCTGGTGTTGAGTAACACTAGGGGGTGTTTGTTATTTTCGCTGGGGGTTACTGCTGCCCTTTGAACTAGATATGGGGCATTGTTATTTCTCTGGAGGTTATCTACTACTCCAGTTCTGCCTTGCAGTGATTAGAGTAGATGTGACTTTACCCAATACTGCAAGTTCAGAGAATGGAGGGATGGTAAAATCCCTCACTGCCCTAATGGGTTTGAGAATTTGTTCAGGATCAACATTAAATTCAATTTGAGATTTTGTAGTGCTTAAAAAATCTGTGCCGAGAACGATGGGCTGTGTGAGGTTGGGAATTACAGCAAATTGGTATTGGAATCTGACACCTTGGATTCTAAAATTCAGCATAGCTGAATGTCTAACATGACACACTGATCCATGGATGTTGATTTTTGATTTGGATGTTGATTTTTGACTTCTTTAGTTGGAAATGGAATCTCTTTTGGAGATCCATGAGGAATGCTTATCTGACACAGGTGATAGTAGCACCTGTATCAACCAAACATTGTACATCTGAAACATCATACAGATTTGCATTGATACAGCCATTTTGAAGAAGTACAATAGAAAGCTTGGTACTCTCGCCTGTATCCTTTGATGATGAATCTGGTGGGGTGATGTGTATCACTGATGGACGTCTCTGTCTGTTAGATGGTAGATTGGCACTAGCAATTGTCTCTGGTTGAATTTTTGTTAATCCTGAGTGATTGTTTGTATTTGGGGTGTCACAGTGCACTGGCCCATCGGCACTGTGACATCCTAGTTTTCCTGGTTCTGTGGGGTGGTTGCGATGCTTGCCACCAGGAGCTTGGAGATTTGATCCATCACCTGAAGTGGTATTTTGGGGTTACTTTGTTGGTTCCCCTGGTAACCTCTTGTGTTGGGTTTGTAATCCTCCTGATGTGAGTTGGAACCCTGGTTATATTGACCAGAGTTGCTGTAGTGACCAGAGTTGTTGGAGCCCTGGTTGTTGTAGGATCCACTGTTGTAGTTCCTATGTGGAATATGGCTTCTGCTGTTGGATCCCTGGTTATTATAGGATCCAGAGTTGTTGGAACCCTGGTTGTTGTAGGAAGCATTGTTGTTGTAGGATCCACTGTTGTAGTTCCTATGGGGACTATGGCTCCTGCTGTTGGATCCTTGGTTATATGAGTTGCCATTACTTGGAGTTCTATCTCTCCTATCACTGTATGAAGAGTTACCAGTGTTGGAGTTGGATGAGCTGCTGTCTTTTCTACTGTTGTGACCCCCCCGGTTGTTGCTGTTGCCCCCTCTACCTCTACCTCTACTGGAGCGGTAGTTGGGGTCATAGTTATGTCCTCTATATCTACCGGTAGGGTCATTGGATACAGCCTTAGCTTCCTGCTGCCTTACAAGGGCACTAGACATTAGGTTAACATCTTCTTCCTCTGAACTAGTGGTGACTTCCTGGACCTTTTTCTTAGTAGGCTGTGGGTTAGACTCCTCATCCCTTACTTTCCTAGATTTATCTTGGGTTTCAGCTTCTAAGGCTAGTTCTAGGGCTTGGTCAAAAGAGTCTAACTTCTTACTTTGAAGGGCTATAGCGATTCAGGGCCTCATGCCTTGGGTGAATATTCTAAATAAGGTATCGTCCTTTAGACATTGGGCATTACACGCTATTCTGAGATACATTGCATAATCAGATACAGGTTCATCTATCTCTTGTGCACGGAGTGCAGTCCTGGAGATAGTATTGTCTTGAGTAGCAAAATACTCTTTTAGTTCATGTACTACATTGGACCATGTCAACTTATCAGGTGTGGCACTTTCCTTGAAGGTTTCAAACCAAGCCAATGCTTGTCCTTCAAGCTACTTGGGTAAATATGTTACCATGGTGTCACTGTCTGTTACTTTGTACCTGTCCTTCAGGTACTCTGGGAATTTGTGATCAATAAATAATGCTGTTGACATGAGTGGTGATGGGTGAGAAAAAGTTTTGGGTTTGGTTACCTCATGTTGCCTGATCTTCCTGTCGTCGTGTTGTTATCTGTCTAGGATCCTGGTCATGTTGGACATCATGGAGATCATGACATCCTCCTTGGATCCAGAGGCAGATGGTGTGACGATAGGTGTGGTGGTGGGTGTGGGAGGCTGTGAGATCTGAGTTGATACCAGCTTCATGAGATCTGCTATCTGTTGTTGTGCCTGTTCTAGGGCCTTCCGATGGTCATCTAATTCCGCATTCCTTTGTGCCACTGAGGATCCTCTCCCTTTCCTTTAAGGCAAGGGCATGAGCATCATGTTGGGCTTTGTTTGCTTCTAGGGCAGTAACTGCATCTTGGATGGTCTTCTCATAGGCCCTTATCTTCTCAGCTGCCTGATTGGGTTGAGGACCTTCATCAGCGTCGGCCATGGTGGAAGGTGTGGGGTCACTGGTGTGTTGTAGGTATCACAATGTTGGAGATCACACAGACAATGGCATTGGGGAGACCTCACTGATGTTTGGGAGACCTCACTGATGTGTGGGAGACCTCACTGACATGTGGGAGACCTCACTGATGTGTGGGAGACCTCACTGACGTGTGGGAGACCTCACGGACGTGTGGGAGACCTCACTGACGTGTGGGAGACTTCACTGACGTGTGGGAGACTTCACTGACGTTTTGGGAGACCTCACTGACGTTTTGGGAGACCTCACTGACGTGTAGGACCTCACTGACATGTGGGAGACCTCACTGACATGTAGGAAACCTCACTGACGTGTGGGAGACCTCACTGACATTTTGGGAGACCTCACTGACGTGTGGGAGACCTCACTGACGTGTGGGAGACCTCACTGATGTGTGGGAGACCTCACTGACGTGTGGGAGACCTCACTGACATTTTGGGAGACCTCACTGACGTGTGGGAGACCTCACTGACGTGTGGGAGACCTCACTGACATGTGGGAGACCTCACTGACATGTGGGAGACCTCACTGATGTTTTGGGATATCTCACTGACGTTGTGGGAGACCTCACTGACGTTTTGGGAGACCTCACTGACGTGTGGGAGACCTTACTGACGTGTGGGAGACCTCACTGACGTGTGGGAGACCTCACTGACGTGTGGGAGACCTCACTGACGTGTGGAAGACCTCACTGACGTGTGGGAGACCTCACTGACGTTTTGGGAGACCTCACTGACGTGTGGGAGACCTCACTGACATGTGGGAGACCTCACTGACATGTAGGAAACCTCACTGACGTGTGGGAGACCTCACTGACATTTTGGGAGACCTCACTGACGTGTGGGAGACCTCACTGACGTGTGGGAGACCTCACTGACGTGTGGGAGACCTCACTGACGTGTGGGAGACCTCACTGACATTTTGGGAGACCTCACTGACGTGTGGGAGACCTCACTGACGTGTGGGAGACCTCACTGACATGTGGGAGACCTCACTGACGTGTGGGAGACCTCACTGATGTTTTGGGATATCTCACTGACGTTGTGGGAGACCTCACTGACGTTTTGGGAGACCTCACTGATGTGTGGGAGACCTTACTGACGTGTGGGAGACCTCACTGACGTGTGGGAGACCTCACTGACGTGTGGGAGACCTCACTGACGTCTGGGAGACCTCACTGACGTGTGGGAGACCTCACTGACGTGTGGAAGACCTCACTGACATGTGGGAGACCTCACTGACATTTGGTAGACCTCACTGACATGTGGTAGACCTCACTGACGTGTGGGAGATCTCACTGGTGACCTTTTGAACATGTTGGCAAGGTCACTGGGTGGGTGGAGTGGGTTTTGCTGTGTGTGAGATTTTTCCTGGTAATGTTGTCAGCTTGACTGATAAGAGCTTGTGTAATTTGTGATCTTAGTACCACTTTGTCATACTAGTTATTGTGCATGATCAAGTTGTCATATGAGAAATATGGTATATAGTGTGTAAGAATATTAAGCTCTTTTTTAGTGTTAATTCCAGTTATCACTGGTTTATTCAGCTTTAGGCAGACATATAAGAATATCAATCATACATATGTTAATATGCAGGTAATTTCCACATACAGTAAATATACTGATGATGATGATGATGATGATGATGATGATGATGATGATGATGATGATGATGATGATGATGATGATGATGATGATGATGATGATGATAATAATAATAATAATACACTGTCCAGTATGGTCCTAGGTGGGTTCCCACACCTAGCTCCTGACCTGCTGCTTAGAGGAATAATATATAAATGTGTAACTTTACCCTCTGGTAGGTGTCTTGTAGCAGGTAGCCTCTGGCCACTAGTGGTATAGTCCTATGCCTGTCTGGCATAGTCTAACCCAGCATAGTGCAGAGCTATAGCAGGTAGCAGGAGAGATGACTGGAGATGTTACCTCTAGGGTGGTTCTGGAGATTCTGATTTCTAGGAGGAGCAGCCAGTGGTATTTGTACCATTTCCTGGCTTTGCTCCTCAGACTGACTGGAGCCAGTGGCATCTGCCTAACTCTGCAATTGTTTGAGGGGAGTCTTTCATGGGTGCACAAAGGACCCCCATGGACGCCGCCATGTCCCCCATTGTCTTGGTCGGTTTGGCATGTTAAGACCCTCATATCTCGGTCGTTTACGGCGCTATAACCGTCATTTTGCGCATGCGCAGATTTGAATATGTGAAGTTGTCAACGCTCGCTTTCTGGGCGCTTAACTTGCGCTGGTTTGTCTGTAGCGCAATCTGAGGTTGAATTAGTCTACATGGCGTAACTTCCATAATAATAAGAGTTCCGCCTTGTTCTTGGGCTCATTTTGACAGTCTAATTATGGCCTTTCCATAAATGCTTTGATATCTGACCTAGATTGCTCAGGAGCGACGCTAGAGTGACCGGAAGGTTATGGCATTGTGACTTATGTAATCTATTGTTCAGTGTTTGGGTGCTCAGACACTCGTGACGGCGTCAGCGGTGCCCAGGCACCCCTAACGGCCGTTTGCATTCACTTACAAGTTATTAGTTTGTGCACTGAACCATGAGGTCGGTCTCTTAGACCCTTAGAAGTATTACATTCTGCAGTGGACCATGAGGTCGGTTCCTTTGGTGATGTAACTTATATATATTTGATATAGCTGGTGTGCAGTGGAGCATGAACGCTCTTATAGAAAGTTTGAGCGCTCTTATAGCCAATCCATGTATTAATTTCTTATGTATTCTTTGATTAATACAACAATATGTTACAATTTATGGAATAATAAAATGGTATATGATACTCTACAAAAAAGTGAATTGTAAATGTGAATTTATTCTCCAACACGTTATTGTTAACAGAATCGAGGAACTAGATCTAGTTTCAAAGTACCATGCATCAGACTGTAATGCCAAAGATATTCTACGATGGCTAAGTTGGATGATATTGTACTAATATTGTACTATTGGAGCCATCATATGACAAAATAGACAATATCTATCAAGTAGTATGCCTTTGTTTAAAACAGTTGCTGTCAAAGGTGTTCACATTAATTATCTGTTCGGGGGTGTTTTCAAATATGGGGCAATTTTTCATTATGGGGGATATATTAATCTTAGAAAATGAATATTGCATGTTATACTGGGAGGCGGGAGGTGGGGGAGGGGGGGGCTTTTGAATTTACAGTGCCTAATAATCCTATGGACTGTGACGCACGTTGCTAAATGTGCCCAAATGAACTATTTGCCTGATCCCTTACCTATGTTAAAACATGACAATCAAATGCTTGGCGTTATGGTATGTGACAAAGGCAAAGACACAGGAAAGTGGAACTTACCTCCATGCAATGTATACCTGGAAAACTGGACTGAATAAAAACAGTTCTCATCTATATGGACACAAAGTGAGTATTAAATTGTGCCAGGTTATTAGGATTAGCCCTGCAGGGGCTGTACAATGCATTTATACTTTATTGAAGATAATAATGTATCTCACAAAAACCAGACAAGTGGAGTTTCAATTTTAAACTTTTTATTGAAGAACATAAATAGTTGATGATTTTATACAGGCAGTTTTTGATGATGATCTTATTGCGACGTTTCGTAGTAATTTATACTACTTCATCAGGCAAGATGTTTAACATAGCGATTGGTACTACTGAGGTAGTCTGAATGATCAGAAGATATCATGTATCCATGGTTACCATGTAGTGGTTGTCATGGTGATGGTCTCTACAAAGTTAGCTGTAGCAATTGCTTTTGTACCTATGAGATTTGAGTATAAATATCTTGTGTAGCCTTTTAAGTTATACCGGTACATCTTATGCAATTATGGGTATACAAAAATTAATGTATATTTACACAATTTTTCTGTGAATAAGTGGAATGATATATCAACTTTTAACAGTAATTGCCGTGTTAAGTACTAAGGCAAGCGCTTGGATAGCTTTTTAAGGCCTTTAGATCTAGGCTAACGACGAAAAAAAAATTTTGAACATGCAAGCATGATGTTTTTTTATCTATGCTGTGGGAGTTTTTTTTTGTCCTCTATATGATTTTTCAGCTTGGTAGTTTGGCAGTGAAGCTCAATATCCTTTGTCTTTCATCCCTTGGAGCATTGCTTGGCCCACATGTTTGTCGAGGTTGAAGACGACATTGTTGAGGTTGTGAAGGGTTGGTTTGATGTTGGCCGTGCGTAGGTGGGGGACCTTAGGTTGATATTCAGTGTTGGGTTTTCTGGTGGTGTGTGTCTGGTGGTGTCTGGATGTTTCTGTGTGTCGATGATTGTTGTGGTTCGTTTGTGGACGGTCGTGACGGTGGTGGTTCCCTCTGGCGGGGGGATGATCAGGTCGTTTTGTTGATGGGGGTTTGGTGATAAAGCTAGACATCTTTCTCGGTTTTGGTGGGGTCTGTCTAGGTTCACTGATTGTAGAGTGTGTCTCGTCTGCCTCACTTAGGTCTAAATCTTCTTCCAGTATCTGTAGGGTGGTTTTCTTTGGTTTTGGTGACCTTGGGTTTTTCTTAGATTTCTTGTGCTTAGATTTCTTGTTTTTAGGCGGAGTTTGGTGTCTGGTTCACTTTCTGAGCTGGATGAGCTGGATGAGGCTGAGGAGCAGCTTGGTTCGTAGCTGCTATTACTGGTGTCGCTGTCAGTGTCTGCTTGTTTTGGTGATTCTTCCCGATTTTTTGATGATGGTGTGGGTTCAGTGATATCCATGATTGCCTTGTTTGGAGACAGAGGGCGAGTTGATGCGTTCATGATTTTCCTTTCTTTATTTGGTGGTAGAGTGGGTGTTGTCCTACTGCGTACGGTAGGGTCCATCATAGGTGGGGCAATGAGAATGGCGGTTTTCTTGTTTTCCACGATTGGTTTGATGTCTATAGGTTTAGTTGCTGAGTCTGAATTGGTGAGGTCGTCCCCTGTCGCAATACTTAGGAGTTTGGTGAACTTTAGTTTTGAACCGTCGGTCCCCGGGGTGGCGGTGGAGCCTGAAAAAGGGGGGCGGTCCAAATAAACAATTCTGAATTTCACATTTTTGGTGGTTATTTTGCTGTTTCTCCAGGGTTTGATGTTAGTTTTATAATTCAGACTTGGTTTGGGTATTGAATAATTCGTTGTGTGGTGGAAGCTAAATTGATGTCTTTTCAGGTTTATACTTTATGTACATCGTTTTCCATAGTGTATATGAATGCATTCCGTTGCACCCTACCTACCCTTTAGGGAAGGGCCTGTATGATGCTCAAAATGTAGCTCCAGTGAGTTTGTCAGTTTGAAATTATTAGTTTTGTGTCTATATGTCAGTCGAATCCCCTCCCCTACCTTTCTCATGAAATTTCTATAAACTTAGATTTTCACTCATCAAAAGTTGCGTCACTATTTCAATTCTTGAGATCGTAGAAGACATCAGTCCATAAAGGTCTTTGTTTGATACACTTAGGAAGCCTGGAGTGGATTACAAATTAAAATGTGACATGTACTGGGAAAGGGGACCTTATTACCCCTGAAATAAGGGCCCTTTTCGCAGATCCTGTCACAAATGATGACTATTGCTAACATTCTGGTACATGGGAGGAGGGGCAGGAGGAGAAGGGAGGGAGGTAGGAGCAGTGCTATGGGGCTGGTACATGGGAGGAGGGGCAGGAGGAGTGGGGAGGGAGGTAGGAGTGGCCCTTTGGGGCTGGTACACGGGAGGAGGTGCAGGAGGAGTGGGCAGGGAGGTAGGAGCGGCCCTATGGGGTTGGTACACGGGAGGAGGTGCAGGAGGAGTGGGGAGGGAGGTAGGAGTGGCCCTAAGGGGCTGGTACATTATACAGAGACACAACCACAAGATAAATAAGAATATTTATTAGATTTGGGATAAATTAAGATTTATACATATGATGAGTATAAAACCATTTTAGTGATAAGAACAATGGTTGAATTGAAATATATTAACCATATATAAGATAAAATATGAATGATATGTAAAAGTTTGATTTGTGTTTGAATTAGAGATGATACCAAACCAGTATTTAGAGTTTTGAGAGGGCTTGGTGAACCGAGGTTGTGTCTGTGGGGATTGAGCGGATGTAAATATCCACTGAGTCTGATGTCCAGGTGCCATGTGACTTTAGGTCCTTGAGGCTTGCACCGTTATGGTAGGCCCAGTGGGCCCCTCCCTTACGTAGGGAATGTAAGCTGATTGCCTTGTGGTTGACGCCGGAGGCGCGGAGGAGGGTCGCCCACTGGGTAGCAATGTATGTGGTGGTAAGGGGCTGTCCTGCAGTGAATGTCACAAAGGGTTGGTGAGGAGAGGCAGCCGAGTATTTTCTGTACAGACGCTTAACAGCCCTGTATGGGCACATGGCCTTATTGCGAAGTTTCTTGACTACGATAATAGTCGGAGTCTTTGCCGTCTGCAGGGACTTGGTCCACTTGAGATGAACGTGGACGGAGTCAGTGTGTAGGACAATGTTGCCCCGGGTTAAATGCCTAGTAGGGTCGAAGGCAGCCGATGTCCTGGAGGCGAACTGGCTCTGGCGTAGGAAGGCATTAAACATAAGCAGTATAACAGCCCGTATGTGATAAGGGCGTGTGGCTAGGTGAAGGTGCCTGAGTGCCGCCATCACCACCTCCGGGGTGGCAGGAAGTTTGACCAAAGGGACATGCCTAATGGTGAGCTTAAGTTCTTGAATAGCATTGGCGACCACTTGGGCATGTAGAGGTGAAGAATCCAGGCCAGCGAGATGGAAGTAGGTGCGGAGTTGGCCGAGGTGGTTGATGATGGTGCTGGTGATGCGCCAGTTTAGCGCCAAGTACTCCAGGTACCAGCATACATGGTGAGCGGCCGGAGTAGTGTAGTCTATGGCAATATGTATGCAAAAGGCCAGGTATAGGCGGATTACACTGGCGCGGTTAGCATAAGTTCCCGGTCGGTGGGCCTGTGTCTGTCTGTGTCGGGCCGACTTGGCAAGGCGACAAGCCAGGGACCCTAGATGAATGAGTATATATCAAAAAGAGCATTATTTATGGATATGAGGTGTAGATTATAACGAGCTATTAGTTCCCGGGATTCCTTGGCATGTGATTTGGAGATGCATGCCCTAGATAGTGCATCTGCTATTTCCATATTAACGCCGGGTACATGTTTATACCTAAATGTTACTTGTTTACTTGCAGCAAGAAACCACATGGCCCTGGCGCATGCAGCCAACACTGTGTCGCAAGGGTGACCCCCAGTGAAGGCCTCCACGCTCGCACTGTTGTCGCAATGGACCTTAATTACCCCACCAACATCGCTGGGGCAGACAAATCTGCGAGCGGCGGCCACACAGTTAATGGCCTCAAGGTGGTGTATGTCGTGTGGATCCGCCAAGGAGGCGGGGTATTGATGTTCATAGCACCGGGTCCCGTCCGTGGCCCCGCCTCCCCTCATACACGAATGGGCCCAGATGGATCTGACGACCTTGCCTGAGGGGATGATGCTCTTGCCGTTGTATGATTTGAGGAATTTTGCGAACCATGCGAAATCTGCTAGCATGGACGGTGTGACAGTGATGAGCTCGCCATTAGCTTCTCTTAAGGCAGTAAGTAGGCAGCGCATGAATAGCTTGGCCGGCTCCACCGCCTTCGCCAGATGGGCGATCCTGCCCGTCGCCTGCTGTAGCTGCTTTACTGTAATTGTTTTTTGTTTTGAGGTTGATGCCAAAGTAAGTTGGATTTCTAGTAGCTTAGCTGGAGGTATTGATATAAGATTGTTGTGTATGTCGATGTGTATCCCGAGCCATATGGCGCTTGGGGCGGGGTACTGACATTTGTTTTGGGCGACAATGAGGCCGAGGTCCGCCATAAGCGCCGCTGCGGCCCTATATTGGAGCATTGCCGTGTCCGTATTATCTGTGATAATAACCAAATCGTCCAAATACATCAGGGAGACGATACCACATACCGCTAAGGCCCTGACGATGAACTCGGCACTCTTTTGCATAACAAAGGACGACATCACCGCGCCAAATGGAAGTGCACGATCCACATAGTAACAGCCTTCATGTCCTATGACTAGTAGTGGGAAGTCCATAGGGCATATAGGGAAGTGGCGGTAAGCACGAGAGAGGCCCATGACGCCGAGTGCTACCTTGCCTCTCTTCATGGATGTAATAATGGAGAGGGCGTCGGGCACTGTCGGGAGGGTGTGGCTTACTGGTGTATTGTTGTAGTAGTTCTTGCGGATGAATTTATTTACCCCGCCGTTTGGGAATGATAGGTCCACAATAGCGCCTGTTTGGGGAGTAAGACTTTTCCCTGGTCATGAGGGGGGAGCAGTTAAACCAGGGGGTGAATGGGGGACGGGTAAGTGGGCCCGCCAAGGCACCCAGGCATGTCTCCTCCTCCAGGTATGCATCGATGTGAGTAGGGTGTTGTGTGGCGGATGGGTGATTATTAATGTTTGTGTTGCCGTGAAATGGGCCCCTGGTGTATTGGAGGGAAGCCATAGCGGACGCCCATGAGAACTATGTTATCGTCTGGGTGGCCTGTGGCCTCCCTATGCCACGTGGGTACCTCCAGGGTTGTGGCGATAGGGATGCGGGCTCCGCACCAGTTTGGGCGTCCGTGGGCTCGGACAGTATCATACAATTTTGCCATTTCATCTGGAAGGGTGTAATCCGGGAATGGCCAATTATTGTATGTGTCGAAGTTAGAGTTCTGAGTATGTGGAGGAGTATCATAATGGAGGGCCTCCAGTGGGAACTCTATGCTGGTGGTAGGGTCCAATGCGCCCTCCACAGCGGGAGGGTCTAAGCTTGGGTAGTCAATGTCAGCCATGAATCCTTTTTTCCTGGTATATGGTGTGTCCGGGGCTTGTGTCTCCATTGATGAGCCGGAGTGGGCTACTAATTCAGCATCCTGAGCATGTGCATGTGGAGGCCAACACAGTAACTACTAATATACTAATATGTGGGGAAGACATGTGGCGTGATGCACTCACATGTGCCGTATCCTCTTGGTGCATGGTGCCCATCCAGTCGCTGTCCACGGTAGTTGGAGGGCGGCTGGGAGTTGTGTTGTCGGCCGAAGCGGCGAGGGGCGGCCGGCAGCCGGTGAGACGTGGTCGGTTGTTGACAAAGCCATGACCACGTGGGTGGGCGTGGCTATTGCCCCTGCGTGGGCCTTGTTTATCAACATGGGCACGTGGAGTGGTGGGGCCAGCTGCATTCCTGCCCGCATGCGTGATAGTGTCAGTGTATACACGCAGTAGGGGAGGTAGAGGGGCGGCAGGGCCGAGACTAGGCCCAGGCCGCCGGTCTAGTTTTTTGCAGCTGGGGTTGTAGATTTCTGGGCCGCCTGCTTGCCATCAGGTTGGTTATTATCCTTATATTGGTGGTGGCGGCAGGGGTCTGGCTGGCCCAGGATCTGCTTGGCCTTAGAGCATGTCTTGGATGAATGGTAATGCTCCCTTTGAAAGAGATGGTAGCAAACGCCACAACAGTGAGCCATGGTGATGGGGCCCATCACGTGGCTCTCCTTATGGGTACAGCGGTCCTGATTGTACATGTTACATGGCATGCGTTGGAGGGTATCCGGGTCAGGTATATGTAGCCAGCTAAGGCGTGTGCGTTCCTGTTGGATGAAGTTTGAGTGTTTCCAAGTAATGGGCCCTTCCATGATGTAATCAATGCACGTCTGTGACCATGTAAGGGGGCCGGGGAAGCCGCATACTGCAGTGTCCTCAGCCACATGTGAGAGGTGGGATATCATATGGGCGACAGTACTATCACGTGGTGCATGCTTAAGGGCCATGCGGGAATATGCACAAACATACTCGGGCAGTTGTAAATCCTGCTTTTCTTTCTTAAGGCGCTTCCTCATATCGGGGGGTAAGTGGGATTTGATTACACAAGAATGGTAATTACCTTTGGGCTGTCCCATAGAAGGGTATTGGGGGGCCAATGCTTCGCCCAATGCTCGGTCGTTACCGTGGCGTGAGAGCAGATCCTTTGGTGAAGGAATGGAGTCATCGTCGCTGCTAGAGGAGTCTGACTCTGTAGTGGTGGCTGATGATGTAGCGCTGTCGTTGCGGCTGTGCTTCCGTGATGACTTGTGCTTCCTGCAACGGCGGCTGCGTCCTGCTGCGGCCGTGTTGGGCTGTGGCAGGGTGTATGGTGCAGTGGCCTGGTGCACCGATGTGCGGCTGGTGTGACGGGTCCGTGCGCCCGTTCCGGGTGATTGACTCCGGCGGGCACTGTTGCTGGGGGCCCGGGTAGTGGGCGGCTGTGTGGACGTCTGTAATGGTGGACTGGCGACGGCATTTGCAATTGCCATATCCGAAACAGTCTTGAGCTGCGTGGCTAATGTGGTGACAATTTGGGTAAGCTGCTGGAGCTGAGATTTTTGTTTCTTACGTTTAGGGTCCTTCTCCTTAGCCCTCTGTGACTGGGTTTTGTTTCCTGTGCCGTCAGGCGTGGGACCTCGTGGTGACGGCTGGGTGTCCTGCCGGACGCCATTTTGTGCACCGTCATTCTGGGTCTCATCTGCCGTGTCGACTGCATTTTCAGTCCCTGTATCGTCACTGGTATGGTCTTCGTCGGCTTGCTGGTACTGTACGTCCTTATTACTGTTATTAGTTGGCCGCGTCATTTTGGGTGAAATAAATGGTGGGCAACCGGTGCAATAGTGTAGCACGTTTTGAGTAATCCAGGCAGTTTTTGAAAACAGGTCTGACGTATAGGATGAGTGTTGGAGAAGTGTGGAGTGAACCCGAGGGGTATGAGAAGGTCCTGCCCCGAGCATGCGCAGCATGCAGGGGGGAGGGGGTGGACCACTGTGGCGTGTTGTACAATGCCCGGTAATTAAAGACAAGCTGCAATGACTAGCACACTGGAGGAGGTGCAGGAGGAGTGGGGAGGGAGGTAGGAGCGGCCCTTTGGGGCTGGTACACGGGAGGAAGTGCAGGAGGAGTGGGGAGGGAGGTAGGAGCAGCTCTATGGGGCTGGTACATAGGAGGAGGAGCAGGAGGAGTGGGGAGGGAGGTAGGAGCAGCCCTTTGGGGCTGGTACACGGGAGGAAGTGCAGGAGGAGTGGGCAGGGAGGTAGGAGCGGCCCTATGGGGCTGGTACACGGGAGGAGGTGCAGGAGGAGTGGGGAGGGAGGTAGGAGCGGCCCTATGGGGCTGGTACACGGGAGGAGGTGCAGGAGGAGTGGGGAGGGAGGTAGGAGTGGCCCTAAGGGGCTGGTACACTGGAGGAGGTGCAGGAGGAGTGGGTAGGGAGGTAGGAGTGGTCCTTTGGGGCTGGTACACGGGAGGAGGTGCAGGAGGAGTGGGGAGAGAGGTAGGAGTGGCCCTATGGGGCTGGTATACTGGAGGAGGTGCAGGAGGAGTGGGGAGGGAGGTAGGAGCGGCCCTATGGGGCTGATACATGGGGGAAGGTGCAGGAGAAGTGGGTAGGGAGGTAGGAGTGGCCCTATTGTAAAGTTAGGAGCATCCCCCCTCCAACTTTAGTGGCTTTGTGGGCAGTTATTATTATTATAATCCCATAATGGACTATCATCATTAGTAATATTAGAGGATTCTGTATCGCATATTGGGAGGAGAGTATGTACATGTACCTGAATTAGGTACAGAGAGGGTTCACGTCATGGCTGGCCGACCTCAATCCACAAGGGCCTTAATTGAATCTCTGCCCCCATGGGGACCACCCATGGACAGGAGTCGGGTGGGAAGATGGTTTATGAGCTGTGATCACCCCAACTCATACCAACCCACAGAGGCAGGTGTGGGGCTATACAGTCATGGCCTCATACCCCACCTGGTGGCCATAAAGGTGTGCAACAAGAGAGGATATTACAGGCTTCCGAATGGGGAGGATGGTCCTTCTATGTCAGAAAAAGGGGGAAAAGCAGAATGATTAAGAGATGCCAGTATATATAATGTGGGACTCCAACTATTATTGTTATATATATAACTTCAGGAATATTTGTATATTAGTAGTTACTGTGTTGGCATCCATCTAGAGGTTCTTACCAGTAGCTGGTGAGTGTATCTATGGGATTCCTTGTTACTCCCCATATCAGTACATAATGGTCACTACAGAGGACAACCCGAGTCGTGCAGTGGATGGTGGTATATTCAGGTCCAAAGTGACTATTTGTATACATCAAGGGGGAGTCTCACTAATGTATCAAAGTGTGGTAGGACATATATTGATAGTAATTGTATTATGAGAGTTGTTTATTAGGTGAAGAGAGTTGAGATAGTGGAACTGTATATATTTATATTGCTATATTTATTGTACTATTGCATTAATGTATAAATATATTATCCTGAAATGATTGTTACCTATCTATTACCAAATGGTCATTCCCTAGTGTCGGAAGTTTGTGGTTCCTTCACCTGTCGGGGGAACGTTGCTCAATGTGTTCCGCTTGCCATCTGTGATGGAGATGTGACCAGATCTGAAGGGGGTTCCCCTGTGTGGGGGCTGAGTCTTACATAAAATAAAGGCCAACAGTCCAGATAGACAGAAGCTTCAGGGCTGTGACGAGAGAAGGATGGGAGATCCTTGGGAATCTGAAGCTGGAGGCTATTTCTAAAGCAAATTTTGACTTGTGACTTGTTTGTTGGGGAGTGTTGCTATAGAAATATAGTTATAGTGAGAGACATCAATAATCAGGAGGAGGCCTGAGTAACAGTTCTATTTATCAGAAGACCTTTACAGTGGAGACACTTATATCTACTGTATTATCACTCAGTCCCATCAGAGCAAGGGTCTGGCGATTTTACACTATGGCATCATGCCTCTAAGGTTGGTCTACACACTCCTCCTGATACACCCCTGTTCATTCCCCATATGATGATGAGAAACTAATTGATGAATAAATGAAATAAAGATGAGAAATATGCTTGCAAATCCCAGTCCCAATCGTATATACAGCACCTCATAAAGCTAAAAGCCTCCTGAAGCTAAATGCCTCCAAAAGCTAAACACCTATGTATCTAAATGCCTCCTAAAGCTAAACACTATTTTTCTAAATGCCTCCAAAAGCTAAACGCCATCTAACTAAACATCTAATCTAATCTAAACACTTTACACCTAAACACTTGCTAGTGCTACACACCTAATGTTTGAACACCACATAAATCTAAACACTTCCATAGCTACACACATTTTACCTAAATGTGTTCAAAATTAAACGCATTTAGCAAAGTGGGACAAGAATGTGTTTAGCTATGTGTTTAGGATCAAAACACTGGTGTTTGGATGCCCACCAAACCCTATATAATTAATGATAGTAAAACACTAATTGTGGATCCTACAGAGCAGTCATAAGTCATTACTTATGATCACCCCCTCTTATTTTGAGGGTTTCAAAGCAAAGTGGATGTGTGCAATCGTACCATCTTGAGAAATGCCCTCCTGACTCCAAGGGTGGATAAAACATGTGCCACATGAGGATCTCTGGTATGTAGTCCACTTCAGCTACATAAAATATGTCATTTATAGATACAAGGGTAAAACCGACACTGGCAATATAGGTAATGTAGGAGGTTAGAAATTCGACACTAGTGACGATGTGATCTTGAAATGAAATGGCCTGTGAGATGGATATGGCCATTACGTTTAAATTGTGTTCTCATACATGTATACAGAAATTAAAAAAGAGATGACCCTAACATTTTGAGGACACAAGTATTAGCATTAGCGTTAAGTAATAACCAAGCCAGCACCTCAAATGTATAAGAGTTTATATATAAGTATAGATATCCACTTTCGACACATCTATCATGACCCCACAGGTTAGAGTGTTCTGACAAAATTTCAATCTATTTCATGTGCTTTATCAAGGTGCAGGTGCAAAAGTAGAATACTGGTTTATATGCCTATACATTGATGCTCAAAATCTTCAGGATGTCACACTGTCACTTTTTAGGAAGGATGGAGTGTCACTCCATCACTTTTTATGTATATGCCAATGTACTTCAAAAGAACTGTTGCTGTCCAACATTTTCTAAAGCCCCTGCCTCACAACTGTCACTTTTTAAAACCCCTGCGTCTCAAATGTCACTCTTTTCCATGTATAGGCAGGTTCATCAAGTGTTGATTGCACCACTGCTGGAGGGTATTGCTCCTATAATAAAAGGAGGAGCTGGCTAAAAATGCCCTTGTTTCCAGTCCTTTCTTTTCATTTAGCTATAACTTGTCCCTTTTGTTGCCTACAAGTGGTCATTCAAGTACGGTGCTAAAAAAGGGAGATTTGAGTAGGTACCTAGTTGGGAGAAGTCAGTCAGTATAATAACCTATAGAGCGTGTGACATGAGTAGGTACCTGGTAGTGCAGCTCTCTCTATTTTAAGCAAGGCAGGTGACTTTTCAGACTAATGTGGTGAGTGCAAGTACTTAGGTGAAGCAGTGCACGACTTGTTTAGAAAAGAGGGCACATACTCACAGCTCTTTTTACAATAGGAGCAACACCCCCCTGAGGCTCCATCTGGTGCACTAAAGTGGAGTGATATTCTGCACTGGTAGTGACTTTGATCTGAATATGTTGCAGGAGAGCAGAACACTCAGTAGGGCATTTCAAAAAGATATCTAGAATTATCATTTTGAAATGCCCCTAGTTTCCCTCTCTGCTGACAAGGAGCAAATACCAGCTGAAACAGAAGTTCTGTGTTATGCCAAATTATGATGAACCATATCTATTGCCAGAAATAATGGCACCCTATTACATAGAAAGGGGTTATAATTCTCTAAAATACGTCACAAAAGGTTTACCAGCTCATATGCCAACTTGAACTATAGAGCAAATAGCATTGTCAAGATGGCCCCCTTATAGTAAAGATTTGAAGTATATAAAACGACTTTGTTTCAAATTTGAATGTCTTTTGGACTTTGTCATGCAGATATTCTAAAAGTATCTTGGTAAAAAGCTGTGACATATAGATCTGACAGATGACCTTTGATTCATCTTACACCGGAACCAATATAGACTCGGCCAAGTAGAAATTATTCCATACCTGAACAGAGAATTTCATTATGCTGACGTATCATTATCACACCTGAGAGTCCATCATTTTTTGGTGTTTTTTTTTCTTTTTTTTTCTTTTGTGGACTGGAATTCTAGTCGACTCAAACTGACTAAATGTTCACAAATTCTGTCACTCATTTAGATGGGTTTACTTTTAGTGGACCATCACTGAGATTTTGGATAAACTATATTTTGAGAGAATTTTAGTATCCATCCTGGCATGTGGATGATTGAGCCACAACAGGTAAAATAAACAACTGTCATGGAAGTTGTGTTGGAGGTTAGATTCTTAAAGTGCTACGACTGCACACAGTCACTAACATTTGAAACCCTGAAAAATAGATTAGGTTGGTTTTCATTTACTTTTTTAGACTTTGACATAAGATAAGTACATTTGTAAGAGAATCTAATAGTATCTTATTAAAAATTGGTTTGATTGAGTAATGGATATGAACACGTTGGGATCACAGAGCTTTTTTTGTACAACTCTGGTGGCTGATCAATGCTTAAAGGTACTGTCCATACCTTGTTGATGTTAGTGAACGAGCAATTCCTTTAGGGTTACTTTAGATTTTGTTCATAGCACAGGTATTTTGAAAAGCTAAATCTATGTTGTTTTCCATACTCATTTATCGGGAATACACATCTTCTCCCTTAATATCTTCCAAATATATGTGGCAACAATTTGATATGAAGACATATATATATATGAACTTATTCAACTCTCAAAAACCTTGATTCTTTTTTTACTAAGACCCAGGGCAACGTTGCAACCTGCAGTGCAATAAGATCCCTTTATATACAGATTTTCTGATATCATATCTGAAATTGAATTTGTCTTCATGAATCTATATTGATCATAATTATATTGCAGGTAACAGCTTGACCATATTGGCTGTGGTACGATATGAGAGACTGCAGACATGTACCAACTTCCTGACCTGCAGCCTGGCTGTAAGCAACCTCATGCCAAGTTTAACCGCCCCGCTGATCATTGTGTACGAGGTCTACCCGAACAGCTCATTCTTCATCCCAACCTGCCTCTGCCATCAGGTAGGTGATGTGAATTACTTTAGGGTTAAATTCCACTACTCAGTCTGGGCATCCTAAATCTATGTTGTTTTTTAGTTCTATTAGCCTTCCTGTCCCACTAGAATTTTATGCAAGGATTGCTCAACTTAGTCTGAATCTCAAAGTGGGTTTAGGTTCAGTTTACAATAACTCTGGTGTTATGGAGGCTCAGCAAGACCTCTGAAACGTACTAGAAAAAGCCCACAAATTTCAGAGGCCAAGAGAGCTCATTTGGATTCGACCTATAAGCAATAACACCTCCATAGCATCTCAGGTATCCAAAACATCCGTATACAAGGCACATCTTGAATTGATGCATTAGCTACACTCTAAGAAATATCTATTAAATCTACGAGGCATCCTGATAAAACAATGAAGCAATATAGGTGAACTGCACTGAAGCAGTGTAACTTTAGGTTGACAATTGACCCCCATAGGACAGTGCAGCAATACACTGTGTTACAAGGCATCACTGTAAAAAGTAACAGTGAAAGCTTTGTCCTGAAGTCGCTGTAGAACCACCGTTAATTTCATGACATTTTCGTTTACACCGTACGGAGCACACCTGAGTCCAAATTAAGTTTCAGCATTCAAAAAGAAATTGAATCAGACACACTATGAGCTCATTAACACTATAATTTATGTATTTAAACCACAGTTCTTAAAACTGCATAGGCCTATAAATCCTTGATGTGAAAGGAATTAAGTTGAAGTTCAAAATAAGTAAACCTACTAAGCAGTTTGTAAGAGGTGCAGTGGTGTGATGGACAGAGCTGAAGCTATAGATGGGTGGAACAAGAACAGGTGACTTTTTATAAAGCTCACTGGTAACAATTTTCCACTTTTCTTATGTTCCACCTCAATAAGATTGCAAAATGTTGCTGTGTGCATATTATTTTCTTATTTTTTTCTGATATCTATATCAGGTAAATATCATTTTACTGAAATTGATATAAACCCAACTACTTTCTGGAAAGTCACCTTTTCTTGCCACCTGAGTCTATAGCTATGTTCTATCACTTATTGGTTTTGATGTTAATTTCTATACTTACAGATCATGAGCCTGATTTCAACAACAGGCAACATGGGCAACATCCTGTATCTATCCATCAACCATTAAAATATCATCTACATCGAAAAACTACTCCGCTACCATGGCCTTGTCACTTCACGATGAACAGCCATGATTATGGCATCATCATGGATCTATTCACTGGTCGTCATAAGCACCATAGTTCTCAAAGAAAACAACATCTGCTTCCAACTTGCCATTGCAAGACTTGCTCACAAGCAGGCAATGCAAATCCATGCTGATCAGCAACCTCAGAACAACTTGGCTGTAGCTTTTCACAAGAGTACAAAGAAAATAAGGCGCACCCTTGCTTTGATCCTTGGAGTTTACGTCTTCTCATATGCCACAGCAATCACTTTCACCGTCCTGACCTTGAACGAAACAGATCGCTCATTGCTGGAAAGATATGGCATGCTATTCCACTGGGCAACATATGGGTCAATAACCTGGTTTATGTTTGGAGACTGAAGGATTTTAGGATTGCTTTCAGAAAGATCTTTACAGGGAAAGGTAGTTTCAATGAAGTCCCAGGCATGGTTGCTTAGGTCTCTTTTCTACTGAAGTTATAGAGGGTCACACTTTGATTAAAATCAACTTGACAAAGATTCAAATCTTTCCTCAAGGTGGAAATAACAGAAAAAGCAGAAATACATAAAATTGCTGTCAAATATGACATTCATTGTTTTAATACAAAGTTCCATCATTCTCTCAAGTAATAAAAATGATCACTGTATGGTTGTGTCTCAATATAATTATGACTATTGGCTCGGAGCATTGTGTCTAATAAAAGAGTCTTGCAAATTAATATACCTTCATTTATAATGTCTCTAATGTAAAGAAATGACAAATTTAGTTTCATTAATTCATATACTGGAACAATAATGGTTTTTTGGGCCTATAAATTCAGTCAAATTGATGAAAGAAATGCTAATAATCTCTAAAAGATGCTACTCATCATGAGAAACCAGAATCTGTTTTTTTTTTTTTTTTTTTCATTTTGGGCGCTCTTACCCCCATGGACTAACCACTTTAAAGTAAAAAAGTCACCAAATACCAAATCAATTCATTTTTATTGCCATACTTATGGGCCATCTCAGGCCTCCCACCACTCTGGAGCACCCCAAAATGCACCTTATGTCGACAATGTAAAATCAAGTAGTCAAAATAACATTATTTTGATTTTTTTCTAAAATCCAATATGGCCACCAGGAGCTAAAAAAAGGGTATTTTAAGCACACTTGCATCCCGAAATCATCAAGTGATACTTCTTTTGTTTATTGTGTAATGACCTGGAGCCCACTTGCATACCACACATTTAATGCTTTAATGATTCATGATTGTGTAATTGTAAATTTCTCAATTATTAGAATAGAGCCTGATATCAAGTACCATTAACCATTTTTACATTACTGATTAAATGTATTGTATACTTTAATTAGGCCTACACAACATTTTACAACTAAAGTAGACAAAATTATGACATACCCTACCCTCAGTATTCCTACTTAGAAGATCTAATGGAAACCGTAATAGTTTGTATCACCTGTCTGCATCTTATAACTGTATTCAAATATAATGTATCCCCGATCAATCTATATCATGTTCACAACCTCACTTGAATAAAGAAGTGACAAGGGAAAACACCCCCTTGTTGGGGATTTTTAATTCCGCTTTTGGCCACCAGGGGGCATTTGAAAATAACTCTAAAATGATGATAAGAATAGCTACTGTTTAATGTAGAAACCAAGGGTCTCATTTAAAATGCTCCATTTCTGTTAGAAATGTCCCATATTTGGATATTTTTATGCCAGTCTAGGGGGATTTTCACCCCAAAACTGAAAACAGAAACTCCTTCTAGATCAAAATCTATTATAACAATCATCATATTATAATAAATCTCTTTGAAAAAGGCTGATTTATTGTGTTTTTGGACATTATTATGATCGTAATGTATTTAGAGCTTAATATTATCAACTTCAGGTATGAATAATGACCTATGTTCAAGGAGGGGTTCTGTCATAACTACTAGAAATATCTAAGCCAATGATGTCTCATTTTAAAGATCTTGGGATGAACTTTACTAATGAATTTCTCAGCAGAGGGGTGTTTTTGCTTGCCTGGTCACAAAGAATGAAAACTGCAGTTTACTGTGTCTTTTCCTGTGTTGCTAGCAAGAAAATCCCAAAAGTGATAAGACTATCAAAATTATTAGTTTTTTGTGACATATTTTCCAATAGAAAATCCGCCTTTGCTACTTTCCTTGAACTGACATCTCCAATTTTCCTCCAAATATCCAGTCTTAAGTGTATCGCCCCATGCCTTCATTACTTGGGGAAGCAAAGTGCTCGGACAGTCATCTATAATGACAAGGTTGTTGTCTTTGTTTGCAACTTGTCGAAAGTTCTTCAAATCAGCCATAGCTACTTTGTATGAGTGTCCACCGTCTACAACCAGTAAATCACAGGATATATTCCGGTGCATCTTGGTGAAGTGAGGTATAGTAATAGTAGAATCACCCCATATGTTGGTGAGCCGACCAGGGAAGGATTTTCTCAAATATTCAGCCATTGGCTTGGAATAAGCATGTTGACCTAAGTCAAAGGAGTAAATGTGAGTTCGAGGGTTGGATGTCAACCAGGCAAGTGTACTGTGACCAGCATTAAATCCAGTTTCACAAATTGTCTTCACAAAACTTGCTGAACCCAACTGCAGATAGACATAGGTCTGAGGCTTCTTCCATCCTGAGTGTCCTTCTTTAACTTTAGACTGAGTTTGTAAAACATTTTCAAAAGCCGGTCGCATTGATGTATAGAGCCTGTTAGTTTCCTCTTCATTTTGAATCAGTTCATCACAGTATTTCAAATTCCGTGGGAGGATTGAAAAGATTGATTTCTCATTTGATGAATTGATGTTTGCTCTCATTTCAAATGTATTCTCATGCAGTCTAGGGGCATGAGAAAACTTATTTCTTTCTACATCCAGCAGAGTTTTAGTGAGCTCATAACTATCATAACAGATATTTTTCATATTAGCCCAAATTCTGATGGAGATCATCATGAGAGCAACAATCCCCAAAAGGAATGCCAGTCCTGTTCTTGATATGTAAACCATTTTTTCCAGAAACTGTACCAAAAAAGCAACATGCATGCAAACTCTAATTGAAATATATCATTTGTGGTCAATTCATTTTTATGTTTTACCTCTTTGGTATCATCTAAATGATGCCATATGAATCAATCTCTTCTTCAAACACCTTTAGCAGTTATACTATGACGGTCAGCAATTTACAAACAGAGATAGTTTGAGTCTGGATTATTGCACGGTATGCATAGGATTATAGAACTATTTAGAAAAAAGATCTGCAGATGTTACCACTATAACTTTACAAGGCCTCTTGCTGTGATCAATATCCATTATACTTACCTCCCACAACTTTAATCAATTTAGTCCTGGATAAACCCCGGTTGATTCACCTCACAAGCTTTCTACAATCCTTGAGTTGAAAAATATCTGAACTATTCTGGACATTCTATTCTAAGTGCATCCCACCCCCAGAATAACATTATGCATAGAGAACATGCCCCATCATGGTTGATACTACTTTAAAGGTTTCATGATGCCTCAATATTGATGATCCTCAGTCACCATGATGCATCGTCTCAGCGCTGGCGGGTCGGAGGGTCTACCTGCTTCGGGAGTTTACCGGCCCCATAGGGTTGGCATAATTCATGAACACAGTGCTGGCGAGTTACTCACTAGGGCTGCATTATTGCATCATGACAACAAATGGGCATGTTGTACTTTTCTGCCTTTATATGGTTAAGTGACCAATTAGATGGATGAGTTGTTTCTTACCACCAAGTGTAGAGTTACACCGATACTCTACAAAAGTGAATTGTAAATGTAAATTTATTCTCCAACACATTATGGTTAACAGAGTCGAGGAACTAGATCTAGTATCAAAGTACCATGCATCAAACTGTAATGCCAAACATATTCTAGGATGGCTAAGGTGGATGATATTGTACTAATATTGTACTATTGGAGCCATCATATGACAAAATAGACAATATCTATCAAGTAGTATGCCTTTGATTAAAACAGTTGCTGTCAAAGGTGTTCACATTAATTATCTGTTCGGGGGTGTTTTCAAATATGGGGCGATTTTTCATTATGGGGGATATATTAATCTTAGAAAATGAATATTGCATGTTATACTTGGAGGCGGGAGGCGGGGAGAGGGGGGGGCTTTTGAATTTACAGTGCCTAAAAATCCTATGGACTGTGACGCACGTTGCTAAATGTGCCCAAATGAACTATTTGCCTGATCCCTTACCTATGTTAAAACATGACAATCAAATGCTTGGCGTTATGGTATGTGACAAAGGCAAAGACACAGGAAAATGGAACTTACCTCCATGCAATGTTTACCTGGAAAACTGGACTGAATAAAAACAGTTCTCATCTATATGGACACAAAGTGAGTATTAAATTGTGCCAGGTTATTAGGATTAGCCCTGCAGGGGCTGTACAATGCATTTATACTTTATGTACATAGTTTTCCATAGTGTATATGAATGCATTCCCATGCACCCTACCTACCCTATAGGGAAGGGCCTGTATGATGCTCAAAATGCAGCTCCAGTGAGTGACTTTGTCAGTTTGGAATTATTAGTTTTGTGTCAATATGTCAGTCGAATCCCCTTCCCTACCTTTCTCATGAAATTTCTATAAACTTAGATTTTCACTCATCAAAAGTTGCGTCACTATTTCAATTCTTGAGATCGTAGAAGACATCAGTCCATAAAGGTCTTTGTTTGATACACTTAGGAAGCCTGGAGTGGATTACAAATTAAAATGTGACATGTACTGGGAAAGGGGACCTTATTACCCCTGAAATAAGGGCCCTTTTCGCAGATCCTGTCACAAATGATGACTATTGCTAACATTCTGGTACATGGGAGGAGGGGCAGGAGGAGAAGGGAGGGAGGTAGGAGCAGTGCTATGGGGCTGGTACATGGGAGGAGGGGCAGGAGGAGTGGGGAGGGAGGTAGGAGTGGCCCTATGGGGCTGGTACACGGGAGGAGGTGCAGGAGGAGTGGGGAGGGAGGTAGGAGTGGCCCTATGGGGCTGGTACACTGGAGGAGGTGCAGGAGGAGTGGGGAGGGAGGTAGGAGTGGCCCTATGGGGCTGGTACACTGGAGGAGGTGCAGGAGGAGTGGGGAGGGAGGTAGGAGCGGCCCTTTGGGGCTGGTACACGGGAGGAGGTGCAGGAGGAGTGGGGAGGGAGGTAGGAGCGGCCCTTTGGGGCTGGTACACGGGAGGAGGTGCAGGAGGAGTGGGGAGGGAGGTAGGAGTGGCCCTAAGGGGCTGGTACACTGGAGGAGGTGCAGGAGGAGTGGGGAGGGAGGTAGGAGTGGCCCTATGGTGCTGGTACACTGGAGGAGGTGCAGGAGGAGTGGGGAGGGAGGTAGGAGCGGCCCTATGGGGCTGGTACATGGGGGAAGGTGCAGGAGGAGTGGGTAGGGAGGTAGGAGTGGCCCTATTGTAAAGTTAGGAGCATCCCCCCTCCAACTTTAGTGGCTTTGTAAGCAGTTATTATTATTATAATCCCATAATGGACTATCATCATTAGTAATATTAGAGGATTCTGTATCGAATATTGGGAGGAGAGTATACATGTACCTGAATTAGGTACAGAGAGGGTTCACATCATGGCTGGCCGACCTCAACCCACAAGGGCCTTAATTGAATCTCTGCCCCCATGGGGACCGCCTATGGACAGGAGTCGGGTGGGAAGATGGTTTATGAGCTGTGATCACCCCAACTCATACCAACCCACAGAGGCAGGTGTGGGGCTATACAGTCATGGCCTCATACCCCACCTGGTGGCCATAAAGGTGTGCAACAAGAGAGGATATTACAGACTTCCGAATGGGGAGGAAGGTCCTTCTATGTCAGAAAAAGGGGGAAAAGCAGAATGATTAAGAGATGCGAGTATATATAATGTGGGACTCCAACTATTATTGTTATATATATAACTTCAGGAATATTTGTATACTAGTAGTTACTGTGTTGGCATCCATCTAGAGGTTCTTACCCATATCAGTACATAATGGTTACTACAGAGGACAACCCGAGTCGTGCAGTGGATGGTGGTATATTCCGGTCCAAAGTGACTATTTGTATACATCAAGGGGGAGTCTCACTAATGTATCAAAGTGTGCTAGGACGTATATTGATAGTAATTGTATTATGAGAGTTGTTTATTAGGTGAACAGAGTTGAGATAGTGGAACTGTATATATTTATATTGCTATACTTATTGTACTATTGCATTAATGTATAAAT
Source organism: Acholoe squamosa (assembly GCA_949317995.1). Lineage (NCBI taxonomy): Eukaryota > Metazoa > Annelida > Polychaeta > Phyllodocida > Polynoidae > Acholoe > Acholoe squamosa. The sequence continues at coordinate 11,442,094 of OX439045.1, read as the reverse complement.
ATATTATCCTGAAATGATTGTTACCTATCTATTACCAAATGGTCATTCCCTAGTGTCGGAAGTTTGTGGTTCCTTCACCTGTCGGGGGGATGACGTTGCTCAATGTGTTCCGCTTGCCATCTGTGATGGAGATGTGACCAGATCTGAAGGGGTTCCCCTGTGTGGGGGCTGAGTCTTACATAAAATAAAGGCCAACAGGCCAGATAGACAGAAGCTTCAGGGCTGTGACGAGAGAAGGATGGGAGATCCTTGGGAATCTGAAGCTGGAGGCTATTTCTAAAGCAAAGTTTGACTTGTGACTTGTTTGTTGGGGAAGTCCTAGGTAGTGTTGCTATAGAAATATAGTTATAGTGAGAGACATCAATAATCAGGAGGAGGCCTGAGTAACAGTTATATTTATCAGAAGACCTTTACAGTGGAGACACTTATATCTACTGTATTATCACTCAGTCCCATCAGAGCAAGGGTCAGGCGATTTTACACTATGGCATCATGCCTCTAAGGTTGGTCTACACACTCCTCCTGATACACCCCTGTCAATTCCCCATATGATGATGAGAAACTAATTGATGAATAAATGAGGACAAATAAAGATGAGAAATATGCTTGCAAATCCCAGTCCCAATCGTATATACAGCACCTCATAAAGCTAAAAGCCTCCTGAAGCTAAATGCCTCCAAAAGTTAAACACCTATGTATCTAAATGCCTCCTGAAGCTAAACACTATTTTTCTAAATGCCTCCAAAAGCTAAACGCCATCTATCTAAACATCTCATCTAATCTAAACACTATACACCTAAACACTTGCTAGTGCTACACACCTAATGTTTGAACACCACATAAATCTAAACACTTCCATAGCTACACACATTTTACCTAAACGTGTTCAAAATTAAACACATTTAGCAAAGTGGGACAAGAATGTGTTTAGCTATGTGTTTAGGATCAAAACACTGGTGTTTGGATGCTAAACACCAAGTGTGGATGGGAATATCCACCAAAAAGCACTGAGTAACCCAGAAATCGTGGTATAATGACTACTAGCTGAGGACTGTAATCAAGAATAGTAGGCCTATAGGACCTATCGAAGCTTCTTGCTGTAATGGCAATCCAGTGAAGTCTATAACTACAACTTGAAGGGGGGCAGTCGTAGCATGGTAAGAAATAACCTCCTGAGAAATTGAATGTATCCCAGGACGTCACACAAATATATCATAATATGATAAAGTATGACCGCGCATTCTGTGGATGCATACTGAGCAGAGAGGCAGAAGGCGGAGGAACAGAAGTCAGACACAGGGCATATATAGCACAGGTTGTGATAAGGTATGATTTTATTTCCATTTATTTACCACCCACAATTCAAGAATGTTTTCTATATGTGATGTTTTTGAGAACATTGAAGATAATTAGCAAAACGTTTTTTTTTTTTATTTTTATTATTATTATTTTTTTTTGGTTTTGGTTTTTCATTTTCTTTTTTAGACTTGGACATAACCTGTACATGTGTCACTTACTCACAGACTTTAACAGGGGCATGACATTGGATAGGCTGTATTAGAGAAGTACATTTGTAAGATAAGAGAATCGTATCTTATTCAAAATTGGTTTGATTGAGTAATGGATATGAACAAGTTGGGATCACAGAGCTTTTTTGTACAATTCTGGTGGCTGATAAATGCTTAAAGGTACTGTCCATACCTTGTTGATGTTAGTGAACGAGCAAATCCTTTAGGTTTGCTTTAGATTTTATTCATAACACAGGTATTTAGAAAAGCTAAATCTCAGTAGTTTTCCATGCTCATTTATCAACAGTTGATAAGAAGTGAAAGAACACCCTTCTCTATTATCATCTATCTGGAATACACATCTTCTCCCTTAATGTCTTCCAAATATATCTACCAGGCATCCTGATAAAACAATGAACCAATATAGGTGAAATGCACTGAAGCAGTGTAAACATTGACAATTGACCCCCAGAGGACAAAAGTCTAAAATAGAAGTGAAAGAACACCCTTCTCTATTATCATCTATCTGGAATACACATCTTCTCCCTTAATGTCTTCCAAATATATCTACCAGGCATCCTGATAAAACAATGAACCAATATAGGTGAAATGCACTGAAGCAGTGTAAACATTGACAATTGACCCCCAGAGGACAGTGCAGCAATACACTGTGCTACAAGGCATCACTGTAAAAAGTAACAGTGAAAGCTTTGTCCTGAAGTCGCTGTAGAACTGCCATTAATTAAATGGCATTTTCTTACATCATACAGAGCACACCTCAGTCCCACTTAGGTTTCAGCATTCAAAATTGAATCAGACACACTATGAGCTCATTAACACTATAATTTATGTATTTAAACTGCAGTTGTTAAAAATGCATAGGCCTATAAATTTTCAAAATAAGTAAACCTACTAAGCAGTTTGTAAGAGGTGCAGCGGTGTGATGGACAGAGCTGAAGCTATAGATGTGTGCAGCAAGAACACGTGACTTTTTATAAAGGTGACTGGTAACGATTTTCCACTTTTCTTATGTTCCACCTCAAAGAATAAAACCTTTTAGCAAAATGTTGCTGTGTGCATATTATTTTCTTATTTCTTCTGATATCTATATCAGGTAAATACATATCATTTTACTGAAATTGATATAAACCCAACTACTTTCTGGAAAGTCACCTTTTCTTGCCAAATGAGTCTATAGCTATGTTCTATAACTTATTGGTTTTGATGTTAATTTCTATACTTACAGATCATGAGCCTGATTTCAACAACAGGCAACATGGGCAACATCCTGTATCTATCCATCGACCGTTACATCTACATCGCAAAACCACTGCGCTACCATGGCCTTGTCACTTCACGAAGAACAGCCATGATTAGCGCATCATCATGGATCTATTCACTGGTCGTCACAAGCACCATAGTTCTCAAAGAAAACAACCTTGATGTTGACGTACCCTGCAAGTTCCAGGTATTCCTGAGTAACAGTGCGACACACTTCTACTTTGTTCCATCATCTGCTTCCAACTTGCCATTGCAAGACTTGCTCACAAGCAGGTAATGCAAATCCGTGCTGATCAGCAACCTCAGAACAACTTGGCTGTAGCTTTTCACAAGAGTACAAAGAAAATAAGGCGCACCCTTGCTTTGATCCTTGGAGTTTACGTCTTCTCATATGCCACAGCAATCACTTTCACCGTCCTGACCTTGAACGAAACAGATCGCTCATTGCTGGAAAGATATGGCATGCTATTCCACTGGGCCAACACATGGGTCAATCCCCTGGTTTATGTTTGGAGACTGAAGGATTTTAGGATTGCTTTCAGAAAGATCTTTACAGGGAAAGGTAGTTTCAATGAAGTCCCAGGCATGGTTGCTTAGGTCTCTTTTCTACTGAAGTTATAGAGGGTCACACTTTGATTAAAATCAACTTGACAAAGATTCAAATCTTTCCTCAAGGTGAAAATAACAGAAAAAGCAGAAATACATAAAATTGCTGTCAAATATGACATTCATTGTTTTAATACAAAGTTCCATCATTCTCTCAAGTAATAAAAATGATCACTGTATGGTTGTGTCTCAATATAATTATGACTATTGGCTCGGAGCATTGTGTCTAATAAAAGAGTCTTGCAAATTAATATACCTTCATTTATAATGTCTCTAATGTAAAGAAATGACAAATTTAGTTTCATTAATTCATATACTGGAACAATAATGTTTTTTTTGGGCCTATAAATTCAGTCAAATTGATGAAAGAAATGCTAATAATCTCTAAAAGATGCTACTCATCATGAGAAACCAGAATCTGGGTTTTTTTTTGTTTTTTTTTCATTTTGGGCGCTCTTACCCCCATGGACTAACCACTTTAAAGTAAAAAAGTCACCAAATACCAAATCAATTCATTTTTATTGCCATACTTATGGGCCATCTCAGGCCTCCCACCACTCTGGAGCACCCCAAAATGCACCTTATGTCGACAATGTAAAATCAAGTAGTCAAAATAACATTATTTTGATTTTTTTCTAAAATCCAATATGGCCACCAGGAGCTAAAAAAAGGGTATTTTAAGCACACTTGCATCCCGAAATCATCAAGTGATACTTCTTTTGTTTATTGTGTAATGACCTGGAGCCCACTTGCATACCACACATTTAATGCTTTAATGATTCATGATTGTGTAATTGTAAATTTCTCAATTATTAGAATAGAGCCTGATATCAAGTACCATTAACCATTTTTACATTACTGATTAAATGTATTGTATACTTTAATTAGGCCTACACAACATTTTACAACTAAAGTAGACAAAATTATGACATACCCTACCCTCAGTATTCCTACTTAGAAGATCTAATGGAAACCGTAATAGTTTGTATCACCTGTCTGCATCTTATAACTGTATTCAAATATAATGTATCCCCGATCAATCTATATCATGTTCACAACCTCACTTGAATAAAGAAGTGACAAGGGAAAACACCCCCTTGTTGGGGATTTTTAATTCTGCTTTTGGCCACCAGGGGGCATTTGAAAATAACTCTAAAATGATGATAAGAATAGCTACTGTTTAATGTAGAAACCAAGGGTCTCATTTAAAATGCTCCATTTCTGTTAGAAATGTCCCATATTTGGATATTTTTATGCCAGTCTAGGGGGATTTTCACCCCAAAACTGAAAACAGAAACTCCTTCTAGATCAAAATCTATTATAACAATCATCATATTATAATAAATCTCTATGAAAAAGGCTGATTTATTGTGTTTTTGGACATTATTATGATCGTAATGTATTTAGAGCTTAATATTATCAACTTCAGGTATGAATAATGACCTATGTTCAAGGAGGGGTTCTGTCATAACTACTAGAAATATCTAAGCCAATGATGTCTCATTTTAAAGATCTTGGGATGAACTTTACTAATAAATTTCTTAGCAGAGGGGTGTTTTTGCTTGCCTGGTCACAAAGAATGAAAACTGCAGTTTACTGTGTCTTTTCCTGTGTTGCTAGCAAGAAAATCCCAAAAGTGATAAGACTATCAAAATTATTAGTTTTTTGTGACATATTTTCCAATAGAAAATCCGCCTTTGCTACTTTCCTTGAACTGACATCTCCAATTTTCCTCCAAATATCCAGTCTTAAGTGTATCGCCCCATGCCTTCATTACTTGGGGAAGCAAAGTGCTCGGACAGTCATCTATAATGACAAGGTTGTTGTCTTTGTTTGCAACTTGTCGAAAGTTCTTCAAATCAGCCATAGCTACTTTGTATGAGTGTCCACCGTCTACAACCAGTAAATCACAGGATATATTCGGGTGCATCTTGGTGAAGTGAGGTATAGTAATAGTAGAATCACCCCATATGTTGGTGAGCCGACCAGGGAAGGATTTTCTCAAATATTCAGCCATTGGCTTGGAATAAGCATGTTGACCTAAGTCAAAGGAGTAAATGTGAGTTCGAGGGTTGGATGTCAACCAGGCAAGTGTACTGTGACCAGCATTAAATCCAGTTTCACAAATTGTCTTCACAAAACTTGCTGAACCCAACTGCAGATAGACATAGGTCTGAGGCTTCTTCCGTCCTGAGTGTCCTTCTTTAACTTTAGACTGAGTTTGTAAAACATTTTCAAAAGCCGGTCGCATTGATGTATAGAGCCTGTTAGTTTCCTCTTCATTTTGAATCAGTTCATCACAGTATTTCAAATTCCGTGGGAGGATTGAAAAGATTGATTTCTCATTTGATGAATTGATGTTTGCTCTCATTTCAAATGTATTCTCATGCAGTCTAGGGGCATGAGAAAACTTATTTCTTTCTACATCCAGCAGAGTTTTAGTGAGCTCATAACTATCATAACAGATATTTTTCATATTAGCCCAAATTCTGATGGAGATCATCATGAGAGCAACAATCCCCAAAAGGAATGCCAGTCCTGTTCTTGATATGTAAACCATTTTTCCAGAAACTGTACCAAAAAGCAACATGCATGCAAACTCTAATTGAAATATATCATTTGTGGTCAATTCATTTTTATGTTTTACCTCTTTGGTATCATCTAAATGATGCCATATGAATCAATCTCTTCTTCAAACACCTTTAGCAGTTATACTATGACGGCCAGCAATTTACAAACAGAGATAGTTTGAGTCTGGATTATTGCACGGTATGCATAGGATTATAGAACTATTTAGAAAAAAGATCTGCAGATGTTACCACTATAACTTTACAAGGCCTCTTGCTGTGATCAATATCCATTATACTTACCTCCCACAACTTTAATCAATTTAGTCCTGGATAAACCCCGGTTGATTCACCTCACAAGCTTTCTACAATCCTTGAGTTGAAAAATATCTGAACTATTCTGGACATTCTATTCTAAGTGCATCCCACCCCCAGAATAACATTATGCATAGAGAACATGCCCCATCATGGTTGATACTACTTTAAAGGTTTCATGATGCCTCAATATTGATGATCCTCAGTCACCATGATGCATCGTCTCAGCGCTGGCGGGTCGGAGGGTCTACTTGCTTCGGGAGTTTACCGGCCCCATAGGGTTGGCATAATTCATGAACACAGTGCTGGCGAGTTACTCACTAGGGCTGCATTATTGCATCATGACAACAAATGGGCATGTTGTACTTTTCTGCCTTTATATGGTTAAGTGACCAATTAGATGGATGACCAAGTGTAAAGTTACACCGATACTCTTGTCATACTAGTTATTGTGCATGATCAAGTTGTCATATGAGAAATATCATATGACTAGTGGTATATAGTGTGTAAGAATATCAAGCTCTTATTTAGTGTTAATTCCAGTTATCACTGGTTTATTCAGCTTTAGGCAGACATATAAGAATGGTCCTAGGTGGGTTCCCACACCTAGCTCCTGACCTGCTGCTTAGAGGGATAATATATAAATGTGTAACTTTACCCTCTGGTAGGTGTCTTGTAGCAGGTAGCCTCTGGCCACTAGTGGTATAGTCCTATGCCTGTCTGGCATAGTCTAACCCAGCATAGTGCAGAGCTATAGCAGTTAGCAGGAGAGATGACTGGAGATGTTACCTCTAGGGTGGTTCTGGAGATTCTGATTTCTAGGAGGAGCAGCCAGTGGTATTTGTACCATTTCCTGGCTTTGCTCCTCAGACTGACTGGAGCCAGTGGCATCTGCCTAAGTCTGCAATTGTTTGAGGGGAGTCTTTCATGTGTCACTGGGTGCACAAAGGACCCCCATGGATGCCGCCATGTCCCCCATTGTCTTGGTCGGTTTGGCATGTTAAGACCCTCATATCTCGGTCGTTTACGCCGCTATAACCGCCATTTTGCGCATGTGCAAATTTGAATATGTGAAGTTGACAACGCCCGCTTTCTGGGCACTTAACTTGCGCTGGTTTGTCTGTAGTGCATTCGGTGGTCAAATTAGTCTACATGGCGTAACTTCCTTAATAATAAGAGTTCCGCCTTGTTCCTGGCTTATTTTGATCGTCTAATTATGGCCTTTCCATAAATGCTTTGATATTTGACCTAGATTGCTCAGGAGCGACGCTAGAGCAACCGGAATGTTATGGCGTTGTGACTTATGTAATCTATTGTTCAGTGTTTGGGTGCTCAGACACTCATGATGGCGTCAGTGGTGCCCAGGCACCCCTAACGGCCGTTTGCATTCACCTACAAGTTATTAGATTGTGCACTGAACCATGAGGTCGGTCTCTTAGACCCTTAGAAGTATTATATTCTGCAGTGGACCATGAGGTCGGTTCCTTTGGTGATGTAACTTATGTATATTTGATATAGCTGGTGTGCAGTGGAGCATGAACGCTCTTATAGAAAGTTTGAGTGCTCTTATAGCTCTTATAGCCAATCCATGTATTAATTTCTTATGTATTCTTTGATTAATACAACAATATGTTACAATTTATGGAATAATAAAATGGTATATGATAGAATACTCCGTCTCCCCCGAAAAAATGCGAAACTCCGTCATTTCGCAGAGGGAATGTACAATATATTTTTACCTTATTTGAAGTTACATACTGTATGTAAGAGGATTTGAAGTAGTAGGGAGTGCTTCAAATACAAACTTTTGTGGTAGAGCTTTGTCAGTATGTATAACATCTTTTTTTTTTCTTTGGGTAAAAATACATTTCCTTAATTCTAGCTTTTTGACCATAAATTGGTGTATTTGCCAATGCATTTTCATTTTGGGTACAAATTTTTCAATTTTATGTACAACATACAATTTTGCAAATAACATATAATTTTGGCGTACAATTTCGGCATTACCGTACAATCTAGTGTGTAGACTTACAATTTAGCGTGCAAATTGGGTACTAACGTACAATCTAGTGTGCAAACTTACAATTTAGCGTGCAATTGGGTACAAATGACAATTTTAGTATGCAAACATACAATGTCGCGTGTAATTGAGTACAAATGACAATTTTAGTATGCAAACATACAATTTCGCATGTAATTTGAGTACAAATGACAATTTTAGTATGCAAACATACAATTTAGTGTGCAATTGAGTACAAATGTACAATCTTGGTACATGAAACAAGATTTTTGAGATTTTCTTGAGACAAATTTTTCCGAGGGCCGGAAAAACAAAAGTACTTTAAATACAATAGGCTTGTTTGTCTCTGAGTTACTCTGTAGTTTGCTATATGGGTGTATTAATTGGCAATTTCGGCAGTGGGCCGCTGCTTTAATTGACTTTTCCCCTAGCCTTCTGAGTACATGTCCCTGAAAGAGATCATTTGGTGAGTATCTTAAGTAATTACATTACATGTCGACATTTTTCCATTTTTTTTTTCATTCATTTCTTTTTTTTCTTCAAAAATATCTTGGTTACCTAAAGTGTGTTACTTTGAGTAAACCTTGGTATAGTATACAAGTGCTAATGTGGTACAAAACTGTCCTAGTTATCTACCTTGCATTCATGTATATTACTTGTAGATTTTTACAATTTCTAAATTACTTACTACAATTTGCGCGTGTATGCGCGCATTAATCATCAATTTTGTGAGAATACCATAGATTTTCATATTATACATCAACAAGTGGCTGTGTATATTTTTTTCTAAATCAATTTTCAATACTTAGATAATTTCATTGACAGTGGAGGTGTGTGTCATCTGTGAGATGTGTCATCTCAGTATCTCCTGGTGGTGGACTGGGGGCAGTCTAGGCTTTGGGCAGTCTAGGCTGTTTCCACAGTCACCGGGGAGGGTTGGTGGTTTAGAAAATTAGCAATAGTCTGCATGTTTGACCTTGTGGTCTCCTCCTGGTGTTCATCAATAATTATATCTGTTGTATTTTCCAGTGCTGTCATGGTCACCGGGCTGGTGCCACAATCATTCTGGAGAAGCATGGAGTAGTACAGTCCTTTGTTTTTAAGGGCTGGTATGGTGCTGAACCTAGTGCGCCAAGGTAGGTGTATCACCTGAGGGAGGTGATAAGCAAATTCTCCTCTCTGTGTTGTTATAACTGCTGGTCCATTCCAGGTAAATATAGACTTAGGTAGTGGGAAGGTTTTAACCACTATATCCTTATAGGTCGGGGCAGCTGCTGATTTAATCTCATCAAATTCATGTGGTATTGGCCTCAAGGGTAGCGCATAGTTCGAGTCTCCACAATATATTTTAAAATATATTGTGGGATTTGTGCGCTTGGCCACATTTTTCTTGCCACAGTGTGTCTGTGCAAATTTCTTAAGGTACTTCATTATTCTGTAGGCTGAGTAGATGGTCAGGGTGAATAATATAGCAATTATCAGGGTGTGGGTTTCCTGAATTGTGAGGAAAGGGGTGTGGGTTTCCTCTGTAGGTGTAAATTTGGTAGGATTCTTATCTGGGAGCAATTTGTGTAGGGGCAGCTCGGTGACTAGTCTGAATGCTTTGGCTGTAGGCAGGTAGGCTACAGTCCCTCCTAGTCTGTATAGTTTGAGGAGTATGTATACTATAAAAATGTGAGCTGATATCCCTAGGATGAGTCCTAAGCTTTGGAAGATTGGATGCTCTGTAACTCTACGTAGGTGTGATTCTACGCAGCGTGTTTCCATTGCCTTATCACGGCTGGAAGCATCATTTAATACTGTTTTGGCAAAGGGCTCTAGATTTAGTTGAGTAATATCGTCCATGATTGGATTTTCCTGTAGTTTGTCTAGGGTCCTAGAAAGGTTTACTACTGGGAAATTTGGAAGATTCTCTCTTTCATCTGGTTTGGTTTCAGAAATTTGGTTAAGTGCGGCCATGAATGGTAAATTAATTGTCTTAAGAATGTAATGAAATGATAAGGTTGAGTTACAGGGCAACCTTGTGTTTGGAAGAGAAAATTCTCCTACACTGATTGTGCACCCACAGGGTACACCTATGATTGAGTAGGACTGGGCTTTTCGAGTTTCAGACGTTTTACCATGGCAGTTGATAGTAATGGGGTTCATTAGTAGTGACCAGATACTCATCTTCAGAAATGGAAATAGCATGGGTGGTAGGTGCTTGCAGTGGTGAAACTGTAAACTTGCAATGTTCCTTAATCTGTTGAGCCTGGTTAGTAAAACGGCTACAGGACATGTAGGCCTATGTTTATAAATTCTACCATTTACATCTCTGCATACCTTTACTGTGGTACCCTCACATGCCTGCATATCAGCTGAGTCCAAATCGATGAATAATGATTCGTCGTAAGATACTGCTAAAAACTCAGTTGTAGTTTGCACTCTGGTGACTCCTCTGGTGGGGGTCTCCTGTGTGTCTATAGGCATGGGTGATGTAATCATTTGGTACAGTTTGAAAGTAGAGGTAGTAGATTGAATTATAATGTCCAGATGAATATATATATGGTGAGCTGAGTACGTGTATGAGGTCAGTTTCTGTGAATAATAGAAATCTAAGTCATTAATTGCAACTTGTGCTCCAGGGTGTGTAATCCTAAGTTTGCTGTTAATGTCAATTAAGTATCTGGCAAGGTCTGAGGGTGGTACTATATCAGGGGTTAGGATTCCTGATGATAGCATCCTCATGGTTGCATTGGTTCTTTGCAGTGATTGAACTGTATTCATTCTTGCTGCTATGATGATTAATGCATCATTTAATACTTGCATTTTCTCCCTTTGAGTTTTCTCGTGCCTTGAATATGAGTCAAGAGACCTGGACATGTTAGAGGCACATAGGTTGACGGTGTCACCTATGGTGTTGATGGTACTGTCCAGTACCTTCTTATCTTATCTTGGATGTAAGCTTTTTCAATGAGACTTGCTGCTTCCTGGTCTTGTTTAGCAAATTTTCTTAGTACTTCATCTATGTTTTTAAGCTGTCCCATAACTTGGTTTACATCTTCTACTGTGGCTAGACCTAGCACACCGCGAAACAGGGGTGCTAGAAACCCCAGTATGGCCTCTCTTTTGGCTTTGTCCAATGTGTTTATGGGGTTGGATAGAAACAATTTGATGGAGGCTAAGGTTTCATTTATCTCCTTGTCTGCAATTTCCAGCAAGGTATCAAGCTCCTTGGCTTGTTGGATGATTTGACCAGAGGTTTGATCTTGTAGAGTAGGAGTGGTCAACTGTAGTATTCTATCCCTTATGGATCCTTGGGTAACGGGTGCCCGAGGTATCTTGTAGGGGATAGCTAGCAACAGTGTTGTGGTTGTATGTCCATTGACCAAAGGCTGAGGGCTAGGTTTGAATACTACTCCTATGTTTTGTCTCACCACAGGGGTATAGCCTGCAGTAAGTGGTTCTATAATATATAATAACAGCATACTTAGCAGTATGGGTGTAACTCTCAGTCTTCCCATGGTGCTTGTGTAAAGCAAATTTTGCTGTCTAAAGTCTTGTAAAATTTGTAGTAATGTGGTGCTGGTAAAGTCTAAGTGTAACACTTTAAATGAAGTGGTTCAAACTGTACCTTTGCAAGATTGAGCTGTCTTGGCAATATGTCCGGTGAGTCTATAGAGATTGACCAATAAATGGTAATGTCAGGTTGAAGGTGAAGTAGGTGTGTTCTTTATCCTAGTGCAGTCTCTCCTAATGGAGAAGTGGGCAGGCTAATTCCCAAGTGGGGTCCTGTAGACTTGTGTTCCAGACTGCAGCTGGATGAAGACTGATGGTGGGCTATGGTCCACAGTGCTTTTTATGTAGCCTACCCTACCCACATCCATTGTGGGCCTGGTATTGTTTCTCTGGAGTCAAGGCCTTGATCTCCAGTGTCTGCAACTGGGGGTCTATTGTGTAATCTGTGTACTGGTAATTAGCTCCTCCTGTCATCCAGGACAGCCATTCATGACCGTCTAGACAGTTGTCTGAGGGTAGCTTATAAGGTCAATTGATCTCTATAGACTGCTATGTTGGCATAGCACGCTCTTTCATGTGGGGATTAGGCTTTAGACACTCCATTGTGTTACCCTTACTCTTCTTAGACTTCATGTCTGCTTTACTTGGAGGGTCCCAGTCTTTGACCATTCAGTGTTAATAACCTACTGATATGTCTACAAATTTGATGGCTTTATATATAAGTAATCCATTATCAGTCACACATGCCTATGTGTGGTTGAAGAGAATTTGTAATAAATTTTGAAAATCTTATGTTCTTTAGGTATCTCAATATGATTCTAATTTCTTGAAACTGCACCACATCTAGATGTTTTTCTTAGCATGTGGTGTGCAGGCCTAGGCTTTATAGGGCCTATACCTGTGGTTTCTCTTGTAAGAGTGATATCATTTTTGTTCCTTACAATTTTGTTGTAGTATTTGGCTTCATGTGGAATAAGCCTGTGTACAAATTCATTGTTCCTGACAGCTACAACCTTTTTCAGTCTGTCTATGTGTACAGGTCTGGCCACCAGTAGATTGGTGTCCAAGTTTTTGAGTTTGGCACTTGTCAAACTAGGTCTATCTACTACAACATATGGTCCCATAAAAAGAGGTTGAAGCTTCTTACACTCTGTGTTGGTCAGGATTCTTGGTATGTTGAGGTACACCATGTCGGTGACCTTGATTTCCTGTGGTGTAAGTTTCTTATCATATCTATCCTTCCTTTCCTTCTGTAGCTTGGCAACCCTTTGTATAGCTTTCCTCCTAGAGGTATCTTGATTTGTTATCATGTTAGCTACATGGTCTGCTACAGTGGATATGTCTTCCTGTATTCCCAGCCCTAAGTCCATTGGGGTGGCTGGGTTTCTTCCATGGAGTAGGAAGAAAGGGGTGAATCCTGTGGTTTGGGATTCGGTGTTGTTTAATGCAAAGGTTATGGGTTCAATAAATGAATCCCAATTATTCTGATGCTTTGAGCAGAATGCTCTGAGCGCTGTGCCAATGCTAGCATTGAACCTCTCTACAAGCCCATTGGATTGTGGCCTGTATGGTTAGGAGAATTTATGTTTGATCTTGAGGTGTTTAGTTAACTTTGCACCTGTATAACACGTTCCATTGTCTGTTTGGAGAGTGGCTGGTGTTCCATGATGACAAATTATATTCTTGTAGAACTCTACTGCTGTTGTTTCAGCTTTTAAGTCAGTAGTAGCCCAAGCTGTTGCATATCTGGTAGCATAATCTATGCAGACTTGTATATGTTTGTTTCCCCTGGCAGTTGTGGGAAGTGGTCCCACCGCATCGAGATTTAGGAACTTCATTGGTGAAGCCATGTACTCTCTCACTGTCAGTGGTGTTTTGTGTGAGTGTACTTGCCTTTTTGCTGTGAGGCAAGTGTGGCAGGTGGAAACATATTTGGTTGTGTCTGCTAGCATAGACTTCCAATATACCCTAGGTCGGAGTGCTGACATCATCCTACTTGAACCAAGATGGCCAGCAGTAGGTGAGTCATGGAAATACTGTAGTGTACTTGTTACCCATTGCTGTGGTATAACAATTTGAAGTGGTACAGTATTGGTTTTTCTCTAATTTATGGGGCATATATGGACTAATGTACCATTTACCAAGGTGTATGTCTGGCCTTGGTTGATGATTCTATTTCCTTGTGCTTTTGGTGCAGGCAAGGTCCCATCCTCAAGATATTGTATGAGGGGCAATAGTTCCTTGTCCTTCCTTTGTTCCAAGCCAAGGTTTGTACCTGAGATGGATGTGTTGGGAATCTGATCCAGCAGTTGGTTTATATCTAGCACATGTTGTTTTATTCTGTCTCTTTCTTTTTCTTTTTCATTGACTATTGGCCTATCTTGTGCCTTTTGTTGGGGTGTGTCACTCTTGTTTTGGTGTGTAGGCTCCTTTGGAGGGCCTATTCTCGCCTTGGTGGGAGTGGCAACCTTTTTCTTTAAAGGCACAATTTGCTTTTTGTCATTCTTCTTTCTCTCAGAGTTCTTTGATTTAGTAGATGCAGTGTCTTTTGTGACATTTTTCCTGGCAGGTGGGGTTTTTGTAGGTTTGTTTCCTGTGACCTTTTTCCCATTTAGAATAGTTTGTGATTGTGTGGTGGGTTTTGGTGTGCCATCCTGAATCATTTCTCTAGTCTTTGAGGGTGTGGTCATAGGACCACACGTGGTCAATGTTTTGATGTTTCCTCTCCCTGCATTTATTCAAAGAATCTGACTGATTTGGAAGTTGCTTGAGTAATAGCATATAATGTGTCTTCTGAATCTTCATCATCTGAGTCAGGTGGGGTGAAGGGTGGCTCCTTAGGAGTTGCCTTCAGCATCTGATTGAGTGATGAGAATTCAATAGGCTCGAAGTCATTATCTGGAAAGAGTTGTGAGTATTCTCTCTCACAATGGCAAAACACATAAGTAGCTATAAGGTCTCAGGCGTTTTGACGCCTATGGGGATTTCAATGGTAAAGTCAGTAATCGCTACTTGTTGCGTGAAAATTTGTCCTCAGGTGACCCACACGCACACATGCACACACGCACACACACACACGCACACACACACACACACACACACACATATATATATATATATATATATATATATATATATATATATATATATATATATATATATATATACATAGCTGCATGTGGAGTTCTATGTTGGCCCAGGTAGTACTGTGCCAAGGTAGAGTCTGCTTAGCTTGTGACTACTGGGTGTAGAAAGATGCCGGGACATGGACCTTGGCTGTTTTCTACCATCAACGTACAAGACACCATGCTTGTGAATGGTATCCACCTGGTGTATGGAGAGTTATGTTCATTAACATTGATCCAACATGTTTGCCAAGCTTAGAGGATATATTGACTCAGTCACAAATAACATTGCCATCCTACAATATCTTAAAGGTTTGAAATAAATTTAGGTAGTGCAGTTTGCCTAAAGTCCCTTGTTGTGTTGACATGTTTGGCCTCAGCATCACACTAATGTAAAGAAACTTACATATTGATAAATATTCATATTACGAGAATATATGGGAATAGATGTTAAGAGCTACAGATTGGTCTCACATATGAAATGAGAATATAAGACACTGGTGCATGGCAGGAGGCAGTTTCCTCAGCACGCAAAACCAGAGGTCACATGACTTTGATTGCAGATTGGTGAGTCCCAACTCGGTGCAGATTGATTTTAGTTCTGTAATGTTATTTTTACATGTTTAGTAAGATTCTGAACTCCCGTAGACTAACGCACGGTAAAGCATATTGTGATTATTTACGATATATGGATTCGTATTTGCCAAAAAGTTATTTGACATTTTGACTGTATTACCCTTCCTTCCGGCCTCATCACGGGGCACAGGAAACAAACCCATTTCCGGTTGGCAAGGGACTACTTGCGTCGTCTGCTAATTATGGCTTCGTATAGAAATTCTACCCAAGAAGCAAGAAATAATGCTGTAAAGGTGCAAGCAGTAGATATTTTTTATGATGTACTCCCAGATATGATTGCCAACATTTGTTTAGAAGTTACGGAGGAACAAGAAGCTGAAAATGACAGAGTTCTTCAAGATATGGGTATATTTGAGCTATTAGTAGCAGACGAACCCCTGGAGGAACAGGTAGTCCCACCTGCTGTACAGGCCCCTCAAACACCACCTGAACCTATAATTACCCCAGAAGAAGAAGAAAATCAAGATGAGATGGAAGAACTACATAGAGCTTATGTACTACATCGTAGAAATACAAACACAGTAAAAAAGACCGAGTCTGTAAGTGTAAACATTAGCCATTGCCACTTTGACAGGTGGGCGGGACGGGGAGGAGATGCAGGTTGGGAGATTTGACTTTGGGAGAATTTACTTTGATCCAATTCGGTTTTCTTGCTATATCTCTTAAAATAATGGCTGTAAAAATTTTTTCTTAGGTTATGAGGAAAGTACATGGCTACTTTAGGGAGAATTTGCAAGAAAATAGGGATGTTCTGGATATTCCCCCGAAAAAACTTGCATCATTGATGTCTGCGTTTGTGCTGGGAGTGAGGAAGAAGTTGCCCAAAGGTGTGACAATGGCGGCTGCTACCGATGAACAAAAGTTCCACCAACCGGATACCCTCACATCATATTATACTGGTGTGGCGAGGTAAAAATATGATGAATTGATGCTCTAAGACCCCCCCTACGATATTTCCCAAGCCCAAATAAAAATATGAAGCCTAACTATGTCAAATCTTACATTTTCTGATCATCCCCAAAATGCGGCCAATACAAACTCTATGGCACTACCACTTGTCAAACCTACTGTGACACGCAAATTTCTTGGAATAAAAAAGGCCTAATATCCCAGATTGGGGGGGGGGGTGGTTCAGCACTGAGCCTAATACTCAGTAAACTTCAGTCATTTTACTTATTTGCCATCGTACTCCCATTAAAAAATATGCAGTGGTTAATATGTTATAGCTGTTTTAGTTTTGGTCGACATAGGCCCATTTTAGCATTGAAAGTATATGGAAATGACTGATACGGTCAGACATCAAAATGCTTTATTTTTTTTGACATTTTAGGCTTCAAGCCCCTAAAAATCCTTAAGAGGCTAAAAACTAGGATAGTTAAACTAATATTTGGCGCAATCCCCACCCAGAAATTCGAAATATTAAGCCCAGGAGAAATTATTTAGTTTTAGGTTTGTTCACGTAATGATAACTCTATGGGGACTGTACCGGTAGAAGCACTGAATGGAACACTTAATATACGAATTTTTTTAAGCTAGTTAGGCCTACATCTCAGCACTGAGGTTAATACACATTAAACTTGGGATATTTTACTTCGTTCCCATCATATTCCCATTAAAAAGTATGCAGTGGTTAATATGTTATAGCTGTTTTAGTTTTGGTCGACATGGGCCTATATTAGCATTGAAAGTATATGGAAATGACTGATACGGCCAGACATCAAAATGCTTTATTTTTTTTTGACATTTTAGGCTTCAACCCCCTAAAAATCCTTAAGAGGCTAAAAACTAGAATAGTTAAACTAATATTTGGCGCAATCCCCACCCAGAAATTCGAAATATTAAGCCCAGGAGAAATTATTTAGTTTTAGCTTTGTTCACGTAATGATAAGTCTATGGGGACAGCTATAAGGCGCACCTACAGAATAATTTTTGTATTGGGGGGTTAGGCCTAATTTTCAGCACTGAGACTAATACATAGTAAACTTGAGTTATTTTACTTGTTTACCATCATACTCCCATTAAAAAGTATTCAGGATTTATTTAATGACAGCTCATTTAGTTTTGGTCGACATGGGCCTATTTTAGCATTGAAGTATATGGAAATGACTGATACGGCCAGACATCAAAATGCTTTATTTTTTTTTTGACATCTTAGGCTTCAACCCCCTAAAAATCCTTAAGAGGCTAAAAACTAGAATAGTTAAACTAATATTTGGCGCAATCCCCACCCAGAAATTCGAAATATTAAGCCCAGGAGAAATTATTTAGTTTTAGCTTTGTTCACGTAATGATAAGTCTATGGGGACAGCTATAAGGTGCACCTACAGAATAATTTTTGTATTGGGGGGTTAGGCCTAATTTTCAGCACTGAGACTAATACATAGTAAACTTGAGTTATTTTACTTGTTTACCATCGTACTCCCATTAAAAAGTATTCAGGATTTATTTAATGACGGCTCATTTAGTTTTGGTCGACATGGGCCTATTTTAGCATTGAAAGTATATGGAAATGACTGATACGGCTAGACATCAAAATGCTTTATTTTTTTTTGACATCTTAGGCTTCAACCCCCTAAAAATCCTTAAGAGGCTAAAAACTAGAATAGTTAAACTAATATTTGGTGCAAACCCCACCCAGAAATTCGAAATATTAAGCCCAGGAGAAATTATTTAGTTTTAGCTTTGTTCACGTAATGATAAGTCTATGGGGACAGCTATAAGGCGCACCTACAGAATAATTTTTGTATTGGGGGGTTAGGCCTAATTTTCAGCACTGAGACTAATACATAGTAAACTTGAGTTATTTTACTTGTTTACCATCGTACTCCCATTAAAAAGTATTCAGGATTTATTTAATGACAGCTCATTTAGTTTTGGTCGACATGGGCCTATTTTAGCATTGAAAGTATATGGAAATGACTGGTACGGCCAGACATCAAAATGCTTTATTTTTTTTGACATTTTAGGCTTCAACCCCCTAAAAATCCTTAAGAGGCTAAAAACTAGAATAATTAAACTAATATTTCGCGCAAACCCCACCCAGAAATTCGAAATATTAAGCCCAGGAGAAATTATTTAGTTTTAGGTTTGTTCACGTAATGATAACTCTATGGGGACTGTACCGGTAGAAACACTGAATGGAACACTTAATATACGAATTTTTTTAAGCTAGTTAGGCCTACATCTCAGCACTGAGGTTAATACACATTAAACTTGTGATATTTTACTTCGTTCCCATCATATTCCCATTAAAAAGTATGCAGTGGTTAATATGTTATAGCCGTTTTAGTTTTGGTCGACATGGGCCTATTTTAGCATTGAAAGTATATGGAAATGACTGATTCGGCCAGACACCAAGATGCTTTATTTTCGTTTTACCCATTTAGGCTTCAACCCCCTAAAAATCCTTAAGAGGCTAAAAACTAGAATAATTAAACTAATATTTGGCGCAAACCCCACCCAGAAATTCGAAATATTAAGCCCAGGAGAAATTATTTAGTTTAAGCTTTGTTCACGTAATGATAAGTCTATGGGGACTGTACCGGTAGAAGCACTGAATGGAACACTTAATATACGAATTTTTTTAAGCTAGTTAGGCCTACATCTCAGCACTGAGGTTAATACACATTAAACTTGTGATATTTTATTTCGTTCCCATCATATTTCCATTAAAAAGTATTCAGGATTTATTTAATGACAGCTCATTTACTTGTGGTCGACATGGGCCTATTTTAGCATTGAAAGTATATGAAAATGACTGATACGGCCAGACATCAAAATGCTTTATTTTTTGTTTGACATTTTAGGCTTTAACCCCCTAAAAATCCTTAAGAGGCTAAAAACTAGAATAGTTAAACTAATATTTGGCGCAATCCCCACCCAGAAATTCGAAATATTAAGCCCAGGAGAAATTATTTAGTTTTAGCTTTGTTCACGTAATGATAAGTCTATGGGCGCTACTCAGTATAGAACTGAATGAGAATATGGGACGGTTGTATGCTGGCAATGCTTAAGATAAAACATCTGCTCGGAGATTAAGTTATATGTATGGCAAGTGTAGGCGATCAGCTGATCGGTGAAAATCTGGGTCAAGGCAACGAATTTAATTATTTTCCGGCTTAATTTTGACAAAAACAAAAAAATAACCCCCCCAAGCAGTGTTAAATGATGAAATCTACCATGAGAGTGGTGTAATTTCCCATAAAAGGTTCAAATAAAAATTTAAACTGCAAATAATGTACCGCTGATCTGAGCCTCAGTGCAATCTCTATGGGAGCAATGTCACGGCCAGACATCAAAATGCTTTATCTTTTGTAATATTCGGCCAGTCTCACTGTTGTATGTCCATCGCTGTCGTCGCTCAGGCGTACCATCCAATGAATATCACACTAGATCCATTTGTCATATGAATATCTGCCTTGGAGGCCTGATCACTCATATTAATGGCACAATCACTCATATTTTTCAGATATTGCCGAGAAAACGACTATCCGGTGTGCCTTATCACAGACCCTCACTTCAGCCTCTTTAAGAAGGTACTCGAGACGAGGAGGACCGAACTCAAGGAAATGGGCCTCGGGAACAGACCGAATAAGGCAGTGCCACTGACTGCTGAGGATGAAGAACTATGCTGGCAGACTGGTGCCTTTGGATACAGGTGCCCGCGCACTCTACAGCACACTATTTTTTTTATTTTTTCCAATGCATTTGGTTGGCGAGGTTGGGATGAGCAGTGGGATACAAAATGGAATGATCTGAAGCTCATCGATGAGGGGCTTCCGACAGAACACCTGCTGTGGAATGAAAGGGTCACCAAAACTCGCAAGGGTAAAGGGGCTCCGCGCCACTTTCAGCCCAAGTTGTGGCCTCTTGAAGATGAGGAACGATGCGGGGTGCGGATGTGGAAGTACCTCAACAAAAAGAGATCACCGGAACAGAAGGACGAGGAGTGTCATTTATTTCTGACACCGCAATATCACGCCAACTGGGATATGAGGTATCCATACAAGACCTCCAATATGTCTGAGGGATCAATCGGCCAGATCATGCCGAAGGTAAAGGAGGCCGCCGGATTGACCAGTGCTATTAAGAATCATTCGGTTCGGTCCACCGCCATCACCAAACTACTCCACGCCGGTGTCCCTCCCACCATCATCTGCCAAATCACTGGCCACAAAAACGAGAACTCCATCAACAACTATGGTACAGCCAGTGTTGAGCAGCAGATGGACATGTGTTCCATATTGGTGGGAGGAAAGAGATCTGCCCCTAATTCCTTTGGGAAAGGTCGATCACTGTTGAAGAAACGCCCTTCTGCCGCTGCTGGTTCTGCCGCAGACCTTGAGTCTGAGCCGGAGCTAGAGCAAGAGCCGGAGCAAGCGTTTGAGCCTCCAGCTCCTGTCGTACAGCCTCCAGCTCCTATCGTACAGGCTCCGGCTCCTATCATACAGCCTCCAGCTCCTATCATACAGGCTCCGGGTCCTATCATACAGCCTCCAGCTCCTATCGTACAGCCTCCGGGTCCTATCATACAGCCTCCAGCTCCTGTCGTACAGCCTCCAGCCTTCATGGTGGATGCGATTCCAGCACCAGCACCAATCATCCTGCACCAGCCACACATAGGAGGCCAAGTTGGCTTCCAGGCGGCCCACAGAGGATTCCCACTTGACGTGGCCAGCATGTTTGCTGGGGCCACCATCCAGGGTTCGGTCAATATTCACATCCATTATGGTGATGTTGGAAGTTCGGCTAGTACAAATACGCAGGTTAATAATAGCCAGTAAATTTTTTGCCTGACTTATGCCAGTATCCTGGATTAAATAGGCAAGATCTGGACATTATTTGAGTAATCTGGCCTCCTAGCATAATGAATATTGGTATTCACTTGACTGTCAACTGTTGCAATAATCTTGTATGACTGATCTAGGGTTGTTGCCACGCCCACATGACGTAATATGGCGTTTCTGTGCCACGGAAGTAAGTAGGTCATGCTGGGGTCAAGGTTCAACCTGCACTCTCCACCAGATTCTTAGACCTTGTTGATAGGAACAAAGAGAGAAATGATGTGCGGTAGATTTAAACTAAAAATCTTTCCTGTAAGTGCTAAACTACCCTCATAAATTCTATTTTAGTGCAAATAAAAATTATTTTGAATTGAAAATTTATGAAAGTGTCAGTTAATCGTAAGATGATTGATTTTTGGATCAGAACTATATTTTCTGCGGTGCATTGACAAACCGAAGTCCGCAGTTGAGCAAGGTGTCATGGCGTCCCCCGTACTGAAAGTTCAATTAAACAGTGAGTTTTTGTTTGATTTCATCGCTTCCGTGTGCCTAAACATGTAAAAATAAATATAGGAATGGCGAATTTTGTGTATAGAATGTTTGTATTGACATCTCGAGCGTATAACTCACTCGAGGGAAATATGACCGGCTCTCGATGTCAATACAAACATTCGATACACAAAATTCGTCATTCCTATATACTTATTGTTGATCCAAACACTGACAATAGTTTTGACCAGACTAGTAAGTATCTTACCTTGATGCTTATGTGTTTCCAACCTGTGCCTTGTAGAGTAGCTGTATTCCTGCCGTCTCCAACAGCACCCTGTAAATGTAGATGATACTATCATAAAATTCTGCTAATATATTATTTCAGCATCTATCATGTTCATGATTATTATGGGTATAGTGCTTATGGAATTCCATCATCAGTCATTGAACTTGAAGGGTTAAGAAGTATTGTCTCTGTCACACCAATGCTTTAGCCCTACAAAGAAATATCCCCATTATTTCAGCTCCAGTCAACATTTCCTAGACTGTGTTATGGTATTGGCACTTACCTTTGTTAATGCTCGGTGATAGACCTTCTATCCTTGATCCTCATGGTGACTGTATAGACAGGTGGACAGCTGAGGGAGTTGAGGCTGACATTACATGGATCCCTCCCATAATTATGGCAGACTTGACAAATTGTGTACAACCATCATAATGTGGGGTGTGGGTGTGACCGGCTTCTTCCCAACACCAGGACAGGGTGTGTTAATACATGCTACCACAGTATCATCCACACTATTAACCTAAGGTGTAGGGAAGTCACCAGAGGCCATCATTAGAACTGATTTTAGGTCTGCCTCTATAGGGTCAGAATCACTCAGGTGAACATGACAGCCCAGTTGGCAGTTTGGATCCACAGGTGGCCCAGGGTGGATCTACCGTGACACGGCTACCTGCAGATATCAATCTCCAGGTGTTAGGGGAGATCTGTACTAATGGGACTTCGTCTACTTTGGGTGGATGTATCATTGTTTGGATATTATCCCCCTCAGTCAGTGTAACGATTACTGTAATGGCCATAACCCAGTGTAGGACCCATACACATAATGGTACATGTAATACCCTGCTTATAATTTGTCCCAATTGTTACATGGCCCTTTTAGTATCTGGTTATGTTTAATCAGGAAAATTTAGTCTGTGTAAATACTGTTGTAGAAGGGAGAGGACCTATTCTACAGTGTGAACATTATATTTACACAGCCTCAATCTTCGAGTTGCCATTTCTGCCACATAGGCTACAGTTGAACTGGACCAAATCTAATCAAATAATTGTAACCAACATCTTAAAAATCATCCAGGAATCTGGATCATTTTTTCAATGATTTGGGGCCGACCTAGTACATTGTACAGTGTTGCTGATTTAAAGCAATTGCCATACATGAAAAGATGGGTAGGATGTGAGGCCCTACATAACTTGTAGCAAGGTTGGGGAGGCTAGCTATGAGCAGTTTGATAGATAAAAGGCCTACACAAATGTTACAATTATTTGATTAGATTTGGCCCTAGCAGGACAGACTTTTGTAAGTGTACCGTATGTTATAATTAGTAGTCAGCTCTGACCATATGGTCTCTTCTTTCCCAAATACCATAATACCTCACGCACAAGGCACCTTATAGAAGCAGGAAAAGTGTGGGGAAATGTCCCCTATGCTCTCCCACCCCTGTAGATTGGTATGAGGGGGCAAAGGAAGTTTGGAGAAGGTAACAGTTCTTTGAATTTTTAAAATCCATTGATCAGAACAGGAGTTATTGCAATTTAAACCTTTCTCCACAAAGTCTGGGTGTGCCTTGTAGTAGTACATGGGTTGCGGCTTATATAGCTCACATAGCCATTATCAGCTGGGGGCCGCCATTAGACCCCGACAGCACTATGACTAACACCTTCAGCCCCCGACTCCGCAGTATATGCCAGGGATGCCTCCCATTGGTCAATAATACAATAGCCATGTGCCGTATAGGACTCAGTATGGAGGCCTAGTGGAGCCACCATCTTGAATTTCGCTGGTTGAGCTAAAACCCACTGATAAGACATACCATGATGGGTACCTTGTTCCTGGTTAACACCCACTTCCAGGGACATGCTGGTCCCATCTTATCAGTTCTTATCAGTGTGTGTCGCCAGAACCAGCTCCAGACCAGCTAGTGGCCAATACAGGGTATTACATGTACGGAAATATCATTGCAGCATTTTCATAGCCTCTACCCCATACTGTACTTTTATAGTTCAGTCTGAGTCAGTCCAAGACTGATATTTACACAGCTTTACTCACTTCCTGGTAAGACTTGATTGGACACAGGAATTGGGGTTGAACTGGGTGGGTTCAGTGTTGGGGTGGGATGGTATTGTCACAATACTATTGGGTGAGAGGTAACTTCTATACAGCACCTATAGTGCAGGGTATCATCGTGAATAACCAAACCGGCGCTAATAGATTTGGATGGGCTATAATCCCCAGCCCTTAGGGAGTGATTATTTTTTAGGGTGGTGGGTTTGCCGCCCCCCCCCTGTAAGAGACGAAATTCGCACGCGAACGTGCCCTTTTAACCTATAGGATTTTCCACTGAAAACAGGTGAAATTATTTTGACCCCCCCATTAGAACATATTCTGACTTCCCCATTCAAGGGGTCAACCCCCGCCCCCTTCAAACCCACCAGCCCCCCCCCCACCTTGTTGTTAAAAAGTGATCACTCCTTTATTAAAGAGAGGCACTTATTCAAGGTCTACCTTTTAGTGTGTACAGTGTAATTGATGACCCCCCCCCCATGATCCCCAGTGCTTGTACAAGACTGGCACTTATTCAAATCTAGGCGCATAAGTAAGTGAGTGAGTAATAGATGCTTAACGCCATTTTGACAACTAAGGTCATATTCATGGCAAGAACTACATTACTATTACACAGAAGAATGTGCCCGCGCATATGGGCACCACACACAAGGCGAGTAAGTGCAATGATAGGGCCTATGGTATATGTCTAGGTATATGGCTGGGTTAAAACTCTGCCTATTGAGCTACTGGGGCTTATTTATAGAATAGCACTGACAATCTGAAAAATCAAGGATGTTTCGACTTTTTTTTTTAGCAGAATTGCATGGTTTATAGTTAGAAAAACCCTGTAGTTTTGGTATCTATTTAATTGTAATTGTGCACTTAGAGCTTGGTAGAGCTGTTGTAACATTTAAAGCATTGAAATTCTTGGTCTGTATGTCTGGTACATACCAAATCATTGTGTTTAACCACCGGGATTTAGATAAGTGCCAATCTCAAATAAGCATGACTTCCTCTCCCCTAATCATTCATCACCTTTTTTTTAACCTAGCTGGCTGCTAGACTATACATTAGTTTTACCAAGTTGATACACTAGATGGCGCTCCAGTAGCCCCTCTGCTTACATGGGCATGTCCAGCATCTATTCCAAGGGCTCCATAGGTTTACCCTTAGTACACAGATACCCCTCAACAAAATGCACATTTGCAATGTAAAATAGAGCTCTAGGTCTTAGAAATTAAAGCTGGACAGAGAGAAATAGTGTGGTAATAATCAGTATCAGTAGTTAAAGAAAATAATGAGCCAAACATAAGGCAGATCATTAGAAACATGTTGACCCATTATAGGTACTGGAGTCCAAACCAGCCATGCCCCTGTAGCAAAGTGGCATGGTCGCCACTAACGCCATCTGCTGTATCAAAGCTGATGAAAGGGTTGAATAGGGGTGAGAGGTCCTTGGTAGGCCAGCCTTGGCTCACTGCTGCCATCCAGATGCAACCTCCGCAACTAAACTGCACTCCACCCCAAATAACCTCACAATACCCCTGGTACACACACCACACAACACCCTTCTCCCCTTCTACCTCCAACCCCTTCCCATTCCTACTTCGTCCATCATCTAACCTTGCCCACCCACCCACACCTCAAATCACATTGCATCTTCATTTCAGTATCTCCAAAATAATGATTTAATCAGAGATATCGGAACATTTGGGCTGCTGGAACTGGCTTTGAAATAATTTGTAGGGCCATTGCATGGGGTGTACAAAACAGTTTTCC
Organism: Acholoe squamosa; assembly: GCA_949317995.1. NCBI lineage: Eukaryota > Metazoa > Annelida > Polychaeta > Phyllodocida > Polynoidae > Acholoe > Acholoe squamosa. The sequence continues at coordinate 11,416,154 of OX439045.1, read as the reverse complement.
TTAAATACTATGGAGTTTCAGTATTTAATCTGTAATACCCCTGCATAAAGTGCAACCAGCTTATACGCAAGGGATGGCCAAATAAAGCTGAAGACAGGGACTATCTTATACAAAGGGCTATTTTACTATAGAAACGAACTAAACTGTTAGAAGCCAACCTTCTTATAGCACCTTATCGGGTTGACATGAACCCAGGGTGTGCCTTATATGCGAGGTGAGCCTTATATGTTAGGAATTAAAGTACTTAAAATCATTCTTTTCATTTTTCCACCCACTGTAATAACATCATTTAGGACTTTGTGGGCCATTTATTGTATTGTCATCTCTTGCTCATACAAGCTTATAGAATGGGGTCCCATAGACCTAGCCATAGGAACTTTACAGTGTATTTCCAATGGATGGACTTTTGGAGTGCACTCCAAAAGTAGAAAATTGGGTATAAATCTTACGATTCCTTTAAATATGAGCTTAATTATGGGGAAGGAGAGCAAAATAAGTAGGTACCATAGGAAGTTCATCTATGTAAACATCGTAGTTCATTTTTGAAAAGATTTCTGAGCCCTGACCTGTTACTGGGACTTTGCATCTTTAATAATATGGAATATATACATCATAATCATGATGAAAATACATCGGAATCTTGAATATAGTATATCTGGTATACACATAATGATGCCCAATTTCTAAATAAATATATTTATTTTTAAAATAGGTAAGTTTGCCAGGTACAATGTTTCATATGTTTGACTCATCTTGGTTTTCATACATTTTATTGGGATATATTTGCGTGGATTTGTTATGATGATGTAACATTATATAAATTGAAACTTATATATGTGGAATTATCTATGATATTATAAGAATATTGTATTTTAATACATATTTGTTTGCTTACTTTGAAATGTTTGTGGTAGCCTGTGGTTACTACAGACTGCTTGGAGGTGGAGTTAGGAAAAGGTGTGAAAACTTGTCAGATTTAGCCATAATCCATACAGGCTGTAGTGGTGCAAGCTGGGACTTACTCCAGGGTGTGGGAAGCTAGGTATAATGGAAGGTGCAATAGCAATGTGTGAAATCTCCTAGAGGAGGAGTATATATAGAGTTGACTTCTCAGTGGAGAGACACACCCCTTACCTTAATTGAGAGTTGTACATAATTGAAACTATTGAGAATAATTTGTGACATATTGATAAAGATATCTCTCGAGATAGTGAATAACACCAATAAATGTATTATGAAACCGCATTCTAGCTCCCTTTTGATATGCAGTAATACATTTAGATCCCAAGGATTTTGATAGTTATTAGTAACTGGAATATAGTATAAAGAGTTATATAAATGTTAAGGGGAAAGGACTTGATTCCACCCCCTATTCCAAATCTATCCGGAGTGGGTGGTTTCACCCTCCCCCTAACAATTTTATACTTCAGGTATTGCTTACAATAATATCATAAATGTTAAATTGGAATAAACCTCGAGCAAAGCATATTGAATTAAAAACCATTAGCTTAGTGAATAACGTGTACTGTTGCTCTTCTTATGCATATATAATATTGGGGTTTAACACTAGGATTTGGAGTTTTTAGTTTAGAAAATGGTCTATATTTTTACTTACCTATAGTGTATATACAATCTGCTTATTATAGATAATAGATAATCATCAATATCATTTTGAACCATCAGCCATCTTAAAAAAAAAACAGCATACAGTTGGATATGTATTAATTAAGCACCAGTAATAAAAGATATACATACAGTATTTGTACATATATACAAAAGTAATTCCATATCTATGCAATAAATCAACAGGTCACACTCTCCCCTCCACAAGGCCTAGTGCATCAAAGCATTGACACATAGCATATTCCGTCATAAGTCCGCTATGTATAGAATGATATGTTAGTAGTTCAATGTAATGAGACATTACTAATGATGACACACAACAATACATCAGCTGAAATGTCTGGACTCTCTTAAGGAAGGAATCCACTGAGAGTAAGGTATGGCATTCCACCATGCGTCCATCAATTTTTAACATATTGTAAATCATCAGACTTTTCTATATTGTAAGAAGTAATGTTGACTTTAAGCATAGTTCAGAAACAGATGTCATGGCTTTGTACAAACTTTCCAACATTTCTTGTCTGTCAAATGTTGGCCAAAACCCTCAGTTTTGACCTACAGGACTTATGATATTCTAGGGCATAGAGATGTCAACAGCACAATGCTATGTCCATACGATACCATAAGATATATGTCTATATGACTTCTGCAATATTCTAGATATTTAGTAGTGTTCCCACATATATATTTGAGAACCCAAAGGCACAATTAGCTTTTGGACATTGTCATTTACAAATATATGATAATTTTCAATACTGTTGAATATCATACCAAAAATAATCGGATCAGGTATGGCATCTCACTGATTCGCCACTCTCTTCATCTGTGGTGATATCTCACTTTAATATCAAGTAACATTTCTGCATAGGTCCCATTTAAATCCTTTGATTTTAGAATCGATGCTGAAGCTATCACAAAGTCTTCATCATACGTAATTTTAGTTTTGAACCCATTGGCTTTTATCAAGAGCCATATTCTTACCATGGTGCATAAATACATAATGCCTATGGCTTATATGATACATTCTCAAAGGATCGAAATGACAAACAGTCCATGCTGTGTCAATGAGTAGACTTGCTAGCATTGCATTGTTGCGAATCATCTAGATCAAGGAACATAAACTTTCTTTGCAGCAATGTGCAACCTTGAAAGGGTAAATATCACTGGCCAGGTACTCTGGGGTCCATAAAGAGTAGAGAGTTTTAAAGGAGGTCTGAATCGGCTACGTCTGCCACGTTGCTAATGTCGGCGGATGTAGTTCCTCGATTCAGAGCGCATTTAAGTGGTTGTAATGTAGCCATCCTCTTCATTCCCCCTATGAGGTACGCCCGATATCTTCACCACTACATCATCTGACTTCACTGCCATACCAGCAGGTTTACCTCGCTTTCTATGTGAAGGTTGGTTAGTATAGTCTGATGTGTTTGACCCTCCAAACATGGCCGCCAGGTTCTTCACTCCTCCAGATTGTGGCTTGTCACTGTCAGTGTCCCCAATCTCAACCACATGGTTAGAAACTGTACTTGGGCCTTTGAAGCTGCCACCTCCAGCCTTATTATTGATGTAGTCAGGGTCCTTGCCTTCATTTCCAGCCTTATTATTGATGTAGTCAGGGTCCTTGCCTTCACTTCCATCCTTATTATTAATGTAGTCAGGGTCCTTAGTGCTACCTCTAGCCACCATTGTTTCTCCTTCATCCTTATCTGATTGCTTGGGGTCCCTCTGGTTTACATACACTTCATCATCTTCTGTTTTTTTCTCGTTTACGTAATCATCTGTATCAAACACCTTGTTAATGTAGTCTGGGTCCTTGCTACTCCGAACCCCTCTCTCATCATGATCAGAGTCAGCAGCACTGTCTTCCTCTGCTTCTTGCTGCTTCTGGCTCGGAGTGTAGATTTCACCTCGAGGTACATGCTCGCTGACAGCCAGTTTATCATGACCTTCAGGACTTATGTAGGAATCTCCAATTGGCGGATTGACAAAGTAGGGTGCTCCACCTTGCAGGGACCCTGCTTGGCTAGCTACATACTCTCCCTCAGATGGGGGTGCCCCAGTTTCAATATAGTCATCATCTGGGGTGTAGACAACATCCGCGACGTTGACTGGTTCTTTTCTAACAGAAGGCTGGAGGTAGTCTTCATTTACATACCTCTTATTCTTATCTTTATCAGTATCATCATCATCCTCAAACAAAGCATTGTTGTGGTCTGAGGTTGTTATCACCTTTGGAACAGAGACTTCCGTTTCTGCTAGTACATCCAGGTAGTCTGGTATTGGACCAGGTCTCTTTGTGTAATCGTTTGTTGCTGAGCGTTCCCGCGGGTTCATGGTATCATCATAGTCATCATCCAATGCTATAGAACAGGCAGGAAGAGAAAACAAAGCAATTTGTAAGAAATACTGTTCAATTGATATAAAAGATAGTAGTGTTTGTTTTACTATAATCATGAATAACAAGACCAAGCTAGATGTATTTAATTTCAGTAGCAAATAGATTTGGGTTAAATTGGTTTTTTAATTAGAAATGCAAACTTTTTTTTATTAAGCCTTGGTGAGTTTGAATATTGGCTACTTATTCAATAAAGGGACTGCTGTGCAATTATGAGTTTCCACTATGTCTTCAGTTCCTTTAAACAATATGCCTAATTTGTCACCAATTTCTCAATCATAAATGGGTGATTTTTGTGTTTAATAACATCACAACATCAAACATTTGAAAATGATCGGGGTGTTAAATTAAAAAAAAAAAAAATCGTGAACCTTTTATCAAAAAAACAAAACAAAAAGAAGTCAAGAGCCTCGAAACGGTGGTTGAACAACTTTAATCCATTGTTGTGAAATGTATTGGAGTCTTCCCTAACCTGAAGATCTGATGGTTTTGGGAATTATTATGTATACACCTTTTAAAAAACAAGACAGTGCTATCAATTACATGATGACTCTTTTGGTAGTCTCTCTATGTCAGGGACTTCAATGTTCAAGGTATTCATTATACATGGGATGCCCCAGTGGTTTTATTCGATTCTAATCTTCAAGAGAGCTAAAGATAATGGCAAACGGCACCTAGGATCAGCATTTGATTGTGGTCATCACTAGAAATCATTTTTTTTCAATCGTAAAACCACATAATCCATCAGAAAGGACTGCTTATTGCCCTTATACAAGCAGAGGGGATACAAAGTATGCCTATTATCACAAAAAAGGGCGGTCTTTTCTTTTAATGTATCATGCTTATTCTGTAGCTTACCAACTGTAGGGCTAGAAGGGTCTCCTTCCTGTTTACATCGTTGCAGCATTTTAACGATTTCAGCAAAACGTGGTCGTGCCCGAGGTGTGGAGTCCCAGCATCGTGACATGATTCGGTACCTGAGGAAAAAGTGGTGTAATCATGTAATCTCTCATTGTTATTTCCCATTGCTACTTGAGTAAATTTGTGACACAAATTAGTCTACTTTGATGATTTACATAATTTTCATATCAACTTTAAGGGGCATTCCATTGGTCTTATTTCAGGCTAACAAGTGTAATTGATACAAACTTATCATGCTCTCCTGTAGGTTTTACTTAGTTAGTTACTTGTTTAATGGTTCCAGGATCAGGTGTTTGTCCAAGAAGGGTAAAAAGTCTCATACTTTTCTTTATGCCATGCTTTGAGCTAGCTACAACAGGCAAGTGGTGCATGTAAGGTGTACCAATGCTTTAGCCACCTTGACCTGACAATTTTAGCATATCTTTCCACACTGAAAACCTGGAAAATCCGAAACTAGTCAGCAGTGACGACTTTAGGTCCTCTAGTTGACGATACCTAAAACTACAGCTTTAGGTAGTCAAAATGATGACTTTAGGTCATCATCCTGACAACCTGAGTCGTCAGTATGACAATACTGACAGTACAGAGTTGTCATACTGATGACTTAGGTTGTCAGGATGATGACCTAAAGTCGTCATTTTGACCACCTAAAGTTGTAGTTTTAGGTATCGTCAACTTGAGGACCTAAAGTGGTCACCGCTGACTAGTTTTGGATCTTCCAGGTTTTCAGTGCAGAATGGCACATGATTTTCAAGAATCTGATTCTGAACAACTCTACCAAAGTCCAAGTAATTTGCATTGAGACTGTAGTCTCTTGCATTCTGAGACTGTAGCCACTATCTTTGATTACATTTCCAATTGGGAAAATTGGCTTACACTTCATCTGGGCAGTAGTCAGGCTTAGACATTCGGCCCCCTCTATGTAAGTACTCCTTCATTCGGTAGTTATCAACATCAGCAAACGGCTTCCTCCCTCTCGTCATCACCTCCCACATTACCACACCATAAGACCACTGTCAAATGAACAGAACATGGTTTAAACCAAATATTCAAGATTACACATTTAATAAACTGTGACATGTACATTTGATATTGAATGTAGATTTGTACGAAATAAGCACAGAAGGGGTAATTGAAAAAAAAAATCAATTACTTAACAATAACGTGGTGACTAAATCAGGCACAGTGGCATTTTTGTGTATAAGCTGCACCTTATACACTAGGTACCACAGTAGTGTTAGGCTGTATTATTCTCATAACATGGATTATAGATCTGTCGGCGAGATTTTTGGCAAATAAGAAAAAAGTGAAAGTTTATTTCATTTCTTTTGCCACCGGCTGATAGGATAAATTTTTGTTTTTGAGACTTTGACCCAAAACAAAGGTCGCTGGAAAAGCTTTCAGTATTCTCACTTTTGGGTACAATAATTTCTCTTTATTTGCACATTGACAACAAAAGCGAGGCTTTTTCATGCCCTGTGTTTTGCCTCTGACTGATGTAATATATTTCTCCTCAGGTAGTGGTATGGCTGAACTTATATTTTAATCTTTTTTCCTGCTTATCAATCAAGACAAAGGATGAAAAAAAATGTAATCCAGAATTAAATGGCCTTAGATATGACTAAATAGAGCTGATATGAACATACCACATCTGTGAAGGTTGAGAATTTGCTGCCGCCAAGTGCCTCGGGTGCCATCCATTTTACAGGCAGTGGTCGCTCTTTGTCATTGACCTTGTAGTACTCAGACTCAGTCCACCGGGCCAGTCCAAAATCTCCTATCTTTACCACTATCTTTGCATCAACCCTGAAAAATAATATATGAAGAAATCTAGATGGCATTCACACACCTAAAATTATTTTCAAAATACATATCTATGATCAAACCTTATATGGCATACAATTTAACATTATCAACCAAAAGGAAAGAAGGGGGAAAACCCAAATAGAATTTATAAAAAGAACAACAACTGAGAGAGGTATTTTGCATTTGTTTAGAAGCATTTGGTTAAAATTCCTTTTATTACAGGCACTCACATACAGTTTGGAGCCCGAAGGTCCCGATGGACAACCTCTTTACTTGCTATATACGCCATCCCCTTGGCCACTTGTACCAGCAAATCCACCAGATCAAACACTTTGAAGTTCTGAATTGAAAAAGAAGCAATAAGAAAAAAAATAGTTTTAGTGTCTTGAAAAATAAATACAGTAAAGAAAAATTGAAATTGAATTTAGAACTTATGATGTGTGATCAATGTTAATATCACTTGATCACTAAAAGCACTTGATGAAATGATTCCATTACAAAAGTTGCCTTAGTGAAACTGACACACTAAAAGATCATTTTGCAGACAGTAATGCATACATTTGTATCAGTTGTATCATAACAATGCACGGATACATAAGCAAATGTCAACGACCATTGAATATTTTTGCATCGTATTCCCCGAAGTGAGTCTGCCGTATTCAACGAGGCCTTATAGGCCGAGTTGAATGCGGGCAGACTCACCAAGGGGAATACGATGCAAAAATATTCAATGGTCGTTGACATTTGCTTTTATGTCATGGCCCTACGGGGTTAATTTGCTTTAAAATAGAGAAACACAGCTCAGATCTGTTCAGAATCCAAGATGGCGGACACCCATTGAATACGGCCACATTGTATTCCATCCCCCCCATTGAATACGGCATGTCCGGTACTATTCTATAGTAAGGGTCGTATCTGCCATGACATAAAGTAGTGGTGAGGTACTCACTAGGACGGCAACTATGTATCAGCATGAGAAATATGAAATCATGCAATAGAGCATCATGCCCCTAGTTCTCAATGGTGCATAAATGCAGCTCTGTTGTTGCTTCATGTCAGGGCTACTTTATGTATACTCACCCAATAGGGTTCATGTATTGGTAGTCATATATTGTATTCATGATGCATTCATGCTACCCTAGCTACACCCACAGTAGGTATGTCTAGGGCAGCATTCATGCATCATGCCAAACGATGGGCATATAACGGATTGGTTTGTGAAAAGCTCTTAAATTCAGTCAATACGAAAACTTGTAGGACCAATCGCTGCCAGGCCTGCAGAAATGACCAAATACACAAGTTTCGAGTTCGCCGCGAACGCCCCTAGAGCTGGGGATTCCAACGGTTGGTGGCGCTGTAAATGACCGGAAGGAGGGGTTAGAAGATAGCCACAGGGAGTAGGGGGTGGAATGACCGGGAGGCAGCCCAGGGGCAGCGGCAGGAGGAAGGTACACTCACTGTCTCACCTAACTACGTCACTGTGTGTATCATTAAAGTCCTTCTATCTATTATATCCAACAAGATATGACTTATTCATTCAAGATACAGGACCATACATGCATGGTGTCTACCTCTATGGATTCCCTATCAGATATTTCCATTAATTCCTTCAGTAGGAGGGTTTTAATTTCAGAGCTAGTACTTTTCCTATATGTAAAATCTACTCCAACCCCTCCTTCCTGTGTGCTCACAGGCTGGGTATCAGCGAAGTGAGCGCGGGAAAGCTATCTCGGAACTGCAAAAGGGTCACTTCTTGCAGAATTGACCTGGCCCTCAATGGAGACGAATGTTGATGCTGCCGCGCTTCCCTGGGTGCCCAGCCTAACTGGGGTTCGGGGGCAGAGCCCCTAATCAAGGATATATGCCAGAATTCATCTGAATTTGAATTACATTCAGATGAGATCATCTGAAACTTATGGAAACTTAAATGGAAGATTATTATTCAGATGAGATCTCATCTAAAAACAGTCAGAAGTGTGTGACAGCATGGTCCCACCACATCCCTGAGGAACTAAGACGGCATGAATGTTTGTCTCCAGTGTGACGTCATTCTACTTCCGGCCAGGTCAAAATCCCAAGAAGAGACCCACATGCCTCGGAACTCCTGTATTGTGGGACTGAATGTCTGGCTGTAATGTTGGGACCTTGGGCTCGCGAGGAATCTGATCCTGGCAAAATCATTCCGGGCCTGCAGAACAAGATCTGCAGGAGCGAATGACCTGGGGGGGGGGAACTTTTTGTTTAGACTGCTTAAAGGGTTAAGGGTTAATTAATGACACATCCTTATTTACTCATAAATCCTACCCTTTGAGGTTTAGCCACGTATCCCTTTAGGTCACCATTGGCCATGAACGGCAGCACCACAAAAGGCATGTTGTTCTCGATGATTACACCAATAAGGTTCAACACGTGTTTGTGTTTAAAGTCCTGCATAATGATGGCTTCTTCAAGGAAGTCTTCCAGCTGCCGCAATGTCCTATCTTCCGAATCTGTAAATGTAAAATAGATGTGAGAAAGATATCTAGGATTATTACAGAAGTATGTGGTGATTGTGTGATGTGTTTTTTATTTTACACAATAATGTTGGTTGGTGAATTATCTAATTGGAAGCACACATTAATTGGTTTAGTGCATCTGAGACATACGGTAGTCATTAGCCACTATAAGCAGCTCTGTCACGGAACATTCAAAAGTGGAGTGAAAACTTCAACACTTCCGATCACATTGAAATCATGTGTTATTCTTGATATGTTTTATCCAGAATTATGAAATAGACCTTCATCTTGGCTGATCACATCATTTTAGATGTGGTCATATCATACTTGATGTGCAATTATCACATTTCCCAACCGAAACGTCGCCAAAAGGGCACTGACGGCCATTTTGACATGTATGTGACATATAGTGTTGCTATGGAAAAAATACCCCTCTACTCCAAAAGTGTCAATAGGATCACGTCAGTCTCGGAATGCCCACCATGGAGAGATGATACTCAGTCTAGGTAGTCATATGCATAACACTGGTAAATTCATTGGTGGAACTAAAGATTTTGCTACAAATGCCCACTATAACCCCGACATTGTTGATGTGGGCCTTAAAAATCGAAAATCGGAATTTTACTGTGATTTTTACTTCTGCCTATTAGTAAAAGTATGAATACCAATGCCCTTTTGTCGATAAATGACTTAATTCACACAATAACAAAGAGATCAACAAGTATTCAAATACTGCCAAAATTATATGTTGCCATGGCAACAAAATATACACACACCTTTTATTGTCTTGATGGCCACATCGTATTCCTCCGAGTGAGTTTCATCCGCGCTCTTTTTACTCATCCGTCCAATGTAAACCTTCCCAAAGTTTCCTGTAATGGTGGGCAGCATAAATACTGATTATGCAGTTCACATCTCTTTATGGATCTTCAGATTTGGGCAACTTTAAGCAAACAGCAAATTTAGTTTGGGTTAATTCAGTGTACCTTCCCTTTACTACATTTTTGTTTTTGAAATTTATATATGCCAAGCAACTCTAAAGAAACTATAGAAGAATCCATCATGCAACTTTTGGGACACAAAGTTGATAGATATCAGTAACAAAATAAGATACTTCATAGCATCGATAACCATAAATAAACAACTAAATTGTGTACCAATTGTATCTCTCATAAAATATCATTAAAATTCAAATGGGATCCTTGATTGTGTGGCAATATTGTCCCAGTTTACTTTCATGAGCGCTCATGATGTATGAATGAAACCATGGTGAGTAACTCACAAGCACTGCACCCATGGTGAGTAACTCACAAGCACTGCACCCATGGTGAGTAACTCACAAGCACTGCACCCATGGTGAGTAACTCACAAGCACTGCACCCATGCATCATGCCAAAATTAATGAGTACATGCAGTCCCAGAGGGGTGACATGATGCATTAATGATCCCGGAGAGTTAATTTTACCTTGACCAATCTCCCGGCTTCTCTTCACTGTACTCGAATCAAGTGTGCAAGCGTCGACTTTGCTCTTCAGCTTTGGCTCAAGCAGATCAAGCATGGACTTATCCACATCATTGATAAGACCTGGAATATAGATTGTTGCAAGGATTGATTGTTCAATGTTTTTGAGTAATTATACCTTTGAGTGATCATGCAACCCATTCAATCTTTCAGCATTACCATGAAACAATCATAGTCCTTGGGCACAGACACTTCTCAGTGCCTATGTTGAAAAGTGAACCTAACAATGCTTTTAGCATTGCTACATGTCCAAGGACCCCAAAAGACTTTGCTAGACATTTAGGCTGACCAGCTCAGCCTCAAAATCCACAGATACACAGTATCTTTGACTAGCTAATGCCAATACTACCAATATCCAACACCAGGTGGCAGTACCACCAACTGCTGACTACATTCAGGCCTCTACCAATCCTTCAACATGCCGGGCAATGCTGCATTGACCTATTCGAGGCGTTCGGGGTACGGTTTTCTAGGTATACCCAGTGCAGTATGGGTAGGGGTGACCTCGAACGCTAACTACAACACCTGAGCTGGTAGCCTCAACCTCCTTCCACCCCAGCCTGGTCTGGCTAGGTACCAGTCCTTAACTATGCTTGGGAGTGTAGTAAGTTGACTCAGGGATCAACATTGACCCACATGGGGAGGACCAATAGGGGGTGGCCTTACAAACTAGCATTGATCCCTCGGCCGTACTCCAAATGCCTCGACTATATGTTCTCCAGGTTGTGCTAAGCTTGGCAATCCAGATGTCTAGCAAAGTGATTCAGGTTTACTGGACAAGAAGCAGTCTGTAAAGCATTGTTTGCTTTGCTATCCAGGATTGGTACTTAGACACATTTGGTCTAAAAGACTAAAAGGAGGGTCAGGAGGATTGCCCATCAGATAGATTGGAGTGCTGTCATATACAGTGGAATTTAGGTGAAGGCTTTTGGTGTTATTTACAAGCACTGCTTTTGATTGCTTTGGTGTACATTGTATCATGATAAGGAACAAATAGGAAAAAATATAAAACCTTGTGTATAAGGCATGGCTTATTATACACAATCTGCGAAAAGGGGTCTTAGTGCGGGGGGCTATAAGACCCCCTTTCCCGGTATATGTCACATATGAGGATGGACCCCTGGTGCACCTTATTGGGTCTTTAAAAGTTTGGGATGCATCTTATATGTGAGGATTTTATACAATATATACAACAGTACTAGCTGCAGATAACTCGTATCTGTGTATAAGCCGCACCCCTGACTTTGGTATGAGCCTTACCTGAGGCTTGACATGGGTGCTTTTAATACTCTTTTATAGAGCCTGTCTGTGAATGCACTCCCTCTTTTGGCTAATTTTACAGGCATTGGGCCTCTTGTTCAGGTTCAAGTTGTGGCTTATATGTGGGGATATATGGTAAATTGCCCAATACATGACTTCAGATGCACCGTATACAACCATAATACGACGTGGGGAATAATGGTATCATGAAACAATAGATTCAGGAGGAATCAAGGTAACATACTTTGGTAGTTCTTAGACAATAGTTCCTCACGCTCCTTCTGGTGCTTGATAACTTCCCGCTGCCACCAGATTACGAAGACCACAATCACAACAAGCAGGAAACCCACAGTACCTAGCACCCCTGCTAATATTGGTATCGGGTCTGTTGGCTTTGTTCTAAGGTACCTTACCACTCCGGCAGCTGTGGGTCCTTTACCACGAACATTGACCTGAAAAGGTATTTATTATACATATATAGATATATAACAAAGACAGTTGTAGTAACTGATAGTGCATCCAAAAGAAAGGGCAAATCTAAAGAAAAAATTGACCACAAGTGTTCAGCACTGTACGAACACAATATTCAAGGGAAACAGTCACTGAAATGTGTCTAAATAAAATCAAAAGTTTAAAATTGAATTAGGACTTAAAATTAAGAAATTGAAATTAAATAACTACAATTTTATAGGTCTTTTAGAGTGGATTGAAAAAAATTACAAAGGTAGAATACACCCTCCTGTCTTAATCCACAAATGATCAAATCGATAATAAGCCTAAAATATAATTTTACAATTACAAGACAAACTCACAGAAACCCGGTAGTCTCCGTCATTATTCCGGGATCCATCTGGTAGAATATTCTCTTCCCTTGGTGGAATACAGTATATAGCATTACTAGCCAGTCTTGTAACAATGCAGGGCTCCCCTGCAACTGTTATTGTGTAGTCCTCCATTCCAGCTCCATTAGTCAATCGTTGGCCCTGTTAAAACACAAAGAGAAAGACAATGTAATTACATTCCCAGAGTGAGGGACATATTCTAGTTTCTCACCACTTCAACAACTTATTTCCTATACAAAGCAAGAGAGCTGAATTAGATAATTATGTGTCCATCCCTTTATATATGTGTACCAGACACATAAATATATAAATAGACAGGAAAGAGGGAACTCTCTTACGTGCATTCGAAATACCTGGAGTGATATATAGAAGGGGCTTTAATTGAATAGACAGCTATACACTAATGCAGTAGGAAATGGTGACTTTCTCATGAATAAAGCTGCGTTTAGGTTAATTCTAGTTTATTGCTCAAAACTATGCTTGTCGTGTCCATACATGCAAACATCTTACAGCAAGAGATTCACAAGAAAGTTATCTTTCAAACGATGTATATTACATGGCAGGGGTACCTATAAATATTTGCATTTTCATTAGGTCACCACAGAAAAGTCCAAAACATTGGTCAATAAATTCTCTGAAAAGTCACCCTTTCTTGCTATGGTGATCTATAGGACGACTTATTTCCCCAATAAAATGCTTAAACCCCCTATTGTGATGAGATAGGTAAGAATCTTTACAATAAATACACATTCTATCAAAAGAGTCAATATGATATTACAGTTATCTTTTCATTCACATAATATTATTGGATATCGTACTCACTTCAATTACAAGTAGTGGATTGTCCTCCTCATAAAACCTCAGGTTGAACACACCATCAGTAAACTCTGTGTACCCAGGATCTTTTGAGACGTACATGATTCCCCCTTCACCCAATTGCTTATAGAGGTCCACAACATAACTGTATCCTATTTGGATGTTGATACGAACTTGCAGATCATAACCATTAAGATAACTAATCATGGAAAACTGGTATTCTTCTTTGGCCTGTCTTTTCTTCCGCGTTTGGAAAGATGTAGGTACAATAGCTTGCCTTGTCATACATTCCATGACAGTGCTGCTGTGTATGGTACATGGCTCACTATGGAACTGAAATACAGTGATTATTTACAATATTTCAGGATGGCGAATTCTTAAGGTTGGTCACTACTTATTGAGAATGAGCCCACAGGTCTCGCATGTATCTAATACTTATCAGAATTAGAACATTGATGAAAATCCTATATTTTTAGGATTTGGTGATTTTTTCACTTTTTTTTCACCTATTTTTCTACTTTAACATTCTCTGTAGACCTTGAAAATTTTAGAATCCACCAAATGAGACACCCTTCCTTGATAGATCATATTTAGATTACTTTCAAATCACCAGAACCATCAATTTTAATGATATTCCATCCTACATGGCAGTCAGAAAAAAAGTAACATTACTTCCATTAGCATCGCGTCCCTAGCAACTGGCTGCCAGGGAATTGAGAACCAAAATGTGTGGTCAAAATAAGGAACAATTTGGGAATCTCTAATGCAAATTCATAAAATTATATGTTTGTAAGGCAACGACTATTAGCTATCATCAATGCTCATACCATCAGGTTCAAGGAAAAGGAATAGGGTTATCTGATGCTTTTTATAAAGGCACAAAAATGACCAAATGGATTGTGGTAATAAAATTTTATACATTATTTTTAACCCCCATAAAAATGTGGCTATTTTTGCATGTATATATATATTTTTTTTTAATTTGCACATAGTTCTCCTCCCATGAACAACATAATGTCATGTTGTTCACCAACCACCTAATCTAATGAGAACCCTTATCCTGAATAAAACAGCACCTGATACATTTGGTAATTTGTGGCATCACACAAAACACCAGATAAACTTTATGAACCTGATAACAAACCTTTGATGTATTTAGTATGTCAGAATCATTTCAGTTAATACAAAGACTATCACAAGCATGCACTATGAAAATGCAATAGGATGACTATAGACCGTATCTAGTGTTGCTTGTAATGCATTCTACTTCAGTATTTTTCTTTTCATTTAATACAGACTTTACACAATCTAAAAATATCAGAGAGGTATAACATAACATACCCGTCCAAAATTTGGGCGATATTCAACGGTGTTTCCTTCCTGATAGGTTTTCAGGAAGATAGTTGCCTGATAACCTGAATCTAGATTTTCTCCTGTCACATTTACTCGTCTTTGACCACTGAAAGGGAAGAGGTAGATGTTTTACTGGCAAAGGTAAGGTTCTACACTATGTATCTCCTATTTGCTAATTAAATGTAAACCCCTCACAATGAGAACTTATTCAAACATTGTCAAAATGAAATGTCAATTCCAGAGAAAGAAAAGGTTTATTTCAAAATGATCCAGAGATTTAGACCAGTTAGCTTTGATTTTCCTCTTTCTTTTTTGTAGAGGCATATTGATTGGAATGTTTCATATTCTATTGTGTAGAATGTTTCATATTCTATTGGTGAAATTGTAACAGCATTGGGCAGACTATGAATTATAATGGAAATGTATATTATAGGACTAAAATGTGTAAACGATAAGTTCATGGAAACCACCTGTATAACCTATAAATTTACCCTATACTCTGACAATATGATATGTTGTATCTGGCGACCGACTATAATAACTACCTATGTAGTGCTGTCTTTAGACATTAAACAGCGTTAAAACTTCAACTTCATTACTGATATGATTCTGTATCCTTTGGCCAATACTGCGAGGTTTACCCAATACTTACACAAGGAACTGGGTGCGTGGTGACACACTGAGGATGACAGGATTTGGACGGAAGGTAAATGTTATACTTCCATCAACTACAGCTTCAACACCATCAGCTGTTGTCACTCTGATGTTTAGTGGCTGACTAATTAAGTCCTGCCCATTCTCAACAGCGCAGGAGATTTCATTTTCTGTGCTGTGAATGGAAATGAAAAAAAAGCAACTTATAAGCCCATATAATATATTGATGCTGCATACAGCTAATATCAATTCTAAATATGTCTTATATGCTGGATATTTTACTTAAGATGTGACTTGAATGGTCAAACATTAACTAACGTACATATTATACAAAATATGAATGTCTTATGTATGGGTTAATGGTGTATATTCTAATATGCATACTTACTTGCAACCTGGCTCTGTAAGATTCTCAAATATCTTATATCCAGAGATGGTATTATGGCAGTAACAGGGTAAATTACCAATCATCACTGTAACATTTGGTCTCCCTAAGTTTTCACCTTTTAAGAATATAACAGTCCCTCTAGCAGGTGCGAAACTAGGCATAATCGATGTGACTGTAGGAGAAGAAGAACCCTGGACTGTTTGACGTTTAATTCTTCTTGAAACAGTATTGGATTCATCTTGACCAGGATAAGAGCCATGCAGATTCAAGTCCAGTGATTTTGGAAACATTTCGGTATTTATGCGCACAGCCTGATTGTTCTCTAGACTGTTCTGGGTTCCGTTTTTAACTTTTAATGAAGTGCTTGTAGTTGATGTGAAAGCCTGCACCTCTGCAACCATGACCTGATTTGGCACAGGATAATGTCTGTCCCTGTGACTTCCAAATTGAACTTTTAGTTGTTTCATTTCCCGGGATAGGCCTGTGGAGGTGTAGTCATTGGTAGTGTCCAGTATCCAATATGACGCTGATCCTCTTTTCACTGTCGAGCTACAAAGATAAATTATGCTACTTCATTGACTTATAACTCAAGGTTTGTCTCATGTTGACAATGGTAGAAGTGAATTAATTCTATGTTTAGAGAGTTGAAAATGAAAAAAAAGTACTATTATACATTTGCAGTGTTCCGCAGTAACCACTAAACGGGTTCAGACTAAATCCCAACAATATTTAGCCTCTGAGGAATAATGACCAGAGCCTTCTTGTGAAGAACCATGCAAAATTTAGGTCACACTCATGGCACTTTCTCAATTCATTCCTTTAAAAGAGCTTTTAGTCAATGATGTCGCCTTTGTGCAATTAAGTGAGCCTTTAAGAGCTAAAGATGCCCATTCAGGGGCGTAGAAAGCAAATTTTTATTGGGGGGCCCAGGGGTCTCGGTTGGGGGGGGCCTGCTATATCTTTATATAGGCTTATATAGGGAACCTCCTCATCATTGGGGGGGCAGGCCCCCCTGGCCCCCCCTTTTCCTACGCCCCTGCCATTACTCATCATAATACACCACTGAAGTGCTGGTAAGTCTGATTGCCTTCACTTTGTTGGTACATCATGCCGGCCTTCTGGGAATGTATCAATCATTAATGTAGGGTCCCTGCTCAAAAATGTGTATGCCAATACACTTTAGGGCCAGGACTAAAAGATAATGGGTGTGGCCGCAAATTTTTATACCATATAAACCCCTCAAATATCCCTCAAAATTAAGTGTAGCATGAATGGTAGAAACAGAATATTTCATTGGTACTTTGAGGAGGCTTATTTTTGAGCAGGGAGTAACATAATGCTGCCTTTATTTAGTATGAAGGGGGAGAAAAAAAATTTACCATGTACATTAGGTTAAAACCCTTTGGATCTCAGAGTTAACATATGTTTTGAATTCCAAAAGTGATTTTTAGGGATGTTGTACAATAAAAGCAGTATGTGGGGAGTGTGAAAATTATATTTTTTTCAGCAAAGTATAGACACCTTTTGGTCTTTTTTCAACTCTGTAAAACCATAACTCAAAAATATCATGGTCCGATTTGCTAAAGTTTACACTCATTTGAAAGCCTAGGATGTTTTCTCTTGAATGAAAACAAAAAACACCAGGCTAGTGCATAGGTTTTGACCCTATTGGTAGGTAAAGCTTAAAAACCCTGTAAAATGCTACAAGTACCATTTTCAAAAATTTGGCCCATATACATGTATGCATCTTGATGACCAATAGGCATGATAAATATAATAATGCATTAGCAGGCCTTGAAAGGTCAGTTCTACTTACTTTGGTAGATCTGCACAATGAGAACCTTTGCTTGTAGCCCCACAATTTCTGCCAAACATGAACCATTGAGTCCAGGGGTCCCCTGTGGATGTCCGAGTCATCACGTCTATAGGAGTTGGTGGTGTGAGGAGGAACAATCGGACCCGACCCACCTGTTACACAACCAGAATTTGCAACATCATATTTAGTAGATAATTAAACAACAGGTAATAGATGATACATTCCAGTACCTTGCATTTAGGGCAAACAAACACATACGGTCAATTGCACTGAGTTGGGGTCACACAGGGCTCACTAAGCAGTAAAAATTAAACTGCTTGGATTGTTTTGAAATTGTGTGTCCAAAATACTGGCGCACTGAGGAACCTACCCTAAAAATTGGGAACATTAATATCAAAAGTGGCAATTTTAGAGTCAATTCCATTATTTAGCATTAGTTCCTATGAGATTCTGGTCCAAATAGGTTATTTTTGGGGAGTTAATTGTTCCACCATCAAGTGAACAGATTCATATGATATCATTTTTGCATGATGCTGGGCATTGTCCTTTTATCATAGCAATCTGTCATAACAACAAAACCTCTTAATTCATGATATTTCAGGCATAATACATATTGTGGCATGTATGGTTCCATGTGGCACGTATGGTTCCTGACATGGAAAAACTGTCATAGATTTCCATTGAGTTGTATAATGGGACTGTAATATTGTAGAGGTACACGTTATTAAACCATAGGAGTTGGGTACCGTCTGACGTGGCGGGTGAGTCGAGTCGTCGGACGTTCCTCAGGTTCCGGATAGGTGGCAGCACTGATCCGGGTCTGTGGGGACATCTGACGACTAACACCTGGGTCCGTATATAAAGCCCAGGGCTCAGCCGCTACGTCAGAGGCCTTTCTGGCCTCCACACCATGTAAACCATTACTCTTTAATATTAGCTGCCTCTTTGACATCATCCAGCAGCCGTGAGTGTACACTAAGAAATAAAACTAACCGTTGGCATACACTTGGAATACTGTCTTACTCTTTCTTTCCGAACCGTAAGACCCGAACCCCCCAGGTCCGTAAGGCCACAAACCCTTACACTGGTGCCGTGACCAGTTAATTCTGGTGTATAGCCCGGACGTTATAACGTCCGAACGGCTGGTACATGGGTTAGACACCCTCAGGGAAGCTAACCCAGCAGGGCAATCAATTGCCCAAGAGAATGGAAATGGATCATTAATGCTCCAAACCCATTCGAACTCGCAAGATGCGGAATCTGCATCTTGGAGAGATCCCGGACCCCACTATAATGATAGTGAGGAGAATCTGCCAGACTCTGTACGACGCGAACAGTCTATACAGAGACAGAGTAACTTAATAGGCCAACAATCACTTGTTGACGAGTTAAGTAATTCGATGTTCAAAGTTGGTGGTAGTACTAACCCAGAACATCCGGCACCAATGCCAAAAAGGGTAACATTCGGAGAACTACCTTATAGATTACCCAGGCCCGAATTACCAATATTAGATTACAGCGCTATAGATGGCGACTTAACCTATGCGGTACCGGAAGGTGAGGAATTCAAACGACCGGATGTCCTGTTGTTGAATGAAACTTATGTAACTTTGAACGAGAACTTAAATACCTTGGTCAAAGCTAAAGATGAAGTATTCCATGAAAAACTTCAGTTGGAAGAAGACCTAACTGGCATGCGAAAGGAATTCGAAGCCAGAAGGAGTGAGTACATGAAGGAACTCGAGAATGAAGAATTAAAACTTCATTCAATGAGAGAATCATTCAACAAGGAATATGATAATAGGCACACTCGTATCCAAACATACATAGATACGAACGACCAATTAAACCTTGATAAGGCAAAGTTCGAATCCGAAATTCGCCATTATCAGAACGAGTTGGATAAATTGAAACTTCAGTGTAGTAAACAAGCTGAAGACAATGAAACCATCCGGGTAGGCATTATAGCTTACAACAAACAACTGGAGGAGGATAGACAGAAACTCACAAATGAGCTTCAGGAATTGCAGACTACTGCAATAACTCTAGATAAATATGCCCAGTTAACTATAGGTAATATAGATCCAGCTGTGGTATCTACAATGTTGGGAAAGACATCCAAAGATGCAACCCCAATTAGATACAGCCCATTCGTTGATGATGGGGCTGACAAGAATGTAGTATCCGGAATCTACAAGAAACCGGACAATACCGCAGTAAATGGAACCGCACCTAAACCAGCAACTCTGATGCTGGATACGATAGGTCTGGCACCACCCATACCAGATTTGAGTCACAAAATTAAAGCGACTCACGATGGTGCTACTGGGACTAATAACAATATACCCGTGGCACAACCAAGAGCACCCGGACCAACGAGGCATATGTTGACACCACCTTCATATTTCCCCCAACCCGGCCACAGTACACCAGCAGGGCCAAGATTACCGAATCCACCTCCGGGTTCTGGTAATGGTCCTACTGATGGACGTTTTCCAAGACCAAACCCGCCACAATACAATGCTAATGGCGGTACGTATCAACCAAGAACATCTTCCTATGGATATAGAAATAATTATAATCCATCAGGAAGTGGTAATTATCAAAATGGTAATAGCTACAACCAGGGATGGAATCAAAATAATTCTTACCCTAGATATGCGTCTTCTGGAAACGCCGGTTACAATGGTGGATGCCCTGGCGGTTCATCCGGAAGCTATAATAATAATGGTCCACCAGGAGGAAACCCTCCAGGCGGCCCAGGAGGATCCGGATCCGGAGGATCAGGATCAGGAGGAGATGGCAGGAAGCCAAATAGGAGAACTTCTATGCCTGCAGGGATGCAAACCATCTTTGATAGGAGCCAATGTATCCAAAACCTTGGCATTGACTGCTACCGAAAGGGAGCAGACGGCATGGAAGTCATGAACTGGAGCATGCGAGAAGCAGATAGACTACGCGGATGTAATAATCTGGCACGTAGGCAGGCACGGATACCCCCTCCATATGATTCTAATGATCCATGGAAGGACAGGTACCAAGCTTTTGTCGTCGAAGTCAATTGTAGTGGCTGGACAAAAGAAGAAGCTCTGCCATATTTGATCTGTTGGTTAAATAAAGGCGGAAAAGTAGCTCTCAACCAATGGAGAGCAGCTTACGGATTATACGGTACTTATGATCAATTGGTAGAATGTGCCGCATACCTATTTGGATCAATCGTTAGAGAAGATCCGTGGGTAAGTTTCAAGAAGAGAACACAAAAACCTAAGGAATCACACAAAGTCTTTGGTTTGGAGCTGCAGGACTTGCTTTCAAAAGCACGTCCGAATTGGGCTCATGACGATGATTGCTATCTACAAGAATTGTTTATACAATTCTACAGTGGATTGCGGGATCCGGATCACAAGCAAGTGGTCTGGGATTCTTGGAAAGATGACACTTCCTTCAGTGACCTGTTCATAGCAATCGATGGACATGACATGAAGAAACGATTGGTAGGTCTTGGACCTAGTCCAGTAAGAGCAGCTCCATTCCAATACGGAGGTACACCTGCTCCGTTATATGAGACTTCCCAGTTAGCTCCGGTTGAATCGAATGAAGCTGATGAGGAGTATGACTATATCTCCGATGAAAACGGAGAATATATTGGTTCAGTCCAGATAGCTGGAAAGTATTACCGACAAAAGCGGTATAGGAAGGTGCATTCGAGAGGGAGAGGAGGATCTGTTGCTGGTAAAACAGCTTCCGGATCAACTCAACCGGGCAGTGTAGCCTCTACGGCGAAGCCAACCGTAGCAGCCACTGTTGCTCCGACTAACATGATGGAAATGTTAATAGCCGGATTAACAGAAGCTCTAAAGAGACCAAGAGTCGACAAATCTCAAAGGAGATGTTTCAGATGCCAGAAACTGGGGCATTTTGCTCCAGAATGTATGGCTGAGAAGCCTGTCCCGCGTAAACAGGAGGGTGTCTCTGGGATAAGTACAGAGGAAAACTAGAAGGGGGTCTCCCGAGGGGCAAAGAAGGGGATCCCAGCGACAAATCTTGCCATGATATCACCATCCGTGATGATAGTTCGCATGTAGTAACAAGCTCGCCTAACACCGAGGTGGTTGTAGACACCCGGAAGGTTAGGGGAGCTGATATAACAGGTGCCACGGGAGCACAGGGGAAACCCAATATCAGTAACGAGGCAGGCGGCTTTGAATTAGCCAAGGTCTGTGGTGCCCACCTGCCCCCGGGTCATCCTTGTCTGGAATTCCTGAAAGGATGTGGATCGACTCCTGGTGTGAAAAATGACGTTCCGATCCTCACGGACATGCCCTCTGTTCTAAACGGAAGGCGGTGGTATGTTTGCCTCACTGTTAACGGAAGATCTGTCGAATTCCTTGTGGATACGGGAGCTAGCCACTCTTGTATCTCCAGGGGTTTCTACGATCTTATACCGGATGAACATGATACTCTCAAATCGGGAGGAAGTGCTCAGACGGCCGATGGCAGTACCTTGCAAACGTATGGTAGAACTTGTGTGAAACTACAGTTGGATGGTATACATGACTATGTCATGAGCGCCACCGTTGCGGATATAGCAGATGAGGGGATACTTGGGTTGGATTTCGCATCCCTGTATGGTGCTGTGTTGGAACCTCAATCAGGAGTGTTGAGTGTGAAATACCCGTATCCCGTAAAGGTTAGATGTGTACTGAGACAAGTGAGCAGTATGGCTAGTGTAGCACACACAGTGCGAATCCCTCCGGGAGTAGCCTGTGATGTGCTTGTAAGAAGTGATCCTGCAATGCGTAATAAACCTGCAGTGATAGAACCGGATGTAGTTACTTTGTCAAGTATCGGATTAAATTCTGTAGACACGATAGTAGCGAATGCATCCTGGTCGGTAGTACCTGTCTCCAATACTGGAAACACTACTATCTACTTGAAAAAGGGACAAGTTTTTGGAAACGTGACCCTTTCGGAAACTGTAACGGATAGTAAGCTAAGCTTACAAAAGGTAACAGGAGATTCTTCATTAGAAGATCCGGAACACCGGAAAGAGTTCTATGATATGCTCTGTCAGTATAATAATGCCTTTGCCAAACCTGGTGAAAAACTAGGTACGACAAATAAGGTATTACATAAAATAGATACTGGAGATGCTGCACCCTTTAAGATACCGTATAGACGGTTACCTTTAGCGAAAAAGAGAGTAGCTGAAGATGAGATAAACAAGATGTTGGAACAGGATGTAATAGTCCCTTCCAATAGTCCATGGAGTAGTCCTGTGTGTATGGTAACAAAGAAAGACGGTACTATCCGCTTTTGCATAGACTACAGGAAGTTGAATGGAATAACGAAAAAGAATTCGTATCCATTACCGAGAATAGACGAAACCATTGACTCCTTAGGAGGGAACAGTTGGTTTTGTACCCTAGACTTGCAATCAGGTTACTGGCAAGTGGGAATGAACCCTTCAGATATGGAGAAAACTGCATTTTCGAGTCATATTGGACTATTCCAATATAACGTAATGCCGTTTGGATTGTGCAATGCACCTGCAACATTTGAAGCAATGATGGAAACAATTCTAAGTGATTTATTGTGGAAAAGATGTCTTGTATATCTTGACGATGTCATAGTCTTCAGAAAGACATTCGAAGAGTGTTCTAATAACCTAAAAATGGTACTAGAACGTATTATTTCTAATGGTCTCAAATTGAAACCTAAGAAATGCCACATGTTTAGAAAGTCCATAAATTATTTGGGCCGCATCATTAGTGATGAAGGAATAAAGGCTGATCCGGAAAAAATCGAATCAGTTACGAATTGGAATAGACCTAAAACACCCAAAGAAGTGAGGTCCTTTTTAGGATTCTGTTCCTATTACAGGGAATTTATTCCGAATTATTCTAGAGTCAGTTATCCATTACAAGCAATAGCTAACTGGACTCCAGGAAGTACCAAGGAAAAATTTCCTTGGACACATGAACAGGAAACCGCTTTTCAAAAGCTAAAAGACCTGTTCACGAGTACTCCTGTATTGCAATATCCGAATGAAACGGATCATTTCATACTGGATACTGATGCTAGTAATGATAGCATTGGTGCAGCTCTCTCGCAAGTCCAAAATGGGAGAGAAGTACCGATTGCCTTTGCCAGCAATACACTGAGCAAGACTCAGCGCAATTACTGCACAACCAAAAGAGAGTTGTTAGCAGTAGTCGTATATACCAAGAAGTTCAAACATTTTCTATGGGGAACGAACTTTACTTTACGTACGGATCACTCCTCTTTAAGGTGGCTACTGAACTTCCGAGATGCTGAAGGAATGTTAGGCCGATGGCTAGCCCATTTATCCGAATATGGGCTTGAACATCAACAGATTCAGCATAGACCTGGAGTTAAGCATTTAAATGCTGATGCTTTGTCTCGAATACCAATTCGGAAATGTGATAATCCGGATTGTACTGATTGTGGAGCTCATAGGGCAGTGTTAGCAGGGATTCGAAGACCATTCGTACCCCTAGTTGCCAGTATACTGGATTGGTCTATGGATCACATACGACATTTCCAGGAAGCTGACTCGATAACTGCGCAGCTACTGCAATTGGTACCAAAGGGTATACGTCCAGTTAGACCGGAGGTCTCTCTGGAAAATCGAGAAATGAGAAGGTTTCTTGCTCAATGGACCGAGCTTGAAGTCCGGAAAGGCGTGTTATACCGTTGGAAGCCATGTAATAATGGTGAGAGAATCATGCAAGTGGTGATACCACATGCTATGAGACATGACATTATGTACTTCTGTCATGGACATCGGACCAGTGGTCATTTCGGAAGGAAACGCTCGTTAGCACGACTTTCCAAGAAATACTATTGGCCTGGCATGACACGGGACTTGCAAAGATGGGTAATCACCTGTCCGGATTGTTGTAAAAATAAACCCGGACCCAGGATGGGCAAACTTCCCCTATCCCAAGAACTTTTCGGAGTTAGATTCGCAAGAATCGGGGTAGATATTATTAGTGGATTTAATACAACCGCTAATGATAATACCTGTATGATGGTAGTGTGTGATTATTATACGAAATACACTAAAGTATTTCCACTACCGGACCACAAAGCAATTACTTGTGCCGAAGCCTTTGTAAAAGGCTGGGTACTAAGTTTCGGTGTACCATTAATGTTACACAGTGACCAAGGCAGAGAATTCGAATCAAATCTCTGGCAGGGTATGTGCGAATACTTAGCTATTTGCAAGACTAGAACCAACCCGTATAGGCCACAAAGCGACGGATTGGTAGAAAGGTTCAATAGAACCCTCATCCAAGTTCTAAAGTCACTCGTTAATGAACATATGGATGACTGGGATGAGCAATGTCATTTCGTGACACATGCTTATAACAGTACGGTACATTCAAGTACAAATTGTACTCCGAACCTTTTAGTATTCGGAGAGGATTTGATAATGCCTACTGACCTAGTTTTTGGAGTCGTAGGGATGGACCCTGAACTACCCTGCCATGTAGTTTTTGTGGAATGTTTGAGAGACAGATTTAAAAAAGCATATGAGTCTGTCCGAATTGATTTGGAGAAAAGTGCCAAATGGCAGAAAGTAGGATACGATACCGATCTAAAGCATCGGAAATTCCAATCCGGAGACAGAGTCCTCAGATTACATGAACCACTTAGACACATAAAATTAGCGTCTAATTGGGATGGTCCCTTTACTATAACACAAGTATCAGTGATTGTACCGTAATTATCAAATCTGACCTTGGTCGACTTTATAAGTCAAATGTGGCTAGATTAAGGAAATGGTCTGGGAGGGAGACCTCCACAGAAATGTATGGTGAAGGTTCCGGAAAGATCCTGAACCAGAATCGCATAATAGACCAGGTAAAGAACACTACAGTGAAGCGTGGTCATGGTAGACCTAAAAAGTGTTCCGAATCAGTGACACCCACGCCAACACCGATTAAGCGTGGGGGAGTTAAAAAAGTCTCGGCAGGTGAAGACAAAAAGAAGAGGAAAGGTGTTTCTAAGGCTAAGAAGCACCTAGAGAAAGCTCTTCAGACTGTCAGGTCCGATAAAGAACTATCCGAGAAGGGGAGATACGTTCGGGGAGATACGTTCGCGCAGGCCCCCGAATTGCCCAGAGGACTGCAGTAACCTAACCTGTATACACAACGAGTGTAATGTTTACATTTAGAGGAACGGATGACAACTGACCCAAAAGGCTTATTTGTCGCCGCCGCATGATGTACCAATGGGTAGTGGACGGATAATCCGGTGGATTTGCTTAAGCTTTCCATAATCTCCACTTAAATCCCCAGACGAGTCATCGGTGTGAGCGATAATTACCTAAAAACAATCAGTTTGTTGATGTACCGCTTGTAGCACGTGCGTTTCCGCATGACGTCACAGTGTCCAGTCTCGGCTGACCTCTCGTGACCCCGCGTGCAACGGGGAAATGACGTCACGAATGCTGGCCTGTCGCCATATTGTTTTTCGGTAACGTCCAAGACGGTCGAGCTCGCTCCCTTCTTGGATTTTACCGGCTAGCAAACTCCTCGCTGCTCCTCCAGAGTCTGTCTCCTGGTAGACAGACTCCGTTTGTGTCGGCCCCGGCGCCGTAAAAGCCGGAAAAAGCAGTAGTTTACTCCCGTGGGTGATTCCCCAGTCATGGCTGAGGAATCCGTAGCTGCAGCCAAGCTATCCGGTGACCCGGATAAGCTGACTCCGTCCGCAGAAGCTTTTCCGGAAGCTTTGTCGCCTGTTACACAGGAAGAGAGCGAGATGATGGACGTGGAGGAATCCACAGATCGCTCGTTCGAGGAGAAGCTGGCTTCATTTTCACTAAATGAGCCAGAGAAGATGTTATCTCCACTCCCACCCGAGGGATCCGGAGCGGCTGCGAGTGCTGAACCCGCAGCGACAGAGTCCGAGACCACACAAGTCAACGGCCCGAAGGATCAGTGGAAGCCAGCAGTGGCTAACCCGTTCCCAGTAGAGTACGATGGTCGCTACCTGTATTTCCACCCGGAACTGCAGGCGCAAGTGACCTACGCGGACGGGACACCAGTCAGGTTGGGCGTTATGGTTCCCGATCAGCTGACCAGGACGCCTCCCGAGTGGCTCCGAGACTGGCCGTGGTTCCAACGGGGACTTATGGTAGACGCTGACTTCCGTGAGACAGTGTACGAAGCCAACCGAGCCTTCGAGCTCGGAGCGTACCCGAAGCCTGACAAGTCCCTGTGGAACGTCAAGGCTACGAACATTGATTGGGTAGGCTGCGTCTCAGATTCCGAGGGGCAGACTTACCCACGCCCTTGTGCTACCCGGCCCCAGTACCGGACCACAAAGGAGTACCGGGAGGCCGCTGCTAACTTCGAGCAGTGGGATGAAGGTTTTTATATAACCGAGCAAGAATTAGTGGATGTCCAGAACAATTCACTAATCGGTATGGACCGAGGTGCAGCCCTTCGGACGGTTCTCGTCCGCCGAATGACTGCCGAACGGGAGGCTCAGGAAGAGGCTAAGAGGGCCGCGGAAGTACCCGCACCTCCTATCCCCGACCTGAAACTTGCCACCAGGAGTTCAGCCAGTGCTAAACCAGCCACCGGCAGTACTACCACTCAGGTAGAAGCCTCGACCTCCAGCGCATCCGGAACCCAGGAACCGGAGGAAGACTGGAAGGTCAGCAAGAACCGAAGGTCCGCTGCTCGGAAGCTCAAGAATCTCCTGGATTCTGCTAGAGCCGAGCCGAAACCCAGCACTTCAGCCACTGGTAGTACTGCCATGGAGGTTGAATCGTCTGACGAGGAGTCTGTGCACAAGTCCTCGGTTGAGTATGATGAGAAGGCCACTCCATCAACTCAAACCGAGGCCGAACGCTGGGCTAACGCCAAGTCCGGATTCAAAACCCGGATTCCGACGTGCTTCTCCGACTGTGCGTACGGAGTAAAGAAGGACGGCTCTACCCTCTATGCCTGCCCGGGCTCAGTCAACAAAAATAATGAGTCAGATGATGAAGATTGGATGCGTCTTTCGGACGAGGACCCCAATCCGAGCAAAGCCTATCGAAAGATGTGGCTTATGCTAAACCACACCGAAGGGTATTACACTTATACCCAGAGGAGGAAGCTGCGTTGGGCTTTAGAGAAGTGGTACGGTGACGACCAAAAGTCCTGTCCCTTCTCTATCTGCCAGGATGCGAGTGATGTCACGATCCGGACCTGGAGTACTCCAGCCCGGTTTCAACGGCATCTGGTAGAGGCCCACTTCCACCATCACCCGGTTTACATTTGTGATCCGAGTTATGGTAAGAAGGGCAAGAAGTGTACTATGAAGGTGCAATACAACCGACGTAGTGATCTGGCTAGACACCAGAAGAAATGCCACGCAGAAGGTTTGGACGGGGCACGGAAGCGCATCATGGAGCTTCATCAGGAACTCATGAAGGAGTTCGATAGTCTGAGCGAGGATGCTTGGTCTAAGATCTGACCAGGGGACCAAGTCCTCTGCGAAGTTCCGAAGACCAAGGATTCGAAACTCCGAGCAAAGATAGTCCTGACTCCTGGAAAGGGTAAACTGGACATGCACGAGTCTCTCTGGCAGAAATGCGAGGAATCCGGAAAGGATGCAAAGAGAGCTCGTGAAAGGAGCAGGAGAGATCAGAACCGTGGTGGCAACGGTAATGGTCAGAGCACCACTGCTAAACCGAAAGTCAGAGCAGAGGACCGTTCCAGGTCCCCTCTGGCTAGGCACCCCGCAGAGCAGGCTCAGGGCACTCCGGTGTTCAAGAAGCCCGAACCTGCCGGATACGCTGGAGCCGTATCTAAGCCTGGGAAAGTTAATTCTCGTAACTTTCCGTCCTTAAACCAGGGACCTGGACCTGAGAGCCAGACCTTGGTGGTAGGAAAGGATGGTCGCCTTATGCCAAAGAAGACCACAGCATCTGCTGCCGCCGGATCTGCATCCGCTCCAGCCGCCCCGCCAGTTACCTTCACCCAGGAGCAGTTGAACATGTACCTGCAAATGGGATTGAAACAGAACGCACCACCTGCCTACTGTGTACCAACGGCAGGCGGGTCCGGAAGCCCCAAACCCGGAAGTGGTCCACAGGCCGCATCGACTCCTCCCAAGGCTGTCGCTGCACCTGCGAAACCAAAGGACGCTATTACCATTAAAACCGGTAATGCGGAAGTTTGGTTTGAGAAATCTCGCCAAGGGGAGGCAGATGTCCAGAAGGCCATCTACACCCACTGGGAGAAGTGTGTTCGCGAAAAAGCGACCGAGTTCCATCAGGGTCTCCTAAACGACACCCTGTTGTGTATGAAGGAGGTCGCGGATGCTGAAAAGCAGCGCCTCGAGACCCTCATCCGGGACGATGTAAAGGCCCAGGAGGAGGCTGCCGCAGCTGCCCAAGAAAAGGCAGCTATGGATGTGCATGTGCTGGAGAAACGTGTAAAAGAGGAGATTACTCGGAATACCAACTTGAACACTAAGTTCATGAGGGTATTCGGAGTCGACTTGGACGAGTGGGACGGCACTCCCGAGTCGGCTCTAGCTCTTCTTAAGAAGAAGCATGCTAAGAAATCCGCTTAAGCATGCTACGGGTTATTTCTCCCATAATTTTTTTCTCCATCACCAAATAACCAGATATAGTCTTTGCGGAACCCTGTAGGTCTGCGAATTTTTTCTTCACTAGTGTATGAACACCTATAGTATGTGTTCCGGGTTCCTCTTATGAACAGTTTATTGTATAATTCAGGCTGTATAACCCTTATTGCACCCTGAATAGTCTATTCGGATTTATAACTTCACCCATGAACAATCCGATAGTAGACTTGCTGCTGTGAGACGTATCCGGATGCCATTTCCAGACTCCTGCTGTTACCAGTGCTAACCACTTACTAGGATGGACTTTACGATTTACCTCTACAACTCATCTATACTCCCGAATATACTATTACTTCCGGATCAACCTATATTGGACTATTTTCTACTTATGTCAACTAAACTTAAAAAAGGATTACGTTTTCTACACTGTTGACACATCCGGACTATTATTCTACATTCTACACCATTCGGATTTACCTATAAACTTTAGCACTACTAGAGGATTGTGGGTAGCTGCCCCAAATTCATCTACCGTGTTCACTCTATATAAGGAAACCATAAACTTTAGCACGTCCATCCCGTGGTTAGCTGACCACACCTACCTACTAGTACCCGGAGGATTACAGCAGAAGACTCCAGCAGCATCTATAATTTCTGTATATTGTATATAATGTCATATTTCTATTTTTCTATAATATTATATGTATGTGCATATCCACTAGATACATATTATGATACGGGTACATAGATATTTCTTGATACGGATCTCTGATTATTGTTGGTATTCATATTATAAGATCCGTTAAACTTCACCAGAAAACACACATTATTGTCCTGCGAGACAAATTGTATAATAAGTATATTGATCTGGTGCTATAAAGGTTATTAGGTACACGGTGATAATATATTATTATTATATTCATTACCACACCGTGATTTTTTTCTTTTCTTTTCAAGTGTATGGTATAAATGGTCCTATTCGTACTACTCACGGAATCCTTAATGGATTCGTATGTTAATAATATACGACATGTCATTATATAGTGAAGTTACTATAACAGTCTTCTTTAAGACTATATATTCAAATGTGGTGTTAATAACTACAAACACACATACGGATGTTATTATGTGATTTATTTATTATCGACAGTTCCGTTACACATAACTGTCATCATCACATGTATACGATTCATATTACTTGTCTTATTAATTATACCGTAGATATAATATGATATTATATGGTATAGTAATTTAACTAACAGTTCCGTTTCACACAACTGTCACTTATTCAAGTAATTCGTATAATATTTCAACATCCTAATTGTTATTTGTAACTACATTCACTATCGAATATATATATATGACATTCGATTCATACTTAAGCTGGTGTTAATGTTATACCTATGGTTGTACCTCTATTACTAAAGGTTTAGACATATAGAAATGTTATCCTGGTAATATTATTATAACTATAACACCCTCCTAAATGTCTGGGGGAGTGGTGTAGAGGTACACGTTATTAAACCATAGGAGTTGGGTACCGTCTGACGTGGCGGGTGAGTCGAGTCGTCGGACGTTCCTCAGGTTCCGGATAGGTGGCAGCACTGATCCGGGTCTGTGGGGACATCTGACGACGAACACCTGGGTCCGTATATAAAGCCCAGGGCTCAGCCGCTACGTCAGAGGCCCTTCTGGCCTCCACACCATGTAAACCATTACTCTTTAATATTAGCTGCCTCTTTGACATCATCCGGCAGCCGTGAGTGTACACTAAGAAATAAAACTAACTGTTGGCATACACTTGGAATACTGTCTTACTCTTTCTTTCTGAACCGTAACACCCGAACCCCCCAGGTCCGTAAGGCCACAAACCCTTACAATATTTACGTGTAAATAGGTGCATAAGTGGTTTATCTTGATGACAATGCATCTCTAGGAAATCCCATAACTATGCACTGGAGGAATCACTTTATGTGGCACGTATGGTTCCTCTAAAACTACACCAAATCACATTGCAATTTCAAATATGGCAATACTGAGGTGTAATGTTAATGAATCTAAAAGTCTTTACCTTATGACTGATAGTTAACACCTAAGGCTTTCTAATTATATTTTTGCATTTGATAAATATGATTTATTTCTCCCCACTATTATGTATTAAAGAATGAGGCATGTATGATTCTACTTTACCTACACCACTTTTTTTTGCAATAACTCCAGGCAGATAAGGGGAATAGTTCTTGAGTTGATCATATATAATGCTAAATATTGGGGGCTAGTGGAAATATAAAAAGATTATACATTTCCAATGCATTTTCTCTTTACTTTGCCCCATACCAGTGGGAGCACTATGAAAAAACGTTTGAAATACCCCATAAAAAACTTATATTTTGTAGTCTGCTGCTTTAAATATTAATGATACATGGGCAAAACCATAGTTTCCAAGCAAGATCCTGACCTTACCCACCTAATGGAAATGAAAAATATCCAAAACGTTCAATCTTTAGTCACATTTACCCCCTTCCCAAGGTGAAAAATGGGTTTGTCCCCATCTCAGTGCAATTGACCATATAAGCTGATAAGGGGCACCTTGTAAAGCCATATTTAGGCAGATCTGGGGTGTGGTTTTGAGCAATTTTATACTATTGTAATACCCCGGATAAAAGAATTGCCTTGTACAAGAGGATAGCTCCTTGCTGTGGGCTTCATAAAATTTGTCTCAAGTTCGGATGCGGTTTATAGGCAAGGTTGAATTTCAACAAAATTAATACTAAAATGCTCAAAATGAGCTCCTAGGGCTAGGTGCACCTTGAAGACTTTCTTCAACTCAGGGTGCCTCTATGTAGTGGATTAAGGTAGTAAGGGAGTGATCATTTTTTAACAACAGGGGGGGCTGGTGGGTTTGAGGGGGGGGTCAGAATTTTTTCAACCCCTCTGATGGGGAGGTCAAAATAATTTCATGTGTTATCAGTGGAAAACCCAGCGTATTACTATAGGTTAATAGGGCACGTTCACGCGCGATTGTCACCCCTTATTGGTGGGTCAAAAAGTTTTAACCCCCTAGAGAGGGGGGTCGAAATTGTTTTGGCGCGTCTGCGCGCAAACCCACCAGCCACACCTGTTGTTAAAAAATGATCACTCCCTAAACTTGATACCACAATGCATCGTAATGCGAAGGCTCATAGCATGTTAAAGCAATTTGCTGCTTTAAGATAGATATTACATCTTTATATTGGATAGCATTGCATAGACATAATTTGTAGGCTGTGCAATGGAACTAACATAGAATTTAATACTCCAGGCTGTCATGGACTATATACAACTTCTATACTAGGTCTCCATTTTCCTCAAATATGCTGAAAATGTATGGTAAAATAAGTAAATTCATGTTGAATAATATCACACAAAATAAGGCTAGACTAGAGTAAAACATAACCAAAGGACAGGTTTACCTCAATATTAGTTCCTAGGTCTATGGTGAGACTGAACTTCTGTGCTCCGGGTGCAGACACCCAGTAGTAAGGGTAGAGGAAGTAGTCAGTGAGTACCGAGGGGTCTACCAGTACCTGATGTCTGCCCAATCCTACTGACGGACCATAGACCCAACTAAAGTGACTCATATCTCTTGCGTCATATGTAAAGCACCAGTAAGGGTGATGGTGACCTTTATTTGGATGAGAAACTGGACATGGACACTGGTTGATGACATCTGAGTTCCTTGCAGTTCCATAATTCTCCTGATGTGCAGGCACTCTGAATCGAGGAGAGGAGAAGAAAATTAAGATTTGGAATTTGCAGAATAGTTTGTGAATGCATATGCATACAGGCATTTCCATTTTATTTTTCATGGATTTTTATTTTTCCTTTGTTAATTTGGATACATTAACATCTATCTGGTGTTTTACTCTATACATGACAGCTAACTTACATTTGATAGCTATAATTATATGCTCAATTATTTATCTTCTTGATAATGGACCCAAGGGGAGTAGTGAGACATTGCCCACCTCCTCGGGGTCTCCAAAATGATGATGTAATTGACATAATCATCTTCCCTAAGCATGTACATTGATGTTAAAAATCGCTTTTCTGCTTTTCTCAGCTTGCATTGGATTTGGAAGAGGCCAACTGTCATATGTATCACACTTTTACAAATTGATGTTAAATGGATTTCCAAAATGTTAATTTGTAGCATTGATGAAACACAGCTCCAGTAAAACCCTACATATAAGCTACATTCTGAC
This sequence comes from Acholoe squamosa, assembly GCA_949317995.1. Lineage (NCBI taxonomy): Eukaryota > Metazoa > Annelida > Polychaeta > Phyllodocida > Polynoidae > Acholoe > Acholoe squamosa. The sequence goes on along the minus strand of OX439045.1, from coordinate 11,382,406 downwards.
TTTGGGAAGATGCTATAGGCCGCACCAGGCCCTGAAACGGTTCCAATACCTCAAAATCACTTGTATAAGCCACACCCGAGTAACGGGCAAGCTTATAAGCTGTACTAAAGACTTGAAATGGGCTGCGGCTTATACACATGGTTTTTATGGTGAGTGGATACTGGCCATTGGAAGGAAGAGGAAAATCATCCTACCCGTTAACGTTAGCATGGACCAGTATGTCCTCTACATCAACGTGTACACTTGGTGTTTGTCCATCTGGAAAACATCAATAAAGTATAAGTGTGATATAACAATAACACACCGTGATACTGGTATACTAAGGTTCCAACATTTAGAGGTATAAACATTGATATATAATGGCAGTGATGTCGCTTGTGTACAAGTTAGTTTGCACTATATTCGTAACTAGCGCACAGTGCATTTGGTAAATATTGAGAATATATGCCAGTACTTCATTGGTGCATCATGGCAGCCCATTGGGAATATATCGACCAATCAATTAGGAGCCATCCAAAATGATGTCATTGCCAAATTTGACAATTTTTGACCCCCTCCCCTTCCCCCCTCATCATGTATTTGCCAGTTTAGCAATGCTGATGGTAAACGGGAAATTAATCCTGTCATGCACCGGTATACATATAATATATACACCCCCCCTCGACTCTATAAGGTAGTGTAGGGGACCGGAAGTCCCTCTACCCGGTAGACCGACTCTCAGGAGCCGGTTACCTGGTCTTCACTTCTCCCCTAGTGTGTGTCATACCAATCCAGGTGTAGTTGGAAGGTGGACATATCAGGCAAGGGATCGTGGTGTAATGGTTAGCATGCTGGAATATCATGCCAGAGATCCGGGTTCGAGTCCCGGTGACCCTAGTTATTTTCACCGTCCTCTACAGTATCATTGGTTTGAAATATGAATGCTTATAGTACTGTTAAAGTGACATAGTCCGATTTTTTTTTCATTTTTCAAATTCTGTTCAAATGTATTCTATACAATGTAATAACACCATATTTAGGCACTTGGGGACCATTTATTGTTATCTTTAGCTCATACACGTTTAGAAAGGGGGTCCCATGGGCCTTGTCATCTATAGGCATGTTACAGTGTATTCCCAATGGATGGAGTTTTGGCGTGCACTCCAAAAGTAGGAAATAGGGTATAAATCTGACAATTCTTTCAAATATGAGCTGAATTATGAGAAAGGAGAGCAAATAAAGTAGGTCCCATAGGAAGTTTGATCTATGTGAACATCCTGTGTCATTTTTGAGAAGATTGATTTTTTTTGGCCCCAACCATCGGACTATGCCACTTTAAATACCCACGTATATGCCACACTCCTTCCTTTGGCAGACCCTATGAGCTGCAGGGGGCCTTACATTGACAGTGATGGTTAATTTTGATATTTACTATCAAAGCCTGACAATGATTAAAAGCCTAGCAATGACAACGGAGAGTGATTGATTATAATATTATGTTAGTTGAACTTGAGATATCACACTGGAAATAGATACTTTACCTCTAGTGCCAAGATAGAGTCTGCATGGCTTGTAACTACTGGGTGTAGACAGATGGCGGGACATGGACCTTATCTGCCGTCTACCATCAACATACAAGATGCCATGTTTGTGAATGGTATCCACCTGATGTATAGAAGGGTCATTGGTTAACATTGATCCAACATAATGTTTATATGGTAAGCTAGACGGGTAGTTCGATTCAGTTACAAACAACAATAGCAAAATGTACAAATTTCTTTACTAATCGATGTTTTCAGACCATGAGGCTTATGTCCTTTCATTGTTTTTCCTTTTCCTTTCTGAGATAAATATTTTTATTTCCTACAGCAAATTTGACACTTTCATTTCATTAATATCTTGACATTTTATCTTTATTCGAATTGGTAAAAGGATTCAGGGTAAAATTGCCAAAAGGGAAGCTTGTAGCAGGATGTGAAGCATATTTCTTTGGGCCTAGAATTTCAAAAGCTAAGGTCAATATATATGCATAATAAAGTTAAGGTCAATTTCCTAGTAAGAAAACTACAGCTAAGGACCCACTATTCAGTTTGTCAGTGGGAACATTGATCAATGTGCCAGATCAGTCACAGACATCAAATGTAGATGATTTCAATGTTTTTCTTAAAGGTATGATGAGGATATGAAAACTGATAGAAGAGACAGAAACAAGATGAAAACCCATTTAATATGTGTGCTAACGAGGTTAACGCTATTTAAGTATAGTTCCCCTACCAGGAGTTTTTCAGATTTTTAGTACCATATATCATTCTAGAGACATTAAGGAAATGCAATGCTGTGAAAACCTTTTCTTGCAATTTGTTTCAGGTTCAACCCTATTTTACTAAAGCCAATTTCATTCCTTTTATTCTAATAACTTGGATTACAGATCCGGCGGCAAGATTTTTGCCTTTTTAAAATTTTTTTTTTATCGATGGGCGACAGGAATTTAGCAGTAAATAACCCCCAAAAAAATTTGTTGAGAAAAATGTAGTTAGTAATCAAAAATCCTTCCAGTGACTGCCTTTTAATGGTCGAAATTTCTCCATATTCCGATGTTTGATGGCCAAAAAAGTGATTTTCCATGCAACTTTTTTTTTACCTCCCGCCGATAGCGAAATTTGGGGGTGAGATGAACTTAGTGAACTTTTTTTTTTTTTACCGATGGCCGACCATAAGCTCATGTGAAAAATTCCGTAATCCAAATTATTATATTGAAATGGCCTTAATAGAAAATTCAGGTTTTAAATTAAAATTGTTATTATCTTACCTTGATTCTCACATGTTTCCAACCTGTGCCATTTGCCTCGTAGGTTATCTGCATTCCTGCAGTCTCCAACAACACCCTGTAAGTATAGATAACAAAGGTCTTTGTAAATTAAAGCGTAGCTAATGCCTTTTTACGCCATGGTGATCAATGGATGTGGTACATTATTCAATCATCGGTCATTGTACGGGCTTCCCTAGCCCACTTAAAAGGGTCTACTTCTCATCTTTCCTATCCCCTCAGGATGTGTGTGGTGCACATATGCGTGGGCACTGATACATTTCTCTGTGAAATTGTGTTATGTCGTTCTCGCCATGAATATGACCTTAGTTGTCGAAATGGCATTAAACATCACTCACTCACTCACTCATTGTATTGTAAATAAGCATAGCTCGGTACTTCTTAAATCCAAAGGGCTGGTTTCCCATGTGTCAGCGGGGTAAATTTTCTGTTAATCCGACTGCTTTATATAGCAAATGTATAGAAAAATATCATCCGATTAAAGCGGGTATTCCACTGCCGTCAGCAGGCCGAATTTTTATTAATCGGACTGATTTTTTCTATACTTTTGTATAATCAAAGTAATCGGATTAGCAAAATCTCAGCTGACCGACGGCAATGGAACACCCGCTTAAGCACTGGGTTCCATTGCTGTTGGTCGGGCAAACTTTTGCTAATCTGACCGATTCTTCTATACTTTTAGAATATCATAAATCGTTGGATTAGTGAAAATTTGCCTGACTAACACAGTGGAACCAATGCTTTTGCAGAAAATGGACCTGACCCATGCAGTGGAACCACCCCTTAACACTGTCTAAGGGCCACAAGTACAGCAATCAGGATATTGTTATACACATAAAATCGACACCATAGCAGAAATAGTTTAGTATTTATGGTCTAACCAGGATAATGTATGGATACCCCATCATGAAATCTAGGGATCCTGTAAAAATCACTTCCCTGTCAGGGTGAGGATAACTGTGTGATAGTTTTTGTTTCAGATATCAGGTGATTATACTATATCCATAACCCTTAGTAAATAACTGTCGTCATGCCACATGAATGTAGCCACGGTGAGTCTGTTCAACAGGACTGCATTCATGCATCATGACGTGCATGATGCATTAATGCACCGTCTCCCTTTGAAGCATTAAAAACTACCCTTTAAAGGTATCTAAGGATGCATTGATGTCACTAAGGATGCGCATTGGTCATAAGGATGCATGAATGCATCCTGCCAACCCTACATGATTGATGCCCTCCGAAAAAAGGGGTCATGATGCAGCACTGCAGTTCTGGTGACTTATTTGCCGGTTCTCGGCGTATTATGGCAACAAGATTAATGTCACCCTTTACCATCTCATGTCATTTAAGCACGTGTTCCACCAAAGCTGAGTTATTCCAAAATATGAATCTGGAGCCCTTCCGATGCATTTAAAACTTTTAAGAGCGTGGGAAGGCATAGGGACCTCCCCCCCCCCAAGAAAAAAGAAGAAATTATCTAATCTATCCATTTCCTATCTCGAATATGTCTGATTCGAATCAGCCAGATTTCTTTAAATCATCAGCCAGATTTCTTTCAATCATCAGCTAGATTTCATTCAATCACCAAGGCTTTAGACCCAAAGGTAAAGCAGGAAGATAAAGTCTCACAGATCTGTCCTCTCTTTTGACACCACCCAATTCATGGGAATTAAATGCTAATCATTGTATTAATATACCGAGCCCTTTGGTTGTCATGATGCATGAATACAGCCCCGTTGGGTAACCTGCCATGGCTGTATTCAGTTGCACGAGCAGCCTTCAAGAAATACAAATATATTTCAACATCTCTTCAGGGTAGATTAACCTAAAGACGGCCACATACCTTCAGACATCCACCCCCCCCCCAATGAATAGCCATTACATTAGGTTTGCTACTGAATCAATATTACTAACTGGTAGATTCAATACTCATCAACATTTCACAATGTTGATGCAGGGCTAAAGCTATTTTTCATGGGAGATTTGTGGGGTGGACATCTCAAGATATATAAATGTAGCAGTCTTTAGGTTAATCTACCCTAATTGTTAGGTAGTTATCATGTTGACTCCATTTGGTAGAAGCATGTCAACCATTTATAGGCTGCATTAAATACACTTTGTCCATTTGTCGTCATGGTGTATACATGTAAGTTCAGTACTGTCCTAAAGTGACAGATACCCTCCTATAAGCCGCACCCCTTCCTTTGGCTGATCCTATAAGCGGTCCTTCAATTTGGGTTCTGGCACTAGCCGCGGCTTATACGAGAAGATTCACGGTACCCCTTAAACCCAGGTAAATCTATGGCTGCATCATGCCACCATGGCTGCATCATGCCACCATGGCTGCATCATGCCACTCCTATTGATACACTCCTGAAGAGTCAAAATGATGCATCATAGCACTGTAATACCCTGTGTATAAAGCACGGTTTTATAAGGCACACCCAGGATTTAAGGATCATCTAGAAATTCAAAATGAAATAACATCTGTCCTTATCAATGGATTTTCGTAATTCAAAGCCTATGGGTAGCTAGAATGCCCCTCAATGACCTAAATCCACTTTTGAATTCATGGGATACCTTGGGAAGATTTGACCGTCAGCTCTTCCTCGTTCTATAAGGCGCACCAGGGACTTATACTCACATATAAAGCATGCCTTATTTATAAGCAGGGTACTATGTAAATAGACCCCCAGAACTGCAGTAGCGCATCATGATGACAAAGTACCATGGAGGCATCATGCGGCTTTTAAAGTGTTGTATAAAGGCTTTTGTAAGGTGTGGTCATTCAGAGCCAGTCACCTCTTGGTATCTTAAACTAAATGCTATACAGACAACGTTAAAGAAGACTGTAAAAAAAAACTGCGACTAAATTGATACAAAATACGCTCATTATGTATATATGTATACATGTATCTGTGCCCATGCCTATGTATTATTTGTATGTATTATTAGACCGAATAAAAACTCTTAAAAACTCTTAAAATCTTCCTTTATGTGATATGAATAAAATTAAAACCTATTAGAACTTGTAGCTGTAAGATAAGCAGGGATACTGCGAAAGTGACTAAGCAGAGCGAAAATCCCTGAAGATTTTGATTACTTTTTTTTTAAAGGGAATCTAAAGGTCTTTTGAACTTGAAAAAAGCTGAAATCAGGGAAAACCCTGAATACTTCCATCCCTGGTCACAAGTCAAGTTAAGGCCTCGCAAACTAACTCGTCAAGTCACGTAGCAAGGCTTGCTATAGTTTAACAAGGTTTTATCTCAATTCTTTTTCAGTATGAATAGCTTTGTTGTACCTTTGATCTTGCCAGAGGGCCAAATTCTATGTGCTGGAGTTAACACAAATTGTCTGGTTGATTGTGTGTTGTAGTGGACTTAAAAAGATTGTAAAATACAGAGTAAGCATCATAACCCACGACTGATATGATGCCTGGATGCAGATGTGGTGAGAAACTCTCCGATGTTCCTCTTTTCAATCAATCAGTTCTATACTTAGAGAATAGACATCGATATTCTTCATGTCAAGACTCTCTGTTGGACTAATATAACACACTCTGGTCTTGGGCCATCGTGCGTTATAGTCCAACAGAGAGTCAAGACAGGAAGAATATCACTGTCTATTGTCTTTATAAAACATGTTACCATTTTCATAACATTGATCAAAAGTCTAAAGCCTCTGATATCCCACAGGAATGATAGACAAGCCGTGACCTTGCTCAGGTGTGCACTGTACTCCTATACTGCACTCAATGTCACTTCTATTTAGGGAATTATTCCCGTTATAACACAGAAAAATCACCCATCAGCCACCTGACAACACATGAATATCAATTCTGCAGTCTAAAGGTGAGATGAAGTTAACCTCCTTTACCAGGAGTGCATTATCCATCTAGATAATGCACGGTCAATCAGCCAATCAGAATGCAGTATTTAGGATAATGCACTCTGACTTCGCCCAGCAGTGTTATAATGTACAGCAGTGCATGGGCTGCCATTTTATAATGATCTATACTATAAGGAGTAAAGATACTGAAATAGAATATCGCACATCACCACAATGCAGAAAGGCAGAGATAGAAAGTTACTTGCGCGATACTTGCCTCAAAATAATGATTTGCTGGCAATGAGTCAGAGAGCAAAGGCCCACGTTTTGGCACTACCGTAATCTCCCGCGTATAAGACGCGTCCTCTACGCCAAACAAAATGCTGGGGGGTCTTATAGGATTTTCTGAAGTTGGGGGTGCGTCTTATACGAGGGGTAATTTTACTATAGAACAGTACTGGATTTACAAAATTGAGCATTAAAATGTGCGTCTTATACGCAAAAATGCATGTGCTGAGTTGGGGGTGCGTCTTATACGCGCAGCGCGTCTTCTACGCGGGAGATTACGGTACCTAGGGAGCAAAGTCACAATGGTATGACAACTAACAAGAAGGTTTAGTCTAGAGGGGACCTAGCAAGTAGATGTCTGAGTGAATAATTGTTGTTTACTCTTATTATGCCAGTTAAGTCAAAGTTATTTTAATTGGCTATAAAATAGTGTAACACAATTTCTTTTGGCTACACATACTTAAAGACCAGTTGACATAACACAAAGTCATATCCAATTGTGAGAAAACTACACGAGACATTTCACAGATGAATGTATCTGTGCCCAAGCCTAAATGCAACAGACACACATAGGAACAGGGAAGAGGAGATATGGGTCAGGTCGTCAGAAAGTGTAAGATTCTGCCCTTGAAGGGCCTTTAAAATTAATTTTCTAATTCCTTTATATAACTTAACACAACTGTGAAGGGACTTTCGCTCAACTCAGAAAACCAAAAAATACCGATCTAGCCCATCCGGTTCCATTTTTATTGCTTATTTTGTGTCATGTAACGTCCGGTACCAAAATAATGAAATATAGAGGTAATTGAAGTTGCTCTCAGTAATATAAGAATGTCCCATTATGCATAACAAACACATTAATTAACAAGGCCAATATGTCTATTATTGACTTCAATTACAGAATGGAACAGAATTTGAGTTATGCATGTACAGTAGACTGCCTCCTACATGATGATAAAAGTACCAGACGTTACGTAACGTCCGGTACTTTTATCAGAATTATTTCACATAAGCTGCTCTCACATGGAGACAAATCCTGCTGGACACACAATTTTTTCGCCAAAGTAGGGGATAATAAAGCCCTTCATATGGGTAATAACAAAGATTATGAAGATTAATTTTTTCCATGTTTTATAACTGATTTAGATTTTGGTATCGGACGTTACAAATTACAGATTTCCATTTTCAAAGACACACAATGAAAAATCCTCACTCAGTAACATGTTCAAACCTGATGGAAATGATACCTATGATCATATACAATACAAAAAAATAACATTGGGTTACTCCAGATGTTCTTTATTCAATACAGAACATTTGTAAAAAGTACAAAAAAACAAAAAAGAACAAATTTGACTGTTTTTCTCACTTCGGCAAGCTATAAGTCTGAGAGTTTTTGATGGATGGCCACAAATTAACATCTTTCTGATAGCCCTAAGTGTTATCTATCAAATGAGTCTATGTAAAACAAGATTGATTTGCAACTTCTTTCTCTAGAGCCATAAGAGTGCAAAATGACCCAAAAATACAAAATCTACTGCTTTCTGGCGACCTGACCCATATAGACCATTTTAACTTTTAACTTTGACGACCTATGTAAAATGGCCGAGAACTAAGCATTCTATTAGTATTCTTATTACCCTGGGGAACTGTATGTACTTTAACCATCTCTATAGAAGTATTATGACATATATGCTCAAAGACACTGACCTAGCTGTTGTTGTAGTGAGATACGAGGGGTAAAAGGTAATGATTTTTAAATGTGAATTTTCTGATATTTGTATTATGATGGATAATACATCAGAAATAGAAATTTCTGATGGAGTAAAGTGATGATGTAATGACATATTTTTTTTTAGAAATAGATATCATGATCTTAAATGAGATTTTCTGATGGAGTACAGCAAAGCTGTAATGACAGATTTTCTTTTCAAAAACAGATACAATGATAAAATGAGTCGCCTTCAAAATAACAGTAATATGATGAGGAAAAACTGAGATTATCATATCATATTATGATAATCTGTCAATAAACTGTGGTCACGGTCCCATTGATTTGACATGGATCCTCAGCACATTTAAGATTTTTTAAAAAAAGGACACTCGCCAGCTTGAGTTTGTGGACTTTGTGTTTTGTAATTTTTGTCTTGCCCTATTAAAGGAGAGTTTAGTTGTTTTTTTGTGTGTGTGTGTTTTTTTTTAATTTTTCTTCGTGGTCACTTTGCGCGAGTTACTTCCGGCCTGGTCACCATCCACAGCCTTGAGTTTGTGGACTTGACAGAAAACCTTTTTCTTATGAATGGATCAACAGAATTTAAAAACCTATGCCCCCTATTACATGAGTCCTGACAAATAACATCAGCTCTGCTGAGGTGCTATCCTCACTTGTTTGGTCCAGTATAACTACGCTATATAATCCAGATTTATTTTCTAATGAATTACTAAAGTTAAATTGTACCGGTCAATGTCTAGTCGCATGTTATGAATGATGTGTAGGGTGTGTCGACACATAGATATCAGCCACAGGCATATTAATTTTTATTACCTAAGAGTTTTTTATAGAGACTCAAATCACTTATGTGGATTCTTGCCTTAAATAATCAGTGTACCGTCTAGACCAAATAAAGATAAACTGTTTAAAAAAAAGAAAAATCTCTTAATCATTTGGGGAAAGCCTTAATCCTTAAGGTTCCACTTGTAGCACAGCTGTGACAGCGTTACCTGTGGCACACAATTTCCAATCTCCATTGTTCTGTTTTTATTGTTTAGATTTGGAGTTGGCGTGATAAGCAGAAAGGATATTCCAGTGCACTGTATACATGTAATGTAAACAATAACAAACAGAACAAAGGAAATTGTGTCTCAGCCTACCATATGAATTTCCCTTTTATTGTAAAGGTGATTATATCATGAGTGGCAGCTCTCCATATTACATATTCTATTCGTCTGACATGACTCCTGAGGTGACAGGTAGGTAAACTCTTTAAAAGAATGATGGTCATGATACATATTCATGCATGTCATTGGTGCATCATGACAACCCCAAATGGTAGGCATGATGCATGTATATAGCCCTGACGAGTTACTCACCAGGGCTGCATTCATGCATCATAGCAACCAATGGAAACAATGCACTAATTCATTAGCGGCCCTTAAAGGGTTAAAGTCATTGTATGGCACGGGGAGGGTTAAGGAACGGGACATTTAGTGGGACAGGAACTCTGAACACACTCATGTTCATGTTCTCTACATTAGGAAAATGATCACTGTACAAAACAGACTCGGATGATATGAACTTCCTGTTTTGTTCAGAGGGTACCTCGAGCTTGAGCTTAAAAGGAAAACTATCTGTGTATAAGTGCTAGTTAAACAGGCATACAATTGTTCGGAATAGCCTTAATTTAACGATTTATTATAATATTGCAAACGTATAGAAAAAGAACAGTCAGATTAGTGCTATTCCAGCCGATTTAATCAACACGGTAAAAAAAAGGTACTCCCATGCACCCCCTCGCGGGCGTACCTTTTACCGTGTTGATCCATTTATGTCTGTGGAACCAGCGCTTTAGACAAACTCACCTTAAAAAGAAGTCTAATTGGTGCCCCAAGGGATGATTTTTGAAGCTCTGGCACAGTCTTACGCACATATCGTAATGGCCGAGTCTCAAATAAGCACCGAAGTCAAGTAATTACTAAAATCAATCTTAAGCACTAAAAACAATATTCAAATAAGCACAATAAGCACCAGTCTCAATTAAGCACCAGGAGTAGTGATATTTATAAGCACCAGGGTCACTACGTCTTAGGGAACGTTCATCAATTATGTCACTGTTTTTTTGGCAGTTTTTAGGACCCCCCACCCCTGGATCACTGGATGCCAAAGACTCCCCCCTACTAATTACGTCACTGCTTTCCAAAGAGCAACCCCCCTATTGCCATTGAAGGAGTGGGACCCTCAGTTAGGGGAAAAATTGAACATCGGGGAGGATGATAATCAAGCTTAATCCATTCAAGTGCCCATTAGAACACATCATATCAAATACTCCACTCTTTTTATTCTTTTTTAGAGGAGGGGGGTGCATTTTTGAGACTAAAAAGTAGTGGCGGAGAAAATATCATGATTCCACCCCATATGGTGTATTACTTTTTACACTTTACAAAGGTACATTAAAATAAGTAGGTCAAAGTTCAAAGTAAAACTTAAAAATGAGCTGTTCATTGTTTTACAAATACAAATGAATTTGTTTTGCCAATGTTGACTTGAGAACAGTCATTATAGTATGGTAAGCCTAGTCCCCTTAGTCATGAAGCACACACTTTCTATAGTAAACACTGCTTAGCTCTATTTCACTCGAACACTATGAGAACATGAGTAGATTGATTACACCAGCGGTTTGAAATGATTTAACTCATTTGAGATAACTCCTAGGCTCCAAGAACTAATATGTGAGAATTAGCTGTTTGTCAGTTTTGCTGCATTACTAGCCTTTTCCTACTTCAACCTCCTGCCATGGCGGGATGTGGGATGCCAGGGCAATTACTGGTGTTCCGCTAGTAACAGACAGTGAGGGAATATTTGGTTCTCTTGACTCCACACCCCCCTCATCTAACCATTTAAGTTCTTGTTCATTGTTGTACTGGATTGCACACAGAAGTTTCTTTGGTCTTTTTGCGGCAACACAGACTGGCCTTTCTCTCAGTACTGGTGTGTCCTTTACACATTGTTTTGCTTTTCCTGGTTCTTTGGGCTTCTTCCGACAGATGTTCTTGTGGACATTTTATATACCCATGGGTTCTACAGTGATTGATTTACATGTTTGAACACAACAATAGTCTGTTAGAGCAGTATAAATGAGATAAAGTACCGTAATTGCTGAGTGAGATGAGTCCAATGTGTTGCTCTCTGATCAGCTGACCTTGTGCGATAGATCCCAAACTTATCACTATGGCATGCCATTTGATCAAAAAAAAACTTTTATTATCTCATGGAAACTTCATGGAAGATTGATGTGCTTGATGGATTAATGCATGATAATGCATGTACATTGACAATTATATAATTGGCTCTGAAAAACACAACAACAACACAGTTATGTCACTGACCCCCTTACACCCCCCACCCCATGTCACTGTTTGTCACTGGTACCCAACCCCCCACCCCCTGAGCAGTGACATAATTGTTGAACGCTCCCTTATAGGATTAGCTGAGGGGTACATCAGAGCGGGATTTAATTCAACTTGCTATGACTAAGCCACAATTACACCTTGTATAATTACTTGCTTCAACAGAGACTTACTTTGAATAGCATTTAGCCATAATATAATTCTGCCCCCCCCCTCCCCACAGTGTGGATCTTTCTTTGAGGTTTGCCCTCGCCCCACCGATGCCCTCTTTTTTAAAATGTCCCTCCTCCTGACCCCACCAAGCCCCCCTCCCCCCCCCACACACACTCACCCGGCTACTATTAATCACTCGTCCTTCATGTGTCTTTAAATTTTTTTAGCCTCATTTTTCTAGCGTTTTCTGTCCCTTGTAGAACCTTCTATCCCCCCCCCCCCAATTCAAGAGAACACTTTAAGAAACTGTCAGGCTGGGGCATTATAATACACTTCAGCTTTTTCCTCCACTGCTCTATACATGACGTCTTCTTGTACTGGTCGTGCCCGGAAATGAGCATAATATTCTTTTTCTGATTTGCTAAATGAAACTGGTTGCCACGATAATCAAGAATCAGAATTTTGAAACTAGACCTCATCCATCAAACTGTGTACTCTTTAATTGAATAAGGACAATTCTAGAATGAATTATCCCTAGACGACACCACGGAAGACCTATTATTCAGAATATTGCAGGTCATATCCTACTCCCACCGTGCAGTTAATACGACGCTTTAAAGGCCAATTATGTATTCATGATTAATAGTCGTCATGATGCATGAATGTAGCCCTGGCGAGTAACTCACCTGGACTACATTCATGCATCATAGCAATCCTGCAGGGTTGACACACACCCAGAGGGTCAGCATGATGTTCAAATTAAATGCCGGTGAGAAGCACTTCATTGTTGCATAATGCCGACCAATGGACATTATGCAACCCTAGCTGTATCCCTTGAAGGGTTAACAAGGAGTGCCTGAAGGCATCAATGATCTAGTTGCCATATGCCATGTATACATACATACATGTATATATAATATAAGGAAGGTGTGTGGTCATGCTGGTGTTGACTTGACACAGTTCTCCTGCTCACTTACACTATACCACGTATTTTATTGTCAGGTCATATTGTCCTACATTCCAATATTCATGGTTCATGAAGGTAACCCTTTGAGGGCTACGTATTACATCATGTCCATTCGTCGTCATAATAATTAAGGCAGTGGTCATTATTTATCAACGGGGGGGGGGGGTGGTGGGTGTGAGGGCAAGGCATAGGAAAACCTGACCACTCTTGATCTACTCTAGATCAAAGAGCGGCGTCAGAACTTTTCGTACCTGCAGCGTGAGGGGGGACGCAAAAATGTTTGACCACTGTTGAGGGGGCTTGAAAACCCACCAACCTCCTGTTGGAAAATAATGACCACCCCCTAATGATACACGAAGGCAATGCCCCCCCCCTTTAATGACCACTTATGCAGGAATGCATCATGCCCATTGATCATGATGCTAACCTGCTGAGCCCTGGTGAATCAGCCCTGTAGGTCAGCATGATGCATAAATGTAGTCCTGGCGAGTTACTCCCCATCATGACAACCATACCCCAAGTTTCTAAGGACCCTGTGATAGGCCGAAATACCAAGTGTGTCTGTTGTAGTCTGTTTAGTCAGCCAGATTGGCTGAGTGCCCAGTTCTCACAGAAGTACTTACTGTCAGGTCCAATGCTTCCACCAACACTTCCCTCAATGTATATCCAAAGATTCACAATACACAAAGCACTTGAAATACTTGTAATAATTAATAATCCAGGTGATTTTCAAATCTCCCTCAGAGCGTCTACGAAGTACCTGTGAGACCACCTGTAAGCACCAGTAACCATCTAAAATGACCTATAAGTTGTGAGTTACCTGTAAGCACCAGTAACCATCTAAAATGACCTATAAGTTGTGAGTTACCTGTAAGCACCAGTAACCATCTAAAATGACCTATAGGTTGTGAGTTATGTGCTAGTTTTTTTTTAAATTATTGAGAAGTGTATACTCACCCATTGATGGGCTTATTCTCTTTCACCCTCATGGTGACCGTATAGACGGATGGACAGCTGAGGGAGTTCAGGCTCACATCACACGGATCCCTCCCGTTGTTATCCCTAGGACTCGGTACACTTAACACGTCGTGGACAACCATCAGACTTTTGGGTGTGGGTGTGACCCTCTTCTTCACACCAGGACAGGGGGTGTTAATGCACGTTAACACTGTATCATCGGCAGGTGTTGGATGGACCCCAGCCGAGGCCTTCATCAGAACTGACCTAAGGTCTGCCTCTACAGGGTCAGAGTCACTCAGGTTAAGGCTAGAGCCCAGTTGGGATCCACAGGTGGCCCAGGGTGGATCCACCGTGACACGACTACCTGCAGATACCAGTCTCCAGGTAGTAGGGGAGTCCTGTAGTTTTGGGACATCGTCCACCTTACCCCTATCTGTTAGTGTCCCCAGTACTGTAGTGGCCATAGCCCAGTATAGGATCCATCCATGTAATGGTAGAGTCCTTGTAAATACTGTTAATAATAGCTCCATGGTCCTTTTAGTATACAGTAAAATCCTATGAATCTCTAAATCCTAGGTAGGACTAACCCATGGGAATGTAGCCATGTTATGTATGTATGTACTATGTATGTATACTGGTGTAGAAATGGGTGCAGTGTCTGACTGTGTGAGTGTTTTTTCAGCTTAACCTCCTTCCTGGTTGGACTGGCGCACTTGATTGGTTAGACATAGAGAGAGTGTGTCACTGGCTAAGTGGGGGTGAGTGTGAGGGGGGTGGTCACGGTTGGGTGAGAGGTAGATTCTATATACAGCACCTATTGTATATCTCTATGTGCATTGCTAAGTTGGCAAGATGTACACCAGTGAAGTGCTGGCGCGTTATCTATGCATCACATTGACCCTCCATGAGCCTATCAGCCCAATATGGTCAGTATGGACAACAATGCATTCATACACTATGCATCATCGTCTACAAGGCATAATTCACCAGATTTTACAAGAAAAAAAAAGCTCATAAAAGGCTAGGTTTCGGCCATCCAAAGATAACGATTCCCCCATCCACCCTGTTACTGTATACAGGCTGCAGGACACTAATTATTTTTTCACTGTTGGCTTATATAGCATATGGGCGAAAATAAAATATTTGTGCGAATTTCTGGGCTTAGCCACTGTTATTTTCATGTAGGCACACATTTTTCCCATTAATTTAGGGCCATGAGATGTGGTACAATGTAATTAACTTTTCTGCTATCGGCCGTAGAGTGCGGACATACCCAAATTTGGGGGTTTTGCAGTGAATGATTACAATAAATTCTGTAATTGAAAAGAGTGCACCCCCCTCAACTTACCCTCAAATATCAGCCTAAATAACACTCAAATCGATTAATATACATCCTAAGGATTAATTTGATGCCTGGTTTGCCTACCCACTGTCAGATTTTAGACCAATAATCATTGTACAACACCCTTTAGTGCGGAGCTACAAAGTGTCTCCTGCTGCCACCTCCCGCCAATTGGTGTTCTGCAACCTGTAATGGAGTTCCATCTTACTTACCCCTGGCACTGATTTGAATACTTCTTTCAGCGTTTCTGATAAATTTCAATACCCCTATACCTGAACGCTTATTCGAGACCGGGACTTATTTGAGACCCCGTAGACTGAGGACCGCAGATTCTCAGGGTAGAGACCCCGGTGCTTATATCTCTTTTAAAGGGAACAGGAAGAGATCCCTGAGATGGACTGTATTATGATACCGTGAGATACTAATTCTGTGCTAACCAGACCATAACCTAACCCAGTTATATGTAGCAAGTTATATGGTACTGCACCCTTTAAACCTTTACAGTGGCATGATCCGATGCTTGGTACCAAAAAATCAATCCTGTCCAAAATGAACCAGAATGTTCACATTAATCATTCTTCCTATGGTGACTACTTTATTGGCTCTTCTTCCCCATACTTAGGCTCATATTTGAAAGAATTCTCATATTTATACCGTATTTCCTACTTTCGGAGTGCACGCCAAAACTCCATTCATTGGAAATACTCTATAAAATGCCTATGGCCAGGTCCATGGGACCTCCTTCCCAAACATGCATGAGCTAAATATAGCAATGAATGGTCCACCAATGCCTAAATATGGTGTTATTACATTACTTAGACAACATTCAAACATGATTTGAAAAAAAAAGAAAAAATTCGGACTATGCCACCTTAAGGAGGATCAACGTATATAAAAAAAGAAAGATCCTTTAAAATGGTTAGGACTTTTTTCTCTCGAGAAAATGATATTGAATGATAAACAACACGAAAAAAAAAAGAAAGAAGGAACGGGCATAGCCTTTAATTGTGAGACTTAACACGCTTTTTTTCTGTCCACGGGGTCATATATTATGAGTCAAGTTTAGTCATGACGGAATTGGCTTAAATAAAATCGGACTCAGGGGTGCAGCAAAGACGATTATTAGTAGGGATGTTTTGACAATGGTTAACTGACTGATTCTAACCACCTACTATATATATAGAAGGTCGTGACCCGGAACCTAAAGTACCATAGTTTATTAAATCACTACATAGACATAGCCACCAAGACATGAATGCATTAAGGGTATGCATGATGCATGAATATAGCCCCCGAGCGTATGGATACTCGTGTGAACCATTTTTCAAGATATGATTTCGTCATTTTAGTATCGATCCTTTGAATGACAACACAATACATATATGCTCTATTCTATGGATCTTGTGACACATGCAATATTCTCAAGAATGCTGGGGCGAACACGTAATGGTACATATATTATGGGCAGATTAAAAAGTCTTACACCGAGTATAATGCACATAGAGGCTCCACTACGCGTTTTTTTAGTACATTTTCACGACATTTTATCCCTATAATACTTAAGGTATAGGGTGTTGACATTCCTATATTGTAAACATGAGATTCAAAAGTGTACACATGAGATTTCAGGGGTCATTTCATGGGCGATCTCTCTCCTTGTGTGCCATATTTACAAACTAACCTGCTCCTGCATAGACTCTGTGATTGGGTGGGAGTTCAATATATAAACATAAACACAGCAAAATATAAATAACAACACAGCAGTTACACAGATCGCAGGGTCTTGAACTGTAAAAATCAAACCCGTCTGATATTGAATTGCAGAGACCCCCAATGTGAAAGTCTGCAATATTTACATAACACCAGCTTGATTTAGAAAACAAAAACATCTTTTTGACAACACAAGCATGCCTCAAATCACACATAATGACACCCCAGATAAACAAAAAGCTCCCTCAGTGTAGAATTTTTACCTTGCAATGATAACAAATCCCACTTTACTTTGTGTTTGTGTCCCAGTTTGTGAGAATAGCTGCGATTCTGAGCAAAAATCGCATAGTGGAGCCTCCCCTTATGGGGGATGTGGATCCCGGCTGTGGATGGTGGAGGGTCCTCATGCCAGATGTGTACATGTCTCATGTCACTTAAGTTGCAATGTCCCATGTCACCAACAAGAACATATATCTTGTCCCAACTGTAAAATAAAAAAACAAAACAAAACAAAAATGTCGTGATGTTTTTAGCCAATAAACACTTTTGAAACTTCAAAACTTCATGTTGAATTTAGAAACGGGCCTATATGTCATGTCACGAATTTCTTTAGCCTCATATCACTTAGCCCCATGTCACATGTCAATTTTAGGAAATGGCCGTGTCAATGAACAGTCAATACGAAATCAATACGAAGGGAATTGCCAGACTGTACCATGATTGTTTAGGTGTTTACAGAGTAAAACAAAAGGCATTGCTGTTTTTCAAAGAGTTAAATGAGGGGGGGGGGGTGTATAGACCAGGTACACATATGGAGTCGTGTGGTCCAAACCCATAGCAGAAAGCTAGTAACATTGAACTCATCTTCCAGCCCATAGTATGAAATTGATGTGTGCATTTCTACAGTCGCCCGCAATACCAATAGTCCGCTGGGCCTCTTTGTCCGACTTACACTGGTCCCCTGCAGGTATTTGAGGGCATGATACCTGCTGGCCATGTCTGAAGACATTCTCCCCAGATCATGGGGAGAAGTACTCTTGAACTCCACTAGATGGGAGTATTTCTATTCTCCAATCACAGACTATAACCAAATATCTGTATAGGAGAGACAGGTTGACCATTGGGATGTTAGGGTGCCCTCTTGTGAGGAAGGGTTAAAACAGGGGAGGATTAGACATTGCCTGCCTCTATTATGTCCCCAACATAGAGGCAGGTCGCCAGCCAATGTCCAACTTTACTATTAAAGTGTAGGAAATGTATGGCCAAAGTCGGCCGAAGGGGCCCAGTGGACTATAAACGGACATTAAGGGTCACGATACATCAATTGATTCACTATGTTCCCTTATAAATAGAACTTGCGGGTTTAGATAGAGGTTGAGTATGTAGGTGCGAAAGTTCCTACTCTTTTTTGCCATTAATTAAGAATTTATTTGTTGTATAAAGAGACGTCTCTTTTTCAAAATCCTAGTTCCGCCACTGTAATAGGGTTGATTTTATTATGTTATAATTACGTCCTTTAAGAACATACCAGTTATAGCTAGACCTGGAAGAAACAGGACTACGATAAACCATATTCTTATTTATAAATGTGTTCACCTCTTTATTCATTTATCATCTATTGATTGATTGATTGATTGATTCATTCATTCATTCATGTCCATTTATTTATATGGATACGTCTAGCCACTTGGAAGTTTTACTATTCGGTATCTCTTTTTCATCCGACTCACCTTATACATTCAAATTGACCCCTTCCCCCACATACTCACCCCCTTCAACGACGACACTCTCTTACCCCTTTAAGGGTCGTTAATATATTAATGGCTCATACCCATTGGTCGTCATGGTGTATGAATGCAGCACTGACGAGCAACTCACCAGGGCTGCATCCATGACGACCCCATACAGGGTTGATACGCTCTCCTCCCGCAGGATTGCTCCAACTGAGTGCTGGCATTTTATTTTCCTATGCCCTTTTCACTAAGCTCCATGTCACATGTCGAATCTAATTATAAGAAAACGCCATGCCACTCTGTCAAATTTAAGGGTGTAGACTCATTATATTTGAGCCTAGAGTGTATTAAGGTAGTGTAAATGACCATATACGCGAGGTATTGTAGTGTACTGCAAGGTTCCAGCCTGAGGCGCAGACAAGTCGTGATAGCCTCCTCCACCGTAATTCTTAACTTGACAAGCATCGAGCCGTTTCAAACTTCCTTTATCAATTTTCAACCTACCGGGTTGCTTCATATTGCAAATACGGAGGGGGTGGGGGCAGTAGGTATTCAAATATTGCCATAAATTTGAAACATTATTACATTAAACGCGGTGAAAAGGCCTCATGGTTGGTGATACATGTATCCTAGTGCATACTTAAGAGGGTGTTTCACCACATGGGGCCCCCAAGGGGACCCCCCTTATGTCACAAGGTCGCCAAAATTCAAGGCTTCAGGTCACATGTCACATTTTTAGGGACATTAAGCATGTCTAAAAATCTGAAAATTCAAGGCCTCAGATGACATGGCACTTTTTTAGGGATTGGACATGTCACATGTCACTTTCAAAAATGGTACAATGTCAGAATGTCACCTCAAAATGGTCAAATGTCGCCATGTCGTTTTTTACCCCTTGGGGGCCACCCACATGATATACGGGGGCCATATGTGATATACGGCCCTCCATATGTCACATATGGACATTTTCTGTTTCAGTTCATATTTCTGTATGTAAACAGCCCACATACGGATGTCCATATGTGTATACAGAAATATGCCTGTTTCTGTTCAACATATGGAAATTGACAATCCCACATAATGGCCGTATATATATATGCTTCTAGATGCGGAGGGGTAAGGGGGTACCCTGTATGATAAAAATGTAAGGATATTTTGTACATATATCCTAAAATAAGTGACGTATGTGATGCAGGGGAGTAGAGAAGGGGGGGATGGGTAGGAGGTACGTGGTATTTGGGGGTTGGGAGGTAAATGAATAGAGACACGGGTTCAAGACAGTTGTATAAAACAAGTACATTTTTCGAGGGTTGGAAGGGGGCATATGTGATTGTTTTTGCCCCCTGGATCGTTGAAAATATATCCCAGCGATTTCAGCATTGTATTTTATTTCATGTTATTTTGAATTAGAACAGCTTGAATTCACTTTATTTAGAATTTAGATAAGTCACAGGATCTGTGAAAAGGGCCCTTAATGCATGATACATTAAGGTACATGTTAGGTCACATGAGCAGCAGTGGGGATGGAAACATCTTCTACCACAGGAGGTGTGGTGATCGGCAATGTTTATAACATCAACTCTATGGAGCTTTGTTATCTATATGCTATACAGCCTTCCCCTCAGAGGGTGTTTCACCACATAACATACGGCCCCCATATGTCATATACGGCCCCCATATGTCACATACGGCCCTTTATCTGTTTCTGTTCAAATTTCCACATCCTAGAATCATGGATACGGCCCTCCTGTGGATAAGGACTTTTACCTGTTTCTGTTCAAGATACGGAAATTGAAAATTCCACATAGAGGCCACATATATCCTTCTGAATGTGGAGGGGTAAGGGGGTACCCTGTATGTCGTATATGGGGGAAAATCAGCTATGTGGAGATATTTTATGCCCACATGTCAGAAATACAAGGTATACTGGGAATGAAGGGGGGGGGGGGTTGGGATGATTTACATGCCCTCATTTCCAGTCCTTTCTTTTCATGTAGCTATAGCTTGTCCCTTTTGTTGCTCACAAGTGGTAAATCAAGTACGGTGCTGAAAAAGGGGGATTTGAGTAGGTACCTAGTTGCGAGAAGTCAGTCAGTATAATAAACTATAGAGCGTGTGACATGAGAAGGTACCTGGTGGTGCAGCTCTCTCTATTTTAAACAAGCCAGGTGACTTTTCAGACTAATGTGGTGAGTGCAAGTACTTAGGTGAAGCAGTGCACGACTTGTTTAGAAAAGAGGGCACATACTCACAGCTCTTTTTATAATAGGAGCAACACCCTCCTGAATGTCTTTGCACTCCCACTTGTGCCTATATACACTTACCCTCCTCCCCCCCTTCACTCTTTCTACCAACATACGGCACTTTTTTAAGATTATTTCCACATAGATCACATGACCCCGCATGTGTGACATCATATAGGGAATTCCCAGGGGGTTTCCTGGAATTTGACTGGAATTTGCCCATGTTTACCTTTAAGACAACAAAAAAAATCCGTATGTGGAATTCAAGATACAGAAATTTCATTATAACATACGGACAGGACACGGCCACCTATCTGAAATACTTTTTTAAATAATATTTTCTTTTTCCACATAAGGGCCGTATCTTATGGCCGTATGTGTGTATATATATAGCTATGTGGTGAAACATCCTCCAGGTATGCTCACCCTTTAGATTCATTTCAAGGACATATAGATAGATATTCGAAAAAGAAAGAAATATATCAAGTTCATATATAACGGAAACCAAAAAAATCGACTTATTTACACATCTAGCAGAGCCGTTGAACAAAATTAGTCAAAGACGACTATATTAATCCAAGTATTTTTACATAAAACAAGCAGAAAAAAGTCTCAAAATATGTCACAGCGAGTTATCACAAAAGGACAACCAATTGCTGTCATGCATGCATGTGTCAGATCAATGCTGGAGATACGAAAGATGATTCGCATACGGCATTGAGCAAGTCGCTATCATGTCTGTGCCACTTATTGAAGAACAAAAATGGGCATTTGCGCATTAGAAAATGGATGGAAAAGAATAAATGTGTAAGAGTTTTGATATTTATATCAAGAACAGATCATACACATTTAGGCAAGTAATGAGCAATTCAAATAGCCCTAAGAAATTGTCACAATTGAATTAAAGTGGGCAGCTACTTACTGACCTATTGTATCAATGATAAGAGACTAAGTACTTCAAACAAGAGTATAATCAATTAGTTATAATAGTATTGCAACATTTGATTACAAGTGGGCAGCCAGTTGCTGTCTTTCTTGTTTCAACACAGAAAGGCAATATTAAATTTCTATTAACAAAGACTCATACAGCATATGGCTGTGGAATATGCAGTCATATCAGATTTTGACTTCAAGTGGTCAACGAATTACTGTCCCCTTTGTTGTCCATGAAAGAGCATTGACATTTGTGAGAAGATACAAATTTAATTCTGGATGTAAGACTATGATCTGTATAGTCGGGATGGGGTCATGTAACAGTTAGTTACAAATTGCCGGCAGCTGCTGTCCTTCTTGTTTCAGCAATTTAAGACATACATTTTCCTTTTCATCACATGATTCACACAGAATCTTACTGGGTAATACGCTTTCTTATGAGCCTAGGAGCTTTTGGCCTCAAGTGGTTAGCGAATTACTGTCCTCCTTGTTGCACATAGTATCTACTCATATAGGGATTGAGTTCACTCCTAACGAGAGCAGAATAATAGCCACTTGCTATCTCATTTGCTAACTGAGATTGATTTAGACATATGACTTATGACGTAAGACTATCATCTGTATAATCAAGATGGGGTTAGTAACAATTTATTAGAATGGATGATTGCAGGTAGGGTAGATTAACCTAAAGACGACCGTTCCTGTGCAGGTTTTCAATACACCCCTACAGTCTACAGTCAGTGTATCCTTTACGGTGACGGAGGGGCCGCAGTCAGCGCCTGATTTGTGAACTAAGACCTGACTTGAATAATGCGGTTACAACCTTCTTGCAAATTTATTATCAAAAGCCACAAGGTTTGCAGTAGTAACAAACTGGGACCAGGTAGACTGGACTAGAGTCTTTGCACTATTACCTCACTAATGCCCATCAAATGGACCTGGAGGCCATTTCTTAACATTCTACGACTGCTGCCCTTTAAATCGTAGTAAGAACCTAATAATTTGGCCATAACAGCACAATGCCCTAGTAGTCACTAATGTCTGCACCAGTACGACTGCCTTACTAAACCTTATGCAATTACTGCATAGCTGCTAATCGTAGTGAGCAGTCGCAGGGCAGTTCCTACGATAGCCTGGCTTATTCTTGGCATTTTTAAATCAAAGTGGCTGTGTGTAGTCGTAGTACATTGAGAAATGGCCTCCAGGTTGTTCCAGGAGACCTGTAGTATGGTGTCATATATATTGTGAAGTATAGAAACATACATACATACATACTGGCAAGGAGTAGATTGACTCTGTAGAAGGTAACCACAGGTCATTTATCAATAGAGTGGTGACATCTGGCGGTCAATGCCTGTACTACATACAGTGAACTGACTGTTGACTGGTAGGAGGGCTCTACTACTAGGAGGCCATCTAGTGATGCTCCAATGGACTAGTTTTTTGTCTTCTGTAAACTCGATTTATTGGGTTACAAAAAGCGTCAAGTTTCATATAAAATGGGTATGATTTCATTAGTACAATAATACTTTTTTTATCCTCAGGTATCCCTGAACATGGAAAAACAAGCTGTAGCCATTAGTAATGACCCTGCATTAAATCCCTTCCGAGACAGCTTTGGCTGCCCTCCTAATGGGCGTTTCTGACTGTTTAAGGTCTAAAGAGTTAAGGGCCGCTGACTGTCAAATTATGTCTAATCTTTATTCATTATCAAATAGTATTTAGATTAAAGTTAGTATATCCAAAATCGAACCCCTTTAGAATGTGCCAAGATGTTCATAATGGGCAATTCTCCCTTGCTAAGCACTTTTTCCTTGCATATTTCCTCTGATTATACGTATATATGGATGCAATTCATTGATTTAGGCTCAAGGTGTACATTTTGATAGGCAAGAATTAAGTTGCGCCAATTAGAAATGCACTGAAACAAGCCTTTTTCTGGATATAAGACTACCCTTGATATAAGCTCTTCCTACCCCCAGAAAGCCTCTAATTGCCCCCCAACCTTACTGTGTAATATTGACATAGTATTTCTAGCAAATTTAAGCCGGATATACAAAATCAAAACTTTCGGACATACTAACTTTAACTTTCAATTGAACCATATCATACATCTCCATGTAGTCCATCAATGGTGAGGGCAGAGTACAATCCATCATTCTGAGCCAGATTTTGGTCAAAGTGATGATAATGACCCCAAGATAACAGAGAGAGCGAGCTCCTTACCACCTGTAGGTAAAAGGCTGTAATATGAGAACCAACACAGCCCAGAGCCAGACAGCAAGGCACCACCAGCCATTGATTCATTGATTTTGTCTCTTGTACATGTGTATATGTGTAGAGCATGGCATTAGGGGAACCTCTGTATGATAAGGTACATGTGTACCAGTGTTTGATGTGTATAAGGTTGACATCTCTATTCATTACAGTGGCAGGAAGGGTTGGGACTACTATTCATTACATTTGGTATTTAGTTTGTGTTTGGTGTTTTATAAACAGTAGAAGGCCAATTCTGTCAAGGACTTTAAGTTACCCCTTGGAAGACATTATCCCTTACAGTTGGCTGGTTCAGATGAGTTCCAGGGCAATCACTGAAAATAGGATGGGACTTATTAGAAAGGAAATAACCATTGCAACCCCAGTGAAATCTAAGAGATAAAAAATTAATAAACCTGTCACACAGACCTCAAGTGTTCCCCAGTAAGCCAGGGGTCAGGTATTGGAGATGGGGGCTCTGACGTTGTTGTTCACATATATATGAATGTTCTGCCTTGGCTCAGGAAATTTGCTAAAATAGAAATTTGTACACCCTTTATCAACATATATTGACCATTAATATATAATGCATTCGAATTGTTGCATTTTGAAATGAGCCGTGTAAGGCTATTTTATAAACCAGTATGTAGACAAACATGTCAATAAATACATTATTGATAGGGCAATCAGTGGGGTTGTAGGCCGAAAGAACTTAAATTTGGAGTAGTGGAAAATGACCTTAAGACATGGCGGTTCGAGCAACATGTGACATGATCGACATCTGTTCCCCCATCGAGGGACCTGTTTCACTGTTCTGACAGCGTCTCTACCAAGCACCTTTCTACTATAGATATCAATGAAAGGACAGATTCAGGTGAGACATACATTTATGTCATGGCAGATACAATCATTACTATAAATTAGTACTAGAACAGCCGTATACCATGGGGGGGCATGGAATACAATATGCTTGTATTCAATGGGGTCCGCCATCTTGGATTTTGAATGGAGCTGAGCTGTTTTTCTTCATATAAAAGCAAATTAACCCCATAGGCCATGCCATAAATGCAAATGTCCACTCCCTATAAGGCGTCGTTGAATACGGACAGCCTCATCTCAGTGAATACGATGCAAAAATATTCCATGGCCATGGACATTTGCTTATGTACATACATACATGTATGTGCTGCTGTACCTTGACACATTCAGAATACACTAAGTGTAAAGGGCCTATAAGGATTAGGATCCTGTCCTAGGATTAGGATACAATAATGTAGTTATATATATGTTTCTCGATATGAACTTTTGCTAATCAAACCAAATTCTTTCATACTTTTGCAATGTTACAAATCATTGGATTAGGGTTATTCTGACCCATTGTATGCCTGTAGAACCAGTGGTTTAAGTAGTCCGTTTATCAATATTAATTTGGCCCAATTTCTTGTCCGAGTTCCGGTAGAAAAACACACGCCTATACATCCGTTACCTGCGACGTTCTGGGTCCTATTCTTTATCTGTTTTTGTTTACATAACTCATCGGCTTGATGTAAATATCATGGCAACTCCAGAGCGATATAGATCAAATCAATATAGAAGAGTACAGCAAGACCTTCCCTCACCTTTGAAAGGCTGTTCAATTCACCAATGAGAGTCTTGTATTTTAGCGGTAATCCACTAAGGCCCATTTTCCACCACCCGATATGACACCTATATCGGCCGATAGACCTGTGGGTGGTACTGTCGGCCAACAGAGAGCCATGCCCCACCATTGAGCCCTATGGAAGCCCCGTCAGCCGAGATGGTAGTGTGGTGCTGCTGTTGGCCGATAGAGGGACCCACTAAATGTGACCCTGGCAGGTCTACTCGCTGTAACTGGTCAATTACATTCATGGATTAAAGCCTTTGCCCTCGCACATTGAAAATGCAACTTCTTAGATTAAAGTGTTGGTGATTATGAACTAATTCTTTGTGACGTTGATATACTAATTTCGGACAGACTTTGACCAGGGGTCCGGTGGAATCTTCGTCCCAAAGTTGCCAGACATCCGATATTATTTTCACATAGATTCCTTACACATTTGTGTACCACTGTACTGCTACCTGGGGCTTCTTGTAAAACTACACTTGTTCAGTGCAATACAAATACAGTGGTTCACTGTTCAAATGAACAAGCATCCCTAGTAGATTCAACTGTTATTATTTTTTACTGTGTAGGACATTAATTCAACGTTTAGCCCTTAAAGGCTTAAGCTCAAGATGGAAACATATTTCAGTATTTCTCTGGCCTATAGCCACGCCCTCAGACAGGGTGGGGCCCTTAGACCTGTCACAGAGCATGTTACATGTTGCTGGTCGTCATTTAGGTCTGAGATTCAGCATATACATACAATAGTCAATAGGACGCATCCGCCTGCAGATTTATAGCGAAAGCGTTCACATAAGGATCCACTGTATAATATATACAGGTGAGTGTTTGCACACCTTTAATGTCTTTGTTTTAATTTAATTGAAGCAGTGCTTAAATCCTAATATTGATAAATGATAACATCAATAGAGAGATACAGCTACTACGATCCTGTACCTTGATGTATGATTTATACATGTGATATGACGACGGTTACTGTTTGCCACTACACTGACTAGTCGCAGTCCTGATAATTTCCCTAAAATCCTATGATCCTTAAAATCTCCCAATTACATCAACAAATACTATTTGCAATACATTTGGATATAAAGATTTTGCTTGCTACAATTCAGTTTGCGAATTCAATACAAGTCCTAGATTTTATAATTTGTATAAAACATTCAGCAAACACGCTAGTTCTAGCCGCCCCCCCCCCCCACCCATGTAGCAAGCCCGCTCAGGGCCAAATTGGTTTTACCCGGGATAAGGTGGTTCAAAGCGGGCAGTATTCAGTACATGGGTTTTAGGTTCGGCAGATGCTGGGTTTCCAGTCAGGGCCACACAGGGCAGCCCAAATCGGGCAAACCCACTTGAGCCCGTTGGGCTCCCAACGGGTTTTGTCCTCAGCATACGGTCTGGGCCACATTGGGCCGCCCAATTTGGGCACTGGTCAGCTTTAAAATGGGCAACCACCTTGGGCCCAGGATGGTTTCAAAATGGGCATCCCAAGATGGGTACTTAGCTGCATAAAGTCTTCCCAGTCTGGGGTGAGAGTGGGTTTGGACAGGGCAGCCTCATCTTCTGAACTGTTCTAAACTCTGTGATGAGTGTTCCCCCTCCCTCTCTCTTTTTTGTTCGTCCCTCCCCTATCCATTCCCTACCCCTTCCATCTCCTCCTCATTCCACTCAACCTGCCCTGCCCTTTCCCCCTCTCACCCCGCTCTGCCCTGCCCTTCTGTCACCCTGCCCTCCCTGGGCCTCCCTAGCCCACTTAAAAGGGTCTATTTCTCCTCTTTCCTATCTCCTCAGGATGTGTGTGGTGCACATATGCGCAGGCACTGACACATTCCTCTGTGAATTTGTGTAATGAGGATCTCGCCATGAATATGACCTTAGCTGTCGAAATGGCGTTAAACATCTATTACTCACTCACTCTCACTCCCAGCCCTCACCCTGCCCTGCCCTGCTCTCACCCTGCCCTGCTCTCGCCCTGCCCTGCCCTACTCTCATCCTGCCCTGCCCTGCTCTCACCCTGCCCTGCCCTGCTCTCACCCTTGCCCTGCCCTGCTCTCACCCTGCCCTGACCTGCTCTCGCCCTGCCATGCCCAGCTCTCACCCTGCCATGCCTTACTCTCATCCTGCACTGCCCTGGCATCTCCTTCGCTGCCCTGCTCTCACCCTGCCCTGCCCTGCTCTTACCCTGCCCTGCTCTCACCCTGCCCTGCTCTCACCCTGCCCTGCCCTCTCACCCTGCCCTGTCCTACTCTCAACCTGCACTGCCCTGGCATCTCCTTTGCTCACATGCCCTGCCCTGCTCTCACCCTGCCCTGCCCTGCCCTGCCCTCATCTCACCCTGCCTTGCGCTCTTCTCACCCTGCCCTGCCCTCCTCTCACCCTGCCCTGCCCTCCCCCCCTCCCTTCCCTTCACCACTGCTGTAGGACACTTTCCCTATACCATTAATACACAGGTAGGTTCATAGTAGGGATCCAGATATTTAATGTAAAAGGCAACACTGACTAGTCCTGGAAAGAACAGCTACATGTCTTTCTTTGTACTAGTAGGCTTGCAAGGTGTATTTGTGGTGTGGGGGCAAACAGGTCCCACACTTGGCCAGGTATAAGAGGACTATATATAGAGGCAATTGAGAAACCAAAAATATCCCCTGCCTCTGTAGGCCAGTCCATGGCAGACTCACTACAAAGTGGTTTCACAGCACTCCAGGCAGAATTCTACTACCCATACCAAACTTATTTCTTTTAGACATAGGACAACTGGAATAGACCACTAAATCAGATATGAAGTAATAATGTGCAGACTTTCTCATAGTCTGGAAATACTTAGATGTTTCTAGTCAAAAGTGCAATTCAAGGTAATTTGAGTAGTAGTGGAATGGCAACACCATTTCTATTGCACTGAACTTGGAACAAGAGCAGATATGCAGAGGTACAGTCATTATGAACTTGAAGGCTCTCTTCTCTACTCCTACATAGGGAATTATTGGGGGAAGATTGAGGCCAGAATGTCACTTTAATGAATCAAAGTGCCTTGTGTTGGCTGAATGAGTTTGATTCAAATAAATGGTACTGCTCTGCCTTTCCACTTGGGTAGATATTGCATTTACTGCTTTGGTGATATGGGGGGGGGGGGTTAGATTAGCTCAAGGATTTGTTGCTTATTGACTTTTAAAAAAAAGAAAAGATTTTGGATAAATTTCTCAAAAAGAATTTTTAACATGTCACCACTAATTTTTCATCAAATCGGGCAGCCCACTTTAGGCCACACCAAAAACCCATGTTAGATTCACTTTGAGCCCAAATCGGTGAGCCCAATTTCAAACAGATCTGTGCCCGAATCGGTTAGCCCAGTGTGGCCCAGACCCTTTGCTGAGGACAAAACCCATCCGGCGCCCACTGTGTTAACCCAGTGTGGCCCACATCAGGAGCCCACTCTGGCCCAGACTTGGGCGACACCATTTTTGCTACCTGGGCACTCCCCTCATCCCATATTGCTATACTTTTTATAAGCAAATATGGTACGAAAAGACCTTTGCCGCCACTGCCAAAAAAACAGTCTATGCTATGTTACTTATTGAAATCTCGAAAGGAAAGGAAATCCACCTTTTCTATTTTGACCTTCTTTTTGCTTCTTACAGTTGGCCATTGTTCCATTTCGACTGTTTTTAACAAGAAAGGACTTCTTCACTTCACAGGAACGCATCTCATGGGAATTTGGTAGATAACGCAATACTGATTCATTAATTCAAATATTATCGTTGGCATTGAGAGAATCAATTTTGTGACATTTGGCACAATTACTTGTTTCCATGAAAATCCAATTTGCCATGGCATTTTGTGAGAATGACAGTGATTCTCTACGATTATTGCTAAATGCAGTTCCAACTAAAGGAAAAAAAACACCTTATAATAAGTATCAAATGATTATTCTTCTAAATTTGTAATAGGTCAAAGTTATATTATATAATTTTGTAGCATCAAGAAGCCCAAGGAGCGTGAATTGAGTACCAGCGAAGAGAAAGCTATGGCTCAACAGCATTACAATCAAGGTAAGCGTACGAACCATAATACCTTGTGCATAGGCCAGGAGCTTAATTCAAAACATCCTGGGATCACGACCCCAGCGATCTTAGGAATAAATCAGCCTTATCCTATTAAGCGATCTTAAGAGTTGACTGGGTTCACATATCCTAGCCAGCACTAAGATCGCATCTATCTTAGCCTCAGCCCTCCTACACTATTCCAAGAAGAACTGACTAGGCACAGGGGTAAGAGTCCCAAAATAAAGGAATAGCTGTGGAGTCACTCTTCTTCACAAGAGTGCTTATACCATCATTCCACGTCCCCATATGGGGTAACAAAAGAGCACAGGGTGCAGTTGACCCCCGTACAGTATTCAAGAGTTGTTCCCATGAATGTATGATTTATGCTTGCCTATTAGAAGCATTGTGCCTTCCCCCCAGGACAAAGAGAGAGAAGGGAAGAATTACCTTACAGTGCACTTAACGCATGAGTAGCCCTAAGAGCCCTCAAGGACACTCAGCAAACATCCTCCCTCCCCTCTTTATGTATGCAGCAGGCTATTCACTCTTTTGATCAGGAGTGTTCCCTGTAAGTGCTCTTGTACTCAGGTGAAACCACTATGCATTTCTTTCACTAAGATCGCAGTGATCTTAGTGGTGGAAATGGAATGGTGAAGTGATCCCAGGACTAGCTATTCTGGACAGGCCTGCAACTACTGCATTCCATAGGGTAGACCAGCCAGGTCTTATGATATGTGCCTACACTAAGATCGCTGGGGTTGGGATCCCAGGATGTTTTGAATTAAGCTCCTGAGGCAGCGTGAGGATCGATTGACCCCAGGTGCGCCTCGAGGTATGCGAATTAATTTTTCGGAAATTGTCTAAAGACTTTCTCACTTCCGTAGAGGGGTGGGCTTAAAGATACCAATAGATACTTTGAATTTTGAAAATCCATTTAGCAGAACAGACTTTCTGTCATTTTTATTCTCCCTATCATCTCTAAAAAACTCTGAGTGCGTTGGGTGCACCTTATTCATAGGATGATATTGTATAAACACATCATCAAACTATCTGGCATATGTCCATGGCCAAACTCTGTATCTCAAATAAAAGATATATTTTCTCATTTCATCAATGGAAATAAACCCCCCCCCCCAATTGACCTCTCTGCCTGCATTTAGATTTGATTTCTTGTTAAGTTAAGTATGGGATGAGACGGATGCAAAGGTGTATTCCCATAGGAATTACCTGGGATTTAAGTATATTGAGAAAAAAAATCCCAGAATGATAAGAATCCCAGAATACTAAATACTAAGTTCTCTTCCCTTGACCAGCCCACTGTATGGGACCTGGTTACCCATCCCCTGCTGAGGCCATGAAGGGACCCCGCGAGAAGGTAGTCTACCTACCAGCACTCTACACGGGCACCCCCATCAAGCGCCCGGACTATGTGGCCACAGTAGATGTAGACCCAGACTCAGCAACCTATAGCAAGGTAATCTACTCAAAGCTATTTTGTCTGATTCTCTAAATGCATTACTTAATATAGTAAACTCCTGCGTGTAACACATCTTTTACAAGTCAAGCTCAGGAAGGGTAAAGGATGGGGATAGCTGAGTCGCACTAGCACCCAACAAGTTTCTCCCATCCCATTGGACACCCAAGGGGTGGTCCGAAGCAACCCATATCCCTTTGAAATTTTGAAAATAAATTTACTAGAATATTATTTAGTTTATTTAATTACTATTCCTCTTTTTGGAAAAGAAACCCCTTCAAACTCATGGTGTGGGTTATGTGTGGATGTGATTTATATCAGTGGTTTGCATTAGGAGGGTACTAAACCTGACATATCTTTATCTATTAATTGAGCCATGGACATTTGCCCATATATGGAAATGACACTAAGGGTAGCTGCTATAAGCTGTTATGGCGATAATGACCTGTTGTAAGGACTGTATGGACGTGGAAAAAAATATATAAAAATGGAGGTACAGTGTCCAATAAAATCAATTTTGGTTTTCGATTTTACAATAACACTTTAAGAGCATTTGTTATAATCAATGGACTACAATCATGAGTGTATGTATCCCTGACATACCGGTAGTCAGATGTCGACAAAAGAGATGCTATGGCGTTCAGCTATATATCTATTCTATTAAGTATTAAACCTTATTCCCTCAGCCTGATCTGGGGATGCATAAGGGAGTGATAATTCTTGTAACAACGGGGGTTGGGGGGGTGGGTGGTAGGCTTGAGGAGGGGGGGGGGCAAATTCTTTTCAAGCCCTCTTCACTGGGGGAGGAGGCAAACAATCTTTTTCAACCCCTCCAAGTGAGAGGGGGAGGGGCAAAATAATTTTAGCTGTTTTTCAGTGAAAAGTCCCGTTCATTACTTTGGGTCAAAAGGGTGTGCTCTATAGCACAAACTTTGACCCTTCCGGTATGGGGCAAAATATTTTGCTGGGGGGTGGGGGGCAAAATGGTTTTTGCCCATCTGGTTGAAAACCCACCATCCTCTGTTGTTAAGAAATAATCACCCCCTTAATTAGCTATTTGTATTGAATTCTAAACCTCCAGGTGATTCACCGTCTGGAGATGCCAAACTTGGGTGATGAGCTGCACCACACGGGGTGGAACGCATGCTCCAGCTGCCATGATGACCCGAGTAAACGCCGCGACAAGCTCATCGTCCCCGGCCTCCACTCAGATAATGTCTACATCATAGATGTAGGGAAAGACATGAGAGCTCCCAACCTGCACCATGTGGGTGATATATTCACAGTCTGTAACATATACATTTGTATACTTTCCAGGGGTAGAAACTAGCTCTGGTCTGGTGGTCAATGGCTAGTAGTTTTGGCTGTGGGCCAGTGTTTTTCTACATTTCCTTCAAAATTTGCAATTTTGTCTGTAGACTATTTGTAAAATAATATGGCTTTATGCTAGACTGCCGGCCCAGATGGCCAAGGGCCCAAATGTTAGTTTCTGCTCCCTAGGCTAAGATGTAGGGAGAGACATGGCAGCTACCAACTTGCAACATGTAAGGCCATACATTTATATAAGAAATGTTAGAGCATATATGAATGGATGTATCAAATTCTTTGATTTCATTGTAAAATGGGAAAATGGCAACTGTGAGAGAGTAGAAGAACACGAAAAGAATACAGAAATAATCCTCAAAAAGTAATGACAAATTTCTTTAAAATATGAAAATGTGATACAAAGTGAGACAAAATTCTTCAAAATCACAACGAAAATGTTTTTTTTCTGTCCCTGTTTTGCTAGGGTCGGTCGGGTTACTGGAAACAAACTTTTTTTTTATTTGGCCTATAAGTGTTACATGCACAATGTATGGCATAAATAGATGTGCTGTGGTGTCTCCCTGCCAGCGCCATTTGTTTTATCCAAGTTCTTTCCTGATATGTTGCTTCAAATGATATGAAATCCAACTCCCACCCCAAATATATCTAACTCACTATTCATCACGAGTTTTCAAATGATTGGTATAATTATATATTTTACACTTTCCAGTATTTCATTCATTATCAGCACTTCTTGAAACACCTTTCCCTTTTCTTCTTTCCTCAAAAAAAAAAGAGGTCTTAATGTGCATGGCCAAGGTGTTGCTAATGTTTTAGGCACTGCACTGGAGATTTTCGTCTGTAATTATCAATTATACTTTGCACCCTGCAGACAGTCACCGCAGCTGAGATCCATGCGAAGGCGGACATCAGTATGCCTCACACTACACACTGTCTGGCCAATGGAGAGGTGATGTGACCCTAAAATACTCACAAATTTTAAAAAACCTTTAAGTCTGCATGATTTCACCAGTTTTACATTTCATTGCCATCATGATGTGCTGGTGTGTCTTCTCACCAGCACTGTATTCGGGTGGCCGGATGTTTTTCTTAGATAAATCATACATATGTGTATCATATATGCATTGAAAGTCTAGAAACTCACATTTAACAGAACCACATTGGTGTGTAGATACACCTGATAGGTAAATGAATATAGCAGATAGGGGATACCCCACCATTACTAATGTGTTCTTTCTGACAGATTTTGAACTCCCCACTCATTGAGTCATATTGTGATAATCTCAGTAATGGCACTTAGCTGTTCCTAGTGTCTACTTTATGAACTATACTCTCCATAGCTCAATGCAAGAAGTGTCCTCTAGTGTCAAGTTCATGAACCAAAGGTTAAGAACAGGTTACTTGGACGGAAATGCTGCCCTCTCGAGAGTTATATGGTATTCAGGACTGCACTGAAGGGTGTTCCGACTGCTGATTGGTTTAGAATTAGATAGAAGAAATATTGGTAAAATTATGAAAAAAATCACAGGTGTTCCCAAATAGTAGTAGGTGTGTTTTTATATTATGCCAGGCCTTGGTGATTTTATGAGGCATGCAAAAGATAATCTGGCCAATGGAGATTTTTAGGCCCAAAATAGGGTAGAATGACACTCACTGCACATATCATTCCCTTATTTAAGATTTTCAGGGTTAAGCCTATTCAACATTCTGTCACATTTTGTGTATGAGGGATGAGTTAACCATACTATGGTTGAAACTTTTACCAACGAACATTTTAGGCGGCTGTTTTTGTGTGTTACGCTATTTAGAAACATAGAGGAAATGGATTTAGTTCCCCGTGACCAACAGGAGCCTGAGACCTTGAGTATTAGTTCCACAAGATGGCCTGGTTATTGTTGATGATGGCCTGTATCAATATCAACCCCACAGATGATGTTTATCTAGTTTAAATCTATCTGTAGCAGTTTCATTTTTATTTTACCACTTCATGATTTTTCAAATGACCCTCGACCTTAATAGTGCCTTTTTGAAGCAACTTTTTTTTTTGGTAGAAAATTTTTTTTTAAGTGGTAAAAAATACAATGGAGGATAGCTTGAAGAGAGTACATATATTTGGACAAAAAAGAATCGTGTTAAAATGTGATTTGAGGTCAAAATGGTGGCCATTCCCCCAAGGGTCAGGTCCAAGAGATAGGCAAGAATAGAACTGATGCAAAGGTGAAACAGGCATGTATGCCTACCTTGAAACTTCGTTAGACTAATCCTTTGTGTATGCGTAACCCCATCCAAGATCTTCAATTCATTATCAAAGTTACTAGACATCTCCATGTTGTCCCTAGCCAGAATGGGAAGCATAATAGAAAAGTGGTGTTTACTATAGTGTCAGATAGGGAAGGGGGAATCAGCCCTCACCCTCCGGCCACCCTAACTGTATACAATGATGCATCATGATTGATGACCAAGCAGGAGCATATATTATATCATTCACCCTGTAAAGATGGCATGATGCACAGCCCCTGCGCCCAAATAAGCTTTTATTGTATTTGGTGCCAATTTTGAATGGTGAATCTAGCAATAATCATTGGATTGCTACTTTTCTAGGAAACCCAGATAACTTTGGGTCGCCTAGCTAAGGCCCATTTTCCACCACCCGATAGAGAAGGTATATCTGCTGATAGGCACTGCTGTCGGCCGACAGAGGGACAAGCCTCACCATTTACCTCTATGGCAGCCCCGTCGGCCGTTATGTTCGTGTGGTGCCCCTGTGGGCCAATAGAGTGAGCATATCGGGTGGTGGAAAACGGCCCTTAATATAACTAGGAGCATACATAGTTGAGTAGTGCTAAACCTATGAAGTATTCAATGTGAGCTGTGGCTCCTTTGTATGATGCTACCCCCTGGTGTTGTTAATCTATGATACTGCAAATACATGTACTATCATATTCCTGATGCTGCCCTACATTTAGTATGATTCTCAAGCTATAAGCAAATGTTCCCCAAATATGTAAAAATCAAAAAGGCATTGCTAGACTTACTGCGCAGAATTGGCACTCAGATACCTCTGTAGCTAAGGCTCAAATGTCGATATTCATAAAAGTGCTGGTGTTGATATATCAGAGATGGATCTGGGCATTTCAATAATGGTGATTCCGAATCTGGCATGCATATCTTGATATCTAGGTCGGAAAAAGGTTAAAATATAAGGTCAAAGGTCATGATCTGGTATTTGATATAGAACAGAGAGAGGTCCTTAGTGCACGGTGGATTTCCCATTTGTATGAATCCTAAGTTGATTAGGATTCATAGCAATATAATTGTGGCATTGACCTTTGTTCTGACCTAGATATTGCTGCTCCCAACACCAGTACTTGTACTGCCCCCGCCCCCAACTAGACTGGGCTCATGTCCTAATTACGGCAACCCTGGTGACCACCCTAAGCAGCCCTGCATTTGTGTCTCGTGTTTCAATTTATAACAATGTTTGACTTCCATCTCTCATTTCACTTACCAGTAATTTGTGAATCCTCTTTTACTCAGATTATGATGAGCAGTATTGGTAACACCACCGGGCAGCCTAAAGGCGGCTTCATGGTGATAGACGGGACTACATTCCGTGTTAAAGTGAGTATGCCCAGGAAGGCGTTTCTCAAGATGGTACGACTGGAAACAGCCACTACGATTTTGAAACCCTCAAAATCAAAGCGGGTGCTCTGTACAAAGGGTTTGGAAGGGTAGTCGTAGCAGCGCAGTCAGTAGTGACTATTTAGACGCTCGGCTGTAATGGCATTAGAGTGAGTGATCCCACTACAATTTGACAGGGGTCTAGTCGTACCATCTTGAGAAATGCCTTCCAGTGATTTGTACTCAGAAATCAATTTTCTGAAAATCAAGCTAGGATGTTCACTTAGTCAAAATATGTCCAATCGTTTTGCTATTCAGAAAATAGTCTTCGTGAATGTAAACGAAGATTTCCACTATATTTGCTAACATCTTCCATTTATTATTATTATATTAACTTCTTTTCATATTTTTACCTATCTCATCCTAATTATCATTATTTTCTTTTTTAATCAACTTTATAGTGATTAATATGCTCATAATGAGGCAATGACGGTGTTTGTGCGGCACTCAGAAGTGCCTTCAAAAGTATATTCCACTATAGATGCCATCGCCACCTGGTGGCCAAAATTTTAAACTACCAAAACTTATGATTTATGCTCGTTTCCCTTTTGTATATACCCTAACTAATCACTATCAACCAGTTGAACAATAGATTTTTGCATTCTTCCTACCACAGCACTAAGATTCACCACTGGTCAACTTATTAGATCACAGTCGTAGAGGAAAAAGAAAATATTTTCATAAATCTGTCACTTCTAGATTCTGCAAGCAACCTTACAATTCTTCGCTCATAAAATAATCATGATGATTGGATCTCAATCCCTGCAAAGTCTGGTGAACAAATTCCGGGCACTTTCTTTCCTGTTTTGTGAAATGTTAAAAATTTGAATACTTTTCATTTGCACTCTTTTTTGTTAAATCAATCATGGCTCTTTCGTTTGTCCAATGACCACCTGTTTTTATCACGTGACCATTGTACACATGATGTCTGCTAGATGTATGAGAAGTTTAGTTAAGATAGCCATGGTCAATTTTTCAATATTAGAGAAAATGTTGAAAAATGGGGTTTTCTCCCACTAGCTGCAATAGTTAAGGACTCCCCATCTTCAGATGTCAATAAATCTGAAACTAGTACAATGAACCCTGTTTTTTTTTGCTTTGGCTATCTCATGATATAGAAAACCTATATAATCCCAAGTCATTTGGAGAAACTGATGGTAGTTTTTGATTTATTGAATAGTGGAATATACCTTTAAGACAATTTTTGTTGGACATACCTCCTTTAAGGGTACTTGGGAGGACATTGCGGCACCATTTGGCTATGACTTCTGGTACCAGCCTCGGCATAACGTCATGATCAGCACAGAATGGGGCGCACCATGGTCCATTAAACAGGGCTTCATACCCAAACATGTTGATGAAGGTAGGGGTGAAGATTTTTTTAATTATCTAGAAACA
The DNA here is from genome assembly GCA_949317995.1 of Acholoe squamosa. NCBI lineage: Eukaryota > Metazoa > Annelida > Polychaeta > Phyllodocida > Polynoidae > Acholoe > Acholoe squamosa. The sequence continues at coordinate 11,344,499 of OX439045.1, read as the reverse complement.
TTCATGAACAGTCAGTAATCTTGATGATGCTCAAATGCAGAGGCACCACAATATAAAACTTTCATTTCAAGGGTTGTATCAAGCGGAGAATCAATGGTTTTATAACCTATTCATCAGATTGTAATCAATGTCAACATGAAAGTCTTCACATAGAGTTACGTAATCAAAGAATATAAGGGATGCTCTTTCATACTTACTATAATACCATACTTACTGAGATCAATTAATGCACCTTTCTTAAAAACATTCAAGTTGAATGATAAAGCTATGGTTTAAGTGGTGGCAAGATAAGGCGTGTAGCACTTATTTTAAAATGCAAATCTCATTGCGAAAGAAAAATTCTTAAAATTCCCCAAACCATGATTGTCTCATTCCCAGGCCACTATGGGCAGCACCTAAATGTGTGGGACTGGGAGCGACACACATTAAAGCAGCGCATTGACTTAGGTGAGGCCGGCCGCGTCCCATTGGAGGCCCGGTTCCTGCACGATCCCGATGCCTCCGAGGGATACGTGGGATGTTCTCTCAATTCCTGTATCTTCAGGTTCTACAAGAAAGATGTGAGTTGTTGCCAGTTGCAGTGAAGTCTGTAATAAATGAATTATTTTAAGAAGGGAAAATATAATAATATAACTCAGAATCACATTGTTTCTTGTTCATTTTAACTATGCGGTTGTTAGACGAGTCCATGTTTCTCATCATACTTGTGTCTGTTTTCTATTATTCTAACATTCTCTTACCTTTTCCGTGTTTTTTTTTGTGCATTTTCTAAAATGATGAAGAAGCACTCTTAAAGGGTCTTCATCTTTTTCTGTGTACTGACGTTCAGTTGTCCTCTTAAATAAGAAGAGAAAAGATACTGTATCATTGTGCCATTGTTATATCATCTTCATCCTAGGACGGAGACTGGGCAGCAGAGAACGTTATCAGTATTCCCCCTAAGAAGGTGGACAACTGGATCCTGCCGTCAGTCACAGGTAAGGTGCACTAATTAGTACCTTAGGGACTGGTCATTTTTTTTAGCAATGGATGGGCCTTGGGTTTGAGAAGGGGGGAATCTTTTTGAACCCCTTGACTGGGAGGGGGGGATTATTTTTTAGCCCCTCGGGGGGGGGGTATGGTATTAGTTTAATTTTCCAGCAATGTACCTGCATGTTACTATAGGTCATAGGTGTTTACTTTCAGTCCCTGGGGAGGGGGCTTCACCCCATTGTTAAGAAATGATCAATCTCCTAAGCAAATCTTAGCCCTAATATGAGAATTTCATGTTTCTTGTTTGATTATATGGTCAGACTTTTCATTTCAATATTTCAGCGTTAATTGCTGACATCCTGATTTCCCTTGATGACCGGTTCCTGTACCTGACTAACTGGTTACATGGAGACATCCGGCAGTACGACATCACCGACAGACGTAAACCTAAACTGGTTGGACAGGTAAGGATAATGGGTGTGGACCGCTAAAATCGACATGGCGACATCGGCTATTTTAGGCTTAGTGACATGGGACATGAACAATTTCTTAATATTGACATGGTGAAATGAACATTTTTTTAAATCGACATGGTGACATGACTATTTCTTAAAATTGACATGGGGACATGGCCATTTTTAAATATCGACATGTGACATGGGGGACCCCCCATCCACATCCCCAGGATATAGACAAAGGTGCACGAGAGCTGGTCCCCCTCAGTTATAACCCTCAGTGGGGACCAATTTGAGTGCCCCTGCTTGTATTTATCTCAAGTTATTTTTGTTAGAAAGGTCCGTAAATTCATTTTTTTGGTAGTAGTAATCATTTCATCATTAGTTATGTGACGGTTTGCAATGATCTATACCTGGCAGTGTGATACAGGTAAGGGATATCACATTGGGGGTGTGATACAGAGGTTGTTGGTAATTCAAAAGAGTTTTTTAAAGTAAAAAAAAAATGTTCTTTTCACAAAGGCCTTTTTATCCAAACCTTTCCAGACGTTCTCAAATGTTAAAACCTGTTTTGGCCAAGTGGAGTAGGTCTTTGATAAAGTACAAAGGAAATGAATAACAAAAGAAAAACGACTAAGAAAGTGACATCAAATGGATGAATGTATAAATGAATTAAATCATATTGCTTCGTGCCTTGAAGACACCTTGTAGCAATTACTTCTATAGCGACCAATTGGGATCTGACTAGGTCCCTAGAGTACCATGTGCATGCTGATAGCACTGTCCTCTAAAAAAAAGAAAATAATATATATGTGTAGAGGCAAGGAGAAAGGGGGCTCTGTGCTAAAAGTCAACTTTAAAATTCAGATAACTGTTTTTTTAGTGATATATTGCAAGAGAAGATACTCCTGTTAGTTTTAGAGGAATGGCTTGCTAAACGTAGGTAGGTGTGACCATTTCCTGAATGGCAATAATCTCTATGCCTAATTGATCATGAGATACATCTATAACTAGCCTAATTTATGCTAATTAGCTAAATTAGCATATTTTTTTATTCTTTTGCCTATAACTTAGTAAACTTAATGAAAGATTCTTTCGAATGGGATAATAAATTTTCCTATTTAGAATGAAAATCATGTTTCCATGGCAACAGACATGAACAAAAATGCCTATTTAGGCCCAAAAACGTTCTTTTTACCTGCCTAATTTTAAACCTTTCCACCCAAAATAGAACGTTTTATCTAAAAGTACCCTATAATAGTTTTAGGCATATATTTCCTATTCTAGCCCATAGTGGTGCCCCCTGGTGGCTAAAACAGGTACTAAACACGGCAGGAACCCCCATTTCTGCTTGCTGGCTCACATATATATGGCAAGAAATGGTGACATTTCAGAGAAGTTGTTGATAAAGTTTTGGGAATTTTCCATGTCATGCCTGCCATGTAATACCCATTATTTGAAAGATAATTGTCTTGTGAATCCCTCGATGTAAGTTATTTGCTTATGTGGTCACTGCAAGCAAAGTCATGAGCATTCCTCCAAAATTGACCTTAACACAGCATTATTCATGAAAAATTCACCCTTTCTTGCTGCATTGGTCTATAGCTCTGATATGGCACCAGACGTACGTGTTCATTGAATGTCATACAGTTTGGATGTATGAGACCCATCAAGATCGGGCTTCCCTAGCCCACTTAAAAGGGTCTATTTCTCCTCTTTCCTATCCTCTAGGGATGTGTGTGGTGCACATATGCACGGGCACTGACACATTCCCCTGTGAAATTGTGTAATGTAGTTCTTGCCATGAATATGACCTTAGCTGTCAAAATGGCGTTAAACATCTATTACTCACTCACTCACCCATCAAGATAACGTGAGCAGTTCCGAGATTGGAACTGTCATGGCGGTGCACACACATCGTCCTGAATCCTCCCTATTGGTATTAATAGTAATATCAAGGTATCTGCACTTGAACGCCCTCTGCTGTGTTACCACAACATTAAAGTGAGCAAAACCTTAGTTGCACAAAATGACACGAGGAGTCTCTACTCTTCACATTCTTCTCTTTGCAGCTTTGTTCTTGGGATGCAAGCCTTCCAATGGATAGTATTTTTAGATCACCAAATGATCGATTGAGATTTGGTCCATTTTTTTTGAGTTAGCATTTAAAGAACAAACCCACATATATTAAATCAAAACTTGCAAGAATCAGAACATACATTTTGTAAAAGAGAACGTGAGAAAGACCCATTGTTGCGGCTTAAGGAATTCAGCTGAACTCAGGATCTGCCTTACAGACAATTATTTTTATACAATTGAAAAGTACCTAATTCCCAAATCAAGTCAAAACTGTGCCTTATAGCTGGCTCTACTTTAACTCAGGGTGCTCCTTATACGCGAATTTCAACTATTCTACTGTAAAAAATAACTGTTGAATCTACTAGCGATTCTCGTAGTTGTACTATACAATAAACCACCGTAGTCGTATTGCAGTGAACCAGTGTAGTCTTCAGAAGAAGCCACAGCTGGTAGTATGGTGGTACGAGGAATCTCAGTGAAAACGGATTTCGGACAACTTTGGGACAAGCATGTAACTGTGATTTCCCCAACTTTTCTCACAGTACATGCACCCCCACATGCACTTATAGACAGAGTTCAACGATGATTTGTCATTTCAGGCTGTTTCTTCGCACGTGGACTGTCTCCCAAGAGGCCTGACTTCCACAAGTGAGGAAACAGCCTAAAATTACAAATCTGAGTTGAACTTTGTATTCATGTCATGTTTTCTTGGTAAAAAATCCCCTTAGAGACCAAATTTTGGCTGCTGGGAATGGCTTTTCCCATACATTTCTATAGTAAGGCTCGTTCTCAACATGAAATAAATAAGCAAAAGGTTCACGAGTTGGAGGAATTTCGGAAATTCCTCCAACGAGTGTGCCTTTGCATTTATTTCATGTTTTCTTAAGGAAATACAATGAATTTCCAATTAATCTCACCTTATTTTGCCACCGTGCACACTGTTTACATTGCCATCTTAGAGCTATGACATCATCAAATGGTCACATGACCTCGGCGTGTGATATTTTTGTGGGTTATCTCACGGGGAGTGTGAGATATGCAGCTGAACTGTAAACCTATGGCCTGTCAGTATCAGGGGCATATCAACATGAAACAAATGTCCATTCTCCTCTGTCTCCAGGTGTGGATGGGAGGGTGTATCTGTAAGGAGGATAAGGACGTCATAGTCACAGAGGACCTGGAACTTAAGGTAAAGGACTCTACACCCAAACTATTTTTGATTTTCGCTGGGTCTGGTAAAACCTCTGGTCATAGACCCCTGCGCTCAAACAACATATAGTATGTGCTCACTTGAGTTATTATTTTGGTAGTAAGGTATGTAATGTCCATATTATGTATGATGAATGAACGTTCCAAATACAAGGTAAAAAACAATTGTTGAATCTACTGGGGATCCGCGTATCATATGAAATAGTGTTGCTTTTAGAGGAAGCCCCAGGTGGCAGTACGGTGGGACAAGAAATCTCGTAAACTGTAAAAATAAAGATGGATCTCTGGCAATTTGGGGCAACTTTGGGACAAGAATTCTATCATTATTTCGACGACATTTTTTTACAGTACATATTTTATGGACTGTGCATTAGAATATTGTCATAAGTTGTTAAAACTGTGTCTCTATTGTCTGTTTTAGGAGCGTCCAGATGCCCTGTACATTAACGGTAAGCGTGTACAGGGTGGACCTAAGATGATCCAGCTCAGTCTGGACGGTAAACGTCTCTACTGCTCCACCTCCCTCTACACTGTATGGGACAAACAGTTCTACCCTCAGCTACCACTGTAAGTAACTATATATAATGATACCTCTGGAAGGCTGTTCTCAAGATGGTATGACTAGACCCCTTCAAATCGTAGTGGGATCCCTCTCTCTGCTAATGCCATTACAGCCCTGCATCTTGTGGTCACTAATACTTGCAAATAATGGTGCAACTGTCCAACTATACCCTATGTTATTACTACATTACGTGTTAGAACATGGTAGATGGAACTGCCCAATGAGAAGGCAGGGTTTGAGATGGTCTATATGCTGTAGAACACAGGGCAATCAAAGTACATTGTGGGGCCCCCAAGGGGGCCCCCACTGATGTCACAATGTCGCCAAAATGCAAGCCTTCAGGTCACATGCCACTTTTTTAGGGAAAATAACATGTCTAAAAATCTCAAAATTCAAGGCCTTAGATCACATGTCACTTTTTTAGGAATTGGACATGTCACAGGTCACTTCTAAAAGGGTACAATGTCGAAATGTCACCTCAAAATGGCCAAATGTCGCCATGTCGTTTTTTACCCTTTGGGGGCCACCATTGTATCATGTTCTAAGTTGGATAGAAAGGCTATAGACCCCCTCCTGTGTTGGCCGTCTATACCCTATAGAAACCCCATAATGGTTTCTATCCTATATTTAATCAAACAGAGCAGTCACAGTGTACTTTACCTATGATCACCCACTCTAATTTTGAAGGGTTCAAATCTTACTGGATGTGTGTAATTGTACCATCTTGAGAAATGCCTCTATACAAAATGATGTCTTCAAAGTAAGCAGCATAAAATAAATGAGGCAAAAATATCAGATTTAACCTGTCAGACCTGGCACAGACTCTTGACAACTTATGCCAAGGTTGACAACTTCAAGACCTGGCACCTCAAATTTAGAGTCTGCTCCAAGGTTGACAAATTAAAGTCTGCTCCAGGGTTGACAAATTTAGAGTCTGCTCCAGGGTTGACAAATTTAGAGTCTGCTCCAGGGTTGACAAATTTAGAGTCTGCTCCAGGGTTGACAAATTTAGAGTCTGCTCCAGGGTTGACAAATTTAGAGTCTGCTCTAGGGTTGACAAATTAAAGTCTGCTCCAGGGTTGACAAATTAAGGTCTGCTCCAGGGTTGACAAACTAAAGTCTGCTCCAGGGTTGACAAATTAAAGTCTGCTCCAGGGTTGACAAATTAAAGTCTGCTCCAGGGTTGACAAATTTAATGTAAAAGGTTTTGACCCATTTATTTCATGCTGTTCACTTAGAAGACCAAAATAACTAATTTTGTGTATGTGACAGGCAGTTCCACCTTGAACTAGCACTATAAGTCACTATATGTAGAACCATAAATAGCTCTAGATATCTCTACACACCAAAAGATACATTTAGTTTTTAAACACTTTCCTGTAATTATTTGTGAAATACGTTTTTTGGCAAAAGTGTTCAAATTGTTCAAAATCAATGATGTTTAGATTGAAATATATTTAGTTTAGGAGTTTAAATGCTTCCCAAAATAAAGTGTTTAGGTTCAGAAATTGTTAAAAAGGAGTTTATTTGAAATCATGATTATTTCAGGAAGGGTAGCCACTTCTTGCTGATAGACTGTGACACAGTGAAAGGAGGAATGAAGATCAACCCAAACTTTGCCGTAGACTTTGGAGAGGAGCCCAACGGTCCAGCCCTGGCCCACGCACCCCGCCCCTACCCTGGTGGTGACTGCACCTCAGATGTGTGGTTCTAAAAGTCACATGGATGTGTTTCGCTTTAGGTATCACTCAATTTAAGCGACAACGTTTGTGGAAAAAAACACTATTCCGCTGGATCAATTAATCACGTAGGATAACAAGTTTACATATCATGTTCTTATCAGTTAGACATTTTCTCACATTATTATACACCCCTGGCTGAAAAAAAGAAATAATATTGTTTAGGTTAAAACATTTTTTTCTCAAAGTTCTGCATAAGTGAAACCACACTATTTGTCAAAGTGAGCACATAATAAGGATTCATACCTCAGATTTTGAAAAAAAACTAGGACATTGATTTTGTCCTTTTCCATGTCACAATTATTGTATGTTGTATGTAGACTTTAAACTGATCACGATTTCATGTGCAGTATTTATGGGAGACGGGCTCTATTTATTCATTGTCTCTAACATTATGAAAAATCATTTCTGTTCATATTTATTTATAAGTTAGCACTGTAAAGTTTCCCAAATAAACAATAATACCAGTGGTCTATCTTTGAATCGAATTTACCTTACCAATGGTCTACGTGTTTACACATGGGCTTCACGGCCTTGGCCTCATGGGTTGGTCAGGGGATCCAACACTCCAACCCCATGTGTAAACACGGTTCTATCATTGTCTCACATTATCTGCATATAAAAAACCTACAGATGTTCTTGAATTCCCCATTCAATAGCTATATCATGAAGTTGAATTGAAATATCTGCTGGGAGAGTGAGGGAATGAAGTCATCACAGTGTGTTGGTCCTCTGACCAACACCATGAACGTTGGTCCACTCTTTCTTATGGGAACTGCACTACCGACTATGATAGAACTGTCGTTGAATCGAATTTACCTTGCCTAACAATACTGCTTAGCGTGCAATGCGAAGGGATGTTTTCCTTTAAAATTCCAAACATAACAGAGCCATTGGCCTAAGCTCCAGGACTGAAACAAATTTGTATCCATGTATTACACGTGACACTCTAAATCTTTCTTTTTGTTTACATTATACATCGGATTGGCGCAAAGTTTGCAGCAAATTATTTAACTATGTTACCCCATTGATGAATTCAATGAGGTAAAGAACAAACGGTATTAGTCCTCAGGGCAAGACACTTTTCAATACCTTTGTTGCATAGTGAACTAGACGATGCTTTTTGATTGATACACAGGAGAATTGACTAGATTTTGGTTATACAGAGAAGTCTCGAAATTTCAGTCTTCAAAATGTCAGTCAACTTACAAATCGGCTGGAACAGATCTGATAATTCCTGTTAAGTTCTATTTTATTTCTGCATCAAATAACCAGTCGATTCAGTAACCAGCTCATACTTATCTCAAATCAAGGTGACTATTAATCAAGACTTGACTGTACTACCAATATCCAACACCAGATGGCAGTATTGTTCAGACAGGCCACCACGAGCAGATCATTTTAAATATCTACTAATGGTTTAAAGGTATATTCCACTATTCTGTAAGTCCTAGACTTCCAGCAGTTTCTTCAAATTATTTGGGAATCTATAGGTTTTAAGTATTATGAGATAGATGGGGCAATAACAATCATGATTCATGTACTAGTTCAGATTTATTGACATCTGAAGTTGAGGAATGGCCCCTTATGGGAGAACCCCCCATTTTTCAGCATTTTCTAAAATATTAAAAAAATTGACCAGTGATATCTTAACTAAACTTCTCATATGTCTAGTAGACATTATCTGTACCATGATCAAGCAATACAAATAGGGAGTCATTAAACAAACAGAAGAGCCGTCAAAATTCCACAAAAAAAGAAAGCAGAAATTAAAGGTATTGGAATTTCTTTCATTTTTCATTACAGGAAAAACACTGTCAAGAATTTGTTGGCTAGACTTTGCAGCGATTAAGAGACAATCATTATGAACATTTTACGAGGAGACTACCGGCCATCTATGAAGTTGGCCGGTAGTGAAACTTAGTGCTATGTTAGGAAAAAGGCAAAAGTTTAATATCTAATAGCTTGATATGGATGAGGTAGGGCATATATACAAAGGAGAAATAAACAGATATCTTGAGTTTTGGGAAAATAAGGTAGTTTCATTTTTTGGCCACCCGGTGGCGATGGCATAGATGGTGGAATTATGAGATAGATGAAGCAATAACAACCATGATTCATTGCACTAGTTCAGATTAATTGACATCTGAAGTTGAGGAAACATTGTCAATTAATAATGTTCAGGGATAATTAAACTCTCTCATTAGAGACCAACCAAACAAACAATTATATACTGCTCACTCTGTACGATCCATCCACACTGACTACACCCGACCCTGTACATCTTCCATGTCCATAATAAAGGATTCATTATCAACTGAAGACCTATCTCGCTAGTTAATGTCTCACCTAGCTCAATAACTGGCTTGTTGACAAACCTAACTAATATGACATGCGTACCAAAAAGTACCCTTTACAGTTAATATTGTGAGATATGTTAACCATGTTGTTGACTGGATGGTATATTGCAAATGATTGACCTTCAAGTTCTTTAACCAGAATTTTACAAATTTTATGTAACAATTAAACATTTAAGAACAAATGGCTGCAAATGGCATTATGAACAACTGTTGGTTTTATAAAACAGAGTAAGAAGGACCCTAAAACCTCTTTTCAAGGTTACAGAAATGTGAGTGAATAAACTAATTAAATCTTCCCTTTGATGATATCAGCGGCACGTTCAGCAATCATCATTGTGGGGAAGTTGATGTTTCCTGTAGTAATGACTGGCATGACAGAAGCATCCACAACACGCAGACCCTCCAGCCCATGTACCCTGTTAAAACATGCGCAAAGTATCTGCTGTAGAAAACTTTGTAAAGTTTGTGAAAAGAGGGTTTAACTGATGCTAAACTGAACATTCCTAAGATATTCTTTTTGTTTTGCAAACAATTTTACTTGTTATTTTCAAATTAGGCTAGCACTCTCATTTAATGAGATACACTCTAAAATGTTACGTATGAAAACCAGAAATCGGAAAGTTCATTATGGAATTCATAAACCATAATCACATCCATCAATATTACATATATCTGCTAAAAGGATCTGCGGGCAAGAAATCAGGATACTTTTAAAACTCAGAAAGGGAGGTATGATTACCTTTCCCCCAAAATTGTTAAAAGAGTTTCTTGTTTTTTGTAAAATTCCTCTATGCATATCAAGACTTTGGGTATAACATGTTATATACAAATGGTGCTTCTTGATGATTTTAAAACAGAAAACATATTTGAGATCTATATCAACAACAGAGTTAGTATCGTCAGTGGGTCCCATCCTGCAGGTAGAGGCGAGGTGGTAGAATGGGAGGGCATGCTGAATGATATAACACTTCCAGTACTCATCACTGTCATACGTCTCATTGGTACAGTATGGATGGATGCGATCAAGCAGCTTTGCCCCAAGTTTCTTTGCAAGAGGTTCTGAGCTCAGGATCCTCCTTGAAATGCGAATACCTAGAGAAGAATGATTTAGAGTGTCTTAGATGAGAATAATTCAGGAAAGACACAACTATGGACAAAAAAAAGATTGAATTGACCATGGAAAATGTGTATACATATAAACAATGACTTAAAATTATAACTTTTGAATTTTATTATATACATTATACTAATCTATGAATGACTCTTTTTTAAATTTAAATTAGTGGCCACCCTAATGTTTGTTATTACCATTCAAAAGATGATTAATATCAACTTCTTCTGCCAAGAAGTTGGGATTAACAAGTGGATCATCAAAGGGGTCTGTTGAGTTTAATCGGACGTATCCACGGCTTGCTGGTTGTTGTAAGGCAGTTACGACTAATATTCCATCTCTCCCATCTAATCCTCCATAGATTGCTTCATGGACCTTTAATGTAAAAAGGTCAGTAAACAGGGTCATCATGGAGTTTTGATCATCAAAAATCAGTGTTTCAATATAACATTTGGGGTCTGAGGACAATACTTCTATACCATTTTTCTGGTGAAAAGGGCCTCTATTAAGCGGTGTGTGTACATTCAAACTACAGGCTGGTCGGGTGTTGAAATTTCATTTTTTTTCATGAATGTACATCATTCTGGAAAAAGACATTGTGTAATAGTTTACTACCATGATACTTCACCAAGAGGTAAATGATAGTGACTTGTATATAAGTATAGATTCTTGCTGCACCTTTATGGATCTGTCTGTAGGTTAATTCAAAAGATCCTGGGATCACAACCTCAGCGATCTTAGGAATTATTCTGCCTTATCCTACTAAGCGATCTTAAGATTAGACTGCGTTCACTTTTCCTAGCCAGCACTAAGATCTCTTGTGAAGAAGAGTGACTCCACAGCTATTCCTTTATTTTGGGACTCTTACCCCTGTGCCTAGTCAGTACTTCTTGGAATAGTGTAGGAAGGCTGAGGCTAAGATCGATGCGATCTTAGTGCTGGCTAGGATATGTGAACCCAGTCAACTCTTAAGATGGCTTAATAGGATAAGGCTGATTTATTCCTAAGATCGCTGGGGTCGTGATCCCAGGATCTTTTGAATTAAGCTCCTGATGTAAGGGTGTGCCTTATAGGTGTGGGTTTTGTATAAAAGGACAGCGTTTTATGTCAGTTGCACTCTGTAGCATTTCCCCTCATAAATGCATGCCTTTGAACCTTACACACTGATCTGAGCCACATGTAATTCCTCCCACCACCTGACAACCAATATCCTCACATAAAGCATAGTACTGACAGTGAGTGCTTACCTCAGGTTTCATGTTTAGATTTTTCCGTGAGAGCTCATCACTTGGGAGGGAGGCAAAGATTAGGTACTGGAGGAATGGGTTCTTGTAACTATCAGGCTGGTACTGGCTGCGGGAGAATGCAGTGGACATGACAGTCACTGTACTGTAAGGACCTGAGAACATGAAGAAATAGTTTAATTGCAGTAGTCATTAAAGATGTTTCTCTCTTAAAATGATAACGACCATGATTTACCAGTGATACTGTTACAGTATCATTTCAAAGGGTTTATGGAGATGTATCAATGGCAGTAGAAAAATTCATGGGCCCCAGAATAGGATTTTTGACAGTGTATTTGCAACAGTGATTATATTCATGCATACAGATAAAATAAGAATGTTGTACAGAAATTAGAAAAGAAATGTAATACAATATTGAAGAAACACCATCAATAGAACAGACACCAGTCTTAGGATTGTCATGATAACATTCTGGAAGATTTATTGTTAAATCAATCTGATATACAAAATCTAAACGGTTAACCCCAATAACAACACTGCTGTACAAACCTGTGCCAAATAGCAGGTGCTGTATTCTCTCACCAATGCCAATTCGGTCAAAGACAAGTGTTGCAGGCTTCTCTAACGTCACTATTCCAGCATGTGCATTAACATGCTCTTGCAGGTTCTTTCCAACAGGCAGATTTTCCACAACTGGGATCTGTGGATGACATAGGGTTCTGCATGTTAATTAGCTTCTATAAGGGCCGTTTTCCACCACCCGATATGCACCCTCTATTGGCTGACAGGTACAGCACACTACCATCTCGGCTGACGGGGCTGCCATAGCCTTCAATGGTCTCTCTCAGCCGACGATAGCATGTACTATGGGTCTATCGGCTGATAGAGGGGCTGTATCGGGTGGTGGAAAATTGGCCTAAGTGCCAATACTGAGACGATATTCAGTCAATGTACAAATCAAATCTTTAACCATGATTACATTCATCTGGGAACAGCAACTTAGCTGTACTATCCAAAAAATTGATGATTAAGAAACTCACAGATGTTGTGAAATATCAAACTTAATATGCCTTTCTGACCATGTACAGCTAGTTGGCCATGTGGGTTGTCGTTGTTGTGAATATCTCAGTGACTTGAGAATTATTGTCTAATAAGGTCAATAATTCATTACCTCATTATAACTAAAGATGATGGTTTGAATGAGTAATCACTGATTTTTCTACTGAGAGCCATCTCTGGAGTTAAACAAAATAGCCTAGGACCGTAATTTTATGTAATATCAGCCAATGTTAATTGTAAAATATGTTGCAACGTGCAAGAGTAAAACTAGCTATATTGAATGTTGACATCAAATTGTTGACATCAAATAGTATTGACACTTTTAAAAACCTGCAAGTCCTGTAGATGATCCATTGGTCCAACACCAGAGAGCATCAAGATCTTGGGAGACCCGAGAGCACCAGCAGACAAGATAACCTCTTCACTGGCGTTAACAGTCCTTAATTGACCGTGATGCATGTATTGAACTCCAACTGCTCGCTTCCCTTGGAATAGAACCTTCATAACAGAGAATAGAATATTCAAAACTGATGCAACAAGAAAAAGACATAATAATGCACCCTTTGGATATTGGGATTTGTTTTATGATTTACTTTGCTTAAAGCCACTAGTCAATAAATTTTATTATGTTATCTTTGTACCTTTTTTCTGGAATATACCGAAGTTAAAATGGCTAAAAGAGCTTTTTTAAACCAGTCAGAGCTTTGCTTAAATCCCAGCATTAATGGTGCATCTTCTGCATTTGTGAAACTGAGTGGCATTTGCTGAGATTGGAGTTATATATGCATTAACACAACCATGTAGTTTCTTAAACTTACACATTCTAAGTAATAGCCGATTTATCATCTCGAAATTAACAAAAAACTTGACAAGATTACCTTCGTGACATGTGCATTGGTGAGGACATGGAGGTTGTCACGTGACATGGCAGGTTTTAGGTAGGTCACCGCTGTACTTTGTCTCCTTCCATCTGTCCCTACATTGGCTGGATTTAGCCCTACCTCTGCAATATCCAGTTTACTGATTTATTAATAGAAATAGTGGATGGGCCACAAACAGAAAATGCGCCTCCAGTACTAGAAATTAAATGTAACAACTGGGAGTTACTACAATCTTTGATTAATCAAATGGGATCTAGTCTTCCACAGCTTCTCCATGCTGATGAAACTATCCATTACTGACCCATCAGAACACTTCGTCAATGGCCCAACTGCCTGTAGCGTCTGGCATGACGACGGCCTCTGATCAAGGTAACGATGCACTGGTGACATGCTCGAGGGCATATTGACAACAGGGTTCAAACTAAATCAGAATATATTGATGGCTGTTTGATGGCCATCAGTCACTGATTGATAGCGTAGCTCTGTGACTTAGGGTCAGCGGCTCAGCAGCTGTTGTTCAGCCGCCCAGTAGCCACCATCACTCTGTATGACGTCATGACCTTTTACCTATTTCTCCCATATATCGATAGAGGTGCAGTCAATGTCCGGTCATGTGACCTCCACATGCTTGTCACAGCCCAGGAACCTGTTGTCAGTGCATCGTCACTGTCTTCATAGGCCATGATGACACTCCAGATAATGATGCAGCCAGTCAGGCCATGGCGAGTGTTCACAGGGGCACATTACTGCTACAAGTAAGCTGACCTCATCTTACATGTGAACTTCAAACCCACCATTAGTCATCTCCCCATCATTCACATCACCAATCTCAAAGCCTTCAGCCTGTGCTGCTTCTAGTGAGGCTGCAGTTGCATCTGGGTAAGCTTGCGATTCACTGACTTGAATTGGTCCACTTTGTCCCCGAGATCCTTTACCAATGTGGAGCAGTGTATGCAAAGATTAGAAATTTCAAAGTGTTGGATTTGACAATTTCATATGAATAAGTGCTGCATTAGCTCATATTAGATCAGATATCTAAATTGGCTTAGATCTGAATCAGGGACAGAGATGTATAATCCAGATTTTTTTTTTAATTGGGCCAATCTATGATAATAGCATATATGGAAATAGAGCTGAACTTTAATCTCCCTCCAGGGTGAAATTCATCATTAGGAACAGAGCTAATATTAAACATTCAACAGTAAATACTCCTGTTTTTACATGGACGCTGCAAACATCCTATTTGTCAGGTTTAGTACTGCACTCTTTGTGGCCTCAGTTATAGATGTTAGTTAGCTTGTTAATGGGGCTGTGGGCAAATCTAAGGATGATTTTAAAGTGACATGAAAAGTATGTAGGGGTTTGTTCCCCCGTTGGGTGCACAGAGCCTTCAGAGGGACTGTTCACTTGATTGTGTCACTCCCCTTATGTCTACCATACCGATCCAGGGTAGTTGGAAGTTGGAAATGTCAGTGGGGCCGTGTTGGTGAAGGGTATGTCAGGCCAGGGGAAGTAGCGCGGGGGTAGAGCTTCTGCTTCAAAGTTGGTTTGTCCAGGGTTCGAGTCCCAGTTTCTCCATGACATTTTCCGCTGACCACTACAAGTGTATTTTTCTCTATTTTCCATTGCCTCTACAGTTTTGATAATAGCACTATGTGAAAGACAAACCTTGATTTAACCATGAACAGACATAGCATGAAGAATTAAAGTATATATGTGAAGTAAATCATGGATTTTGTCACCACATAAGCATAGAAAGTAGTCACCACTGAAACATATTTCCGATTTTTGTGTTTAATTTCCTAAACAAAACTCTTAGTCCATGTAAAAGTTCAAAGCCTTTTTCTACAAGAAAATAATTAAGATATTTTCCCTCAGTGTCAAGAAATTCAACATTTTCTGACATTGAGCATGCTTTAATGTGGTTTCCCTGACCAGTGAACCTGGGCTGGATTAGCCTTACACCTACAATGTAAGAATACTGCAGCCCCCTCCTCCCTCCCCCACCCCTATGAGCACAGTAAAAATCACACCTCCTATTGTTTCCCTACACTCACTATACACTTGGAGTGGTCATGCTCCAGTGATCAGGGGATAGGGGTAGGTTCATAAATGGCCCTGGGTATACTTCCAATGCTGTCTTTAGATATGTTCATGTTGATATTCTTGAGTACAGGATATGTTCCAAGTCTGGGGTTTCTTCACAGCCTCGTCTCCAACCTGTTTATACAAGTTAACTTAACAGATATTAGAAAAAGACACAAGAGGAAAAATGATTTTGAACTGTACCTGATCCCTTAAACTTTTTGTCTGTGACTGTCTCAATCTTCTTGAAGTATGGCAGCACATCCTCATAGCTCCATCCTTCATTGCCCATTGCAGCCCACCGGTCGTAGTCATGGCGACTGCCACGTATTGCCATCAAACCATTGATTGAACTTGTGCCACCAAGGACTTTACCTTGGGCATATGCAATTCTCTGACCATGAATTGAAAAATAAGCAATATTAGTGTGGGCAAGATGTAGATTCCTGACTCAACATGTTGACATTTTTAAGATCCAATTCCCAAGTAAGAACAAATGAGAGATTGGAATGGTGATTTTCTCTTAATCTATTTCTTATACAGGGAAGAACCTGACAAGTTATTCTTGCTGGGAAGGAAAATCGGTGTTCAACCATATCTGATTAATAGAATAGTGAAGTTGATCAATGAATATTTGCAGCAGCAAAAGTGAGCACACACAGCAAAAAAGGTAATAAGATCACTGTACAGGAAATTCATAAAGTGGAGTTTTTTTTTTTGTACTAACACGAGTAAATATGGTATATGAAAAAATGTAACTAAACTAATGAGATACCGGTTTGTATGTAAGAGTTGAATATGTAAATGAGGTAAGGCACTAACTTGTACCGTATGTTACCAACAATGGATAAATGTTCAGAGTCCATACTATAAAGTTTGAGTATAATATATATGGTAAGTCAACATATATATCAAGGTACTACATATTCCTGAGTTTTATGAAAACCACACAAAAAGGGTGGAAGTGGTTATAAGGCGTATTGTTATGAATGCTGGGTGAGAAAAAAAAGGTAAAGTATGTCACCTGTTGTAACTGGGGTTGAGAGTTGCTCAGTGATTAGCAGAAGGTGGAACCACCGGGCTGAGTCCTTGAGAGTCTGGTGAGTACTTGGTACCACCACTAGGTGGAGTATGAATTTGCCTGTCAGTCTCATTACCCGCAATTTATCAATTACTGATAATGAGTCTTCAAGGAAGTAAATCTTCTATACGCTGACTATTATGGCAAGCTCCAATTCATGAAGTGTAAACCCATACCTGATCATGGAGTGAATAACTGGCATGTTGTTGTGGTTCTGACAAGAACTGCCAGTCTATATCAGTTCTCTGCAATGTAGGGTAATTGAAAGGTGTAGCAGCTTTTGGGGAATCGTCATTGTCAGGACCAGCCTCAAGGAGTGCCACTGTTACATTAGGGTCCTCACTCAGCCGGGCAGCTAGGATACAACCTGCTGAGCCTGCCCCAACTGAAAGTTGCAAAATTACATGATTTTAGTTTAAGAAAGCTTCTATTCTTCCTAATTAATGAATAGTATTCTCGAAATCGCTGATAATTTATTCCCTCATTTTTTCCCCATCTATCTGTATATATGTATCTCATTGTAAATATTACTTGAAATTTAGGTATTGAAGGTTTCATATAACTTATTTTCACGTTGATTCAATTCAAAATATACATCAGGGTGTATTTATGACAATTCAAATCTTTTCATATCGTCAGTTTTTTCAAGAATGCTTCAAGTAACAGTGACATATAAGGAATGGTCAAAAGGGCATGTGGCTAGTCTAATGCCCATTTTTTTTTTGTGAATCCTGTTCACCTTAATTTTCAAAACATCCACAAAGGTCATATTAGCAGTTTTTAGCCAAAAGTTACTGCAAACAATCCCAGCCTTTAATGTCAACAATAGGTCCTCAATGGATTTACTCAAAGACTATCAAATATGATTAAGCATTAGTACCTATCACATAGTTATATTCGTCCAGCAGCTTCTCCTTGGGGAGGGGGTTTCTTGGAGCCATCCCTCCCCAGGCAATGATATAGGTGATCACAAGTTCCAGCCATTTTACCCACATATTGCTTCTCTAAGATGAGTATGTAAGATTATTCCTGAAAACAGTATGAAGCGATTGCTCATTATTTCACATCGTGGGCAGAAACCCAAACAGCCTTTTAATGATTATTTAGATTTATTTGGATTATTGGCGATTATATATATATATATATATATATATATATATATATATATAATAATTTTTCAAATTTCCATGACTAGGCATTTCTAAAAGGAAAATCGTGAGATTTCCTCAGGGGGAGCTTGACACACAATTTCACAAATGCCTAGTTTTGGAGTTATGAAAATAACCATCAGATAATAGGCAAATAATCCCAATCAATCCAATAAAATGTTGCACACATATTTTATCAGTAAGCCAATTATTTCACGGTAATTGTCCATTTTCATGACGATTAGAATATAATCTAAAGTGATCAAAAGGGTATAAACATGTTTAAAAATCCAAATTCTAGGTTTGTACCAAAAAGTAAGCCCACCCATCAGCAAGACTGTATAGTCGTCATATATAAATAGACATACGACAACTCCAATCTAGTTTGGGCGAATATTTTATTGGACCTGGCCAATAAACATACATAACCAGGCCTAAGTAACACAGAAGAAAGAAAAAAAAATCTCCAATGTGCAACCAGTGGTCCTTCCTGGGGCTAGGCAATATGGCCGACTACAAAGGCCACCAGTGAAGGAAACTGTTACATAACACCTGAATGGAAGTGGTGACATCTAGTAATACATTGGGAACTGCTACTGCCCATTTATCACCACTTATATGCGCGCATATAAGTAGCTTGAAAAAGTGTTTCTGTTTTGAAAATCGCAATAATTTGTAGTTGTAATCAAGGTTATAACAGTATAAGGAGACTCTCTTAGACCTAAGATTATTCAAGGATTACTTCATTTCTATAAGGAGATAATACCATAGTTCCATAACTAGATTTGACGATCATATACAGTGCTGATGGGTATACACCTTAAAGTAAGTGGTATTTTCTTTTCTCAAACTTGATAAATCTTTCAAAAGAGAAGAGCAAATGATTTTAGGGATCTTATTTGGATTAATTAGGATTATTTGCCGATTCCTGATAATTATTTTCATACCTCCACAACTAGGAATTTCTAAAAGGAAAATCGTGAAATTGTGTTTCAAGCTCCCTCTGAGAAAATCTCACGATTTTCCCCTTAGAAATGCCTAGTCATGGAAATTTGAAAATAATCATCAAAATATCGTCAAATAATCCCAATCAAAAGAGAAAAAGATCCCTGGTCTGTCAGTTGTGTGTTGTGTGGTGGGTGGCTTTACCAACTTAAAATTCTCAAGAGGAGGCTCCAGTCTCCACACAGAATTGAGAGCTGTTGTATTTCTATGTCTAGACACATAACCTCCAAGGAGGTTATACCAGATATCCTACTTGGGCCATTTGAGAGAAAAGAATCTGTAATATAGCTTAATTCACAAATCTAGTCTATGAAAACATGGTGGATGTCAGATTATATACTACTGTTGTACCAGGTCAATATATAATCCTGTTGTGTCAGGTTAATATAATGATGTTACCCTTCGACCCCATGGGATATATCACATACTTAATAGGGCATGACTGTCTATATCAAATTTAGATGTAGTTAGAAAGAAGGAGTGCCTAGTTAAATCCCGATGTATAGCCATTTTAGAATACAAGACAACCTAATTCAACATTTGCACAGGATTCTATATCTGTGAACTTGTTGCGAAGTGGTTTCTCTTTCATTTCCCACCCCAATCGCTTTTTCTCAGTGGACATATTTTACTACATAATGGTCACTATTTATACAAGGTTATGACTGAGTCTTACAATGTTACTTATGTTCTCACCTTCTATCGTAGGCTATTGTATTGTATTTCTATGTCTAGACACATAACCTCCTAGGAGGTTATACCAGGGGCCTTTTTCTGTTCTGGAAACGAAGATTCTATATAATCTTTAGATGTCTCAAAATTATAAAACGAATTTGTTTGATCTTATAAGAGTAGGCCTTTCTGAATGGATTCCCGTTTGACACTCTTTAGAGAAATGGTTTATACAAAACAGAAATAGATTACAAAAGATTATTTGAAATAATCTTAAGCCTCAAATAATCTAGAAGTTTTATTTGAGAATTTTAGTGCAATTAAATTTGTGCCAAATTGTATATAATTGATGGGGATATACCCCTGTGACATCATAAAAGGAAGGGAATTCCCTGGTCATGTGATCTTTGTAAGATTATCTTTCAGAATTCTCTAGAATCTGTAACGATTATTCTTTCCAGAATGCCTTAGAAAATAAACTACAGTAAAATATAGTTAACTACAAATTTATGATGGCATTGAAATATAATATCTTACAATTATTACACTAAGATCATGTGATACCTCAAGATTTTCTTTTAAACGTGTTTCCATTTCCCACAGGATTCCCCATAATATACATTCACAATCATGCTAATTTGGCTAAAAGAATTTAAAACGATTATTGTCTAGTATTCTTTAAAACACAAATAATAGTGAACTTGATAAAAGTGTAATGAATGAATAGATTTTTCATTTCAGCACTTCTATGGACTTAGAACAAAACATACTTTTACCCTAAACTGTTATGTCTAAGAAATATACATTTCTAAGCATTTTGATATATTTAGTCCCACCTATTTTGCTCTGACCAAAACAGCCTTAAGAAAGACTTTTTAACCAAATGAAGATTGGTAAAGGTTATCTTAGATCATACCTAAAATTTAAAGATAATCTTGAAAACCTATTTAGAAATGCCAAAAATCGTTTACCAAAAGAACATTTTGAATAATCTTTTGCACAAATGGATAGATTAATATATTTCCTTGAAACCACATTTAGAAACACAAAATCAAAACGAATTCGTTTATAATTCTCATTTTCAAAACAGAAAAAGGCCCCAGATATCCTACTTGGGCCATTTGAGAGAAAACCCAGCAAATTGTCGTTATCTGTCGCCATGATTGGTCATCAATGGTGACTCCTTTCTGAGTGATAACTCACTGCGTCATCTTTCGCCACTGTGTGTCAGTCTCACATGGCATGGCGATTTATCACAACAGTCGCCAACATGATCTCACTCACTGCGTGAGTATGTGCCACCCCTTGTCATCCCTCACAAAGCATGGCGATTTATCACAACAGTCGCCAACAGGATCTCACTCCCTGCGTGATTATGCGCCACTCCCAGTCAACTCTCACTCAGAATGGCAGCTTATCACCACCATCGCTAACATGGATCTCACTCACCCCGTCAATATGTGCCACTGTTTGTCAACTCTCATTCAGAATGGCAAATTTTCACCTGCATTGCCACATGGCTCTCACTCACTGCGTGAGTTTGTATCACTCCTAGTTAATCTTCTCTCAAAATGGCGACTTATCACCACCATTGCCAACATTGGTCTCACTCAATACGTGAATTTGTGTCACTCCAAGTCAATGCTCTCTGAGGATTGCATCATCTGTCACTCACTCTCACTCACAGTGGCAACTTATCACCACCATTGCCAAAGTTGTTGAGACAGCACCACTGTTCAACATGTAGCCTATCTAGGAAGTGTGGGCATGAAGTATAAGTCCCATACCTATCAAATGTGCTTTGTTTCACACTGATTTCCATGTAATACTTCAGAGTTGAATCAAACAAGATTATATAGAGAGAATATCAATTGAATTTAGATAGAGGTATCTCTAAAATGAAAGCAACTATCCATAAACACCTTTTCTCTGGTTACAGGAAAAATACATAGGGAAATATCAACATGAACACCTTGTCTGTGGTTAGAGGGAAGATACATATGGCAATACCTTCTCTGGCAAAACATACTTTGATCTGGCAGATGTGAGGCTGCATGATTACCAATGTCGATGATCATGAGCTTTTCATCTAACAAGGTGAGTGATCACCAGCGTCGCCATCACTGGTGAGTCTGAGTGATCACCACTCTCACCATCCATGGTGAACCTGCGCTATGACGTGGTGCGCGTTTCATCTAGCGAGGTGAGTGATCACTCGTGTCGCCATCCCTGGTGAGTGTGGGTGATCAAGATCCTCACCATCTGTGGTGAATCTGTGCTATCACGAGGTACGCGTTTTATCTAGCAAGGTGACTGATCACAATCCTTGCCATCCGTGGTGAATGTGCATTATGACGTGGTGTGCGTCTCATCTAGCGAAGTGAGTGATCACTCATGTCGCCATCCCTGGTGAGGATGAGTGATCACTCATGTCGCCATCCCTGATGAGGATGAGTGATCACTCATGTCGCCATCCCTGGTGAGGATGAGTGACAATGGTCCTCGCCATCCCTGGTGAACATGTGCTATGACGAGGTGCGTGTTTCATCTAGGGAGATGAGTGATCACCCGCATCGCCATCCCTGGTGAGTCTGAGTGATCACCATCCTCGCCATCTGAGGTGAGGCCATGTGATCACCACCATTGCTATTCCTGGTGATCTTGTGCTATAGCGACGTCGTGTTCCATCTAGCGACATGTGTGAGCCACTTCACACAGGTTGACGAGGAGTCACGACAATTTGCTGGGAAGAGTCCGTAGGGCGGATTATTCTAAAAATGTTTAGTGTTCAACATACATGTGTTTAAGTTATTCTATTTATTTACTCTTACCATAAAAGACCCTCTGCTGTACTGAATGTTTATACACTACAGTCTTGTAATAACATCTTCAAACCATTAGTCTCTCTTCATGCTCTATTAGTTTACCATGGTAATACGTACCTAGGGATACGCCAATTTTAGTGAATGCCAGATCCTATTGATTACAATCTTATAAAAGCATACCTACCGTAATACCCTGTGTAAAAGGCACAGTGTATTACATGTATAAGCAAGTGGATCTGATAAAGGCAGTCATAGGTAAGGTTGCACCTTATACACAGGGAGTTCACTCTACAGAACAGTACCAGCTTGACAGAAATATGAATATGAATGCGTATTACTGGATGCTCCTAAATCCAGGGTGCATATCTTATATATTGGGTATGCAGGCTTTATACATAAATAACTTTATTTTGTCTTCTGATCTACGGAAAAAAATTAAACTTTTCGAAAGCTTGAAATTAAGCTGAATTATTATAATCATGCATATCGTTTTTGGTACATATAGGATGCATTAAGATTACACATAACAACTCATGTTCGAGAGCTGGTTGATAAAATATGTGTCTTGTTGAATTTTGTGGCATGAACTTAAATCATGAATTCCCCTTCACTTTTGCTTGAAAAGATATACGTATCAATGCATAAATAAACACACTCACCTTCTACTGCCACCACTTCTCTAGAGACTGAATGCTGAGACTCTTTGCTTGAAGAAACGCAGATAATGCTAAATTGGGTAGGCCGAGCCAAAACTGAATACTTACTTGTTTTTTAACCCTGTTTGGCAGGCCAAATGTGAAAAAAACCTCAGGTAAATAGCATAGGGTAAAGTGCCCAATCCTTGGACAGTCACCTTTTTGAAAGATCAATGAGGCTGCCCAATTTAGTTTCTTCCATCAAGAGCACTCAGAGCTGAACTAGTCAACCATAACAAGAGGTATACAATCTGCGGTTCATATACTATCCAGGGGGAGATTTTACCCTAAGGTGTGGTTCTCTTCGGTAACAGGTATTAATTAATAGTTTTTGATAAGCGAGAGCAGTACCATCTTTCATGTTATGAGCTATACGGTATTGAACAGTTTTGAAAGGATGAATTGTAAAAGTAAAGTAAAAAAAGACATCTTCTGAAACCTGAGTGAAACCTAAGTTATTGATTCCTCAAAAGTATCGATACCTTAACAGGGACAGCTATCCTAATTAACAGGGTCGTCTGAACAGGGGGTGCCCAAACATGTTATATGTGAGGTATACCTTATACTGGTGGTCTCCGGGCTTCCCTAGCCCACTTAAAAGGGTCTATTTCTCCTCTTTCCTATCCCCTCGGGATGTGTGTGGTGCACATATGCGTGGGCACTGACACATTCCCCTGTGAAATTGTGTAATGTCGTTCTCGCCATGAATATGACCTTAGCTGTCGAAATGGCGTTAAACATCTATTACTCACTCACTCACTGGTGGTCTCATTGTAGCTCTCAAACTGAGAATTAGAGCTGTCCGAGAACTGGATATTTAACCCTGACCATGATTGATAGTAAGAATGGTGTAATGGCGCGAGGCCTATCTACCGCATGAACCGTGGAGGACACGGGGCAGATCAACATATCATATTGGCATGTGTAAGTCCTAGGGAACTGTACATCCCTGTCCTTATTCAAGACTGGCGCTCGTTCAAGACTACCATAAAAAGTGTATAAGAAAATTTCAAAACCCTGTATCCTTCGCACTTATTCAAGACCGGCACATTTTTAAGATCCAGCACTTGAAGGCCAATACGGGGAGTATCATGTGTCGTATTGACCAGTTTATGTTATCCTCATGTGGCAAGGTTTGGTAGCATCCGATGAGTGAATTCTCATTAGGTTATCATTTATACCAACAGAGAGGAGCAATCACATCTATAATATTATTCATGGTTTATAGTTAAAATATAATTGTAGTGAAATTTTTCACTCCATTATTATAGCTTTGTCTATGTCAATTGGATAGTTTGGCTGATATACTATATATCGTATTACAGCTACCTTCTCCCGTTATCTATTAGCTACCTAAATTACGATATCAATATAATTGGCTAAAAAAGGTTTCTTTTATGTATGTTTTCTACCTGAAACCAATCAACTGCACAGACAGTGACAGAGGGAATACAAGACACAATGGAAACTAGTAGTACAACCTCTGTGGTGTAGTGGTAGTGTGCATGACTCTCAATCCCAAGGTAGATGGTTCTAGTCAGTATTAGAGCAATATATATAATTTTATGATACACAATCCATTATCTAGAAGAAAATAAGTACTAATCTACTGGACTAGAACTCCCAAACTACACATTTAGAGTCCAGCACTCTACCACTGTTCCACAGAGGTGGTGTTAATAATCCACCTCTATATGTGTACCTTATACTAGACATTGCGGTGTTATTCTATTCCTTCAATACCAAGGTGGAGTTCCCAATTGAAACACTAGGGGTCACCACCAAAGGGTGTGTTTCTTCTCTTCAAGTTGATTTATCTAAGGCAGTTTCATACAGCACTATGTCACTATATAGGAGAGAGAACCATTATATTTTTATACTCATTGAAGCGTCAACTAAGTTACTTGTGTCGCGGAGTCGATAAGTATGCATTAAGATGGTATGCCTTACCAATGATTCATTGTTTTACCAGTCATCCTATCTATAACCACTTTCTTTCCTTGATATATTTGTTCAGTAATTCTTTCATTCAATAACTCTCCTCTCTATAACTCTTTTCATATTCTCTTTTTTTTTTTTCATTTCATTCGGTTTTAATTTCCCCTTCTTCCCTGTCTATATTTGTGGCATTTTGAGTCAAAAAGGATGTACTTGAAGTTTTCCCAACCTACCTAAAGAGATTCCTTGCTTATAAGGTGCACCCTGAATGGCCAAAAGTATTTATTTCACGATTAAAACGGCAGTTCCTATAACAATGTATAGGCAAAGCCATTCCCCATCAGGGCATGAAGAAAATGAATCTCAATCTTCACAATCGAATTCTCCACTGTGACATCATTAAAATAGCCTCAAAGCCTTAACCGAAAGAGATTTGTGAGGGCTATTTTATGTATATTTTCTCCCTCATTTTATTTATAGATGGAGCTTGATAAAGAGGAAAACAATGGTTTCAAGGGTCGCTTTTCCAAGGGAAATATTTTCATTTAAGGCACAAACATGAAGAAATCTTGGAGTACTTGGTGACACTGAAAACATAGCTTTGGGTTGACAACAGAATTGGTATCATTCTCAGGCCCCATCCTACAGGTAGAAGTGGGATGTAAAAATGGCATGGCGTTGTGACGGATACAGTCACGTCTCTATAAACCGGTCTTCTATAGGTCGGTTGATTCACTTACCAGCCACGTTTGCCATCAAACAGATTTGATTATATCCATTGAATTCTATTGTAATCATGATTTAGAGAACCAGCCGATTCAGGAACCAGTCAAATTTTATCTCAAACGGAGGTGGCCGGTTTATAGAGACATGACTGTATAACACTTCCAGTACTCATCACTGTTATATATCTCATTGACACAGTTTGGATGGATGCGATCAACCAGCTTTGCTCCAAGCCTTTCTGAAAGAATTTTAGAGCTCACGATCCTCCTAGCAATGCGGAAGATAGTCTGCTTTGATCATGATGATATGTAGACCGGTCATTTTCTATAAGTTACTAACCCAATTGGTTGACAAACTTAGGTAGGCAAAATATCAGTTTCGATAAGCCAATATGGTGTAAAATTAGTTCAAATCTTCTAAAAATGATTGAGTGGCTTCAAATTTGAGTGATGATCAAAAATGCATCCTATCATGATTTTTCATTAATTCCTTATTAGCATAATTTATGCGAAACGGAAATATATGCCTGATTGCACTGTCTAATTTATGGGTCAGTGAAATACGTGATCCCGTACAGGAAAAAAATCCAAAACTATACACACACCTCCACAAGCCTTAGAAATGTATCGTTAATAGAGGGCCATTGCATATCAAGACTGCAGCCCATCATGGCAGCCATATTCCAAGATGGCTGCCACTGAATACTTCCAGACCCTATATCTCTACTTCTAATCAACTTAGGAACACAATTCCAAAAGCTAAATATGTTTCTGGGGTCAACGAACACAATGCTGTTACGTCTAAAGTGATAGTTAGCAGCCATCTTAGATTTTAATGAGGTCATTTGTCAAAAACATACATTTCTGCTGATTGACCCACTCGATTTTCTCTCAAACATAATAGTTTTCACCTTACTCTCAACTGTAAGTTTGAAAGTGATACTCTGAGCTCTTAAATCTACCCTCAATATGTTAAATCCATTGAGTGGAATGCTGCAAAGACCTCAATGCATGTAAGGTGTGGTTTAAACACGGGAATATGCCCCTGGCACCTCATAGGGTCACCAAAGGTTGGTGGTGTGCCTTATCGGCAAAGATATTGGATTACTACTACGCTGGTTCAAATCAAGGTGCAGTGACCTTCTCTTAAAGAGAAAAGAGAGAAAAGACTAAGAGGATTTAATCATCCCTCAACTTTATCATTGACTCATAACTACTCATAAAGCACCACTCTAAGTTTCCTTTTTGATTGATGATGCTTCTCATTGAAGCATATTTTGTAATGATTCTAATTGTAAGCCTTTTACAAACATTGCAGGGAGAATGTCCTCAAAATACGTGTATTCTTTTCTTCTCTTAACAAGATGGTTACCAGCACAAAACCATCGTACATGGTAGGTCATACTCTTTAATATTGAGAACTTTGGTAAATGTGCAAGGATTCATCGACACTCTTACTGTATTAGTCTATATAAGTTAATTATGTTCGCTTGGGAATATAATAATAATAATAATTATTATAATAACATTATAATAATATCACAAGTGGAATAATGAAGGAGACAATGGGTTTGGTGAGAATTGACTTAGTCAATATCAATTCTGTACATGCCTTTATTAATAAGACAATAATTTAATAATACAATAATACAATATAACACAATAATACGATATATACAATATAACAATAGATTTAAAAGTTAAAATTCCCAGCACCACCCAGCGTGGTGTGTGCCGCTCGAAGGATATACGCCAACTGACGGTTAATTTGGATCCCGCAGTTTATATAGGCACTAATTGTTTTCCATGACGTCATCCATACCAATGCGCGCCCTGGAGTAAAGTAGTACCAGCCGCTGCACATATTAATTATATATATATACACGGGTGTATATAGTCCCATAAGTTAATTATGTTCGCTTGGGAATATAATAATAATAATAATAATAATAATAATAATAATAATAATAATAAATATTATAATAACATTATAATAATATCACAAGTGGAATAATGAAGGAGACAATGGGTTTGGTGAGAATTGACTTAGTCAATATCAATTCTGTACATGCCAAAAAACCGCCAAACACAATGGATACACCATTCCACACTATAACATCACATCTAGAGCTAGCAAGTCCTGCTTTGAATCATGTAAATAATTATATACAATATTAGATTTCCAATTTGCTCTCTTTTTAATATCATCGACCTTTAAACCAGAGTTTTTTAAAAGTGTAGCTCCACCATGTCGGAGTGAATGAGTTGAAACTCTGTGGGGAATATCACATTTTATAGCAATAGCCTTCAACCTGGTATTAACATAGCTATAAGTCAATGGTTTGTTACATATAGTGAACAATAATCTATTTTTGGAACCTTTACAAATTTCCAAATACCTAGCTGGACAAAGACCAGAATAGTCATTACGCTTTAAATATACCACGTAAGGTTCCCTACCAAATTGGTCAGTTTTAGAAGATTTAACATCAATGCGAATACAGTCAACAGATAAAGACACATTTTTAGATTTAAGGCTATGAGGGGAGTCCACTACATGACCCACCCTAAATACACCTCGGTAACACACTAAGATAGCTGACTAGAAGACTACATCCTCATACACGGACAAATCCAGATTAGACTTGATATCTAACATATCACTGGGAGTTAAAAGATATGTTTTAATAGAAGAACATTTATAACTACGTTCAATACCATCCAGTGTCTTTTTTACAATAAAATTACTACTATAATCAGAATAACCTTTTAATTTCTGATAATACCACACTGCAGACAAATAGTTCCTAACAGATATAGGTTTCATTTTATCTGATAAATACACACTATACAACGAAGCCTGAGAAGGAGAACATGGTAGGGGATCGAAATTAAATTTCTTACAAATTTTTTTGTACCTGCCAAACTGCTGTTTGCGAACCTTACGTGTGGACTCAGCCACACCCCTGTACAAAAACCTTCTCCTTCTCCGCTCCAGCTCCCTCAGATCTGGAAGCATAGCAACACATGTTATACATAGTTAAAACATTTTTACATTTCTGAGGAACACCCTTGTAATTCAGTCTAGACAAATGATCAGCTAGAATATTTTCCTCAGATTTAATATATGTTGAATATATTTCAATATTATGTATAAAACATAGCCAAAAAATTTCTCTCAACCAGGACATACACAACTTATTCTTGGATCTACCGGTATTTAACATGGCCAAGACCTGCATGTTGTCCGTAATGCAATGAACTCTAGTGTTAGAAAACTTTTTCACCCAGCGTTTAAGACCTACCATTACTGGATAGAGCTCGTACACATTTATATTCCTGTGGTGAATTTTGAGATTATCAAGTTTAGGGGCCTGAACGAAATGACCCACACAGTCTACCATAGGATTCGAGTCGTTCCAAGTACCATAAAAATAGTCCTTATCAAACCAGGCCCCAAAGCCCTGTATAGAGGAATCGGAATACATAGGAGTACATTCATTATCATTCAAAATGATATTTTTACAATTAAAAATCCTACAAAAATCCCTCCACCACAGCAGGTCATTCTGGGTTTCCTCATTAAGTTTAATAACACCCTTATTCCTGGCTTTAGCACAAAGATCAAACAATCTCCTGCTGAAAGTTCTACCACCACGTACTACCTGGGAACAGAAAGACATCAAACCACCAATCTTCTGTAACGTCTTTTTAGATACAAATTTTTTACCCAAGCACTCGTCTATTGCTAGGCTCATTTTATCTAGCTGCCTCTGTGGCAGCGACAACTCCATACACGTAGAATCAATGGTTATACCTAAAAAAGTACACACCCGGCTGGGCTCAGTCACCTTTTCTTTCGACACAACGAACCCTAAATATTCCATGCATTCAATTAGGATGTTCCTCTTACATAAACATTCCTCTCCAGTCTGAGCTATGATAATAAAATCATCCAGGTAGTTTACTATCCTATCTACACCATAAAATTTAGCAATAATAGTCAAAAAATCAGATATTCTACTAAATATATAAGGGGCACACTTCAGACCAAATGTCAAACGGTTACTCTCAAAAAACTCATCTCCACTACCAAAATTCCACCTGAAACCTTGATAACCCACATGTGGACCATAAATATTAATACTTCTATAGGCAGATTTCAAGTCCACCACACACATAAAGTCATTTTTATCAAGTTGACAAGTAACAGTGTTAATAGAGTTATAAGAGAAGCTTTTGGACGTTGTGCTCATAAAATTTTTAATAGAAATACCTGCTGGCATACTACAGTCAGTGATAGGTCTTAATTTACCATTAGACTTCTCCACACCGCCTAAAGAATGGATACACCTGGGTTTGACATTTGACTTTGTAACCAAGCCCTGGGCTAGCTCCTCCTCAATGATACTGCACATCTCGTTATAAAATCTATCCTCTAAAATAGACTTATAATTTTTACAATCATATGTTGTATCACACCCTGGGTCAACTATTTTGAAACCCTCGGTAAAACCACACCATAGAAAATCAGATTCTGTCTGATTAATATTAATAATATCTGACTGTCTCAAAAAACTAGCCAGCCTACAAGGTAAAATTTGAGCTTTCCTACCATAAATGAAATGCTCACACTCACATACACCATTGATGCAACTATCATAGACCCTGATGCTAGGCCTATTCACACACTCCACCGTAAACAGTGGTTTAAACTCGCCCTGTACTGGGCCACTATACGACATAAAAATATTCTTGCTAACATTACAAGAGATATTATCATCATTTTCATTATTTTCACCCGAAATGATTTGAACGGGGGGCTCAGGAAGGTCTACCACATGTACTACACTAAAATCAGGCACCAAAATATCAGAATCTAATGTAGCTGGTGTAGCTTTTACAAGAATCTCCAAGTGGCAGTGCAGTGGTACAGGGAATCTCGTGAAAATAACAACATCTCTGTAAAAATAATAATGGATCTCTGGCAACTTTGGGATGAGGGATCCTTCGTTATTTCGACGACATTTTATTTTTTACAGTGCATTTAGAACGAGGCATTGTAGTTTGATGAATAATAATCACCCAGTGAAGCTTGAAATAGCAACCATGAACTTGATAATTTTTATGCTGCAAACTAAAGATGTATACACTTAATATGAATAAGATTTCAATCTAGCTCAACAGAAATCTCAAGTCCCAGTGGGCAAAACTCGTGTAATTTATGCTAATTTTACATGAAAACTCATCAAACTTCCATACAAAAGAGATTTGGATGAGTCATGCCCACTGGGATTGGATTTGCTGAAGAGAATCTAATTGGGATAGATCATAGGCTTAAGGTTTCTGAACATTTTGGTTTGATTGAATCATTGGAAAAGAGTTTTTAATATCTGTGTCTGGCGTATGGTGAATTATAATACAATTATAGTGGGAAATGATTTGAAGGCCTGCAAGAACTATATGTGACCCATCCTAACAAAGTGGTATTGAAGTCACACATTTAGAAGCTCTATATAGGCTTCTCAAGTGGTATAGTGTCAAAAATATCAGATTTTTTTTAATTGATATTTTAGCATTTTTCCTTGCTTACTAAACTGAATTTAAGCCCCAAATGCCTGATAGACATAGTTTTCTTGGTTATGTAATGGTTCGAGTTCTTGTTTAACTTTGATCTAGTTCGAGAGGTATTAATGTCAAGTAAAACCAGATGAGTTAGCTCAGGTAAGTGCAACCGGCACATGTTTTTTCAGTATCTACATAAGTTTGGAGTGGTGCTATTAGTATAGCTTGATTATGATCAGGTGTTGTCCTGGCCGTAGCCAGAGACCAACTGAGCTCCCTACGCGGTCCCAGGTAGGGACTGGAGCAGCGAAGACTAGTGCTGCCGCCACCCCGCAGTGGCCAGAGATCGAAGCACCTCTGGTCCCACCGGTGGCAACCGCACCGATCGACCTGCCCTCTCGAATAGGGAGCAAACACTATATACAAAGCTCCACGAGCCTCTACACTACCCCCATCGGATATGACTAGGGTAGAAAACCCGTAGGAAATAGTCTAAAGTAAACTATATAAGGGCTCGAAAAGAGTATTCATACAATGGTAGTGTGGAGCAAAGTATATAGGAACTAAGTAACATTATTATATTAACAAACCTATGGTAGTAAATATTATATACTACTTCGAAGTAAAATAATTTCTAACTTCGAGGTAAGGTAAAGTTAAATTATACAACAATAGTTTGAAGAACATTTGTTATAAGATATATGTTACAAACACCTGTTTAAGACTGATACATGTTGAGTTTTACAAGAACACATTAGCACAATTACCCGAAAGAAAAAGTTTTGGAACTCATGTATGAGTTAACATTTTATAATTTTTTTGATCAGTTCGTCGAACTGATTTAGTTTTATATATAAACATATAAGTACCTATTTACACTAAGATATGGCTATGTTTAACTACAGAACACGGACGGTGTAGGTTTGATGACTTAGAAAAATAATATAATAGTACCATTATAGATACCAACTCTTCGAGATGGTTTTACAGATCACAAGGTACAAAATACTGTAGTTTGAAAATATACATATATTATATGATATGAGATCAACTCATATAGACATAATTATACAGTAGTAGTCACCTTTATGGGTTAACTTAAATATAGCAAAATAGATACAAAATGTGGGGAAGTATGAACCTGCTAAATAGAAACATATATACAGTAAAATTAAAACGAAATGCTTGGGGCAAGCAAAAAACTTTGTTGTAAACGAATTTCATTGTAACCAAAACGACCATAATAGACACTTCTAAGAAGACCAGGTAAATAGGGAGATGTCCGAACAAAAGCCCTGACCCCCCTCCCTTCCCCAGGCTACGGCTCAGAGAGGCACAGCCACAGGCAGGCAGGGGAGATGTCCTTACACTAGCCCCAACTCCCCCTCTGATCCCCCCCCACACACACCAGGCCACAGCAGACAGAGGAGTGGGGAGGCGGGAGAGATGTCCTTACACTAGCCCTCAGATCTTTAAAGCCTAAAATTTGACATTTTCCATCCAGTTTCCCATGAGTTAAGCTATTTTTCTTTGTTAAAAAATTCGTTATAAATGAATAAATGGCATTTAGAATTTGTTATAATGGGCTTTATTTACTATAGAAATGTATAAGATTGGTTTGGTTATACTGGATTTGTTTGTTATAACCGAAAATTCGTTATATCAGGATTCATAATAAAGGAATTTTACTGTATATCGATATCTTAAATAAAGATGGCCCACCAGTGTAGTGGGTCCATCCGTACAATAATAAGTAGAGTTCGAATGTCTTTTTTTTCGTATCACTGCTTGTCTGCAGATCCACTCGGCAGGTCGGTAGAACTTGGCAGTGGCAAGCGCGTCGCTGTTATGCTGTGCCCTGATGAAAATGGGAAGATGTAGATCATCGAACGCGATTCGAGTCTGCATCCGTCCGGTCATCAAGGCCTCTGATACTCTGCCTGGAGGAACCCCAACTTAGAGAAAGAATGTTGGAACTCTAGGTTGGGTCGGAAGTAAATAGACCCACTTCTCAGTGATCTCCATGGCGCAAGCCTGGTCTGACTTCGAAGATTTGGGAACATCAGGAGTGGCAGAAGTGGCGGATCCAGCTGCTGCGCTAGGACAGCTCGATGGAGAGGGCCTGCTCCATGATTGCTGCTTCATGACTAGTTGGAATGCAGCTTTGGGGGTACCATCCCACTCGGAGAATAAGCACCCAAACGCCCCCATGAACTTGGTGTCCATATAGTCCATTTCTACCCTTAGCTTTCGAAGCTTCAGGTCGCACATGCCTTTTGTGTTGGCAGCTTCTTTCAGATTCCTTTCTGCGGTTCTACGGTCCTCATCAACTTTGGCAGTAGCCTCACTTGTGATCCGCTCAGTTTCCCTCCGCTGGATCTCGTGAAGGCATTTGAAAACGCCTTCAGTCATGCTGCGGAGGTATGTCACAAAGGTTGAAGTGGTTTTCTTGCCAGGCTTCGAACACCTCCTTCTGTATCGCGATCGACTGAGTGCATCGCTCCTTGATATATTCATTGGGGTCCCTGAGGTTCAGGTCGGTAGAACTCCGTACTCGGTGCAGGATAGGGCGCCAGTACATTCCAGCTTTGGTGTTTGGTGGGGGTGCAGGAGCACCTACTCCGCCAGTGACCTCGCTGGACTGCGCTGCACTGCCGGCTGTAGGACTCGGAGCTGGGCTGGCCGTTATGGCAGCTGGCACAGTACCAGCCACACCTGGGAAAGGTAGTGGTTGGTTCGGGTCTTTCATGGTTACCTCCCTACCAGGACCAGGGCGTTTGGCCTTAGCGCTCGGTGCTGGGTTCGAAGGAGGGCCCATCGAGCCTCGAACCTTCCCTCCTGCAGTCAGTACTTGAGACCTGCACGTTCGATTGGTGTCGGGGGTATCTGGGGTTGATCCACCCGGCCTTGGAACCAGTCCTCATAGCTGTATTTAGATCCTTATCGAAGCCAGGTCATAAAGTCCCCAGCATTTGATAGTCGCATCAGTGGGGAAATCTGTTCCATACCTCGAGGGCCAGTCCGGGACATGACCTCTTTGAGAGTGGGGGAACGCTTCCTCTCTGATGCATCTGGTGGCGCAGATGACTGCATTTTGAATCGCGAACGTTTCTTGTCTTTCTGGCGAGGGTCGACCCCGGGGTGGGGCTTCGCCTTGCCATGCCTATCCAGGGTGTCCCGGTCTTTTCTCATGACTTTCACTTCCCAGTGCATTTCGGGAGTCATGTCGAATCTATGGGACTTAACATTCCTCGTGAAGTAGGCATCTTGTTTGCCCTCAGCGACGTGACAGAAGTACTCAGTAGTTATAAGGAGTTCGTTTCGCTCTTTCTGCTTCATATCATACCAAGCTGACATGAGCTTGGTGTGCAATTTCTGAATGTGAGAAAGGGCTTCCAAGGCTTTCAGTTCGTGCTTCTTAACAATGTGCTCTGTCAGGCGTCCGCGCCGGTGGGTGACATAGCCATTGCACTTCTTGCTCCCATTTTTCTCGTTGCTACATTGGTGGATCGGCCCATGATGCATGTGTGCCTCTACGAGATGACGGTAGAAGCGATCCTTAGTGGACCACTTCTTCTCAGTCTCATGGAGGTTGACACATCCCTCGAAAGGGCACGTTCTCTGTCGGCTACTATAGTTCGAAGCAGCGTATTCAAGCTTCGTCCTATGTTCCTAGCTGTAGTAGGTCCTCGCGGTTTTCGAGGTATCACTCAGGCTAGCTACCCATACACGGTAGAACTTCGAAGGGACTGGATCGTCCGTACTCATTCTCATCCAGTCCTCGTCATCACTCTTGTCATGACGATTCCTGGCCTGCGGGATCGAGTACGAGTCGGCGTATCGTTCACAGTGGCCGAAGAACCTCTCGAAGCCAGACCTGGTGTTAGACCAGATCTCCTTCTGCTCTCGAGTCGTAGCATCCTCGAGGGGCTCGCCATTCCCATTGACTTCCGTGTCGGAAATCTCACCCTCCTCCGTTACTTCGAAGGCAGGGACCGGCAGTGGGGGCTGTGCCTTCTTCGGAGTCGTAGACTGCGAGGATGCACCTGCCTTCTCCGGTTCGGGTGAGGTTTGACCTCTTCGAAACCTTCCTTCTGGTCTTTCTCCTTCTTGAGTTTCTCGATGTTTTTCCTCAAGTCGGTCTTCTCCTTGAGGAGTGCTTTCCTCTCTTTCTCCATCTCAGCCTGCTTCTTCTCAAGGTCCTCTAGGGTCTCCTCAAGAGGATCGGGCCGGGCAGCGTCTGGAACGGCTTTGGCATCGGCGTCTTCGCGAGAAGACTCCTTCGCCATTTGAGTGTCCTCCTTCACCAGTTTTTCATCCTCCAGCAGCTTGTCTTTGGATGGTCGAACTGGCGTGCTGGCCATCTGGTACGCGTAGGTACGCTCTCGGTTTTGAATTGGGGGATGCTTCTGTCCCCAATGGTAAATGCTGGGCAGTTGCTCGTCTATCGGCATCAGTCCGTAGAGTATCAAGGGACATTCAAATCCTCTCGTCCTCCGCGATCTCGTCGACTACTTGGGTCAGTGCGTCCGAAGTGCACATGGCCTCAGCTAAGCTGAAGTAGTCGCACCAGTAGGTATCCCTACTAATGTCGTCGATTTGGTTATTGGACACGCCTTTAACCAATCGCATCTGCAAGTCCATAGCTATGCAGTCGGGTGGCAGACCTCTGCCTCCAAGCATCCGTGGAGCAATCCAACGGTCCTTTCCCGAAGTGGTACGGATGTACCCCTTCGTAACGTTGATGAATCCTCTCTGTGCCGTGTCGAGTCCGGCATCACTACCTCCACTCGGGAGTCTGTTCCTATGCTCAAAAGAACTTCGGAACGGTGGCTTAGTCCTTCAGGGGTCGGTGGGGCTGGTGTAGAGCCATCAGTAGCTGTCGATGTTGAAGCAAGGACTTCCGAAGTGTCAATTGCTTCTTCCCAATCGGTGGCTAGGACGGGGTGTCCCTCGGGGTTGGCATTTAAGGTCCCCGTCACCTGGCTCTGGGCCATTATGAAGGGCCCAAGAGCAGTTGTATCTACTTCGACTTACTTCTACAAGTCTTCGGTTCACCACTTTCCTAAAGACTTGTAGTTAACCCGGTTGGAACTTTCCAATCGCCAAAAGCACGTCCGTCTCGTAAAGATCAGGACGCGTGCTGTGAGCGAAAATGGGTGCACAACAACTCTCGACGTCACAGTGCGCATGCGCACGGACGGCCTGCGCCACTCTAACCGGCACACCACCTTTCTCGCCGTGGCAAAAACTGGTACTACATCGGGCAGCGCCTGTGGTAGTTCGAGGGTTCTTCTCTCTGTTTGGTTGTTGCGTTGGTAGGTACCTACGCCATTCATATCATCGGGAGTTTAGCAGAAAAACATGCAGTATCATACGTGCATGTCAGCTTCGCTGTCTGTCACCCACAGGAACCATGAACAGGGTACTTCAGTGCATCCGGCCCTACTTCGAGTCAACTTCAACTTTCAAAAACAAATAACATTACACAATACAGGACATAGACACTCGTTGTGTACCAGGACTTAAGTAATGGCAGACCTTATGGCAATTCGTGGGCTGCGTCTCTCTCCTACTTGATATTTCTTTTTCAACCCAGAAGCTCTTCCTACCCCTACTCCTGTGTCCCGGTGAGACATTTTCCTTGTGATCGGATTTTAGATTCACATCGACTCTCTTGACCTTCTTCGGTGTAGCCTTTTTAGGCTTCTTCTTATTCATTTTCTTAGTTCCAGGCGGTGTCCTTAAACACTTAGGTTTCATAATGATCTCGTCTTTCTCTCTATTCCAATTTTCTGTCAGTTCTTTACACTCGGCGTTGGCTGCTTCTCTGCCTCTCCAACATCGTAGTCTACACACACTTGATTTATTGGTCCTACCAGTTGGTAGACTCAATATATTGACGGTGGATTTGGAAATGATCTTCTTCACAACATGGGGACCATCCCATCCTGAGACTAATTTCTTAGAGGAGAGAGGTTCATGAATTAGGAACACCCTATCACCAACATTGAAATGTCGATGTTTCAAATTGGTATCATAACCAACTTTCTGCCATCGAGCATTCTTCATTAGTTCAATTCGAACTAGCTCGTAAGCTCGTTTGAAGTGGTCTCTTAATGACTCTACAAACAGTAAGGTGCAGGGGGCTTCAGGACTAATCCCTACCACACCATACACCAAGTCTGCAGGCATAATTATATCTTCTCCGAACACTAGAAAGTTTGGAGAGCAGTTTGTCGTGGCGTGTACAGTGCTATTATAAGCATGTACTACAAAGTCACACTGTTCGTCCCAATAATCTTGGCATGAATTTACCAAGGGTTTCAGGACTTGAATCAATGTTCGATTGAACCTCTCCACTTGACCATCAGATTGAGGTCTGTACGGGTTGGTTCTAGTTTAACATATCGCCAAATAATAACACATTTCTTGCCATAAATTTGACTCAAACTCTCTCCCTTGATCGCTGTGCATCATCAGTGGTGCGCCCAAATGTAGGACCCATCCCTTGATGAATGCACTAGCACAAGTGGCAGCTTTGTGGTTTGGCAGTGGGAATACACGAGTGTACTTCATGTAATAGTCCGAGACTACCATCATGCAGGTGTTTCCACGAGGCGTGAGTTCGAGTCTGCTTATGATGTCAATGGCTATCGGGCGAATATCACCCCAAACAGTTCTTGCATCAGCGGCATTTTACCCATACCTGGCCCGGGTTTGTTCTTGCCACAATCAGGACAAGTCATAACCCATCTGGTGATATCACTGCTCATTCCAGGCCAGTAATAGCGTCTCGCGAGGCATTCGAGCGACCTCTTCTTTCCGAAATGTCCACTAGTTTTGTGGCCATGACAGAAGTACATGATGTCGCGTCTCATTGCCATAGGGATTACTATCTGCAAAATCTTATCCTTGGTGGGACAAGTCTTCCACCGACAAAGCAACCCGTTTATTATTTCCAGCTCGGTCCATTCGATCTTTAATAGAAATGGCTGGCCTTTCTTGCCTCTTACCATTCTTAAGTAGTTGAATAACTCGTTTTATGCAGGGTCACTCTGTTGGAACTGCTGGATGGTCTCTGGGGACCATTCAACAACGTTTTCCACACAGAGGTCGGGCAATGGTTCGATCTTCTGAGTTTTACCTCGAGTTCGTACCCCCGCTAACACAGCGTTGTGTGCCCCACAATCATTACAGTCAATCTTCTGACACTTTCGTATCGGTCCACAGGACAGAGTGTCGGCATTTACATGCTTCGACCCTGCTCGGTGTTGGATTTGGCTGTGCTCCAAACTAAACTCAGATAAATGAGCTAACCAGTGCCCAATCATCCCTTCTGCGTCTTTGAAGTTCAAAAGCCACTTCAAGACGAGTGGTCTGTTCTCAACGTTAAGTCGGAACCCCATAGAAAGTGCCGAAACTTTTTAGTATACACCACCACAGCCAATAACTCACGTTTGGTGGTGCAATAGTTTCTTTGCGCTTTATTCAAAGTATTGCTAGCAAAAGCAAGAGGAACTCAGACTCCGTCTTGGACCTGAGACAGGGCCGCTCCTATGCTATCATTGCTGGCATCTGTATCGAGGATGAAATGCCCATCCAAAGTTGGGTATTTCAACACCGGCGTATTCGCAAATAAGTCTTTTATAGCTTGAAAAGACTTGTCTTGCTCGTCACCCCATGGGAAACATTCTTTAGCCCGACCTGGAGTCCAATGTGCAAGTATCTGCAAAGGATAGCTTACTTTGGAGTAGTTTGGGATACAGTCTCTGTAGTACGAGCAAAACCCCAGAAAAGAACGTATCTCTTTGGCATTTTCAGGTTTAGCCCATTCTGAAACTGATTGAAGTTTCTCTGGGTCGGCATGAATGCCGTTGGGTGTTATGATCCTACCTAAGTAGGTAATAGATGTTTTAAATAAATTACACTTCCTAGGTTTCAGCTTCAAGCTTCAGCTTCGATTCGCTTTATGACCATTTCAAGATTGTTGGCACAATCCTCGAACGTTTTCCCGAACACAACAACGTTGTCAAGATATACCAGGCAACGTTCCCATAATAGATCACTTAGAATGGTCTCCATCATGGCTTCGAACGTAGCTGGTGCATTACATAACCCAAAAGGTAATACGTTGTACTGGAACAATCCCATATGACTCGAAAACACAGTCTTTTCCATGTCCTCGGGTTTCATTCCAATCTGCTAATACCCAGACGGCAAGTCTAGGGTGCGTCTAGGGTGCAAAAATACTTATTCCCCCCAAGGGAGTCTAGAGTCTCATCTATCCGAGGTAAGGGATAAGAATTCTTCTTAGTTACCCCGTTGAGCTTTCGATAATCTATACAAAACCTTATGGTTCCGTCTTTCTTTGTAGTCATACAAACAGGACTAGACCAAGGGCTAGTACTAGGTACAATTACCCCCTTCTTCAATTGGTTGATGATTTACCTCTCCGCTTCGAGCTTCTTTTTTAGAGGTAACCTCCGGTATGGAATCTTGAAGGGTTTGGCATCTCCAGTGTCAATGCTGTGTAGGACTCTGTCGGTCCTACCCACTGGACCTCCTTCCTTGCCAAAGGCGGGAGAGTAGGTTGTCAACAGGATTTGAAGCCTTCTTTTCTCATCAGCATTGGTCAGCGAGGAGTCGTTGACCAGCTTGTCAAGCTCATCTGTTTCATAACCGACTTCGGGTTAACCTCACTTCGGATATGCACTCAGCAAGGGACATCTGTCTCACTTGCTCATTTTTCTGTAGGATAAATAACATCGTGACTTCGGTTAGTGATGGGAATAACAGCCCAAGCTCCACTACCGACAAGGGTGTCGACAGATTCCAATCTTAGAGAACTCAGCCTTTCTGGATTGGGTTCGAACACTGCGTTGGCTCCCCTGAATTGTGAGTTTGAGGAGCACAACACGTCACAAGTAGTCCCCGGAGGGATCTTCACGGTCTGTACTATATTTGCCAGAGAAGACACATGTCTCAACACACAACGGACTTTGCAGTTGTACGGGTGCCTAATTTTCAACAACCCATGCCGGGGATCCAACACCGCACCATACAGACTAGCGAAGTCCAGCCCAATAATCCCATCATCGCTTATTTCGGCAATGGTGGGGCACATGACAAAGTCATGTCCACCCATTCCGATCTGTATGAAGGTTTTACCAAAAGTCCGCATCCAGCTACCGTCCGCCGTGCAAGCATTTACACCCACAGGGAGTGCATCATGCTTGCCCGACATCAGTTCGAAGAACTTCTTGGAGACACACAAATGGCTGGCACCAGTG
This sequence comes from Acholoe squamosa, assembly GCA_949317995.1. NCBI lineage: Eukaryota > Metazoa > Annelida > Polychaeta > Phyllodocida > Polynoidae > Acholoe > Acholoe squamosa. The sequence goes on along the minus strand of OX439045.1, from coordinate 11,303,796 downwards.
TCTATCAAGAATTCCCTGACCTGTTCCTTCACCGATACAGTGACGTACCAACTTTTCCCTCCAAGTGGGGAAGGATTCTCAGCAAATCGAACCTGCTCCTCCGAGTCACCAAGCTCCCATCCAAAGCCCTTTAAAAAGGCCAAGCATGGATGGTCTGGGGGAAGGTGTTTCGCACTCACCCAGGCCAGCTCTCTGACCCACCCTTCCTCGTCTTTGATGCAGGATTCCCCCTTCCGGCTCCGAGTCCCCTGACCCGCCATCACATCAAAGCTCCTGGCCCCGACTGGAGTGAGAGGATCCTTCTCACTAACCAGACTCCCAGGAGAATTTGGCTCGTTGGATAGTTTGATCTTGCCGTTTCCGGTATTCTGGCAGTTCCTCTCAGGGATCACACCATTTGCCCTTGATGCGACCCCCTCTAGTTTTCCTCATTTCTGATAGTGGCCCATTTCCTGACATTGATAGCATCTTAACTGAGATCGGTCCACTCTCTGACGAGGCCGTCTCATGGTCATAGCTTCAGTGAATGTTTTCATCATTTCTCCCATCATTTTCGTAACATCCATCTGTGCCGGAGTGGCAACCGAGGTAGTAGTGTTAGATGTTGTCGAAGTAAGCATTGAGGAGGACCTAAAACCTTGAGAGTTTGTTCCCTCCGTGGGGGTGGGCTCGGCATTAAGTCTGATATCCCGACCAGGAGTCTTTTTACAAAACATACGTCGAGGTATATACTTCCTCTTCATGTCTCGTTTCACTTGGACAGCAGAGATGCTTCCTTCCTCCTCTTCGATCTCAATCACTTCAATATCAGAGTCACCCCATCAGCCTGATGCATGGAGGAGACTGGAGTGGTCGGGGCCATAGCAGCGGCAGTCGCCTTCATGGGGACTTTCCCTGCCATCGAGGTTCGAACCTTGTTAAAGTCGTCTATTCCTTCAAAGAGGTCGATCAGCCCCGCATTCTTTCCTTTCCACGCGGCTAGAGCGGCCTGCTGTTGTTCCTCGTCCCTGAGTCCTTGTATGAACTGAGGTAGTAGGTCGTTCATGAAATATTCCTCATTCAGGCCAACATTGGGGCGGGCTTTATGCAACAAAGTCTGTAGTTCGAATCCGAAAGCTCTGAAAGTCTCATGAGGCTTTTGGGTTCGTTTCTTGAAAATCATCATAGGGTCCTCGGTCACCAAGTTATACAGTAGTACACTCACAAATTCAACTAAGTCAGTGAATGTGCCACGTTCATTGTAGACGTCATTCCATTTGAACACTGCTATCTTCCCTGGTCCAGCCTTCAAGCATCTGACCAGGTGTGGCAGTGCTTCCTTGGGAGACCATGCATTGCAGTGCATGTCGTCGGTAAAATTCGAAAACCATTCCTCTCACGTCACAGTCCCATCATAAGACTTCGGAATGATGGCAACTCTTCGAGCAGCGTTGTTGGTCCGTACCAGTTTACTCACTTGGCCAACGCTCCAATCCCGAATCGTTTCTTCGTTGTGGGCACACTCGGAAGTGTTCGAAGATCGATTCAGCAAATTGTCCAGAGTGGCTCTAGATCGCCTCCTGTTTCTAGAAGATCCTCCAGCAGCACCTGTCGGTCCTCCGTTGGGCCTGGGGGCTCCTCCGGTGTTATTCGAAGTACCACCAGTAGCGCCTTGGTTCCCATCATTACCTGCTCCCAGATCTCGGGGAGAGGAGTCGTCTTTATATGAGATGTCGAAAGATCCATCCTCATTGGTCCGAACTAGGTCCAAACCCTGGTAGGATCCACCATTTTCATCAGTGTAGGTTCCCAAGGGGACATTTCCGACACTAAATCTCAATTTCTTATCTCCACCCTCATCAGATTTGTGTCCAGGTTGATAGATACCGTCACCGGTAACGCTCACCCTAGCGTTATCATTGATGAATAGATCAAAGTCTGGTAACCTCTGTCTCACCAAGGCTTCTGCTGGTGTCGAAGTTGTCATTGGTGCCATACCTTTGACAAATGTTTGGTCGGACGGTATGTTTTTCTGTTCTTCAAGTTCATCCGAATCCAAATCGTCGATGATATCACAACTAGCTGGAGATGTATCTGTATGGAAAGAGTGTTCTCTGCCATCGATGTGGACATTATCATTGTTAGAAGTGTCCTTAGTGGTAGGTTGACTGGTTGATATCGTCTTCGGTGGTGGTACTGTATTTTCTAAACCTGTTACATAACAGTCTAAAGCCTTTTTCTTTTTAGTAAGATGGGCTATTTGCAGACACAGTTCCTGCTGGTGGATTAACAAATCTTCATTGTTATCTATTATTTCCAGCATTAACTGTTCATTGTCTTCGATCATAGCATTTCGAATCTGAACTAAAAATTCATTCTCGGTTCTCCGGAGATCAATGTTTTCTCGGAGTTTACCTTCTTCGACTAACAATTGGTTACGTTTGTCTTCTTGATCAACTTCCAATTGTTCATATTTGATCTCAAATTTTAGTTTCTCGTTTTCCAATTCGGCTTTGGTCAGCTCGAGCTTCTTTTGGATCACTAGATCTTCCTTTTCCAGAGATCTGTTTCTAGCTTCCTTGTTTTCCACATTCTGCTCAAGATTGTTCAGAGTGAAGAATAGGATCTTTTGTTCATCTTCGTATTTCTCGCATTGTTTTTCGAGATTCCGTAGACACAGTACCTTGCATTCAGAATTTTCCCACTTCTTTTGTTGGTCACGTCTCATCATCTCATCTCGATTGATTGCTTGCTGTCGCAAGTATTCTTTTGCGGTCACTCCTTGGTTCTGGCTTCCACCTACATCAAATATAGATGTACTTAAGCCTTCGAGTGACTTTCTATCTGTAATCGGTGTAGCTGTAGCAGTACTAGTGGTAGTAGCTACATGTCTTCGAAGCGCGTGTTCATCATCATGATGGGACTTCGAATTTTCGGATCTGAACCGGTTGGTTCTGTTAAGTCCATATTCTTCGGGTTCGAAGTCAGAAGTACGTTGGTATTTGTCAACTTAGGAGTTCGAACTACCTTCTCTGTCAAAGAATCAGTAAATGTCATGTAACCATCCTCGGTTTCAAGAGTGAGGCCTCGGCCTGTATCTACGTGAATGGTGGCGCCTTTGCTTCAGATCCAGTGGAGTCACCACTGTCAAACCCCAAGGTTTCTTGGGTCGCTCCATCATGGTTCGGTTCGACCTCCAGGGTCGCGCACTAAAACCAAGACTGCTCACGGCACCAGTGTAATGGTTCGAATTCTTGTTTAACTTCGATCTAGTTCGAGAGGTATTAATGTCAAGTAAAACCAGACAAGTTAGCTCGGGTTAGTGCAACGGGCACATGTTTATTCAGTATCTACATAAGTTCGGAGTGGTGCTATAAGTATAGCTCGATTAATATCAGGTGTGGTCCTGGCCGTAGCCAGAGACCAACTGAGCTCCCTACGCGGTCCCAGGTAGGGACTAGAGCAGTGAAGACAAGTGCTGCCGCCACCCCGCAGTGGCCAGAGATTGAAGCGACCTCTGGTCCCACCGGTGGCAACCGCACCGATCTACCTGCCCTCTCGAATAGGGAGCAAACACTATATACAAAGCTCCACGAGCCCCTACACTTATATAGAAATGGTCCATATAGATCACCCGGGTGATCTATTGGCCTATTGACTTTGAGACACTGCACTACCTCCACCTGGTGTAGTTTAGAACAGTTACCCCTCACACTATCCCCCCACAGCAGGGGTGACAGCAGTTCAGCAAGCAGCAGCCACACATGGCAGGCAGGACAAGAACTTTGTTTTTTTTGTTAATTTTCTCCATCATGGGAGTCATTTGTGACTCCTGCAAGGAGCAGTACCATGGAAACGTCAGATTGTGTCCTGCGTGCAAGCACCCTAACCCCAAATGGGACCCGCAGCGGCAGTTAGGGGCCCTAAAGGAGCAAGCAGGCCATGGGGACCACCGGCTACCATGGAGTCAGTCGGCCATGACCACCCCGGGGCCATGCAGGACACCGGGGCACCCGGGCAGGATGGCCGGACCACCGGCCAACAACCTCCAATGCAGACCGGGAACACGGATACAACAATTGGGGAAGAAAAAGGAATTGGAGTTGGAATTGGCCTCTATTCGGGCTCAGAACACACATATTTTGAAGGTGAACGCGCATGGAGTGGCCTTATGGCAGCGTTTGATTGTTCAGACCCCAGTACAGTACCACACAAGTATCCACTGGTAACTGGTGAGTTACTGCAGGATGTATCGGCAGTAAGTGACGAAAAAGGCGACTCGAACGCACCCAGACTGTTCAACAAGCAAGATGGCGGACCGGGCCTTCCGGTTCACGGTCCTATGGCCTCTACAGCGATGGATTCAGAAAATATTGGCCTCTTACAGGCCCCCACGGGCCTCCAGCAGCTCATAACAGGTATGAACAATGTTAATTTGCAAAATGTGGGCAATAATCTCCTCTCTGGGACCCGCGCGGTACTGAGCAGTGGCCACAGGGTACCCGGTACAAACCGGCCGGTGCGCACGAACATTGTGGGTGCTGGTAGTGGTTTTGGGGGTCCAACAGCCATGTCCAGGGGTAATGTAGGTGCACCTCCAGGTACACGGGCACCTACTCCCAGGCTACTTTGAATGAATATCAGCAGTTTTTGGCCTGGAGACAGCAACAGCTGCAACAGCAACAGGGACCTGCCAGCACCAAAACCCATGTTGGTAATCAACATGTACCAGTCAACACCACTAACCAGGGTGGTCTACAGCAGCAGCTTTTGGATCTACTCGCTCAACATGTACCAGTCAACACCACTGCCCAGGGTGGTTATCAACATGTACCAGTCAACACCACTGCCTTAGGGTGGTCTGCAACAGCAGCTATTGGATCTACTTAAACAGCAGATGCCTGCCAATACCAATGTTCAGGTTGGTTCGCAACAGCAACAATCTCTCCACACCCTGCAGACAGGACTAGTTTCTGCTGGTCTAGGTCTATGTAACATTGGCACTCCGAACAGAGATGTGGAGAGTCTGTTCAACACTACGACAGGTAAACTTCAGGGGGAGGATGACCTGTTAACCACCTTACATGCAGCTAGTGTAGCAAGTATGAGGAAAAAGTCTAAAAAATGGTTACGTCCTGATTACCACATTCCTACAGAGAAATTAAGCCCACATATTCCATGAAAGCCATGTGTCAGTATGAATATGATGTGACTGATAAAGTTCTGAAAAAAGAAATCCCTGGTTTTGTAGCAGCGTAGCATCGGTCTATGGCAGAGAAACTTGGTATTGAAAAAACATTAGCTTATATAAAAATACAACAAGAAATAGACAAAGCCATGAAATTGCCACAGGAGTTGAAATTCGCCAATCAGTCTCGCCAAGGTCAAGGTCAGGGTCGCTCACAGTCAAAATTCATTATCCCCTGCCCGGAGCATTTGTGCAAAAAATTTAATTTCACTATCTGCGATTTTGTCAACTGTACCAAGCAGCAATCATGCGCAGTTTATGGGGGACGCTCACACCCGGCGAAAAATTGCTACCAAAACCCCCAAAACCAGTCCGCCAACTAGTATCAGGACCCAGTAGGGAACCAAACACATTATTTTGGTCAGCAGCAAAATTACCAGCAGCTTGGTTACCAGGCCTCCCCAGGTTCCCAGAGCCAAGCCTGAGTGGGGCTAGCGGATGTGAATTTTTGCCCCTTTGATTCCATCCATGTGTATAATTGTGAGGAATTGCTATGTTCTGACAGTTTGAATGCCTTATTAGCTTTGTATGATAAATATGTGCCTTTGTGGGACTGTAACTATGTTCATGTGGTGGCAGGTGTCCGTTCCCAACTCAAGCCGGCAGGTTGGAGAAACATGTTATTATTTGATACGGACCCTGATATTGAAAGTCACTTCAGCCTGGATGGGGTGATGAATGGTTTCAAGATAGTGGATCCCCATGCAGAAGTGGATGATTATGAAACCCCCAACTATAAATCCACCACTGTCCAGGCTCACTCATTTATTGACAACTTATTGCGTGATGAGTATACAAGGGGTAAATTAGACATTGTGTTGGACAAACCCTTATGTGTTCACGCCTTAGGGGCGGTCCCTAAGGCGTCAGGGGGCTTTCGCCCTATCACCGATGCAAGCCGCCCAATAGACAGATCAATTAATTCTTACATGAAACAAACTTTTCAACATTTTCAATTCCCCAAAATTGATGATGTGTGTGATCAGTTATTCCGTGGCATGTTTCTGGTGGTGACAGATATCTCGGTGGCTTACCGTTCAGTTTTGGTTAGGCCGGAGGACAGGAAGTTTCAGGGGTTGTGTTGAACAATTGATGGAAAGGACCAGTATTTGGTGGACAATTTTATATCATTTAGTACCAGAGCTGCCCCTTACATCTTTAATCACTTGACTGATTCTATTTCAAGATTTATGTGCAAGAGCGGCTTTATTTGTTTCAACTACCTTGATGATTTTTTATTAATGGGGCATTCATATAAACAATGTCGAGTGGCACAATTGACCCTACATTATTTGCTACTGAAGCTCGGCTTCTATGTGGCATACAAAAAGGTGGCAAGCCCTTCTAGAGTTCAGCGGTACCTAGGAATCAAGATTGATACGATCAATTTGAAGCTTAGATTACCAGAGGAGAAATTGGCGAAGTTGAAGCAGGAGGTTGCGTTTTTCAATGGTCGCTGCAAGGCAACACGTAAGCAACTGCAAAGACTTTGTGGCATTCTGTAGCATTGCTCCTCTTTGGTAAAAGGCGGTTGTACATTCTCACATCGAGTTATCAAGATGCTGAAAGGTTTTCAGAATAAGCAGTATATCTCCTTGACTAAAGGTTTCACAAGGATTTGGACTGGTGGACATCATTCTCTAGATGGTTCAAAGGTGAAGCCCGTATCATTACGTCAGACACTGAGCAGGAATTAACTCTATCCATGGTTGATTCATTTGTGTTTTACAGCACTTTAGCGGCACTAAGTGGCTATCCCGTGCTTCACGGGTTGATAATTTAACAAAGGAATGTGTCTGTGCCCACGCATATGTGCACCACACACATCCTGAGGGGATAGGAAAGAGGAGATATAGACCCTTTTAAGTGGGCTAGGGAAACCCGACTCTATCCATGGATGCTTCAGGCAAGGGTTATGGAGTTGAGTGTATGGGAGACTGGTTGCCCGGAGCATGGCACGGTTCTTTGGAAAATGTGGTAGACCTCCACTGGCATATGCGATCGCAACCGGATATGGCCATTTCAGACAACATAAATGTACAGGAGTTGTACTCTTTAATTGAGTCTCTCTGGAGGTGGGGCCCTATATTCAGAGATAACAAGGTCATTGTGAACTCAGACAATACCCAAGTAGTGGCGGCAATAAACTCAGGGCGCAGTGAGGCGAGTCTTTTGGCTATCAGTCTTGTACAATTGCCATGTAGTGGCATGGCACATTCCTGGCCGCCTCAATGTGGTGGGGAATAAGTTATCAAGATTGCTGGATGGTAGCGCAGATTTTCCTCTATTTTTATGTTGTAATGGTTTCCAGAGGTGTATGAAGTTGGATAGGTTAGCAGCAGAGGCCAGAGCCTTCATTTGGTCTCCATCAACCTGGCGCACCAAGTCATCTCAGTGGAAACGCTATATTGTGTTCTGCCCTTGGCTCGGAGTGAGAGTTCTCCCTACGGATGTGCTAACTATGACTCATTTTATTATGTACCTTTCTGACTGTCTGAGCTACAGCACTATTGATAATTATGTGAGCCGTGTAATTAGCTTAAACCGCTATTTTGGATATGAGATATCCAGTCCCTACAAGAGTGACATTAACTTTTGCTAACTTGTGTGGCATGTTTAGATTGGTGGATTTATCAAACAGTAACAATTGTATTATGTGGGCTTGCATAGTTCTGAGTTTTTCACTCCTTGCTGAGGAAAAGTAACTTGATACCTAATTCAATTTCTGACTTGTCAGGCCACTTCCTGAAAAGGAAGTCAGTCACCTTTCACCCATGGGGCATGTTGCTTGGGATTAGTAGTTTGAAGACAAACCAATATGGGCAGAGAGTGCATCTGGTTCCCATAACCTACACACCGGGATCACCTTTCTGTGGGACCTCATTGATTTGAAAGCATATGATTGACGTTCCCGCTTCACCAGACTCACCATTATTTGTTATTCATAAAGGAGGGCGAGAAGTTCCCCTCAGTTACTCAGTCCTGCTCAAGTTCCTAAAGGGACTAATTAAGGGCAATGGGGTGAACCCAGATAGGGCCGGAGTGCATAGTTTATGAAGAGCGGGTGCAGTTTTCTTCCATGAGTCAGGCATTCCATTGGAGGATATTCGGCAGGCAGGGGATTGGGCAGGATTGACTCATATATACCTAGCAAAGCCTATGGTTACGAGAATGAAACTTGACAATGTTATATCGTCCGTATTATTGAAATGACCTTTTAAGTTGTATATGCTTAACTTGGACTTGTCGAAGTTCTGGGTATGCCGGTCACTTGTGACAGTCGGCTAAACGGCAGTGGCAACTTTGTTTATCCTTTCCCAGAGTTTCGACGAGTCAATGGTCCAAATAGATCACCCAGGTGATCTATTGGCCTATTGACTTTGAGACACTGCACCATCTCCACCTGGTGTAGTTTAGAACAGTTACCCCCACAGCAGGGGTGACAGCAGTTCAGCAAGCAGCAGCCGCACATGGCAGGCAGAACAAGAACTTTAGTTGTTTTTTTTCTCTATTTCTCTCTTAATAAAGTGCTGGTCACTAGTGACAGTCGGCTAAACGGCAGTGGTGACTTTGTTTATCCTTTCCCAGAGTTCCGGCGAGTCAATACATAGGAATTATATAGGATTCATAAATTATTATGTTTAATATGTCAATTACCCCAGTTTAATTGATTTTTGATTCATCCAACTGAATTTACCGATGGAAGACCCATAGTGGACCACCTGGTTCAAATATGCAAGTGTTATATACCAAATGAAGGCTCTTGATGAGCTGTAAATGAATATGCCAATAACTAAACATTTTGGAAGGGCGACTTCCATATCATTTTGTAATGATGGGTCACATATGTGACCCACCCTAACAAAGTGGTACTGAAGTCGCACATTTAGAAGCCTAGATATAGGCTTCTTAAGTGGTATAGTGTCAAAAATATCAGATTTTTTAGAATTGATATTTTAGCATTTTTCTAACCTATGGGTAGATACATTTCAGAATCCTTGCCTACTAAACTGAATTTAAGCCCCAAATGCCTAGAAAACATAGCTATAGTTTTCTTGGTTATATAGAATTACATGGGAATTATATAGGATTCCTAAAATATTATATGTTTAAAATGTCAATTATCTCAGTTTAATAGATTTTTAATTCATCTGACTAAATTTACCGACGGAAGATCCTTAGAGGACCACCTGGTTCAAATATGCAAGTGTTATATACCAAATGAAAGCCCTTGATGAGCTGTAAATGAATATGCCAATAACTAAACATTTTGTATGTGCGACTTCCGTACCATTTTGTAAGGATGGGTCACATATGGCACTTACCAAGAAGATGTAGACAGATGCACACCTGGGGCGTTACACACCCCAATGTGGTAGGAATTTACATACATCAGTGCTTTCTTTGTTGGGGCCAGTCAAATAATTACCGGTAGATGCACAATTATTGGTCATATACAAGCTGAAAAATGCAATGATGCATATGTAGGTTGTCATTTGAAAAATGTATCTATCCCTCCCCATGACAACATGCATCTAAAGTATGCATGCTGTGTTAATAATTTATAGTTCAATTCAGCTGCATATGGATTTTGTACATTGGACTCGAATAGGAAGTGGACATTTACCAGTAACTTCTGTTTACTCTGAAACATTAGTTCCCAGGGCTCTTGTATGATATTTCCTTCAGGTCAGTATAGCTTACAGCATTTACAAGATTACAAGATCTTATCAAGTAGACATTGAGCATGACGTTCTCCTTTCGTGTAGATGAAGAAAGCAGTAAGAAATCATTAATCTATACTGGGATTTCAAGTGTAAACTCACACTTAGGCCAGATAAGCAAAAATGACAAAATTAAGAATTACTCTTTAAAACTTCATTATGTTTTTAAAGGGACATCTCCTTTTCTTTGCAAACCTTAAATAACTCTCAAACTCATAGCAGTTCAGATTTTGTTGGTGTGTGAAGAATACCTTACTTGAAAATGTCCTGTCTGAGTCAGTAATAAAGGAAACATCATGATTACACTCAAAATCCATATATGATTTGTCTATATCCAAAAGAATTTGAGTCACTCGGTAAGAACGAATCAAGAAAATTTCACACATTTCCAGTGCCGGAGGTCTAACTTGCACTGATGCACTTAATAATCTCTCCCATCCATTAAAACCAACACACATTCAACGTACCTATTTCCTAGAATAGGTGCCCTTTTCTGCATATTATAGAGTACCTATTTCTCACACCATGCTCCGTAATAAGTTCCTATAAAACAGTCAGACAGGACAAAATACTGCATATTTCCATATTCAACCATGATCTTGATAACTCAAGTTTGTATAGTATTCCAATCATCCCAAACCTTATTTTTATACAGAAACCACATGCATCTTTTGTTTAAGCCCAATGAAGTGATATCTTTTACATATTTTCTTGGTATTTTTCATTTAGAAGTAAAAAGGAATTTACCAATTTTTTTTCTGAATTTCCTGAGGTAATGGGTACAAGTTATCCAATTGGGGAGGGAAATAAAGGGTTAATTCATATTTTCCAGATTGTCATTGTTTTTCAGATAGATGCATGTACTAGATGAATAAATCCGACCTTTTACTCATCTTGAATATTGACATGGTTCTATTTGGGACAACTGTGATGATCATGTGTTTTCCTTTCTCTCATTTTTTATAGTTAAGAAACTATCCACCTGTCTGATAGCATGTCGGTGTACGTGTGTGTGTGTGTGGGGGGGCTGCGATCGGGTTTTTGTATACCTGAGCAGTCCCCTCTGACTTACAGTTTATAGTCAGAAACAAAGTGTCATTAGTATTCAATTGAACCTATTCTATAATATCTCACCTAACAGGAGAGGTTATTACAATCATGAATATAATGATTACATAACATAACTTTTCTTTTGAACTAAAAAAAAAAAGGAAAATGGTGTTCAAGGGTGTTCGGAAAGGAAACCTTTTCAGAAGCATTTCAAAGACCTTCATCCGTTACGTTTCACGCCTAAAGACCTTCATTCGTTATGTTTTACGCCACAATTAGTAGTCATTATACCAATGTTTGTATGGAACTACGTACTTATTATTTGTTGTCTGTCTGTTTCATTGCAGCTACAGATATCCTGAGATTGCAGAAAAGATCAAATGTGTAGCGATTGAAATTATATGGTATTGGTCTCTTGGGAATTACAATAACGATAAGACACTTGGCTTACATCAAATTGCTGGATATTTTATCTATTAATGACCATGTAACCACATAAGATGCTCATAAAGTTAAGTCTCCAATCAACAATTATCCTGTTGCTCAGCTTCATATTCCTACACTGGACAGTCACTAAATATTATGATGGTGTTTCGCCTCCTCTAGCGCCACCACACAAATGGTGGTGTAATGGAATTATTGCCAATCATTCCACTCCCACAGATGAACTAAATGGTCAAGACCTACAAGACTGCCATGGTCTTGTCCCACTTTGCTGGCTTCAGGATCTTCTCTCACGTGGATACAATCAAACATTTTCAAGGGACATATATGACATGTCACCTCTCTATAAGTACAAAACTCACATGTTTCTAGTCACTCCCAACCTTTTTCAATGGACTAAAATTGGTGGACCAATTTTGAATAAAATGGGGAAAGTAATCCTTGAGGGTATACAGTTAGAACGAATACTCACCGGGACCAAACTAGAGCCACTTGGTCTTCCAAAGGTCAGAAAATGTGATTATAACCCAGATAAGGAATATCAGTACAAGTTCAATGCTTATTATATTCAAGATACTGCACATGTGTATGTACATGAAGAATTATTGACAACAAATGAAAAGGAGAGGAAGAATGATATATTTGGTATCATTAAGACGAACATCTCTGTAAGTGCGTGTAAACTTATAGATTACTTTAGTAATCATACATATCATATTATGTGTCCAGTTCATGAAAGCACCTTCCAGATAGGTATTCATGCAATGTATCATAGTGTTTCACCATTGCTATTCCAATGTGGAACGAATGGCATAAAACAACTAAAGTTATTCACAAATGTAGACTTCAATATCACCAAAGATGGCTTTCAGCCAAAAAATGATATTAAAAAATGCATGGAAAATAGGTGTTTAAATGGTGAAGACCATCACAATGGTTTTTGGGTAAAGGCTCCTGCTGGTATGCAGAAAGCTGTCTTCCATTGGGCAACTCCCACATGTCATTATTCATTTAATGTATCAGACCATTCCCTGAGGTGTCTCAGAAGAAAGAGAGTCATTATGATTGGTGACTCACATATGCGCGGACGACATAAATCAATGCTAAGTACATACAACCTTACCAATTTTGAGTTCTATCAATCAACACATTCAATTCACCTTCTTCACGATCTTCTTCTGACATATCAAGCTTTTCTAAATGGCTCTAGATATGCAGATGTACTGCTCGTAAATGCAGGTGCCCATGACTTCCTTTTTCTTGATATTGTAACCTACATTGCAACAATGAGTGACGTATTCACTATGTTCGAGAGGTTTTCACAGCTTCCAAAGCCACCAAAGATTATATGGGTAGAAATATATCCTACTCCATATAATGGGGACCATAGATGTTACATGACTAACCTAGTTATCAAGGGTACAAATGATTGGGTCAATCATAACATGAAAAAACTTGGTATTGAAGTGGTTCATTCCTTTGACATTGCCATAGCAATGGAGGCCCAGGGTAGGGACAGAATTCACTTTTGGGATTCATTTGGGCCAAATATCAAACCACCTGGTGGGAAGACAAGTGTAGGAGGGGCTGTTATTTCTGTTTTATTCAATATGATTTGCCCAAATGGATGAATATGGGTCAGGTTGTCAGAAAGTGTAAGATTTTGCCCTTGAAGGCCCTTAAAAGTTAATTTCCTAACTTCTTTATATAACCATATATAACAAAAACTATCCCTTTAGCAAAGTAGGGTGTATCCGTACAGGTGTGTTTCTTTTTCATTTACCGTCGCTAAGACTGCTCATGGATAGAGTTGTATTATTATGCTATAGGCCTACACACAGCTTTAAATGCTTTGTATACGTAGTCTACCATGAAACATAAGATTTATTTACCTAATTAAAAACTGTAATGCATAATGTGGTCACTTTGGGCCCCTTAAGCCCTCATATCCTATTTAAGTAGTCATATATATGGTTCCCAGATCTGTAAGCACTGGGTCCCTCAGTGTACCCTGTTGGGCTTTATATCGATAAGACTTGAATAAACCTGCTAATTGGAACTCTAATACTACACTTGTTATGTCTTTTTTGCTAGTAGCCAAAAGAACCTATGTACAGCAGTCCTTTTGATAAGAAATTTCCAAATGATTGCAATATAATAGCAGAATACCATTTGTCGCCATTGGAGCCAAAATATTGATAAGCAAAGTTCACATCCTCCTTCTCAAAACAGTAATGACTGCACCAGAGACCAGGCCACCTTTTGCAAGGTATCAACAGTTCAAATGCATTACGAAAATGAATATGGTCGAATTGTTGTACGGGACATGACATCTTTATAGTATAATTTGTTCATCATCTTTGACCTTAAGAAGACACTAGCTCTCATTTATGGCATTAATCAATCTTGATAACCAATCATCCAAGTTCCATTTGATAGGTTCATACGAAGCAAATTGTGGTGACCCCTTGTCACCCTGTAAGAAGGCCTCATGTATGTTCCTAGGCATGCCACCACAGTACAAATATCACCACGCATTGGGTGGCACTAGTGATCATACAGGCTCACCATAGCTGGTGACTATATTAATCATTCAACCTCACCAGGGGTGGTGACATTGTTAGTTATGCATGTCACTTGATAAAACATCAATGTTGTTTTAGATTCACCAAGGATAATGACCGTTAAGCATCAGCTGGGGTGGTTACACTGGTGATCATGCATGTCACTAGAGGAGACTTGCATGGTTTCATAGCACAGGTTTGTCAAGGATGATGATAGTGATCATGCAGACTCACCAGGGATAGCGGCACTAGTTACTTTGAGAAAAGAAATTATTTTCTTTTCATCTAATTAAATCTTGATAGATGGTCCTGTGTAACCCTTGTGCAAGCTCCCCATGCTGGTTTGGAGGAACATGCCAAAACACAGGAATAGAATACAAGTGTCTTTGTACAACAAACTATTATGGACCTGACTGTCAATTCGGTGAGTTCCAACATTCTGTACAAAAAAATAGAGTTTCTGCTATTGAAACTATCATACTATGAAACACTCCTTGTTAACCTGGTCTGAACTGAGCATTTCTGATGTGATGTCTGCCATTTTGCAGCAATCATTTCAAACAAGGAAGTATAGAAAAGGCTGCAAAAACACTTTCAACTCCTGTGCACGCATCCACAAACCTACACAATCATATCAAAGATTGATATGGTCGAATTCAGCTGTCAGTGACATATCTTATGGTTAGGGTTATATAAACCCGACCATATTCCATAAAGGTTGAAACAGAGGATTATCATGTAGGCCTACTCTGTACACATGATCAATATTCACCCCCCCCCAATACTGCACATGATCAATCTTGCAGTAGGAAGGCTTCTATTGATAATTTCTCAACGAGATTTTCTGGCAGAAGTAGCTTGAAGATGCTATTTACAAGTATAAATAATCAATTAAATATTCTAGCATCTCTCGTTGATTCTACTTATATTAGATTATCTAAATCTAAACATCTATCTTAAAGTTCTCCACAGTTAACTGCCAAACCGACATACCTTTTTTAGGTTCTTTGTGCTTCCCCGAGCTAAAGTTGGAATGTCTTGGAGCTCCTGGAGGTGCATGGATGAATATGGGTCTGGTCGTCAGAAAGTGTAAGATTTTACCCTTGAAGGCCCTTAAAAATTAATTTCCTAACTTCTTTATATAACCCTAAGAAATTTGTGAAGGGACATCCCCTCAGCTCAGAAAACCAAAATATACCGACTTAGGACATCCAGTTCCATTTTTATTGCTTGTTTTGTGTCATGTAACCTCCGGTACCAAAATGATGAAATATGGAGGTAATTAAAGTTGCTGTCAGTAATATAGAATGTCCCATTATGCATAGCAAACACATGCAATAGCAAGGCCAATATGTCTATTATTGACTTTAATTATGAAATGGAACTAAAAGTTTTTAAAAGAGCAAAAAATCCAGAATATGTAACGAACAAATCCAGAGTTACTAGGTTCTCTTCTGCTCCAGTTTTAAAATATGATCATATAAAATTAGTTTCATATTCTCATAGTCCTGAAGTTTTCTGTGGGCAAAACTGGAATGCACTTCCTACTGAAATCAGGAATATATTAGACATTGACCACTTTAAGACAGAGATGAAGAAGGAACTTCTGAAGCCAGTGGTCTAAGACCAACTATTAATTTGTTTAATAGATATGGTAGATAAGGGTTCATACTTCAAGGGTTTTTAATAAAAAAAAATTTCTTTAAATTAGGCTTTGGGAAATGAATGTGATTTAAATTATCGTTTACACCACCATAAATGATACTTGCTCAAAAAGTGATCGTCACTGCTATATAATTTTATGTAATAATTAATTGAATGGCATTGCCGTCATAACAGGTTCTGAAGGCAATACCATAACTTATCAGCCTATTTTTTATACTCCCCTTCTCAGGTGTATTATATTTATTTTCATACCTGTTCATGTCTTGATATACTTGTCACAATATAAGCTGCAAACCTGATTGTTATTACCTATGATAAAATCATGAAATCGATTGTACAGTGTACATACTGATCGGAAATCTTGTGCAAGGGAGTATAAGAGGAGAGTTGTTAGAAACGTTTATTGTAAATAACGAGTGTCAAATGTAATAATGTACATAAATGTAGACTGCAATCCATAAAGAGTTAACATGGTCCATAAAGGGTTAACATACTGGTGGAAGACGACTGGGGAGAACCACACCTGCAAGATAAAAAGAGATGGGTAAAGGTTAGAAGAATCATGTAAACAGGATATACCATACACCCTCCCACCTACAGCGACCGACCAGGGAGCTTGTCCAAAAGGTAGTCCAGCCAGAAAATAAGAAGGCCCCTTACAATTAACATAATAATAATAATCTACATGAAAATACCAGCATAAGCGGCCCAAGGTAGTAAACTGGGCCAGAGTATGATTATAAGCTATCAGGGGCATAAGGGGTCCCTACCTGGAGAATAATGAACTAGTAAAGGGACAGAGGAATACACATAAAGGACGATAAAGAAGGAGATATATTATTATTGGAGTAAGATAACACACGAAGCTAGAGGGTCGGCAACTGGGCGATATACTCGCGGAGTTAATCCAATAGGAGAGTGCACCAGCTGTATCATCGGTAGCATTAAGTAGGATTATGAGTGTTCGATAAAGCTGTAACTTAACCCTCAATGATTACTAGCAGAGGTCTCACACACACACACACACACACATAGACATGAAGTCGACATGCGATTGAAATACATACACATGTTAAGGGTTTGGATGAACTCTAATAGACTACAACAGGAGTTAATGTGACTAAGGATTGTATCTTCACCTGGAAATGGAATGTTCAATAAAAGGTAACCTGTAATATGGACTTATAATTATTGATTAGGTGCATTAGTATCTTACCAGAGCTACTCCCTCTATAAGGCGCTGATAATGATTGCACCTCATAATGGAGCAGATAAGGTAACCCAAAGTCTTATAGCGCAATCTGAGATTACTATTATTGTGATACTTCTAGAATAATGAATTGTTTTGGTTGAATAAAGTTTAAATTTGTTCAAAAAAAAATATTCATCGATTAATTAGACTGCCTTAGGAAGTTGAATGTTCGACCATCTGGAGGTAAATTCAAAACATCCTGGGATCGCAACCTCAGGAATTATTCTACCTTATCCTATTAAGCGATCTTAAGATAAGACTGCGTTCACATTTCCTAGCCAGCACTAAGATCGCATCGATCTTAGCCTCAGCCCTCCTACACTATTCCAAGAAGTACTGACTGGGCACAGGGGTAAGAGTCCTAAAATAAAGGAATAGCTGTGGTGCCACTCTTCTTCACAACAGTCTTGATATCATCGTTCCCCAACCCCATATGGGCTAACAAAAGAGCACAAGGTGCAGTTGACCCCGTACAGTATTCAAGAGTTGTTCCCATGAATGTATGATTTAAGCATTGTGCCCCCCCCCCCAGGACAAAGAGAGAGATGGGAAGAATTACCTTATGACGCATGAGTAGCCCTAAGAGCCCTCAAGGACACTCAGCAAACGTCCTCCCTCCCCTCTATATGTATTCAGCAGGCTATTCACTCTTTCGATCAGGAATGTTCCCCGTAAGTGCTCTTGTACTCAGGTAAAACTACTATGCAATTCTTTCACTAAGGTCACAGTAATCCTAGTGCTGGAAAAGGAATAGTGAAGTGATCCCAGGACTTGCTATTACTGACAGGCCTGCAACCACTGCATTAGATAGGGTAGACTGGCCAGGTCTTATGATATGTGCCTACACTAAGATCGCTGGGGTTGCGATCCTAGGATGTTTTGAATTAAGCTCCAGACATCCTTGTGTGTATGAAATAATGGGCTTTTGTCATACAGTGACCTTAACTTTTATATTTCTTTATAGTGTTTAATAAACCACTCATGTATTGGGCTTAATACACCCTACAGCTGAGTAGTTTAATAAGGGCTACAAATGCAGGGCTACATAACCATTACAATTTAGACTGTTTGTAAGCCCTACAATGCAGTGCTGATTAGTAACTCATTAGGTAGGGTTGTGCCCACTGGGTGGTGTTGCTGGACTCTCTCTGAAGGTAGAATCCAGCAAAGTGTGATCCTATGTATTGGGATACTCTGGCAGTGCATGACACCATTGGTAAGAAAGACTCCTGCAATGTTGGAGCCTGTTCAGGTATAATCCAGCATTGTCTGACACTCTTCATAGAGATACTCAGGCAATGTCCTATTCTCTTCTATTATGTTACTCCAGTTGACCCTGAGCCTATCTCTAAAGAGACTCCTGCACTGTGAGTGTATGGCAGTAGAGAGGGTACAGCTAGGCCATAAACAATCTAGAGTAGAGTGACAGGTATTGCTGGAGTATGCCTACACCCTAGGCTCACCCTGAGTATCAAAATTTTCTCTGTGAAAACTATATTGGGTGGTAGAAGTGCGAGAAAATACCGACAAAAAGGTACCACAGTCTCCTCATAGTCATAGAAAGTAAGACAGTATCTAGCTCGAGTAAAGGGATAAAGATAGTGAAAAAAGAATATGCTAGAAGTTATTATGAAACTTAAAAGGTCTAGAATCTACATGTCAAAACACCTCGATGGATTTCTATGGATAGTGAAGTTGTGAGAGCTCAGCCCAGTAAGAGTGGCAGTGTCCCTTTCGGTCAAAATAGAGTGAGTCTGTCTGCGCTTTCAATGATTTACATAGTTAAAAAAAAGGAAAAGTGACACAAAGGCCTGTAAATCAAGAAATACAAAACAACCTGCGAAAGTAGAGCCTGTACTAGACAGTCAGGCAACCGCAAGTCCGGGTGAGGAAAAGAAAACAAATTTTTGTAATAAGGCATATTCCTCTTCCTTTCATTTTACACTGTCATGAATGACAAATTTTAATATAACTTATTTATTTTCCGTCAGGAGACCGACTTCAAGCGTCCAAATAATCCCGCACGCCCTGCTAAACCCTCAGTTGAAGATGATGATGATGATGATGATGACGATAGCATGTCTGACAGTGAGGTAAAGGAGGCACAGCGCAAGTTGGCCAAATTTAATCTTCGTCAAGCAAAAAAAAAGTTGAACGATCCTTGCTATTTAGAGCAACAGGTGTAAAGTCCACATAGACTTGGAAGTAGAGAGGATTTTTTAGATGAAGACTCAAAGGATGGTACCCCATCTAACAGTTCTTTGGGGGGGGATAACATGTCCCTTGATATAATAGAAGACGATTTTGACTCTCCCAGCTGAGACTTATGGAAAGACGGCAAAGAGGAAGATCTATGTAGATTGTGGGCGGAGGAGGAGCATCTTTACATGACTCGACACCCTTAACACCGTGATCCCAACAAGAGGGATACGACTATACAACGTTTTGCTGCCATTCTAAATATCTGACATAAGTTAAAAAAAAAAATTTTCATTTTTTTATTTGTTTCCAGTTAGTTTCTACTTACACATATGATATGGCAGAGACATAAAGAGTTGAAATCAAATTCTTGCCCCTCTCTTTTAGGAAAAGTTTTTCATTTCTCTGTGTCCATCGTAAGTTATTCAAGTACTAATGTCTTCCTTCTCATTATGTTTCAGCCAAGGCTATAACCACCTGAATGCAGACGCTCAGAAAGCAGTTTACAAAAATCAACAAGCTTCCACCTAGTGGATCAGGAAGGAAGGAAAACACTGATCGGCAAAATGAAATACTGAGATTATGTGCTTTTTTGAGGAATGCTGATGCCTCACAGCCTACTGTCACAAACTACAAGAAGCCAGCCAAGCCAAAGAATGCACCTCAAACAGTGACAGTGAAGTATAAGTTCAATCTGTCTACACCTAAATGTCAATCGCGATTTATATACATGAGTAATTATTCTGACACCAAAGTCAAACCTTAAGTGAAAAGGGGAAACAAGGTTGTACCTGAAAATAACCTACTCCTTTATCTTTATCTGATTAGGTAATCATAGTACATATATGTAATATAAACCAGGTTAATTTCTTCTTTGTCCAGTCCAGAGTGTTGACGTGCATTAATTTTGTTTCTTTGCAGACAAAGAAAGCAGCCACAGCTGCAAAGTGCTTGGACATGAGCCCCATAGCGGATGTTGATTTGACATGGGATGACGGCGTTCAGGAATTACCTGGAGGAAATAGACTAGTGAAACTGGTTCGGTCAAATCCACCCGAGAGAAAGCAGTTGTCCAAAAAGGAAATCTTGAGTCACAAAATTATGCCCCTTGATGAAAGCGTAGATGATGATGACTTTGATCTCATTTCTTCTCCAGCCAAAAAGAAGAAGACAATGACAGTGGATGTTCCAAGAAAAGTAGATTGTAGCGGACAAGAAAACCAAACCAGCTACCATCAACTACCCTGTTCCAAAGAAAAAGGAAGAAAAGGCTGTAGGAAGTAAATTGGCCAATCAAATGCGGTACAATATGAAATACAGTAAAGTAGATAACATGGACTGGTTTGAGAAGCAAGGATCAGCATACAGTGCTGCCCATGAAAAGCAGAGGGCTGTAGATAATATATGTGACTTTTTAGCTCATATAGAGGAGGCAAAGATGAAAATTAGTGTTCCAAACATTATCATCATTTTCAGATTAATCCAAAATATGATGGTGCTTTTATTGAATTATTATGACATGCCTTTGTGTGTTGATCTGAGTAGAGAGAAAAGATATTGCGAATAACTAAAGAACGTTGCCTTCTGATCAAAGCATGCCGCAGCAGCATTAACGTTTTAGTGCTATAAATTTCCAAAGTTTTACTTGCAAGTGTTGAAACATTTGAATTCTTCATCTTTAAATATAGTTATGACATGTGAATTATTTTTATGCCAAACATAACTACAAAAAATACCATGATATACAGGCTAGTTCAATCATTCTAAAGACTTCTGGCATCCATCATAATAAATTAGTGGTGAGCTCTACACTATTACATGCTCTCTTTACATACATGACAGATGAAGTATGATCGACATACATGAAATCGTGCAAAAGTGAAAAATATACCCTAATATCTACTATGACATGCTGCTTCATACATCAATCAGAGTTTAAGTACGATCTCTCACATGATATGCCATGTACAAAGAAATCAAGTTGGCTATAGATATTACCAAGAAAGTTAGTTCTCTGCTCCGACATCTACTTTAATAGTGCAAACACCAGTCACACACTCACAGACTCAGTCACTCTTGCTGTCCTTTGAGTTCATGATAGGGTTCAACTCCTCACTCATCATCATAGAATAGAGATCGTATAGTCACTTGGCTTCACCTTCCTTGGTCAAGAACCAATAGTGTAACTTCTCCCAGAGGTTCTTCACATACAGGGAGTGGTTCTATTTTGACAGCCTCTTGTCAGGTCCAGGGAGTGGGATGTCCTTACGCCATAGTCCCTTATGTACTCGGTAATCTTTGCCCTCTCAGTCAGTTGATGGACGTGTCACATAGGTTTTGGGCATCAGATCCTTCAGGAAATTGTGAAGAGCCACACAGGCCATCACATTATCCCTACAACCTTCCGGTTCCATCTGTATTTCCCCCCTCAGTACTCTAAATAGCGTGGCAATTATACCACAAGTGTTTTCTACACACCTGAGACTGCGGCTCATGCGATAGTTGTAAATTCTTTGAGTGATAGTCAGTTTCTAGGAGAGGTAGGGCTTCATTAAGTGAGGACCTAGGCTGAAGGCCTCTTCTCCAAGGATGTAATACTCCATATCCCCGTCATAGCCTGGGAAAGGAGAAGCATCGGGGATGTTGAGAGGAATGTCCTTATCATCTAGTCCCTTTCCAAAGTCGTTTTCAGAGAAGAGAGTTGAGTCTGAGGCTTTGCCCTCAGCACTACAGTCCACATAAAGAAAGCAATAATCACTGTCAACAACTGCTACAAGTATAATAAGTAGAAATGTTTGTAGTTATAAAACTCTGATCCACTCTTGTTTGGTCGTCGTATTTGGATGTGTTTACCGTCTACTGATCTAATTGGGCACATTCCAGCGATCATGGTAGCCCCCTAGCTATGGCTTCCCATTCTTCTTTTGTGGTAGAAGTCTGTTAGAAAAAAAAATAGAAAAAAAAGTTCATATTAAATAAAAAAAATATTCCCAGAGATTTATTTAGATGCATCTCACATCTGGCCTGACTCAGCCTCCACTTTCCATATACTACTTACACTCTATATATTTACAGAGTAAGCCGCTACTTTCCATGTACTACTTGCATCGGTTCGGTCTATTTCTGCTTGTCAGACCCACATTTATATTGGAAATGTATGGCAAATAACTCACACAAGTAGCAGAAAAATACCCCGACCGACACAGTGGAATAATTATGTGTTCATTACATTTCACTCAAGTAATTAAACAAACACAAATAAATGAAATACTTTTTGATTTTTTTGCCTCTTATTTTTCTTGTCAACAATGAACATATGTTATACCTGTCTAAGTGAATTTATATTGATCTTGAAAAAAAAGGGAAATAGAATTCTCCTTGAGGTGTTCCTTGTGAAGCACTTTGTATATGGCCCAGCATGTGTCACGGATGATCGGAAGGACCATGGAATCTGACACCAAATAGGACTGCGCAAGTGTAAAGGTGCTGTCACCTGGAAGTCCAATTGAAGTAAAGTTAGTGGTCAATAAAAAACAAAACACCTTTCAAAAATAATATTGTAGTGATTATATCACTTGTATAATAGTTATAAATGCTGGGACGATTAGTCCGATGGTAACCACCGGCGCGGGAGTGCTAGTTAGGGTCTGTCCCACCTGGGGGCGACACGGTAGCGGCCCGTGATGTCACGCTCGTGACGTCACATCACATGACGCCATAAAAGGCGGTCCGGTGGTCCCAGAGGGCAGATGCAATTAGAGACTTCCAGGTGGCAGACATGTGGTCGGTGACTCCGGGTTCGGTGGTTGCGATCGGTGGATACCTGTAAGGGTGGTGCATTTCAACACAAGCAAGCATAATTGATGTTGATGTTGTTGGACGATGTACCGCTCACTACCACAGGCAGAACAGACCGAAAAGACCGATGTAGCTCAGAGTCATGCAGCAGTGCTCCTCTGTGATTGGTTGTCATATCCATGTGACTGTCCAAAAAATTTCTTTTTTACTAAATCTGAGGGTTAGAAACCCCCAGAGGAGAAAATTTCCATAACATAATTGATGTCGATACCAGAATTAATGCGAACTGTTAGTTCTAAGGCCCAAAAGAAATAAACCAAACACCTTCTACTGTTATAGAACTTTATTTGCTGTGTCTGGTCTTTTGTGATTACTACATTGGTGACAGCGGTGTTGTTGCTTATACGAACCCGCATATTCACAAAAGAAGGAAAATGGCTGACAGTGACTATAGTGGAGGGGAGGAAGAAGGTCTAAGCCGGGGAAAAAAAGGATCTCTAGTAAAAATAGTGGACGAGGAAATATTATTTCAAAGACAGATGCAAGACGGTGGTCCAGTGGTGTCTGGTGATGCCACCGACTCGGCCGGTGGTGATAATAGGTGGTATGGGGCGCGTAAAAATCCCACAAGTTGGCAAGAATGGAGAAGGGAGGAGGATAAGTCGGGGGAGAACGAGTTGGGGGAGCTCTTGGACATTGCGGCTAAATCACAAGTTGGGGCTGGTGGAAGTTTCGCCAGAAGAGGTTATAACCCATTCCGTGGGGCCTCCAGTGGTACATCCGGTGGTGCAAGCGGTGGAGCCAGCGGTACCACCGGAGGGGATGCAGACACTTATCACAAACAAGAGGGAACGGGGAGAACACCAGAAGGCAGTTACTCAGAAGCTGGTGATCAGTGGGGGGGGGGAGAGGAGATGCCCAGGGCTACCTAGGGACCGGAGGAACACCCCCTCATTTGAGCACAGGGGAGAGGGGACACCGTCAGTGGTGGTGGGAAAACTGCCTACTCCTGGGGAGGAGGTCCCAGGGGCCGGGGGTGACTGCTCCGCCCGCAAGCCCATCGTTATGCCGGGAAACTATGATGGGTCAAGTGACCTAGAGGAGTTCCTCTCGCATTTTGACCTCTGCGTCTTAGCCAACCGATGGTCGGAAAAGGAAGCGGGGACCTTCCTAGGGATCAGTTTGTCGGGGGTGGCGAGACGACTGCTTGCAGCCGTAAAACCATCATCAGAGAATGGGAACAAGCTGTTGAGGGAGGCGCTAATTAATCGGGCGGTTGTCGATGAGGAGGTGGACAAGATGCTCCAACAGGGAGTGATTGAGCCAGCTTCGGGCCCATTGGCGAGTCCAGTGGTCCTTGTGAAGAAGAAGGATGGCTGTGTCAAATTTGGTGTCGACTACCGACGATTGAACTTGGTTACGGTGAAAGACGCCTATCCTCTCCCCAGGAAAGACGACTCGTTAGACTCAATGTCCGGGGCCTGTTGGTTTAGTACCATTGACTTAGCGTCCGGGTATTGGCAGGTCTCTGTGGAGGAGGATTCGAAGCCCAAGACAGCTTTCGTGACCCACCGTGGTTTGTTCCAGTTCCGCGTAATGCCCTTCGGGCTGTGTAATGCTCCAGGGACGTTCGAAAGACTAATGGAAATTGTCATAAGGGGTCTCCAATGGACAGTGTGTTGGGTGTACTTGGATGACATCATTGTATTCTTCGAGACCTTAGAGGAACATGCTGACCGACTGGAGTTGGTTCTGAGATGCCTCCAGGAGGCCGGGTTGAAGATAAAGGCCACCAAATGATGGGTCAAGTGACCTTGAGGAGTTCCTCTCGCATTTTGACCTCTGCGTCTTAGCCAACCGATGGTCGGAAAAGGAAGCGGGGACCTTCCTAGGGATCAGTTTGTCGGGGGTGGCGAGACGACTGCTCGCAGCCGTAAAACCATCATCAGAGAATGGGTACAAGCTGTTGAGGGAGGCGCTAATTAATCGGTTCCAACCTCAAAGCCAGGTAGAGTCGTACAAGGCCCTGCTCCACACCCAAGTGAGGAAGCCGGGGAAGGAGCTCCAGACGTTATCCGAAGAGATATCCCGATTGGTCCGTCTGTCTTACCCTAAGGCAGACGGGGCAACGGTGGACGAAATGGCCAAAGACAGGTTTGTGGAATGCTTAGATGATGGGGAACTCCGTAACTGGATATATCAGGGAGAAACAAAGAATTTGCTTCAGGCTGTGGAGAGGGGGGTACAAGCGGAAGCATGTCTGAAACAAGAGAGGGAGAAAAGCAAAGTCTGCACCGCTTCACTATCCATGGCCGAGGAGATGTCTGAGATCAAGGAAAGACTGGCGGGTCTAACTACCGAAATTAGGGGGGGTCAGGCAACCAAGACTGAGACCCCACTGATGGGGCCGCCGAGGTCATGCTTTGAGTGTGGGGCCGAAGACCACTTTAAAGGCAACTGCCCGGCCTGGAAGAAGCGAGTGGAAGCAGCAAAAAAGAGGGATGCTGAGGTCAAGCTGTCGGGAAAGTAGACGGGGTATCCCCCGTCAGCCGGGGGGAGACCCAGGGGGTCGAAAAGCAGAGAGAATGGCTGGGACGAAAAGAGAAAAAGGGAAATGGCCTAGAGGTGGAGGGGGTGCTATGGGGACAATCCATCCATCTCGTGCTAGACACCGGGGCAACTAGCAACTTGTTATCCACGGCATGGTGGAAGGGGGCTATATCCCCAGGACAGGTAGCTCCTACCACCTCGGCATTTCACACAGCCGATGGGAAGCCACTCCAGGTGGAGGGCAAGGTTTCTACGGTCCTGCAATGCGGGACAAGGAAAGAATGCACTTCATTTGTTATCGCTGACATCGCGGCGCCAGGGCTCCTGGGCGCCGATTTTCTGCGGGAAACGCGTGCCACCATAAACCTAGCAGAAGGCAAGTTGTTGTGGCCGGAAGAGGTCTTGAGTAGCAGTTGCAGAATAGTGAGCGTCGCTATGGAGGTGGTGGGAGGCGCAACCGAGCGGGTGATTCTGGGCCGAGTCCCCCGCAGGCTAGCCCCACACAGGCGGGCGGTTGTTGATTAGGAGGTGGACAAGATGCTCCAACAGGGAGTGATTGAGTCAGCTTCGGGCCCATGGGCGAGTCCAGTGGTCCTTGTGAAGAAGAAGGATGGCTGTGTCAGATTTTGTGTCGACTACCGACGATTGAACTCGGTTACGGTGAAAGACGCCTATCCTCTCCCCAGGAAAGACGACTCGTTAGACTCAATGTCTGGGGCCTGTTGGTTTAGTACCATTGACTTAGCGTCCGGGTATTGGAAGGTCTCTGTGGAGGAGGATTCGAAGCCCAAGACAGCTTTCGTGACCCACCGTGGTTTGTTCCAGTTCCGCGTAATGCCCTTCGGGCTGTGTAATGCTCCAGGGACGTTCGAAAGACTAATGGAAATTGTCATGAGGGGTCTCCAATGGACAGTGTGTTGGGTGTACTTGGATGACAACTGGAGTTGGTTCTGGGACGCCTCCAGGAGGCTGGGTTGAAGATAAATGCCACCAAATGTCAACTGGTACGGGAACAAGTGAACTTCCTGGGGCACAGAATTGACAGGAATGGGATCGGCACGGACCCCGAGAAGATAGCTGCCGTGTCTGAGTGGCCAGTGCCCACCTCAGTGACGGAAGTACGCTCCTTTTTAGGCCTGTGTGGCTACTACCATAGTTTTGTTCCGGGGTTTGCTTCAATAGCCAGGCCGCTCTCGGAACTACCCGAGAAGGACAAGAAATTTTCCTGGAACCGAGACTGTGCAGAAGCTTTCCAGGTGCTCAAGGATAAGTTAGTGAGCGCCCCTATCCTAGCCTACCCGATGGCGGAGGGACGTCTCCTGGTGGACACTGACGCCAGCAACCTGGGGCTGGGGGCTATTCTGACCCAAGTGCAGGATAATCGGGAGCGGCCCTTAGCCTACACCAGTCGCACATTGAGTAGATGTGAGAGGAATTATTGTGTCACCCGCCGCAAATTCTTGGCGGTGGTGTTTGCAGTTAAAAAGTTTCGCCACTACTTAGTAGGGCACCCTGTGCGTATAAAGGACCATCCATGCCGCCCTGAAGTGGTTGGCTAGTTTCAAGGAACCCAAGGGGCAGGTAGCCAGGTGGCTACAGTTATTGGAGACTTTCGATCATGGCATCGAGCACCACCCAGGGAAGGATCACGGCAACGCAGCTGGGCTGTCCCAGAGGCGGTGTAGTCAATGCGGCATGGGGGAGCCCTCCGGGTCTCCTTTGTTTGAGGACCTCTAAGGCGAGGGGGCGATCAAAGCCCTGGCTGAGTGTCGCGCGGTGACTCGCAGCGAAGCCGCCACCAATAAGGAAGCGGAGGAGAGGGTAGGCCTGGAAGTGATGGCCGAGGAGAAGGACGGGATCTTTGACCATCGGGATGATGAGGCCACCTGGCGAAAGGGCCGAGAACTGCACCGTGACCTCATTACTGCCACCGACCACGCTGCGCAGGAACGAGGCTGTAGCTGGGTCACCGGGCGGGCCACCGAACTGGACAACAACACAATGAGAAAGTCGGAGACTACACTGAATTGTCCGGAATGCGGCCGCACTTTTTGGCACAGGGATGTCCTAAACAGACATATATCAGCGCTGCACAAGTCTTGTGGGCCAGGATGGAACTGTCCCGTCAAAAAATGCAAGTTCCAGGTCAAGGGAGGGAGGTGGGATGATCTTGTCAACCACTTAGTGGCACTGCACGCCGGCCATAGCTGGATTACACTCCCCCGAAGCCAGCGACCACCGAAGGCTGTGATCCAGTATCACACAATGGAAGCCACCTCGACCACCGGGTCGCCGGCCACCTTGGTGTCACCGGCTACCGAGGGGTCACCGGCCACCAAGGCTGCCGGAGATAAGGAGGAGGAGGCGGGGGGAGAGGCGGGGAAGGAGATGGTGAGGAGAGCCTTGACTCATCGCACGGATCTCCTACCTCTCCAGCTGTGCGACGCCGGAGCAGCCGCTCACTTGGCCACGGAATGCCTACTGGAGAGCGCAGGAACGGGGGAGGAAAGGACGCGTACTCCCACACCTGACGAAAAGGGGGAAACCCCTAGACGTTCACCCCGACGGCCTAAACCTCGTAGTGTGGTCAAGAATAGTATAGGTTCCCTAGGATATGTTACTCCATAGAGTCCTATAGTGCAAGCCACCCCCCCTCTACCCCCCCTTAAAAGTAGGCTACCTTTTGTGTTCAGTACTGAGTCCTATGTAATAAGGGGGTTTATGGAGATGCCAGGAATCTTTATCAGAGTGATATCAAATGGAAACAAGGGGCCACATATACCAAAAAATCCTGCTGAATCCAAAATTTGTGGTCTTGTTTCTTTAAATTTGGCCAAAGGTACCTAAAAGTGAGGTTTGATGATGAGAATATTTTAAAAATGTAAAAAGGTTGTATTGAAAATGAATGGAATTTTTTATAGATGCAACATGCTAATCAAAGTCAGTACCTCAATCTACATATCCCAATGTTTGCCTATCCAAACCTGACAAGTACTCTGCCTGCGTATGGCTCTGCCTCTCCCACATACTGCCTATGCCTTAGTCTGCCTATCACTCATACTACCTATCCCTTGAAACATCTAGACTTTAATTAGGTTTTCCCTCAAATGGCTTTAAGGATTAAAGTTTACCCCTCACCTTTGTACCTTATTTTCACTGTACATTCTTACCATTAGTACATTATCCTCAATCTGCCTATTATTCACTTTACCTATCCCTCATGGTGACTATCTCCCAACTCTTCACATCCTTCATATTTGACTGGCAAATCTGTCATATTACCTAGCACCAATGTATCTTTTGAATATGCTCACCTCAAAAGGTACACTCTGTGCCTATCTCTTAAACTGTTTATTACCTATCCTCCTTGCTACCCATCCTCTTCAATACCTTTCCCTCAAGCTCACTTAATAGCTTTCCTACCTATCACAGCTTGATCAGCTGGGATAGCTCACATCCAACCTTCTTTATGATCTCTTAGTCAACCTATCCCCTAAAGAACAAATCCAACAGTCTACCCCAAGCATACATCTACTGATCACTCATGCTATATATCCTTGAGGTTACCTATCCTTCAGGTTGCCTAGTCAGGTTAGTTGTGAGCTGACATCTCTATAAACCCCCTTATCCTACATAGGACTCAATACTGAACACAAAAGGGAACCTACTTTTAAGGGGGGTAGAGGGGGGGGGCTGTTACGCTGTGTCCATAGGTAAAGCTCTGAGTTTCACCTCCTATCCACACTTGGTGTGGTGGGGAAAGTCATCGCTGGAGCGTCCCGTCAGCGCAGCCGCTCACCGGTGAGTTGGCACGCTGCACCAACCTCAAATAACGGCGGGGAGGCCAGCCGAAAGAGGAAAGGGGCTCCAGACGCGAGCGGGGAGGAAGTCCCCTAGGATGCAAGTCCACCAGAGATTGTGATAGGGGAGCATACCCAGGAGGGGGTTCCGGGCGGCGAGGGGAGTCCTCCCTCCAAGGTCCCCAAGACGACATCTGACCCGGTGGCTTCCACCTCGGCGGCGACAGAGGGGGATTCGGTGGACCCTGCGGCCCTCGAAGCTGCTAAGGAAGGGGACCTCCAGAGTACCCGCTCTACGGAGGACTTTGAGGCTTCCCAGGTGCTAGCTCAACAGCTGGGAGAGGGGGAGCCCTTAACCTTGGCCGACGAGGCTGACCAGCTGTTGACTCAAGTGGTGAGTGGACCAGCTGCGAGTGGGGACGGGAATCCCATTCTCCTGCAGTCGCTGATGCTGGGTGACGACGGGACCCAGGTTCCGGCCTGGGTGGGGGAGGAACTCCTGAGGGAGACCAACTGGAAGGCGGAGGCTATGGTAGAGTCCACTAAGAAGGACCTCCAGAAGAAACTAATAACCGAGGCCCTGAAGAAGAATTCGTGGCTCTCCCCCTGCGGTCAGGAAGTGAAGATCGCGTCATCCCCGCTCTTCGAGGAGGAGGAAACGGGCAGAGAGGAAGGTGCCACCCTGAAGGACGTAGAGCACGTACGTCAGATCCTCACGTCATCGCCCCCAGCGGTTCCCGCTCACACCTCGGACAATAATACTCTGGTGGTAGGGGGGCGTCTGGAACACCTGGTGGCCTCCCGAGTGGATGTGGAGGAGCCAGAGGAGCTGGACTGGGAAGAGGAAGAGAAGGTCCTGGAGGAGCCCCCACTTACCCCGATATCGTACAGGGCCCTGTCCCTGCACACGGAGTTGGAAGAGGGAGAGTCCTCTCCAGAGAAGGGAGACGTGCGGAGGGTGGTATGCCGAGAGGACTTGACGACGGAAGCCGCTCCTGGTGAAGAGGCCCCCACGATAGTCGTCACGTCGCCAACTACCGCGCTTGGCGTAGTCGAGGCGGAGGGGCAGGGAGATGACACCGTGACCCCAGCTAAAAAGAGGGTGGCCAGAGCGACTAGAACAGAATCGCAGGGTCGAAGGGCTGATTCTAAGGGTGATAAGAAGGAGGGTGACAGATGGAGTCATGAGGAAAAGAGAGACCGGCACGATAGAGACCGCCGACGTGATAAGGAGACAAAAGAGAAAGAGGACCGAGATAGGCGCAAAGAGAAAGAGCTCCGAGAGAAACGGGAAAAGGAGGATAGGGAGAAACGCAAGGCTAAGGAGGATAGAGACCGAAAGGAAAAGGAAGAGAAGGATAGACATAGAGACAGGGATGACAAAGAGAAACGGGACAAAGAGGAGAGGGAGAAGCGTAAAGAGAAGGAGGATAAGGAGAAGAGAGAGAAAGAGGAGAAGGAGAAGCATAAGGAGAAAGAGGATAAGGAGAAGAGGGAGAAGAAGGAGAAACGTAAAGAGAAGGAGGATAAGGAGAAGAGGGAGAAGGAAGAGAAGGAGAAGCGTAAGGAGAAGGAGGAAAAGGAGAAGAGAGAGAGGAGAAACGCCACAAAAGAAAGAGGGCCAAAGAGGAGCAGGAACGAAAGGAGAAGGAGGACAAAGGTAAGCGAAGGGAAAAAGAAGAGAGAGAGAGAAAGGAGTGGGAGGAACTGAATGCGAAAGAAAAGAAAGAGAGGGACGACAGGGACAAGAGGGAGAGGGATGAGAAGCAAGCGGAGGTACGGGACAGGCGGGAGAAGGAGGAGAGAGAAAGGAAAGAGGCGGAATGGTCCAAGGAAACAGAGAGAGAGGGTAGAAGAGACGGAAGATACAGGGGCCACGATGAGTATGAAACTAGACGAGAGAGGGAAGAGGCAGAGTACGACAGACAGAGAGACTATGAGGAGTATGACAGGCGGCGGGACCACTATGGTCAGGAGCATGATGACTCCGAGTACGCCAGGAGAAGGAGACAAGGGAGGTACCGAGGAAACACGCGTCGGCGTCGTGAAAGAAGAGACGAGTGGGAGGACGAGTTGGGAGAGCCTATGCCGGATGGGCCCCGGGAGCCGGAATTCCCATGCGTGGAGGGGATGGACCCTCTGGGTGGCCGGCCCGTTTGGTATGGAGCCCTTCCGGAATGCAGACCATGGCAGCGAGTAGAACAGCCGGACCGCCTCCAAAAATGGGCCTCCGGTCTTGCCCCGTTGCCCGACCTGGGGGAAGATTATGCACCAGTTGGAGGCAGGGCCCATGGCTGGGTTGAGCTGGTGGGACCCTCAGTAGTACAGACGCATTATTATGCGACTATGGTACAGAGATACATCCCGAGGGGGACGCAGGGGATGGCGCCACCCCCACCGCCGCCGCCTGCACGAGCTCAGCCTGGGACGATTAGTCCGGTGGTAACCACCGGCGCGGGAGCGCTAGTTAGAGTCTGTCCCACCTGGGGGCGACAAGGTAGCGGCCTGTGACGTCACATCACATGACGCCATAAAAGGCGGTCCGGTGGTCGCAGAGGGCAGATGCAATAAGAGACTTCCAGGTGGCAGACGTGTGGTCAGTGACTCCGGGTTCGGTGGTTGCGATAGGTGGATACCTGTACGGGTGGTGCATTTCAACACAAGCAAGCATAATTGATGTCGATACCAGAATTAATGTGAACTGTTAGTTCTAAGGCCCAAAAGAAATAAACCAAACACCTTCTACTGTTATAGAACTTTATTTGCTGCGTCTGGTCTTTTGTGATTACTACAATATGTAAAGTGGTATATACACAATACACAATAGGGAAAGAATCCAAAGAAAGGCCAATCTTATACTAAGTCGCTACCCTTGTAGCGAGGGCTATTAAACTTTGTTTATTCATTATTAAAGAAAGTACTTGTTACAATCCTGTTGCAGTCAGGTACTTAGATGTGTGCTTCAGCTAAAAATCATTGAAACAATAGCTGTCATGATAAAAGGAGTTTGTTTACATTGTATTGGCTTACGCTTGCAGTGGCAGCACAGCCCAGACTTTAGACAACTGATTTTGGCAGTATTGCTGTCAAAGTGTTTACCGGTACTTCTATTTAGATTTTGCATGGATATAATCTTAACTTACCCATACATCCCTCCGACCCTCCCCGTCTAACCCCTACATCCATCCCACCCTCCCACCCGGTAGGCCTACATCCACCAAACACTCCCCGCCTAACCCGAACATCCACCCAACACTCCCTGCCTAACCCGGACATCCACCCAAAACTCCCCGCCTAACCCGAACATCCACCCAACACTCCTCGCCTAAGGGAGTGGTCATTATTTATCAACAGGGGGGGTGGTGGGTTTGAGGGGGGGCGTTAAATTTTCAGTCGCCTCCCGAGGGGGGGGCTAAAAAAATTTTGACCCCTCTTGAGGGGGGGGCTAAAAAAATTCACCCTCTTTTTAGAAAAAAAGCCCACGCGTTACTATAGATCAAAGACGGGCGCGAAAACTCTCCGCGCCTCCGGTGCGGGGGGCGCAAA
Source organism: Acholoe squamosa (assembly GCA_949317995.1). Taxonomy (NCBI): domain Eukaryota; kingdom Metazoa; phylum Annelida; class Polychaeta; order Phyllodocida; family Polynoidae; genus Acholoe; species Acholoe squamosa. The sequence goes on along the minus strand of OX439045.1, from coordinate 11,270,977 downwards.
ATATTTTGACTGCCATCGAGGGGGGAAGTAAAAAAATTTCCACGCGTCCGCGTGAAAACCCACCACCCCCCCTGTTGATAAATAATGACCACTCCCTAACCCGAACATCCTCCGAACACTCCCCGCCTAACCCGAACATCCACTGAACAAGGATCGATTCAAGAGTTAAGGGGAGGGGGACATAAAAAAATCAAACCCCTCCTGATCTGCAGGCTGGGACTGGATCAGGCTGATGAGGGTCTAAAAAAATTTGAAGCTTCTAAGGGAGTGATCAATAGCTAACAAATTAATGACGAAAATCTCGCGCAAACGTGCCATTTTGATAGTAAATGCGCAAGGTTTTCCACTGAAAACAGTTGAAATTATTTTGAACCCCCCCATCAGAGGGGTTGAAAAAATTGTACCTGGGGGGAGTTATTGGGTTTGAAGGGGGCGTAAAATTCAGACCCCTCCCGAGGGGGGCTAAAAAAAATTTGACCACTCTTGGGGGGGGGGACTTAAAAAAATATACCCTCTTTTTAGCAAAAAAGCCAGTGCGCAACTATAGATCAAAGAGGGGCGCGAAAATTCTCCGTGCCTCTGGTGCAGGGGGGGACAAAAAATGTTGACTGCCGTCGAAGGGGGGTGTAACAAATTTCTGTGCATCCGCACAAAAACCCACCACCCCCTGTTGATAAATAATGGCCACTCCCTTGAGATGTCACCACCCTAAAAGCCTTGTGGCCATCCAAAAATCACATGTCTCACCTTTGACCTAAGATTCAAAATACTTAAAATTCTCCCAGTGCTTAGCAACCTTCACCTTATTTTAGCTTATGAAATGGAGAAAAAAATAAGATAGGTCCACATAAACATAGTCAGGCTAGATTTTGCGCAAACTGCCATGGTAACCAGGTAGTGATTTTTGCATAGTGAGGCCTGATCAGCGCATGAATACACATAAGGACCCCTTCAACCCCATAAACTTCCACTGAATTTATGTTTTGAACAAAAAATATTCTGAGACTATTAAAACACTCCTATTCATCATTCTGATACCAAATAACAATGGGTTTGGCCCCTCTTTCCCTCCCCTTGGGGCCAAATTCATCAAAATAACTAAGTTTAGAAGGAACTATTTGGCCAGTAATCCCTGAAGTGGTCCGATTTAGGGTGGTGACAAAATAAACAGACCCTGCCAACTCTTCCAACATCAGTCCTTCCACACTACCCATGGGGGATTCGTGAGAGGCGGTCAGTGCCCTACACTGTAGTCGTACATGTCCAGTACTTGGAGCCACAGGGCCACCTGAACCTAAGGCTCCTCAAATGCCTTAAACCATTTCAGGGAATGATACTAGGAATTCCCCAGGATGAGGGACGGATCTTGTTAGATACTGATGCCTCGAATACCGGGCTGGAGGCCTTCCTGTCCTAGCAGCAGAGCGAGAGGGAAGTGGTGCTGTCGTAAGCCAGCATAACCCTCACCAAACTGGAATGCAACTATTATGTCACCTGGTGGGAGCTCTTGGCCATCATCTTCAGACTGAAGCACTTCTGGCACTATTTACTTGGTAGGCATATGCAGATAAGGACCAACCATCCAGCCTTGAAATGGTTTAAGGCATTTGAGGAGCCTTAGGTTCATGTTGCCCTGTGGCTCCAAGTACTGGACATGTACAATTACAGTGTAGGGCACCAACCACCTCTCACAAATCCCCCATGGGCAGTGTGGAAGGACTGATGTTGGAAGAGTTGGCAGGGTCTGTTTATTTTGTCACCACCCTAAATCGGACCACTTCCGGGATTACTGGCCAAATAGTTCCTTCTAAACTTAGTTATTTTGAGGAATTTGGCCCCAAGGGGAGGGAAAGTGGGGGCCAAACCCATTGTTATTTGGTATCAGAATGATGAATAGGAGTTTTAATAGTCTCAGAATATTTTTTGGTAAGTTTTGGTAAGTGGCCCTATTTTATTCATTTTCTAGACTATATTAAGAGTATGACAAAAGGGGGGGTCATTTATGGATGGCCCCAAGCTATATCAGTGTAGAGCACCAGTCAGACTGATTGTAGGAAGTCCACAACATGATTTCCCCAAAATTTCAAAGGCCCTAGTTAGGTCATGCCAAGCACCCACCATTTTCAAAATGGGAGGAAATCCATAACTACTATGACTAGATCTAGATATACAGCATAATTTTGCTATCCCTTCAAAAGTTTTATGACTTTGGTGATTTCAACTTACACAATTTCCAGAGATGCCAATATTTTATCATAGGCTTCAGGGACGATATTACAGTTTTATGAAGTGAAGCAAAATGAAGGGGGGGGGATTTTGAGTGGCGTCAAGGAATTTTAAAACACCTTCTGCTAGCTCTGCGTGTTACCCGATCACCTTCCGCCAGCCCTGCATGTTGCCCCAACACCTTTCGCTAGCTCTGCGTGTTACCTGATCACCTTCCACCAGCTCACCTTCAGCTAGTTTTATCAAGTGAAGCAAAATGGGGGGGGGGGGATTTCGAATGGCACCAAGGAAATTTAAAACACCTTCCACTAGCTCTGCGTGTTACCCGATCACTTTCCGCTAGCACTGCGTGTTACCCCAACACCTTTTGCTAGCTCTGCGTGTTACTGGATCACCTTCTGCTAGCTCTGCGTGTTACCCAATCACCTTCCGCTAGCTCTGCGTGTTACCTCAACACCTTTCGCTATATGTAGCTCTGTGTGTTACCGGATCACCTTCCGCTAGCTCTATGTGTTACCGGATCACCTTCTGCCATGCCTGTGTTTGAACCCAGCACCCTCTGCTAGCCTGTGCTGTGTATTACACCAGCACCCTCTGGGTAATAAGTGAGTGGTTATTATTTATCAACTGGTGGTATTGTGGGTTTTTAAACTGTAATTTTCGATACTTTCCCTTGACAGAATGATTTCAAACTTAATAAATAGATATCTTCCTATGAGTGGGGTCCTGTGGTTTGGCTGAGTTTGCTAACAATAACATAGTTCAATACTTAGAGAATTTGGACGCCAACTGTCACAATGCTAAAGAGGAAACCTCTGCTTGGAGATGGAACAATATGCATGGTGAGTGAAGGCTATCAGCTGATCGGTGGCAAATGTGGGTCACGTCTAAGTAATTGAAGTTTTAAGATCTAAAATTCAACCAAACCCAGAAAATAATCCCCCCAAGCACTGTAAAAAGGTGAAATCTTCCATAAGAGTGGTGAAATTTCCCATAAAATGTGCAAATGAAGTTTTAAACTTAAAATAATATACTGCTGATCTGAGCCTCAGTGCAATCTCTATGGGAACAATGTCATGGCCATACATCAAGATGCTTTCTATTTTCTTTTACCCGTTTAGGCTCCACCCCCTAAAAATTCTCAAGAGGCCCCAAAGTAGACGAATTTAGCTAACTTTTGGCATTGGCCCTATTCAGAAATTCAAAATATGAAGCCCAGGAGAAATGATTTAGTTTTAGCTTTGTTCACGTAATGATAAGTCTATGGGGACTGAACCGGTAGAAGGACTGAATGGAATACTTAATATACGAATTTTATTAAGCTAGTTAGAGCTAGATCTCAGCACTGAGGTTTATACATTATAAACTTTAGTTATTTTACTTCTTTGCCATCGTATTCCCATTAAAACATTATAAACTTTCATTATTTTACTTCTTTGCCATCGTATTCCCAATAAAAATATGCAGTGGTTAATATGTTATAGCTGTTTTAGTTTTGGTCGACATAGGCCCATTTTAGCATTGAAAATACATGGAAGTGACTGATACGACCAGACACCAAAATGCTTTATTTTTTGTTTTACATTTTAGGTTTCCCCCCCCCCTAAAAATCCTTAAGAGGCCAAAAACTCAAATAATTAAACTAATATTTGGCGCAAACCCCACACAGAAATTCGAAATATTAAGGTCAGGAGAATTATTTTAGTTTTGACTTTGTTCACGTAATGATAAGTCTATGGGCGCTACTCCGTAATAGAACTGAATGGAACTCTAAATATCAGAATTTTTCTTGGTTGGTTAGGTCTAATTCTCAGCAATGAGGTTAATACTCATTAAACTTGTGATATTTTACTTGGTTCCCATCGTATTCCCATTAAAAAATATTCAGGATTTATTTAATGACAGCTCATTTACTTTTGGTCGACATGGGCCTATTTTAGCATTGAAAGTATAGGGAAATCACTGATACGGCCAGACATCAAGATGCTTAATTTTCGTTTTACCCATTTAGGCTCCACCCCCAAAAAAATGCTTAGGGAGTGATCATTTTTTAACAACAGGGGGGGGGGCTGGTGGATTTGCGCGCGGACGCGTGAAAAAAATTTCGACCCCCCCCTCTCGAGGGGGTTAAATTTTTTCGACCCCCCCATAAGGGACAAAAATCACGCGCGAACGTCCCCTTTTAGCCTATAGTAACGCGCGGGGTTTTCCACTGAAAACAGGTGAAATTATTTTGACCCCCCCATCAGAGGTATTGAAAAAATTCTGACCCCCCCCGGTCAAGGGGTTGAAAAAATTCTGATCCCCCCCTCAAACCCACCGGCCCCCCCTGTTGTTAAAAAATGATCACTCCCTTAGGAGGCTAAAACATAGAGGGATTAAACGAATTTATCGCGTTGGTCCCATCAAGAAATTCGAAAGATGAAGCCCAGGAGAATTATTTTAGTTTTGACTTTGTTCACATAATGATAAGTCTATGGGGACAGCTATAAGGCGCACCTACAGAGTAATTTTTGTATTGGGGGTTAGGCCTAATTTTTAGCACTGAGCTTAGTACACAGTAAACTTCAGTCATTTTACTTATTTACCATCATATTCCCATAAAAAAATATGCAGTTGTTAATATGTTATAGCTATTTTAGTTTTGGTCGACCTGGGCCTATTTTGGCATTGAAAGTATATAGAAATGACCTGTGCGGCCAGGCATCAATTTGCTTTTTTTAGATTTTACATATTTAAGGCTTCCTAAATTTCCATCCCTTTTTTTAGGACAAAGTAGACATATAGTAGATACACATACTTAGATTTCATTACAAAATTTGAACTATTAAGGTCAGGAGAAATGCTTGAGTTTTAGCTTTGTCCAGTTAATTATAAGTAGTATCTAAGACGGTCTCCTATAAATCACACCTTTTGAATTGAAGATTTCAATTTAAAGTTTGATTTCAAAAGGTGTGATTTATAGGAGACCGCCTTAGAAATAGAACTTATACTAAGCTACTTTAGGTTTTAAATAAAAGAGGTCAAGTGGTACCCATGTCACGAGTCTTGTTCTTTTTCCGCTGAGCTTTTGGTGCAGAGGAATCAACTGATTAGTGAATGTGCTTTGGAGTGAGGAGGAGAGAGGATTATACTCGTCAGTAATGATCGACGGTTTTTAAGGTTTTTAGTTAGTCAGTAATGATCGACGTTTTATTAAGGTTTTAGTAATTCTTCCGGGTTAAGCCAGGCATCCGGGTTAAGCCGGGTATAGCAACATTCATTTTCAGCACAGATCTGGAAGCACTCACTGGGGCTCGGCAATCTAGGTGGCGTTACCTGAGCACGAGGGCCATTACGTATGGCTCAAGGGCCACCAGTGGAAGCAGAGGAGAGATTTTGACAGTCTCTGAAGGCTTCAGCTGGATAACCGCGGCATAGGCGGTATGGACATATCTCATGGTAGAGATTTTGTGCGCAGCGAAGCCAGACGCAGACGCACCAGTGGCGTGAGCGGAAGTGAGGTGGCTCGTGACATGGGGGCCGGACCTCTCTATTTACTGTTTGACATCGGCTTTCTTATAAACCCCCTCACGTTGGTGAAACCACAGATGTGGTGTTTACTGTTAAAGCACACGAGCAAATACATTTTTAGTGATCAGGATATAGATTCTTTTAAATTCGGAATACTTCTCGTGTATAGCGCTCTTTCTCTTCTGTTTTTTGATATGTTTCATTCGTCTTAATGAAGAATATCTATTACGTTATTAAAGGAATTTACATTGGTAGCTTACAATTGAGACGATAGATTTCGAACGCGTTCCGAACGCAGGACGCATTTTGTTGTCTCCCTCTTGCGATAAAAGCAAGAACTGTCAGGCACATTTTGCCAATCTGCGTCGATCGCCAATTTTATCTTGCGCCAGGTACTAATAGTGTGAGATTTCAATAAAGTTAACCAAGATTTTCTTACAGCGCTAGCTTACAATTGAGATGACAGATTTTCATTGCGTTCCTGAACGCAGGGCGCATTTTGTTGTCTCCCTCTAGTGGGAAGAACTAGCATTGATATATATGTTGTATTTTTTATCCGCTAGATGTCACCAGTGCATTGCTCTGGGTCTGTGTTTGGTTTTAGCCGCTGTTTGGCAAACGCGCATGGTTTTTTAACTTTGAAAAATCACAGAGGTGTTTTACACCATGTTATGAAGTTAATGTTTTAAGATAAACGAAGTTTTACTATTTTTTAAACGAATTTTGTTAATAAAAGTAACATTGAGTAAGTATCTTTTGTTTTTTCGTTAGTTTTGTATAAGGAAAATTTGCTGGTATTTAAGGTGCTTTAGATCGAGGAGTTACACCCGCTGACTCTAGCACAGTGGTGGACGCTACCAATTTAGAGCTCCATTAAAGATAATTAAGCTGTCTTGTGAAATCTTTATTTTGTTATATGTAATAGGATCATTGGTAAATTAACATAGAATGTTTTGCTGTAATAAGATACAACTATTTCTATGTGAATTCTTCACTGCCGCCGCGAGAAGGCTATCCTATAGAGCAGCATCTAAATTTTGATCTTAATGGTCTAAAATTTCCCTGTTTTAAAATGTAGTTTATGCATGGGAACTTAGATACTTTATGATATAAACCCCTGATTTATGTAGATTTTGTGTAATATATCATACACGTTGGGGTATTCAGTAGGAGCACATCCAGTGTGACATTTTTCTATTTTTTTTTAAACACAATTTGAACAGATCGGAAGAATATACGAAACAACAGCCTTTGATAACATAAAGTTTTTTCTTGTTAAAAAATCTGCTATAATGCCAAAAGGTTCCTACCAGTGCTTCTTTTATGGAATTTTTGTTAAGTGATTCATTTTTTATCCAGCTTTGGATGATTGAACTTTTTACCCCATTGCGATGAGCACTGGTGTTAACCTTTAAGATATCTAATATATCTTTAACTGAAATGCGATGACATAAGATGTGAACAAGCCAATAAACATGAGCATCGTCCATTATCCCATGGAACATGGTGGCTCTTATTAGCATTCTCAATGGTATACCATGGGCACAATCTGTGGCTGTATATGAGCTGTCTTTTTCTTCAATATTTTTTTGAAATTTTTCAACAAGAAATTTCAGATGGTTGTGAAAAGGACACAGGTTTTTTTTAGCTGGTTTCTGACATTCTGTTGCAGCACCATTAAGTGCTGAACACTTACCACGGTGTGTCACTGGATCTGCTCTCTTGTCTCTTAGCTCCCATAGGAATTTAGTATTGATGTTGTATTGAAAAACCTTCATAAAAGGTATAGTAGCCTCAAGTAAACCAAAGGATTCCATCTTGTCTCGCCAAGCAGTTATAGCAGAGTGAGTCGTTATTAAAAACTTGACACTAATGAAAATTGGGGGTTGACCTGCATCTTTCTTTGTTGTAGCTTTAAGTAAGGTTAAACAATATTTAAGTATTTGTTTCACAACATTTTGTTTTTTTTTTTTTTACTTCTTTCTCTTTATAAACTTTTATGATGATAAAAATATTGGTTTTAGCTTTAAAATTTACACCTGTTTAAGTATAAAGCTTTAAAAAAATCATTTTCAATGTTTTTTAAACTAAGTTTACAATAAATTTGGTTGGCCTTATGTAAGGCGTCATGTGTGTTTCGAAATCATGTAGGGAGCGCCTTTAGCAAATTGCTGACCAGTGGTCATCTCATTATCACTCATGTCCTTAGTAAGGTCAGCATAGCTTAGGGCTAAAGCTGACGGCTGTTGACCATTTTTATGAGGGACACTACAACGATATAGCTCCAGGTAGTTGTCATTTCGAAGTAATTACATGCAACTTTTTTATGGTCAGCTTCTTGCTTTGATTCATGTTTACATTTTAGATGTGGACTTTAATTTACATCATTTGGACATTGCATAATGGTATAATATTTCGTTATAATTAAACATTAATAAAACACTATCTTGTTTGCTTGATAGCATTTATTTTACCTAAAAGATTCATACCATATATGAGTTCTATCTTAGCAATATAACACAGATATAAAATCTAAGTAAGTTAAGGATAACTAGAGACTATGGTATATATCCTGATTACTGGTTTTTAATATGCATTGATGAAGAGATAGTGAGATTGCTTTATAGCACTTCATTGGAGTATCATTATGACCAATGGGTATAATATATAAGCAGACTGATGGACACCACCACTAAACTAAAGATAAAATATCGTTAGCAGCTCTGCGTGGTTTATAGGATGCTCCAATGAATTCTTGTTGAGCAGATTTATCCATATTTCATTGGAGCATCATGATGACCTATAGGTACAATATATAAGCAGACTGATAGACACCAGCACTAAAGTATAGATAAATGATTGTTAGCATAAGTGTTAACCTAGGATTCCTTTGAACCTTTTTTGTACTGGCTGAAATCTAACACTACAATAGCTTGCATATGTAGCACATATATAGGTAATTTAAGAGTTAACATGGAGTTTCCATGAAATCTTATACAATTTTAATAGCGCTTTATTTTTATATCATATAAAAAAGTTATGATATAGTTCTATTTAAGATACTTTTTGAGCTTAATATGATGAGTAAATAATTGCTTTTACATATTGCTATTTAAGGGTGAGATACTTTAAGATATCTTAAATAAGTGACCCATAGGATGGCGACTATGATCAGATCTAAATCATGATACAGAAATGATGTTATCATGATTTTTAGTGCTTAACTGTTTATAACTTATTGCTTTTTAAGTGATCCTTCTGTTTGGGTTTTATCTCAAACAAAAATATGGTGGCTTTTACCATATAATATAGCAGGATAATTTATAATTCCTGCATTTCCACTGATTCCCCACCAGACAGTGGTTCTGCACATTCACTCCATAGTGATTCCCCTCTTTCCATGTATGCCATTCTTTTGGTTTTATTTTCTTTAGTTTTTTCCCTCTTCATTAATTTGATGCCAAAAGTTATAGCCAGAATGAGACAAATCATGAAACCCAAAGCAGTGATCACATTGGTTTATACCACGATTTCGGCACTTCCGGTGGGTTTATATGCAGTTTAGCCGTGCATTATTCTGCATATACCACCCTTGTGCATTTTTTAAATTTTTGGTATATACTTTTTCGGGATCAAGTTGGACTTAGAATATTTTTGGAAATGTGTGGCAGATATACAAGTTCAATCTGGCCATCTTCAATGTTGAAAAATCGTCCCAACTCGTATGAGGATTGAACCCCGGCCGCAGTGGTGGTAGGCGAAGGCCTTAGCCATAGCGCCACACTGAACGGTGATGAAACACAATGCCAAAATAAATAAGTTCTAACCTGAGGTCCTAGTGGTATGTTTGCAGTCAGATTTCATCTTGATTCCAATCTTGTCATGTTATAATATCGAAATCCCAACAAGTTTTCGATCCATAGAAGAGGAATGCGTGGTAATTTTCTCCATTTTGTTCGATATAATTAAGAATCCATTGGTTTTCCCAAACGTTCAGAAATTTTCGGCGTGTTCCTCGTACGACGAGCACTTGACCTATATCTACAGGGTGCTAGCCGGAAGTGACCTATTTCTATTCTACCTCCACTCGTGAAGAATCTTTCTGTCAACATGGCTTCTACGTGGCTGTCACGGTTCAAAGTTGGACAATTTGTGGAGGTAAATAAGGACGAAGAATGGATATGTGGGATAGTAACCAATGTAGTACACAAAGGTTATTATGAATACGAGGTGAGACTATTCACAGACGGCTCGTATGTTAAAGAAATGGCTAGAGATATGCGAGAAACTCCAGTGGATATGAGCGATGAGACTGCACCCGAATTTGAACCTCCTACCGGTACGAAAGACGACACAAAAAGATTTGTTTCCTTGCCAAATGAACATCTAAATACCATAGAAATGGCCTCTAAATCGAAGAACACGCACAAGGCTACGAAATGGGGTGTAGATATTTTCAAAGGTAAGGATTAATAATATTAAATCGAGTTTGAAAGTCGAAAAACTTTCCTATACATTATGCAGGGCCTTATAGCGGGCCGCGACCGGACCATGAATAAGCATGATGAGTGCGCAGGGAGCATATATTAATTTTTTCGTCATTACGTGCTACATATGAACGTGCGTTGTAGAAGTGGAAGTAGAATATCAGTTAATTTTTTTTAATAATTGATTAAAAATGTAATTTTTTCTAAAATAATTTAAATTTTTTTTGCAGCTTGGTTGGTGCAAAATGAGGAACAAAGTGATTTTGAAGATTTCTCCAAAGAAGCTCTGGCACCCTTGTTGAGACGTTTCTACGCAGAGGTTAGGACAAAGGATGGTCAGGAATACAACAAGAGATCTTTGATGTCCATAAGAGGTGCCATTCAACGGCATATAACTTCTCCTCCATTCAATAGAAATTTCAATATAATGACTGATCCTCTCTTTGTTCAATGTAACAATATGCTGAAGGGAAAAATAAAAATGAACAAAAAAAGTGGTCTAGATGTATCTAAGCATTACGAACCTATTACAGAAGAAGACAAAAAAAAAATGTACTCTTCAGGGGTTCTGTCAAATGAGAACCCTTTGTCTTTACAGAACAAGGTTTTCTATGAGATGGTGTTGCATTTTGGTCGAAGGGCCAGAGAGGGTCTACACGATTTGACAAAAGACGATTTTGTTTTCAAGAAAGATTCTGATGGGCATGAATTTGCTTCTCTGAGGTTTAATTCCACAGAAAAAAATCATCAGGGCATGACCCAGGATGCCCGAGAGCATGAGCAGAGGATGTACTCCACAGGCACTGCCTCATGCCCTGTGAAATCTCTGAAGATTTATCTGTCTAAATTGAACCCAAATTGTAAAGCTTTCTTGCAAACCTACAAGAAAAAAAATTACAAGTTGAGCACCACTTGGTACACTGTCACTCCCATGGGTGTAAATACCATAGGGAAAATCATGAATCGTATATCTTATGCTGCCTGTCTGAGTAAAATATATACAAACCATTGCATTCGTGCTACATGTATAACCACACTGAGAGAAAAGGGTGTTCCTGCCCGTGATATAAAATCTGTAACAGGGCACAAAAGTGAACAATCTATAGATTATTATTCCAAGACTCCAGATGCCCTGAGGCATGTCATGTCCCTGACCTTGGCAGGTGAGAATGCCTCAAGGCATGAGAAGTCTGCCACAACCACCAAAGCTTGTGCCACAGTATCTAAACCTTGTGCCACAACCAGCACAGCTTCTGTGCCATGTACCACCAATATCATATCTTCTACCAAGAATGATGTAAAAATGGCTGAAATCCAAATCTCTGAGGTACAAGATAAAACCACAGTATTCAGCCATGTAAACTTCACCAACTGCACTGTTCATATCAATATGAAATAAATGATTTGTGTTATGGGAACTGTAAAATTATATTGGACATGTCCTTTCATGTATGCTTTGAGATTTAATTGTAATATTGTTATATTTACCTGTATTTAAATAAAATTGTTCTGTTTTCCTACCTTTTGTGTCGTACTATTGCTATACCATTAGAAATTACAGGCGGGAAACGCATTGTACACATAGAAAATAATATATGCTCCCTCAGACCTTAAAACTAGGTCAACTTGGCGTCTTCCGGTCCAATTAACGTAAAGTGAAGAACAAGATGGCGATTTATTTCTGTCGAATCGAATGAAGAAATTTGTATTTTTCGGGTCTTAAAAGGCTTGTAAAGGTAAGAAATTGATACAAAATGGAGGAAATGGTGGTATAAACCTATAAACCTAGGTGATGCATATCGGGGCCCCACAGGCTGTATATATGCTGTATATACCCTCAGGTATATACAGCATATACAGCCCTAGGGCCCCGATATGCATCATCTATTAGCTTAATATACCAAGGTGTTAGAGAGCTGTTGACTTATACCTTGAGGCAAATTAGTTACTAAGGTTCCATCCTGCGTTGTGGCATATGTTGGAGACATAAAGCTTGTAGATATGGCATTTATGAGAGTAGTCCTATGGCGAAATGGAAGGTTAGTTTTTTCCTCAGGCATTGGACTTGTTTCAAAATTAGCTGACACAGCGCTTATTTCCATTGTTTCACCTGCAGATGTGAAATTTAAATATGAGGTGACAGCTGCTTTCAAAGGCGAGGAAGGGAAAGATGTTGCAACATTTGCCACAGTGGTGACATCACTTCCCCTGTCTATATAAATGGAGGAGCTCTGATCAGCATCATCATTCACACGGGTGGACGTCAACACGCTGTCTGCACGAGGAGAATTTTTCTCCAGAGTTTCTGAGCCATTGTCTATATAAGCTGAGGTGCTGTCTGATTTTGTAGTTAAGCTAGCACTTTCAGCGGTCACTTCTATATGATAATTTGCTGCTTTAGTAGTTGCTGATGACTTCTTTATGAAGAGAACGGTCTCAGTTGATGCTATCTCACTTTTGGGATAGATGCTAGCACTGCTAGTTGACGCTCTCACACCTTCAGGATAGGTAAGTTGAATTTTCCTGTGGGAAATAATTATTTTCTATATTTTTTTATACGAGAAATTTTTTTTATCATCTAAGCTGGGGGGTCAAACTCATGTTTAGGATAGTTTACCTTTAGTTAGGTCTGAAACACATTACGGTTATACATTGTAGTTTTTCCCAGGTGAGAAAAATCGAAGCCAAGTGTGTTGAAGACTGGGGGGAGATATTTTTTTTGAAGCTAGCAGGGTTTTTGTTAGAGAGGATAACACTCAGTCGCCCTTTTTTCCCATTTAAACAAGAAATAAACTACAAAGGAAAAAGTGAGCTTCTTTAGTTTAAGTTAAATAAATTGCTGCTTTTAAAATATACCATAGCATGCTTCATTGCAAACTTTTGTGAGGAGCTTAAAACTAGCTTTAAATTTAGTTTATAGATCTATTGGTTTAGTACATGTATATTTCACAGGAGGTCGCCAGCAGCATGTAAGTTTACCTGTTACCTGACTGAAATCACTGGTGCATGACCTTACCTGCTATCTTGCTGGCCTATTCTCAGGGCTATAACTTGCACATGCGCAGAGGACTTGACTTTGGCTACACAAAGGACATTGATCGTCATATTATTAAGTATCAACTTTTCACAAACTTACCTACATGTTCCATAGGAGCAATAGAAAATAGGTATTCCTTGTATCTCAATTCTTCTTAAGAAGGGGAAAGTATTGGTGCTGTAATTTATGTGGTTTATATCAACGAAATCTTTCCATTCTACAAAGGAGCTTTTCACTGTGTCCACCGTGGCACGTGTTGGTAGACAGTTGTCACATTTTAAATGTTGTTTTTTTTCACAAAAACACGATTTTGCCTCTATGATAAAAACAGCAGAGAGCAGAACAAATATAACCGTGCAGTACATGGTGCTTGCTTAGAATGAAGAAAGAATAGCTCGCTAAGGGAATTGAGGGAACAACAGACTCGGCCCTATTCTTTATCTATGATTTAAGTAGAACGCATGGTGTTAACTTACATCTTACATTCCGCTCTGTCGATACTCTCCATTTAAGTTAGGTGTAAACAGCTTTATACACCAGCCATTAAGACCAGGAACATGACCCAGCTGTTCTGATACTCTAACCAAAGAATGGACCTGTTTACCGTATTTCCCCATGTATAAAACTGAGCTAATACAAGCAAAACTGTCAAAACTGTTAACTGTTAATTAACTGAGTCTATATGTTATGCACCAAGTAGGAATGGACACAATTCCAGAATTGACCATTACTGATTTTGCCCAATTCTGGAATTGTCCTCTCTTAGGCTGCGCAGTTCAGGAATATTTAACCCTTTAGACCTTAAAACGATCAAAAACAGCCAGGTCTAGTCTCCTCAAAACGACCATTGACGGTCGATTTTTGAACAATTTTCACTGATTTTTCATGGCAAGACAAAAGCAAATATCACTGATGAGAAATTAACAGAAGTTGCTTTTCCTGTTTGATACCATATGAGCATTAGAAAATTTATTAAGGTTTAAAGTGAGGTGAAGGGCCAAAAAAAAATGCCCATTTTTAGCTAAAATCGGTGAAATCTTGAGGAAATAAAGCATTGTTTCCTGCAATTGGTTGAGGTCTAAAGAGTTAAATGAAATAAACATTCTAACATTGCACAAAGGTTTGCAAAATGTCCATCCTTGAAAATTCCTTGATACCTTTGGTTTAAAGAGTGATGGGTAACTCATAATTGCACCAGAGTTTGTTGTTTGACAGTCCCAATGTGTGATTCTCACAGCTTAATTCACACCTAAAGTTAGATGTAAGATGCATCAAACATACCCTATACAACACCCATTACAGCTTGTTTGGGAGGTGAAAAATAAAATGACACATAAATTTTAGAGATCTGATTTTAAATCAAATTGTTCCAACAGAATTATCTATTAGGCTTTATTATTCCTAAACTGAGCAAATTCCCATGTTTTTTTTCACATATTTTGAATATTACTTAGTTAATACACGAGGTAGACCAATACACTTGACTAAGCCAATACACGGGAAAATACGGTACATAGAGCTTTAACTGAAAGGTGATGGAATATATTTATTGCAGAGATTTAGAGCTGTTAATTTTTTTATAAAAATGGCAGATATGCTGTATCTCAAGGGAATTTGCAAGCCAGAGTTAACACATGATAGCTCATATTGTATGTGAGATTCTTTTATGCTTAGGGGATTTTGGTTCATACAATTAGTTTTGATAGCATGGATTGCTATAGCAAAGACCAGTTTTACTAATTGGCTTTCCCATTTAGTGGGCTAAGGTTTCATATTGTGAGAAATTAAGTTACATTTATGTTGCAAGTTTGCTTATTATGCTTTGGGCAAACTGGGTTTTGTAGTTTGGCTTGCTTATGGTCTCAAATTGCTAAAACCCACATTGGCAAGATCTTTTTAAAATAAAAAATAGTTATAGAGCTGAGTGACAAGGGACAAAAGCACTTTATAAAATTAACAATTTGACAACAGTTTAAAGTTTACCTTAAAGACACTAGGAGAGAAAAGCTCCTTTCAATTTTACCTTTGAGCTTAGTAGTGTTAGACTATAGATTACACTAAATTAATAACCAATTATTAATCGCCTATTTAAAACCTACACTCACCATAAGAGTGTACTCTACATTATGGTACCCTAAATAATAGGATACTCTTCCCATTATAACGAGCCCTCTAGCCTGTTATCCTAAAGGATCGGATAGTGATATGAAACAGAAACCTAGGGAATATCCGTTCACCGGATAAGAGTAATATAAACAATGAGCACAGGTCCCCAGTGTCAGAGAGTGTGCAGGGCTAGAGTAGGAGGTACAGTTAGTTAGCTTGGAGCCAGTCTACACACGACCATCCCATGTAGAACTGAGTGAGCAGCTCATTGGACACTCATGATGGATTCTGTATATCTTGAGAGGTAAGGCCAATATGGAACTCAGTGTATCAAGCTTGTCAATTGTCATTTAATCTTTAGACCAACATGAACTATCAATATGTATTGTAAAACGATACATCTTTCTATGTCAGTGATGGAGAGTTATCATCTGCTTAATAATAAAGATATTGTAATTCTACTGGCCAGTTGCTAGTTTATTTTATTGAATTCATCGCTTGACATTTGGTGGAGAACAGCGGTTTCGACCCTGAGAATTATCAAAATTCTAAAGATGTATAACACTCAAAATAATGAACGAAAATGATAGGCGTGCACTTAGGAAAACGACCATTGAAAAAACCAAACATTCTCTAGAAGCTAAATTAAGTAGAGAAAGACAAGCTAAATTAAAATTAACAAAAGCCAAAAGAGTTTCATTAGAGGCTGGAATTGCAAGATATAAGGAAACTATCAAGGAACACCACGCCATAGGAGGACAGCATGAAGACCTACAAATGTCACTCCAAGAAATCAACCAACAAGAGGTAAGTGCTGCTACTAACGTTAACACTCGCCTTGATATTAACAATAGTCCCATTGAATTTGGTAGTTCTGAAATAATCGATAATTCGATTGTAAGACCTAAACCAGAAACACCTCTAAGTCATGCCAGAAAATTTATAAATGAAATCAAACAATCGCTTGAAAAACAAGGTATTATTATTGAAAGTTATCAACATCTCAAAGAACGTGCTAGACTTTCAACTTCTAGAAAAATAGACAATTCCATTACACCCATATCAGAAGAATCCAATGAACAGATTAATATTGACAATGAAAATTCAGACTCTGACATTGATCTTGATTCAGAATTAGAATCAAATACTCAACCGACTCTTAGTCCTATAGTGAGTGCATCTGGTACCGTACCTATTTATACACAAAATAGACCTATTAGCCCAAGATATGTACCACCCTTCACTTCTACCCCAAGACCAGTTGCTCGCGGTAGAGACCTCAGTATAGCTAATAGATTTATTTTTAGAAGTGACGCATCAGCATTTAACTCACAATTCTTATATAACCCAGTTACAAATCGAACCACATTAATACCACGATATGATTCCAACACACAAACACTGGTTAGCTCTGTACATAGAATAGACGATGAGACTCAAACTGAGTTAATTAAAGTAGACGCATATACTCAAATCGAAAAAGATGTTATTGATACCGAGACACAAACTTATATACTTGTCGATGACGCCATCAATCAAACAGAAAAGGTGAAAACTCATAATAAGCGTTTGACAGTAAATTTACCATATATACTCAATTTTAGTGAAAGAGACTTACCAAACATTGATCCGACTGAAACACTATCTGACGACTTTGAGTCAATAACAGACGGAGAAATGGCAGAAATTATCGATCAACTAAAGAGTACAATTGACTCTAGAGTTGAAAATTGTACACAACTGCTAAGAGGAGAAATCGACTCAGGGCTTAGTGGTCTAGCTAGAGACTTTACTGCACTCAATATAAGAACGGAAGGAATAGAACAAAGTCTTAAGAACCAAAAAGATACAAACAACCTAAGGTTTGATACATTACAAGCTTCCAATGATTCAAATTTTGAATCAATCGGTGCTAAGCTAACAAATGAAATTACAAATATTCTGCGTAAACAAGAGTTAGCGGTTAATAAGCTAACACAGCATATAGTAGATGTAAAATCATCCCTAGAAAAACAGGTCGGTAACTTAGTGGAAGTAGTTAAAGACGTAAGAAAAGCTGTGGAAATCAGACCCGATGGTTGTGGTCTAGATCTGCACTATTCACAAGATCAAGGGTGTAGAGATTTACAGGGGGAGCCCCCGGGAGACACCCAATTCTATATTAGAGGCGCCGTCCACCAAGACACATATCTAAGTTCACCAAACTTGCCCACTAACGCAAAACAACATGCTCAGCAACAGCAACAAACCCATCAATCCCCAGACCCCCAACATGATTTATCTACTAACCCTAATCACAAACAAAGTACTAACAATGATGAGGCTTTCTACGATAGCCAAGGACGACGAGTCGTATTTCATAGCATCGTTAAATCTAACAGCCCAAATCTCACCTCGGTATTTACAAAACCACCAAAATTCAAGGAAGCTACCCCAACACGATCAGCCAAAAGCTTTCTTAAAGATTTCAAGGCTTATGTAGACGGATGCTGGCCCGAAAAACACGAAATTCATGCCACAATCTTTCGAGAATTACTAGATGGTAAAGCAAAAATTTGGTTGGATAATTTAGAGGCAGGAACTAATCTATTAGCAGTTGACCCTGACACAGTCTACAGTGCATTCATAACACAATTCAGTAGACTCACCCCTGACCTCATTCTAAATGGCTATAGTAATAGAAAACAAAAGCATGGTGAATCAGTAAGGGATTACACTAGCTCTATGGTAGACTTGCTTCATAATACTGACATTGATAAGCAATCGAAAATTGAAGCACTGGTGAGAGGTTATAAGCCTGACATAGCGGAAGTGCTCACCTTCGATATGGGCACATTCAAAAACTTTGATGACGTAGAAATGGCCGCAACTAAAGAAGAAAGACGGTTTAAGCACTATCCAACTGCTGAAGCACCAACAGCAAAACTAAATGAAATGAGTGCAGATGCAGACCTTAACTACATTGGCCCCAATCAGAATAACAGAGGTAATCAAAGACAGAATAGCAACCAGGGTTATCAGAATAACAACCAGGGTTATCAGAATAATAATTCTAATAACAGTAAAAGGTTTCAACCAAATCAAAGGTACCAGAACAATCAGGGATACCAAAACAACCAAGGTTATCAAAACAATCAATCAAATCAGGATGACGGCAGTTATCAAAATTGGGGATTTAACCAATTCGTCCCGGGATTCCCACCATGTACCGTTGTACCATATTACGGACCATTTCAAAATTGGGGACCAAACCAGGGACAAAACTGGAACAATCAGGGAAGTTATCAAAATAATCAAGGTAATTATCAAAGCAGTGGTCAATCATCTAACAATCAAAACAGACCACCAAACAGAAACCCCAATAGATCCAACTACCAAGGTAATCAAAATAATCAAGGAAATAGACAGGGCAATCAGGGAAATCAAAGAAATTTCAATAGAAACCCTAATAGGAATCAAAACAATAGATTCCCCAACAACCAAAATCAGAATAGTCAACAAAATAGACAGCAAAATAACAGATTCAACAACATCGAGGGTGATGACAACAAAGATGATAATTTCGATGACGGTGAATGGGTAGATAATGATGGAGATAACCAGATGGGGGACGATCAACAAGATGACCAATTTGATGACCAGCAAAATAATGATCAGGAATAGGATGTAGGGAGAGTCAGTAAAAGAGACCCCTCCGATAGATCCCTGATGGTTATACCATAACTTAACACACTAGATACCTTATATGATGAAGTAATATCGGATACTGAATATTATTCAAACTGCGAAGACTATCCCAATTACGACAGTAATGACTCATTGAAAGACGATTTCGAACCACCAGGAATATATCTGACTTTAAGAAATAGAAATCATGGAGCTAAATATAAACAAATTCTAAGAGTACCATTGGAAAGCAAGAGCTTATGCTTAGATTTGAATATTGAAAGTGTCACCGTGAAGGCATTGGTCGATACAGGCGCCACCCTAAGCTTCATAAGTGAGGCGGTATATCATAAATTAATGGAAGAAAATTGCAAAATATATCATGGCCACACAAATACTAAAATTTCAATAGCAGATGGTCGGTTAATCAAATCCACTAAAGCAATAAAGGCTAAGACTTTTATAGATGGAAAAGAATTATCTTTTAGATTTCTTGTACTACCTAAAATGAATCATGAATGTGTTCTCGGGGTAAACTTCCTAAGGAAATATTCAGGTGAAATTAAATTCAACACAACCGAGGCAGAGCACATTAAAACTGACGTAATTCTATCACAGAATGTCATAATACCTCCAAATACGGAATTACATACTAGAGGATCAATTGACACCCATGCATGCCTGAAGGGAACACAAGGAATTCTAGAAAGCATTGCTGAACCAACTGACTTTTTATTAAAGCATATTATAGTAACCCCTAATGGGAATAAAAATACGGTCAAAGTGGTATTGGCGAATCTATCAGACATTGAAATTAAATTGAATAAGTTCACCAAGGTGGCAATATTCAATCCATTACCGAGCACCATGACTATGATTTCATTAGGAGATATTTCCAACAATGATATAAAACGCCAAAGTACTAACAATAACACCAACTCAGCTTTCACTCCGATAAACTGTGGAGAAGAAGTATTAAAACAACTAAATCATCCGTCAGAAAAACCAAAATACAAAATCAACCCTGAACTGAGTGCTATACAAAAACAACAACTAGAAAAAGTATTAACGGACAACCAAAATGCCTTTGTCACAAATGAGAATATTATCGGTAAGAAAATTGACTCAACTATCAAGGAAATAGACAGGGCAATCAGGGAAATCAAAGAAATTTCAATAGAAACCCTAATAGGAATCAAAACAATAGATTAAAACAACTAAATCATCCGTCAGAAAAACCAAAATACAAAATCAACCCTGAACTGAGTGCTATACAAAAACAACAACTAGAAAAAGTATTAACGGACAACCAAAATGCCTTTGTCACAAATGAGAATATTATCGGTAAGAAAATTGACTCAACTATTAAACTTGAATTAAAAGATGACAGCACCATAGCCTGTAAACCACCATACAGACTGTTGTCATACTAGTAATTGGCATGATCAAGTTGTCATATGAGAAATATCATAAGACTAGTGGTATATAGTGTAAATACATCAGGCTCATATAAATAGTGTTATTTCCAGTTGTCACTGGTTTATTCAGCTTTAGGCAACATGTAAGAAATATCAATCATACAGTAGTTAGTATGTAGGTAATTTGTACATACAGTAAACATACAGTAATTTATAAAGTACAATGTTCAGTTCCACTCCACCTGTGAGGTAATAATAATACAATGTCCAGCATAGTTCTAGGTGGGTTCCCACACCTAGCTCCTGGCCTGCTGCTTAGAGGAATAATGTAATAATGAATAACTTTACCCTCTGGTGGATGTCTTGGGGAAGATAGCCTCTGGCCACTAATGATGGAAACCCATGCCTGTCTAGCATAGTTTCACCATAGTGCAGTGGTATAGCAGGTAGCAGGAGATGACTGGAGATGTTACCTCTGGAGTGGTTCTTGGTGTTCTGTCCTCCTGGAGGTGCAGACAGGCTATTTGTAGCAAATCTTGGAAAAGCACCTCCAGACTGACTGGAGCCAGTAGCATCTGCCTAACTCTACAATTGTTTGAGGGGAGTCTTTCATGTGTCACAGGGGGACAAAGGACCCCCATGGACGCCGCTGTGTCCCCCTTTGTCTGCGTCGGTTCTGCATCTTCAGACCCTCATAACTCGGTTGTTTATGCGTTTATAACCGCCATTTTGCGCATGCGCGGAGTTGAATATGCCAAGTTTATAATGCCTGCTGGATAGGCACGTAACTCCCGCCGGTTTGTCTGTAGGGAACTCGGAGCTCCATTCAGTCTTCATGGCATAACTTCCTTAATAATGAGAGTTCCGCCTTGATCTTGGGCTCATTTTGACCGTCTAATTATGGGCTTTCCATAAATGCTTTGATATTTGATCTAGCTTGCTCAGGAGCGACGCTAGAGCGACCGGACGGTTATGGCGTCGTGCTTATGAAACCCATTGTTCAGTTATTAGAGTGCTCAGACACTCATGACGGCGTCAGCGGTGCTCAGGCACCCGTGACGGCCGGTTGCATTCACTTACAAGTTATTAATTTGTGCATTGGACCATGAGGTCGCACACTGAGACCCTTATTCTTATTATATTGTGCAGTGAACCATTAGGTCGGAGCCTTTGATGTCACAAACTCTGTCTAACTGACTGTGGCTGGTGTGCAGTGGGGCATGAACGCTCTTATACAAAGTTTGAGCGCTCTTATAGCTCTTAGAACCAACCTATGTATTAATTTCATAGATATTCTTTGATTAATACAATAATATGTTAGAATTTATGGAATGATAAAATGGTATACCATACTGTCACCTAAGAAAGAGAATATTATGAAACATCAATTGGAAAGACAATTACAACAAGGTGTAATCACAGAATTGACCACTCCTAGCGAATTTAATTCACCCGCATTCTTAGTACCAAAGCCAGGTATGGACTTATCAAAACCAGATAGCTGGAGGATAGTCATAGACTATAGAAATACGAACAAATGCCTTAAAACATTCTCATACAGTTTCCCAAGAGCAGATGATTTAATCACTACTATAGGGCAGTCAAAAGCCAAGTATTATAGCAAAATGGACATTTTCGCAGCATACCATCAAATCCCATTAGCTGAAGAGTCAAAACACATCACAGCATTCTCAGCGAACGGCCGACGATATGTCATGAATTCGATTCCTATGGGAATGAATATATCAGGTCTACGGTATCAAGACATTATGGAACGGCTCATGGCAAAGTGTAAATATCGTAATGCATGCGCCTACGTCGATGATATAGCTGTATACAGCCCAACATGGGAAAGACATCTAGAAGATTTAGACGAAGTAATGAAAATCATTGTCAAAGGTAACCTGAAATTCAAACCCCAAAAATGTGAGTTTGGATACACAAAAATTGACTTTCTCGGGTTCAGAATTACTGAGGACGGTATGTCACCTACACCAGATAAACTATGGCCTCTAAAAATCTTTAGATCACCAGTAAACAAATCCGAATTGAAAAGTTTTAATGGAATGGCCCAATTCTATAAAAGATTCATTAAGGGTTTCAGCCAAATCATGGCACCTTTAAATGAATTAACAAAGGAGTCAGTACCTTTTGTATGGACAGGGAAATGCCTAAGAGCATTTGATAAAATTAAGAAATCTATATACGACGATGTCACACTCAAATTCCCAGATTTTTCCAAAGAATTCTCAATTTTTACTGACAGTTCTGGTTATAGCGTCGGTGCTGCATTAACACAGCAAGATGAAAATGGATTTTATAGACCAATAGAATTCGCTGGTAGGACATTAACTGAACAGGAAATGAGATATAGTACTACAGACAGAGAAATGATAGCAGTAGTATTTGCCATTAGTAGATTTCATCTATACACTGAATGCTCACATTTCACTATCTACTCAGACCACACAGCACTGGTATCACCTTTTAATAAAAAAGAAGCAATAACAAATGGCAGATTAGCCCGCTGGCTAGACCTTTTTATGTCATATGACTTCACTGTTAAATATCTAGCAGGCAAAGCAAACATAGTAGCCGATTTTCTTTCGAGACGAAGATATCCACCACAGGAGGATGAACCATTACCAATCAAACTACAAGGTAAAGTAGTATTAGCACCCAAAATGACCAGATTCTCTGATATAGAAATCACTAAAACCTTTAAACCAAGTGACCCCGTACCAGCTTCACCCATCTTAATGTTTAAACCAAGATCCATCCTAAAAGACGGAATCCCATGGGAGGCTAAAGCTCAGCAAGCAGGCTATGTACCAACAGGTAAGCACGCCAAAGCTAAAAGGCCTGCAACTGGTAAAAAGTCTACTCAAAAGCATAAACTTAATGCTATAACAAGAGCTAAAGCATTAAAAGAATCTGATTCAAATATAACATTTAGGGATGTTGCAAAACCTCAGCCGGAGTCTGAGACCCCAAAAAGGAGGGGGAGACCCGCTAAAAAGCACAAACCTGTTGTCTCACGAGCAGCAGCAGTGCAAAAGCGCTTGAAATTAGCTACTAAAATAGCACCCAACGCTGAAAGAGCAATAATCGAAATATCCAAGCATTATAAATTGACTCCAACACGCCTACAATTAGTAGCCGCTCAATCCAAAGACCCTTTTTGTATTACAATGAGAGAATATATAGAGAAAGGAAATCTGCCAGAGGACAACTATATTAGTCGCCAGATATTGCTTACACACGATAATTTCATAATCAGCGACAATATTCTTTTCAAACTGAACTCATCAATATTCGGACGACAGCTTGACATCGAATTACAAGTTGTCGTACCTAAAAAGTGGATCAATAAATTGCTTGAAACCACACATTGCTCACCTTTAGGGGGACATTTAGGAATAGTTAAAACCTACAAATTGATAAAAGAAAGATATTTCTGGGTTAATATGTTTGCAGATGTAACAAATTACATCGGCACATGCCATACGTGTCTGATAACAAACAAACGACCAAAACGTCTAAAATTACCCATGAATATCAGGGAACCGATATTAACAACTTATAGTCACGTAAGTGTGGACACCATAGGGCCACTTTTACCATCCCATAATGGAAGTAAATATATACAGGTAGTAATTGA
This sequence comes from Acholoe squamosa, assembly GCA_949317995.1. Classification (NCBI taxonomy): domain Eukaryota; kingdom Metazoa; phylum Annelida; class Polychaeta; order Phyllodocida; family Polynoidae; genus Acholoe; species Acholoe squamosa. The sequence continues at coordinate 11,246,863 of OX439045.1, read as the reverse complement.
CCATGCCTCACGGCACATCACGGCATGGGATTGCAAGGAACTCAACAGCGCATCCTTCATATTAGATTACATAGACAAAGTCATATGCATTCACGGTCTCCAAAGCGTGATGTATACAGATAATGGTTTGATATTCACATCAAAATTAACTAAATTATTCTGCTCTAAATTCGGAATTAAGCAGATTTTCGGGAGTTCATTCTGCTCCAAAAGTCAAGGAGCTGTGGAGCGAAGTAATCAATCAATAGAAAACGCATTAAGATCATATATTTATAAAGATCAGAAAAATTGGAGCCTGTATCTTCAATCAGTAGTTTTCGGCTTAAATAATACTGTCAGTCAAACTACAGGCTATTCACCAAATTTTATTATCTTCGGGAAGCAATCAATGTTACCAACAGACGCATCGTTAGCATTGTTCAATAAAACAGATTTTAAGAATGAAAAGGAAATGATCATCCACTTAATCAAACAAAGAGAAGCAGCACAAAAGCTGGCTGCTGATACCTTATTAAAAACACACAAAGGAATGAAGAGAAGACATAGTAAAATCAAATCCACAACAGACATAGTAAAATCAAATCCACAACAGACTATGCCGTGGGAGATATCGTATACCTGTACATACCAAACCTATTAAAACCAAATACCAGTAAGAAACTACAAGCAACATACTCAGGCCCCTATATGGTAACTGAACGTTGTTCACCCTATACTGCTCATTTACGTCGACTTTCAGACGGTAAAATGACCAAAAAATCAATTAATATTGAACGCCTGAGAAAACCAATCACAACAGCCTCAAAACAGGCAATATTAAAGAGATTAGAGATTCCAGGTTCCATGGGAAAGTTATTAGACCCAGACGTAATAGGACATACAGAATTAAGTAAAACAGACAGTCCAAGAGTAAACCAAAAAGCAAAAGCCATGGCATCCAGACGGAAAAGACGATAAACTAACAACATGTGTGCATTTTAGGAGTATGTAACTCAAAATTTTAATAAACTTACATGTTTAAAGTGTGGGAATGCATCATACCAGCACAAAACTCTCCCACAGACCAGGGACTCAGCGCTTCCCATGTTATGGGAATGCATCATCATGTCTATCCTATAACAACATTTTGTACTATACAATTAAACCTTACTCAGATTTCATCCTTATCATTTCATGAGATAGGACCCACACGCTAACGCTGAATAATCAAAGTCATTACTTATCCTATGGAGTGGCCATTATAGCAATAACTGGGATATTCAAATATGTTAGGTAGACTAGTAGGGAGATAAACATGGCATGGGGATCCAAACAAACTCCGAAAAATTATTAATTATGGATATTGGTTATATGGCGTCCAGTCAGTTAGGTTCTGTAGTGACAAGACACACCCCTTTTCAGAAAGTTGTATGCTAAAAGGCTGAAATACGTATATTGCCGCATGCAGTAATCGAAATTGGTATTCAGCTCAGGGGATGGGCAACATGACTGATGGGCAAAGACATTGTCAATAGATTTAATTGATTAAATCTCAACCTGATTATGGGTTAATAGTTTTGTGGGGAAACTTGTTCAAGATATAAAATGTTCACACCCATGGGCCCCGGGAGTGAATGCATCTATGGGAAACGTTAATGAGGGTCAATCGCCAAGCAGAGACTATGAGCAAACAGTTGAAGGGGAGTAGCTGACCCTTTGTATCACATTGCCGGCTGATTGACAAAATAAACAAAAACCACATGAAAATAGATATATAAGGTTGGGTTAGCCACAAGGCAAAACCACAACTGATTGAACTTCAAAACTTTGACGTTATTAGTCACGCCCCATCAACTACTGAAATGACCTCTCCAGGTTTCGTGTGGGCAGAGTCCAGCAGGTAGGCAATACGCTTTTATATAGGGTATTCAACTTTGGGAATTTGAAATCCATTAGGGTTTAGATTTTGACTGACTGTAGAGTCCGGAGATGGTAGTAACTCCCAAGAAGTCCATAAGCATTTAGTCCCCTCCCTACTATGTAGTCCTGTATTATGAATTGAACAAGTATATTGCAGTTTTGCTATAATTACATTATATTGGCTCCATACTATGGGATAATCAGTAAAGCGACTTTAATACCACTAAGACTATTTAAAAACATACTTATGCATGTATATATATACATATATATATATATATATATATATATATATATATGTATATATATATATATATATATATATATATATATATATATTTAACCAGCTTGAAGCTTATATTAGCCTTTGCATTATTTTCAGCATTTATAACTTTGATCATCTATTAAATCTCCAAAACTCAAATAGACCAAAAGTCGAGCACCCAAACGGTTCGTTATGGAACATGTCATCCATTCTAGGGAGGGACGGCATGAGGGGGCATGACGCTGAAACTGCTAAGCAGATAATTTGGCAGGAAAGAGTAATATTGGCTCACCCATCTGACAAAGGCCTAGCCTATGTCTGGGAAGACCAATTACTGCATGATGAGTTAGACCTCAGCGACCCTGCCACCCTCGCTGCTATCTCCCAGGAGATACGCGTCTTCACTGGTGAAGACCCACGACCGTTAGATTTAGAAACATATTATGAGCCAATAGCTAGGGCCATAACGTTCCTAGCCATACAGGTCATGATCAGCTATTATGAGCTGAGCATTCGATTTTACCCCTGGACATCCAATCAGACGCGAAAAGAATTATGTGAAACCTGCTTAAATAACACACTTGCCAAGTGGAGGCGAGAACAGCCCTACTGGAGAAAGCGATCTACTGGTATGAGATCAATTAATGCACCAGATTCTGATTCAAATTCCGAATCCTCTGAATCCTCCAGGTATAAATTTGATCTAAATAACGATAGAATTAAAGCTATATTAGGATATTACTATAGAAAGCATCTTGAATGCATGATACTAATACCGGATAACTTAGGGGGATAAATTTGTAACAAGACCCAAAATTAGTAGAATTATCAAAAGTATAGGCCCAACATTATCGCATAAGCACAGGATAACTACTTTCTATTAACAGGATAACCATCCTCATTAGCATATCATATATGCATATATAACCCACTTAATTACACACCCATTCAGTACAGCACACAGCGAGCGTACAGTACACACCTACACTATGTGACAGAGGAGCGCACTCCTCATACACCGCATCACCATGCATTCTCTGTATTTACTGGTAAGTTTATGCATTTTCAATACTGTGTATTCTGACAATATTATAGTTAGACAGAATTATGGAGTTGTATTCAAAAAGGAAGGAAAGCCACTTATTCATGGTGTCACACACCATGACTTCAGATACAATGTTGATTTTACTCTGTACAAATTAATCAAGGACCCAATTAGAATTACTGACTATTTCTTAGACGAACATTCGGACGAAGCGACTAGAAATCAGTTTAGAGAATTAGATCGACTAATACAAGAAGAACATGAGAAAACCGTCCAACTCCATGACAGACTAGATAGTCATTCTGATATTTCACGAGATAAGAGAGAAGCTATCTTAAAACCAATTGGCGATTTACTATCTTTAGTGACGGGCGTAGTGACGGAAGACCAATTTGATCAAGAAGATAAAAGATTAGCCCATTTAGAAAAAGAAGTAAGCGTGGAATTTACCACATACAACGACATAATAGAGACTATCTACAAAATGGCAAATTATAATTATGTCACTCAACTTATCTCAGTAGAAAATACAAACATCACAATGTTGGCACTAGGTGAGTTAGAAACCGAGATAACAAGATTTGAATATAACATCACTCACCTATACAACAAACTGTATAAAACCATGTACGTAAAACAGAGGAATGAATTGTTGTTACAGATAGGCACAACCCAAATTCTCACTCAGATTAGATATAATAATAGAATGTCCAAACTGATACACGAAATCGAAAGAACTGCTACCGGAAAGTTATCAGCTGTTTTGGTCCCAATGAACCATTTATATAATTCACTAAACTTGATGAATTGATCACTGGAAAGAGACAACATCAGCCTTAGAGTTTGTAATATCCCACTAAGTCACTACTATCGTGAAGCTTCTAAATTGATATCAGTAACTAGAAAATCAGTAACCATCAGGATTAGAATTCGAATCTGTTCATTGGATGAAATTTACGATCTATATAATATACATGTGACCCCGGTCCCACTGAAACCACACACCACTGAGGGTGCTGGTTATACAGTACTATCAGCCGATAACCACCACATCGCGTTATCAAACAAAATAGGAAGATACTTTAAGCTCGACGGTAATCTTTTAACCCTTTGCAAGGAGCAAAGTGTTTTCATTTGCCCACTAACACTTCCAACAAGAAACATTCAAAAACCAACTTGCATGTTAGCATTACTACTTGATAATACAGCATTGATTAAGGAATTATGCAATTTCAATATAATAAATCCAATAAGGAAACTGTCACCTGTGGCAATACCAATATCATTTGACTCTTACTTAATAAGGTCAAACAGCGACACACTCATCATGGAGTGTGCCGGGAAACAACGTCTAGTTCATAACATGGCATCTTATTTCGTGACCAAAGTACCATGCTATTGTAAAATAGAGATTGAGGGACTAATTCTAGTAAACCATAATGCGACCTGCACTAAAGGTGATTTCAACGATCAGATTATTCATCATACTTACAATTTACCCCTAGTAATTCATTTCAATGATTCTGCCTGGAACAAGTCGGGAGCAGAATTGACACTGAGAAGCAAAATATTTAAATCAAAGGGTATCGACTTGCTACATTCACAATTAGATAAAATGACCACCCTGCAAAAGAATGCATTAGATCTAAGAAGCACTGCCAAAACACTACTGAAAGACGCAAAATCACCAGATGATTTTGAAAACTTTTTCAGTACTGTTGACACTATCACCTCACATCCACTTATGGAAATTGCTAGCTTTGCTATGTCTGCACTATCTATCTTAATAAGTGCTTACACGCTAAGGAAAATAGGAGTCCTTTGGTCTATTTTTCTATACGGTAAGAAGGCTAATGCGATAAATATTACCGCATGGAATTCGGCAATAGATTCATTTAACACACTAAACGTTAAGCCCAATAGGAATAAGGCATTCTCACATCCATTGAGTAATATCCCATCTGGATACAGCGAATTCGGAGCATTACTGACAATAATTCTGGTTATATACATCATAAAGACATGTCTCAAATGCAGATATCTGAAGAAAATAAGCATGTCTCCTGTAACCTCGGAGATGCCATATGTCGCAATAAAGATCTACAACGAATGGAATGCTATCGTCATTCCCCTAGCCAGTATCAGATATGAACCAAACATATTTAAAGTGTGTTCAAGTGCCCCTCCTGTTGTAGTGAGACAGAGAGGTTGTTTTATGCAATACTTAGATTTAATACATGTATGTAACGGAGTTATTCAGATTTGTATATCCGGCACTGAAATGGAAATGATTGAACTTCCAAATAAGGTGTATTTGCCATTGAAGCAGCGTTTCCCAATATGGATGGCTTTAAGAAGCCATCATACCCCAAGATGTGCAATTGTTATTGTGCATAGAGATAAACACCATCAGCTGCCAATGAAATTGCAGGATATAAACGTAGATGAAAGCTCAGTATAGAGCAACCAAAAGAAACAATCTGAATAGCTCTAAGATTCTAATTTTTATCACATTTTAGTGTAAGTCATGTAGAAGCTACTGTTAGTAATAAGGCATCGTTATATAATTACTGCATGCCATATAATCGTTATTCTGAAATCTAATATACTCAATTCTTATTTGTAATAGTGACTATGACGTTGACGAGGACGACTCGATTTTGGCCGCCAAGCTGTCCAAATTGGACTTGGTCCCCGTCGAGGAGGATCTGCTTAGGGAGTCCTACCGCTTTCAAGGACGTAAGGAGGAGACAGGATACGCATCACCATTGATATGGTCCCACAAGTCCTTCCCAGGTTGGGACTGCGTTAGGCAGTTGATTAGAGTGCGTGACTCATGGAAGGGCGCACAAGACAATAAGGATACTGACTCATCCTTGGGATGTTATGTAACACCCCCAGTCCCACTCGTACCTGAGGTTGCAGATGCCGAGGCAGGACTTTATGACCTAGCGTCTGAAACCAGTGACTATGACGACTCATACGTAAAATATGACTGGGATGAGGAGGATGAGGCAGGTAAAGCCTCTGGAGAAGCATTTAATGGGTCTGCGTCCATTCAAGACAACCAGTCCCACTACGGTGATGCCACCAAGGCCGCTATGGCACTATTGCAGCTCACCGCCAATATTGATTTTAGTAATGACAATAATAATAATGGCGAGTGCGACATGGACTATTATACCGAGCCATCAGGCGATATCATGTCTCCCGAAGAGGACGATTAATCAAATCTGAAAAAGAAATAGTGTATGATTAGAATAGGCATTCACGATGGACTGAAATCTCTATGCCCAATCTATAAACTGATATAGCTATATGAGTGGCCAAGGTCCACAGGCGCGATTGCCATGACTCTTTATGAGACTCTATCCATTATTTTTGCATTTTTATACATCACTAATGATATTTTCTCTTTCAGTTGATAATTTTATGTCATTATAACATACACCTATCGACTTACTGTTTTTTTTTATAGAAATCATTGGTTCACGAAGTCACCAAGATATATTCAGCCTTACTGTATTACCGCTGATTAGGACTTCATTGTCCCATACATATATACACACAATTATTAATGATTTGACATTTTAGAATATTACAGCTTAATTGTATACCGCTGATTGAGTACTTAGGATAATAATGAGTCATATCTCATACCATATATTTTAGACCATGCATAAATGCATTAATGCTTAATTAGACATCGCTGATTACAAAATATGTCGTCTATTTTTAGAACTAAGATCTATTTATGCAGCTAGTTTATACACCACCGATAAGAGCCTTAATCTGGCTCATGGTATATAACGATTACTCTTTTTAGATGGTAGGATTGTACAGCTTACTAGATTATCTCTGATGAAAATGTTACTTACCTTGTATTGTATAGTTAACACTCCGATACACCTTGCATTTTTTTTGACCAAGCTATAGTATTTCATCTTGGTGCACTGAGAACCATTGCCTGTCTTCACATGTACTGGATCCTGAAGCTTATTCTAACGATCCCAGTAATTAACCCAACACGTACATCCATAGTATAGATATGAAACTGAATCTAACTGGTTCCAAGGGTATCACTTACACACTCCATCCCATCGTAATACTTAATCCAATGAAGGGCAACCTCATTGTCCTTGAGGTATCATTACACTTCCATAGCCCTTTTAGATATCTTACTTACTACCCATAGAGTAATACTATTTATAATTATGAACACCAGATCCTTGGGATAACCGTCTCGACCTTCACTCGTACTTAAATCCTTTTTTTCACTCCGCATTAGGCCGTGAAGAATGCCTCCAGTCTTACTCCAACTACTCTCCATTGTAACACAGTAGAAAGTGTGTCAAATAGATTCTGGAACTGTTGACAGTTAAATGTTTAATGTTACACTACTCTGGAATAGACTTGAACTAGTCTGCGGGGTCTGACCGATTGTATTATTATTGACTATTGCGTATGTCTGCACCGATCATTGGCCCTTCTTGACCAATGATTATCAATGGCCTATAATGACTGTGTATGCCATTTGATGCCTCTTAACCTCACTGCACCGACCACCAGTGGTCCATACTGTAATCCATTATATTAGGGTTACAGGAATACTGTCTGGCGCATAATACCGAATGGGGTCTATTTACTCTCGCATGCTTAACCCCTCAGGAACCAGACATGGCGTGCTTCACTAAATAGGGGCTATCATTCCTTGGTTCTACCTCATTATTAAAAACCATCTTGAATACGGTGCCGGTTATAGTGCGCTGTAGCCTGTGGTATTGCTGTCGCCCTGCCCCTGCTTTGAGTTGTAATGTTTTTCATTGAGTTCCTGTCTAACATTCCCGATTTATTTTATTAACCACCGCACGGAGTCGGTACCTTAAAGGGGGGGGCTATGTTAGACTATAGATTACACTAAATTAATAACCAATTATTAATCGCCTATTTAAAACCTACACTCACCATAAGAGTGTACTCTACATTATGGTACCCTAAATAATAGGATACTCTTCCCATTATAACGAGCCCTCTAGCCTGTTATCCTAAAGGATCGGATAGTGATATGAAACAGAAACCTAGGGAATATCCGTTCACCGGATAAGAGTAATATAAACAATGAGCACAGGTCCCCAGTGTCAGAGAGTGTGCAGGGCTAGAGTAGGAGGTACAGTTAGTTAGCTTGGAGCCAGTCTACACACGACCATCCCATGTAGAACTGAGTGAGCAGCTCATTGGACACTCATGATGGATTCTGTATATCTTGAGAGGTAAGGCCAATACGGAACTCAGTGTATCAAGCTTGTCAATTGTCATTTAACCTTTAGACCAACATGAACTATCAATATGTATTGTAAAACGATACATCTTTCTATGTCAGTGATGGAGAGTTATCATCTGCTTAATAATAAAGATATTGTAATTCTACTGGCCAGTTGCTAGTTTATTTTATTGAATTCATCGCTTGACAGTAGATGATATTTTATCTGAAGAAGATTTCATTAAAAAAACTAGGCGACTAAGCATAAACCATCTTCCTATTTTATTGAAACATCACATAGGAGAGCAAATTGTTTACTGTCTCTATGACTAGGTTTTATCTCGCATTTAAAGATAGTCAAACTGAAGAACTTTGCTCTTGTCATAATTGTACATATATGCTACATACTTTAGACATAGCAGATTTTTCTGCCAAATATATTACATTTAATCAGATTATAACAGAAACATGTGTATACAATGCGAATTTAGCTCTTAATGATTACACCAAAGTAAATCCTCGAGATATAGTAAATACACCTTCTTATTATCAGGCTCCTTTTTTTGATTTTCACTTTACAACTAGCATTTTTTTATTTTCCATAGTTCAGCATGAGGGCTATATTCCTATGAAAAAGTTGCGTAGTGAAGCTGAATTTTTTCCTTCATTGGGAGAAATATCAAAGTTATAGATTTTAGGCTTGCTTTCAATGCCTATAGATTATTCTACCCATCTAGTTGTGTTAGGATTAACAGCATTACCTAAGTCATCTTTTGACATACTTTCATTTCAAAGAGAGGTGGTGAATTCTTCTTCTTATAGAGGTTCTATAGTGTACTCTGAAAAAGATTACACTTTAAAATTTACTAAAAATAATTATTGTTATATATTTATAAAAAATAGTATCCCTCGTATTTTATCTAAGATAGAAGACTTTATTTATTCCTCATGCATTAATTTTTTTGAAAAATACAGCAAAGATAATATAATTCAATACAGTTTAGACATTGTAAATATTCAAATATCTTTTACTATAATTAAAGAAGGAATTAAATTTCATGATTTTTGCTTTAAAATAGTGTCAAGTTTAGAAAAGGGCTATAGCATAGAAGTTAAAGAATCGAATTCATATGAGTCAATATGGTTGGAAATAAACCATAACTTATTAAACTCAAAGCAATCTTTTGATGCTATTAGGTTTTCTTCTCTTAGAATAAAAAATAAAGGAACAACTTTTTCTTTTACTCACACTTTTACTGGAAGTTGTATAACTAAAGATATAAATCAATTTCTGTTTTTATGCAATCTTGTTGAGAAAGTTATATGAAGCTAAGGTTCTCTGTAAACTATATTTTAATAATAAATTAATTCATGGATTCTGTCATAGATAATTTATTAAGGGTGATACTGGTTTATTTATTAGAGGATACTCCTAGCAATACAGAATATTGGGACAGGGTTCATTTATGTGAAGAACATAACTTAAATTTTGCTTTGCATCACCTATATAAAAAGTATCATCACAACAAAGAATCTTACATAGATCCTTTAATTCAGGAAACTAAATCGTCTCTTCATTCTTACATTAAAAAAAAATAAAAAAATTAGACAATTTTATGAGGTTTTATGCGGAGAAAATAATGGTATAATAAAAGATATAACTTCTTCAGAAAGTATTTTGATAAAATGTTTGGTTGAAATTCTCCAAATAAATATCATTTTTTATTACAGCCACGATAAATCTTCAGAATACAGAAGCTCAAAACAGAGTTTAAAACCAGGGAAAGGACTTTCATTGTATTTCAACTTTTTTACTTCATTAGTAGAAAAAGTAAATGATGAATTGTATCACATGCCTTCTTTAGAAAAATTGTCAGATTCAGCTTTAAGTTCTTTTAATTCTTGTAAAAAAGAGAGCATCACGTCCACTTCTCAATTAAAATTAAAAGACAAAAATAAAAGCCGGTCTAACATTAAACAGCGACCATCCTCTTCAGAGCAAAACAGTTCTACAGAAAGTGAGAGTGACAATGACCCAGTAAAAAAAAAAGATCACCCTGCTTTCATTCAATCACAGCAAAAATTACTAGGTATTTTACATAAAGATTTAGAAGAAAGTGACAGTAATGAAGAAGATATAAAAGGAACACATTCTCTTCCAAAAAGAAAGAAAGTTAGCAAAACTTTATCAGACAGCAATGATGATTTAAATGAGGAAGAAATTACTGATTTTAAAAATAAAGTTCAAAATAAAAAGATAAAAATTCCTTTATCAGTAAGCCATCAGGTAAAAGAACTATCTGAATTTAATCCAACATCTACTTTATTTGAACCACAAACAGATACTTGCAGAGCAAATTTGGAAAGGACTATAGCTATATGCGATAGAATAAAGAGTCACGCAGAAGTATTTTTAAGGAATATTTTACCAGATAATATAAACAGATGTGCATGTTGTTTTTTACATTGCACACCTCCTTTAATTAAAGGTACTAAAGGACGAAGAGGACCTAAAAGTAAAATCAAGTAGCAGTTAAAAAACTTTTCATCTTTAAAATCTTATGGATATTGATGATATTTTACGTTTCATTGATAAAAAAAACTTAATGAAAAAATATTTCAATGTAATTTAAACACAAAAAAATATTTAAAAAACAAAGAGAAAGTAACTTGTAAAGTGTTCCCCAATAACCATCTCCCGAATTGTATAGAAGAAAGCATCATTTTATGCGATAAAATAAAAGACTAACCATGGATAGTTTTATAGAAATAGATTTAGATAGTTCTTTGTTGTATGAAAGATGTCACTATTTTAAAAGCTATCAATCTTTTTATGGTAAACAAAGGAAAGAGCTTAGCTTAGAAATACCTGCTATAAAATATATGAATATTTCTGAATGCTCCTATTTAATGATGACCTTATCAGAAGAAGATGAATTATGTCACATTCTTTTAAATGATATTAGAGATATCAAAAGTATTGTTTTTTTTGCAATTTTTTTTCAAAGTGATTTCTTGTATGAATATATAAAAAGTCGGTGTATAAATAATGTGGAAGAAGTTCCTTGCGTTATAAAAATGGCTATTTTCTTTATGGGAGAATTTCACAAGTTTTCTTTAGAAATGATTTGGTTTGCGGCTGATTTTTTAAGAGTACCTCGAGTATATGAAATCCTTGAATGTATGAAAGACTCTGAGGATAATTATAGCGAAACTACTGCATTAACTATGACTATTAGGAAAAGGAAATTTACTCAATATAAACGTGTGAAAAAACTTAAAAAAAAGATGAAAATAGCCAATATGATATATAACAATTGCCTGAGATTTTTAACTTATTGTTGTGCATCTTGTGGAAGATTTCACAAAGCAGACAGGACAAACAGAAAAAGAGCATTATCTAAAATAACATATATGCAATGTTGTGGGAGCCCAAGTAAAACAAGATGTCTCGAATTTTTACAATATTTTTCCTCTTATGTTGAAAACCAAAGGGTTGCGAGATGTAAAAACTGTTTTATTCCTTGGTTTGATGGAAAACCTACTTGCACCCCTCTTTATGCTAAGTTTCAAAACAAAAAATATACTGAAATACGTAGAAATCTGATATTAGATAGGATAGATTTCTTTTGTAAACCACTTAATGAAATAAGATAAAAGATTTTTTCTTCTTATCTTTGTTGTAAAGTTGGTTTAATTTTAGTTGATATTTGTAAAGTATAACAAGTACATGTAAAATTAAAGGTTTTTTAGTTATTATAGAGGTATAGATAAATTAGAATTTAGTTTGTACAGCTCCATTAAAACAGCTTTGATAAACAATATAAAAATAAATAAGTTAGGATACAAGTTCTCATGGTAGAAAGGGTTAAGGTAATATAATCATTTGTTAAACATTTGATCATATTTAAACTTGTATTTATCTATGTAACTATGTTGCTTGATGTGAACATAGAGCTGCTTAAAGAAAGAGTAGAGTACATTTCATGTTTGTCCTCTTTTAACAATGTTACTTCAAATATGCAGAAATTTAAAATTTGCTTAAATGTGAGCATACCAAATCAAACGTTTATGAGTGCCAAAGAATGTTCTAACATATTTTCTGTTTTATCTGACGAATTCATTGACATATCAAACATTAAAACAGAAGCTCTTGTATATTTTTCTCATTATTTCCAATGTTATTTTATGTTCTGAGAAATCAAAAATATGATAATACAAGAGGAAATTAAAGCTGCTAGAGTTTTAATCACATCCAGTATCTTATTAGGAGAGAATCATTCTTTTACTAAAGAAATATGTAAATTTATAAGTGATCTTGTTGGTTACAATGAAGAAGCAATATTTCATCTCATAAAAAATAAAAATAAACGTAAAGGCACAAGACAGTATGCCTCTTCAAGGCTTCAAAGTAAAATAAAAGAAAAAGTGAGAGAAAAACGTTTATTTTACAGTAATGTGTATTTGGGATGTGCTTTATGTAGAAGGCTAGTTCTTGTAAGCAAAAAACATGAAAGTAATATAGAATACACAATATGTTGTGGCAAACCTATTCATAAGCATTGCTACGCAAGTGTGGTTCATTGTCATTTAAAATATACCAAAAATGATGGTGAAGTAGTTGTGATTAATTTAGAAATCAATTGTCCATTTTGTCACATGAAATGGTTTAATGGGAATCCTGTTTGTGATGCTATGTTTCTGAAATGGAACCAAAGAGAAAATTTTACTTACCTGGTGAAATACACTACAGATCATTTAGCTCTATGTTTAAATGAGTATGAAACTAGCATAAATCGTCACATAAAAAACAAGTTAATGTAAACCAAAATGAGATTAAAAATAAATGAAGCTTATGGGTAAACAAAAAATGGCTCACTCAGATGACTTTTATGTTACTCTACCTTCTAATACTATTCATTCATCTCGGATTAATAAAACAAGTCATTTTTTTGTAGAAATTCCTGGAAAATTTCATTTAGAAGGTCATTGGGAGGTGGCCATAGTAGAAATAAACCTTCCTGTATCCTGGTACAATATTCCACAGGATACTCCACAAGATCGAACTTTTGCTATTTACAGAAAAGAAATGGGGGTCAATGATGAATTACATGTATTAGAAGAAGGAGAAATAGACACTGTTAGAACAGACATGAGCTTTCACACTAAAATGATGCCATATGGAAATTATGGTAATATAGAGAATTATATAGATGTAATGAATAAGTTAATGAAATCAATAGAGTAAGCTGAAAAAAATTTAGATTTTTTTCATTTGGCTAGAGAGCCTTACATTAGTATAGAAAAAGAAAATTTAAAGCCTGTTTTACATGTAGCAAGGGGAGATACTGTGTGGATGCCTTCCTCTTTGTCTGATATTCTTTGCTTAACAAATGCAGAAGGAGGTATTAAAGATGAAACTGATTCAAAAGTAACAGGTTACTATGGTCTTCCTTTAGAATCCATAGATGATTATAATAATTTATTATTTCAAAAAAAAATACATAAACATTATGCTTCTTATAAAGCAACAGGAGTACCTTCTTTAAGTTCTCGTTCTTCAAATATTTATTTATATACCAATATAGTTTCTAATGAAGTTGTTGGAAATGTTCAAGTTCCTCTTTTAAGAGTTATAAGATGTAATGGCTTGTTTGGAGAAGATTTTAAAATGATATTTACTTCTCCCTATTATAAAAAAGTTAAAATGTCTGAGATACACGAAATAGAAATAGAAATAGTTGATGACCAAGGAAAACTTATAAAATTTGAGTATGGCAAAGTATTTGTAGTACTTCACTTTCGCCGTTGTAAACTCAGATAATGAATCGAAGAAATGGTTTCAGGAATATTGCAATAGAATATAATTTGGTCCCTAAAATATATAATCATGACTTAGAATTTTTTTTAAGATATATATCAGAGTTACATCTAAAATAAAAAAGTGGATGTTAAAGCATGGTGGAGTTAAGTTCCAATTAGGTCTTAATACATTTTTAGCCAAATATAAAATAGAAACTAACCCACATTTTGAAATAAAACCTTGGTTTCAAAGTCCAGTAGCTGTAATTCTAAATGTAAAATCTATAGAAGAAAAAGTTTATGAAGCCATCAGAATCATTTCTGCTTTTTTTGATTCTTTTATTCAACTAGGATCTGGATGGTTTTTAAAAGAAATTATATGTTTGCGAATTTCTATTTATAGATATAATCCTTTGGGAGGCTATAAGCCTTCTGATATAGACAGTATTTTGTTTAAGAAAAGATCATTGCTTAATATTAAAGGAGCAGGAAATAAATGTTTTCTTTTTAGCATATTAGCTGCCTTGTTTAAAAGTAAAACAAATGCAAACAGAGCAAGCACTTATTTACCTTACTTGCAAAGTTTAAATATATCTTGTCTTTCTTTTCCTGTAAAACTTGGTCAAATAGCTAAATTTGAAGAAAAAAACCACATAACTGTAAATGTTTTTGGTATATTTAAAAATAAAAATGAAAATTATCATCCATATCCTATGTATATTTCTACTAATTTTAATGAAGAAAAACATTTAAATCATGTTAACCTTTTACTATATCGGGAACATTATTGGCTTATAAGAGACATGAGTAAGTTTGTTAGACCCTTTTTTTATAAGAAAACAAGATATTATTGTCCTTTTTCATACCCAAAAAACCTGTGACAATAATAGCTTCTTTGGTCAATCATATATAATGCCCATAAAAGGAAGCAAAGTTGAATACAAAGATTATTCTAAACAAATTAAAAACCCTTTTATCATATATGCAGACTTTGAAACATTTAATCAAAAATTAAAAGTGCCCGTTAAAAGGGGAAATACCACAATAAAAACTAGACAAAAATTAAATGCTATAGGTGCAGTTTTAATTTCAAAGTATGAGAAATATTCACAGACACCATTTTTATATATAGGACGTTATGTTTTAAAAAAATTTGTGAATTACTTATATCAAAAAAGAGCAGAGATATCTCATATTTTAGATAAAAATAGGAAGCCGATTTTTTTAACAATGGAAGAAATAGGCAGAATTCATGAACAAACAGAATGTTATTTGTGTCATGTTTCATTTAAAAATAAAAAAATTAAAAAAGTATTGGACCATGCCCATATAGGTCGAGAAGGAAAGGGGCGAGATGTTAACTATGCTTGCAATAGATGTAATTTAAGCCATTCTTCTCTTAGAATGGACACATTGAAAATACCAATTGTTATGCATAATGCTATGAATTTTGATTTACATTTTATAGTAAAAAAGCTCTATAAATATATTCAAAATGATGATATAAGAGTTCTTCCTAGATCTTCTGAAAAATTTTTAACTTTACAATTTGAAAATTTTTACTTTTTAGATTCATTCCAATTTTTATCTGCCTCTTTGTCACACTTGGCAGATCTTTTAGCTGCTAATAATGTAGATAATTTCATAGAAACCAAAAAAAACTTAACCAAAAAGGAATTATTACCTTATGTAATAAAAAAGGGAATTATGTGTTATGATTACATAGATTCATGGGAAAAATTAAAAGAAAAAAATCTACCTGTTAGATCCCATTTCTATAATAAGCTAACTAAAGAAAATATATCTAAAGAAGCTTACACTCATGCTAAAACAATGTTTAATTTGTTGAATTGTAAATCTTTAGGAAGCTATTTAAAAGAATACCTTAAAATTGATGTTTTACTATTATGCGATGTATTTGAATCTTTTAGAGAAAGAAGTTTAGAAAATTATGGTTTAGATCCTGCGAAATTCCTTACTGCTCCATCTCTTAGTTATCAGGCTATGTTAAAACACACAAAGATACAGCTTGATCTTTTAGATGATATAGATAAACATAACTTTATTGAAAAAGGTATACGCGGAGGTATTACAAACGTTGTACAACGATATGTTGAAGTAAAAAACGATTCCCAACATTTGGTTTATTATGATTGTAATAATCTTTATGGCCATGCTATGTGTCAAGAACTTCCCACTCATGATTTTGTTTGGTTACCGTCTTCTAGTTATTCTAAGTTTAATGTATTAGAAGTAGCTAACAACAGTGATGAAGGCTATATATTAGAAGTTACTTTATTGTATCCAAAGCATTTACATTTTTTGCATGATGATTTTCCACTGGCTCCAGAAAAAAAAGAGATATTTCATGATGAGTTATCTCCATATGCTAAAGATTTATTACATAAATTAAATATTAAATACAAAAAAAGTGGGAATAAGCTAATATGTGATTTAAGAGAGAAAAAAAATTATGTTGTTCACTATAAGAATTTAAAACTATACCTTAAATTAGGGATGAAAATAGTTAAAATACATAAAATTCTATCTTTTAAACAATCTGCTTGGATGAAAAAATATATTGACTTTAATAACACTAAACGGAGAGAATCAACTTCTTCTTTCGATAAAGCATTTTTTAAGTTAATGACTAATTCATGTTTTGGAAAATGCATGGAAAATGTTAAAAAAAGGAAAAATTTAACCCTTACTTCATGTAAAATTAAATGTAAAAAACTTATTCGAAAACCTACTTTTCATTCCTTGTATTTTTTAGACAAAGATTATGTAGGAATACAAAATGTTAAAGAACAAGTATATTTGGACAAGCCGATATATCTTGGATTTACTATATTAGAATTATCTAAAATGCACATGTTTTGGTTCCATTATAAGGTAATGTTACCTACTTTTTCTTTATCTGTTATTAACTTGTTATATTCAGACACAGATTCATTCATATATTTTATAGAAGATGAACATTTTATTGAAAAGCTGAAAAGTATAAAAGAATATTTTAATTTTTCAAATCTTAAACTAGATCACCCCTTGCACTGTACTGAGAATTGTAGAGTATTAGGCAAATTTAAGGATGAAAGTGAGGGGAAAAAAATAAAAGTTTGAAGTTTTAACACTGTTTATTGGCTAAAGATAACACTACATGTGCAGTTATTATAATCAGTCGCCAAGATACAATATATCATATAGACAGTTTATAGGGTATAGATATTATGCAAGACAGATGGTTTCCATGAACTATCGTGTACAATGTTTTCCTATCTCATACATTACTGATATAATTCACATTCTGCCCAGTATTGCCACGATGTCTCCTTTTAAGCTCGATTTAAAGCATCCTATATTCGGTTTTAATTGTAATTCTGCAGGTAAAATATCCCATATTAGGTTTCCACGGTACAACGGACTTTTCCTATAAATTTCCCTATTGGGTCTACTTACTATAAGTTTCTTCTTATTAAATCCTCTCAATTCTCTAGTGGGAACCATAATATTTTCTTCATTTCGAGCATACTTGTACATATAACATGCTAAGGATTTTTTACGCCTGGTACTGAGCGTTTCCACTCTACATCTCCTCAAAAGGTCATCTGTATGTATATCTTGGGCATTCCTTATTCCCAGACATGCTCGTAGGCAATGGTTTTGTATTACATCTATATGGTCTACAATTGTTTTTGGTCCAGACTCATGCACAAAGCTACAGTACTCTAATATAGGTACAATCATTTGTTTATATATTCTAAGCGAGTTTTCTGTATCAAGGTATTTTACAATATTTCGTAGTTGTTTCAGCTTTGCCGTACCCATTCCATCAATTTTCTTACAGTGGTTTTTGAAGTTAAGTTCTTTATCTATTATAACACCTAGGTAGTTAAATTTATCCACATTTACTAATACGGTACTTTGCATGGTGATATTACTATTGGGTTTATGTTGCCTTATAGAGCTACACCACAGGGTTTTTGTTTTCTTAACATTCACCGTAAGAACATTTAGTCTGCACCATTTCTCAATTTCATTTACATCCCTCTGCATCAATGCTGTCATTATTACCGGGTCTTTTCCATTTATTACCAATGCCACATCATCAGCATAAAGAAAACATTCACAATTTACCACTTTACTAGTAATATTATTCAGATATATATTAAACATTAAAGGACCTAATACCGTGCCCTGAGCCACTCCACAGTCCATAATTTTTTTATTAGAAGATATACCATTGACTCTAGTAGTCTGGTATCTATTTACTAGAAAACTTTTTAACCATGCTATACATTGTTCATCACAGTTAATATTTTGTAATTTTGTTAATAGTATATCAAGATTCACTGTATTAAATGCTTTCTTCAGGTCCAAGAATAGAATTAATGAGTACTCTCCTCTATTGCGAGCCTCTAGTAGGTACTGTACCAACTTAAAAATGGCATCTGAAGTTGACCGACCTGGCATAAAACCAAATTGATTTTTATTAATAATATCATTATCTAACAGGTGTTTCATCATTTGTACATGTACACATTTTTCGATAAGTTTAGAGAATACATTGGTCATTGTAATAGGTCTCCAGTTTGATACTTCACTTAGTGATCCATCTTTTGGTAGTGGCACGACATGTCCTATCTTTAATACCTCGGGTATATTTCCACTCTCAAAAGATTTATTTACAAAAGTTGGTAATAATATATCCTTACTTAGAAGGAATTCTTTCACTATATTGCAAGGTACATTGTCAATACTTGTACTTTTGTTCACATCGATTGTTTTAAGGATTTTATTACAAGTTACCGCTGTACAATTGTCCAACTTAAGTATATTTTCACATACTATTCCCTCATTGACATAAGCTATGTCCTCGAACATTCTTGCTAATTCCGAACCTATATTTATGTAATAATCATTTATATAGTCTGGCAATTGTTCAGCGTTTATCGTTGTACCGGTATCATCCTTTAGGCTGACCGTAGGCGTTGTATTTTTACCTTGCCATACCATGTTTAACATTTTCCAGAACCGTCTAGGGTCTTTTTTGTACTTACATAGTAAATTCATTGTTACATTTTTCCTTTTAATTCTTAGTCTCTTGTTAATATCCCTTTTTAACATTTTCAATCTATCAAGTAGATGGTTTGTGTCTCCTGGTATACATTTTTTAGCTCGTCTAAACAATCTTTTCTTTTTGGCAATTAGTTTGCCTACTCGTTCATCAAAGAACATATCATTTTCACGTACTTTATTTTGTACTATGGGATGATATCTATTCAAATATTCAATAATATGGTATATAATTTTATTATACACGTCACTTTCATTAGTATCAGGCAATATACAAGTATCCCAGTCTATATCATTTACATAGGATTGTAATTTATTTTTGTTGAAGTTATTCATATTTCTCGACTTGATAACTTTTAGTGGTTTTTTAACCTCTTTTACCAGTTTTCTAGTAACAAATACTGGGACATGGTCCCCACAGATGTCATTTAGTAGACCATAATCCTTTATACATGTACAGTTTGTATAATAATGATCGAGCGTTGATTTCCCATATCTATGAAAGTATGTTGGTTGTGTTCTTAGATACCTTAAACCTGTGTCCTTTAGAAAGTTGGACATTCTTCTGAATTTAATACAGTTTCTACTACGACTGTTTACATTGAGGTCTCCCATGATCCATATTTCTTTATTCTTATACTTTTCACATGTTACTATGGTATTTATATGATTGTAGCATTCCGCCACATTACCTTTAGGTGGTCTATATATCACTGTTACTAATTTCTGTTTATGTCCAGGGTAATTTATACTTAGGCATATACATTCTATGTTTTTATTTACCACTGAATTGATGTTATCGATTTCAATATAGGGCATATAGGTATTGTCTATGTAACATGCAACTCCACCTCTTTTACCACGTCTTCTATCATTCCTGACCAGTGTTTTATTATACATATGGAGTTGACTACTTGGTGTATGTGGTTTTAACCATGTCTCAGTTATACCTATGAAATCGAAACCATTAAATTCTCGTCTGATATAATTGTATTTATCCTTTAAACTCTGTGCATTAAGGACCAGGAACTTAAAACCATTACCTTCTTGTACAGTCTTCGGGTCTTTACTCATTTATTGCTATTCGATAGTTCCACCTGTCTCCATTAAACCCTGCTCTGAACATACATGATATCACATTACACAACATATATACAAGTGTAGGTATAGTAAGAACGCTAAATAATCTAGGGTCCATACTGAGAGAGTCGGTTGAGGTTGACACTCTATACCGTGTGTCCGTAATGTCCATTGGTGGTATAACAGAACCACAAATAAATAGACATTGGCACACTTGGTGAAAAAACAAGATTAGTTACATAGTATTAATTCAATGCATGAGTTAATTATTCCCTACACCCATAAGTTTTAGTACGGTCAGGACTTTTCTTTGTTATGTCCTATATATATTTAATTTCTCTATACAAAGGAATCTGCTACCACATACACTCATTCTTCAACAATGCAACTGGAAAAAGGACGGTCCTGTGAGTCTGTTTGTACCGTCTACTTTTCTATATACTAAACATAGAAAGATATACATATATTTTGCCAAAAGGGACGGTCCTAAGGACATGTTTGGACCATCAATTTATTTCTGTATATTATACCACTTAGTGAGTATCATAGTTCAAAGCTAAACATTTGGCTTTATATATCTAGTCCCCTCCTTCATTTTCGTTGGGTTTGTCCATACTCTCAGAGCTTTTTGGGTCATGTTCCTCTTGGAATCTAGACCTCAGCTCCTCTAGGAGAATGCCTAGCATGTTTTCTCCTTTGTATGTGTCATTGTCCAGGCTACTATCATTATACCCCACACCTGCACTCCAGAACATTTCAGTCTCACTTTGAACTAGGTTCAGCTGATTTGTTTTCTTCAATAGTTCCCGTAGGAATCTGTTCTGGTAGAATTTCTTGCTCAAACACAGTTTCATGATTTTGAGTCTCATCTTTCTCCATTTCATCCCTTTCTTACAACCTTCACCTTCTTTACGAGCATCTGCTGCATCATTTGCCTTCATTACCTTCTCAGCAGCCTCAAAATCACCCATTTCAACACAGCCCACCCATTGAAACATGTGTTCTGCAGATCCAAAGGTTAAACCTTGGTGTTCAATCTTGATCTTATATAGGTTGCTGAGATAACATTTCTCTCCACAAAATACGATACTTGTATCGGTTTGTCTCATATAGAGTTTCCCTATCACATATCCTGGTCTCTCAGACTCAGTGGGGTCTTTGGTAATGTCACTTTTGGTTGTGTCTTTGTTCGAAGATTTTTTCTTTGTCACTGGTGTTGTGTCCGTACTTGATGTAGAACCATTCCTTGGGGGTGTCTTCTTCAGTACTGTCATATTGCCCTTGTACCCGGACATTCTCTGTAGTCTCACATTTATGGGCGTCTTTTCAGGAGATGATCTTGTATTCCATCCACTTTTCTCTTGGCCATCATCCTTCTGTGGTTGAGGAACATTCTTACTGTTTACTGTATCTTGGTTGCCTCTCGTTGTTCCTGAGTCTGTGTCTGTGTTCTTCAATGACCTTGTCTCTGTCCTAGGTGTTCTTCTTATGAAGTCTTCTACTGGTATATACCTTTGGGGGATGGTGTTGGGTTTATATCCATCATACAGTACATTGTCTATCAAGATTCTTGTTCCCTTGGCCCATGCATCAGCTAGCCTGTTTTCCCTACAGTGTTTTGCAATGCGTCTCATGTATCCTTTAACCTGTCTCACTTCTGGATCCTCATCCGGATTCACATACACAGTATTATATTTACTACCATGTTGCGCCAGTTTGGCCTTAGCCCTGAGACATGCATCTCTACGCCAGGTCGTAGTAAAGCATATTAATAATGCCCTAGTACTTCCATCCCTAGATGTGGTCATACGTGTTGTTAATTTTATTTCAGTCCTATCCACATCAACTCTCATAGCTCTCATCAGTGCCATAGCTTCTTCTATAGGGTCTTCATTCTCTACCTCCGGCAGTCCTGTCACTATTATATTGAATCTACGAG
Organism: Acholoe squamosa; assembly: GCA_949317995.1. Taxonomy (NCBI): domain Eukaryota; kingdom Metazoa; phylum Annelida; class Polychaeta; order Phyllodocida; family Polynoidae; genus Acholoe; species Acholoe squamosa. Next base: position 11,224,497 of record OX439045.1, on the reverse strand, counting down.
GTGATTTGTAATCCTCATTGATGTTGTGCTTAACTGTTGCTGCATAACTAGGATTTATACTATTCACAGTCCATTGCCTCTTAGCATCCTCAGCCAGATTTTTAGCTTCTTTGGCAGCATCACAAGCTTGCTTTACCTCATCATGCATACGTCTTAGATCTTCACTATGCTGTACCGTAGTATCTTTGATTTTCTTCACCTCTCTTGTGACATGTACGAATTGGGATTTACTTTCAGATTCTACTTGTTGTAGACGGTCCATGATAGACCTGTTTGTACCTTCTACTTTTTCTTTCAACTCATTGATATCACTTTGTGTATCTGCTCTATTTTGGGTTAATAATTTCATCCTATCATTGAAACCCTTCCTTAGAAAGTTCTTAGAGCCTTGTTTCTTCTTGGTACTATTTAGGTCTACCTTCGTCATTCTGGACTGTACCTTGCTATCCTGATACTCTTCATCGCTGTTCGATGCCCAGTCACTATCAGAATCCTCTGTATTTCGTTGATCTTCTACAAATACCATGTCATCAGTTTCATATGTACCTCTAGTAACTGTGGTATCCTTCTCCTTGACCCTCCTCTTCTGTCTATGTGATGTTTGGTACCTTGGAGATTTGTTAACGACCAAACCGGCCATCGTACTTTCCGTATCGACCAAACCGTCCATCGTACTGTTGACATCGTCGCTCGGCGGTCGGGCTCTCTTCATAGCCTTGCTACTAACCTCCTTGGTATATTTTCTTGGTCTTCCTCTCCCTCTGGGCTTGGTTTGTACCTGTTGATCTAAATATGCCTCGATCTCTGCTCCAGAGGATCTCCTTGTTCTCATGACCGGTCTCTTGCTTTGTTGTTGTTCCGCCATTGTACCGTAGCGACTTGTATTATCGCTCAGCATTGTTTTAAGGATGTATTCAAACTACTTTTTCATCCACTATTAGAACGATTTTAGTTTGAAGTAGTCCTTGTGTAGTTACCATGAGTGTTCCTATATGTGTAGTACGTATTCCATTTGCTATAACTCTCAGTATACTTCTTAAAACATGTAATATAGGACAGCGACGGCGACTACTCTCTTTTCATGACCTAAAAAAAGGAGTGTTGTTCAAGAATTCATTGGTTTACGTCCTAAGATGTATTCTATTTTATTTGAATCAAATAAAGAAACAAAAAGAGTAAAAGGTGTTAAAAAAAGTAATATAAGAGATATGAGACATGACCAGTTTAAAAAAGTATTGTTTAAAAAGAAATTTCATCGAGAATCATATCATGCTATGAGAAGTTACAATCATAAAGTACATGTAATAAAAGAAAATAAACTGGCTCTTTCACCTTTTGAAGATAAACGTTGGCTACAAAAAGATGGAATCAAATCTTTTGCTTATGGGAATCATATGATCAATGTGCGTAAAAGACATAAATATTTTGATTCATCTGTAAATTTAAAAAAAAAAAAAATTTAAATTAAACTAAAAAGGCATAACATTGTGTATGGAACAGTGAAAATATACTTGAGATTACTTGTGTTATACTGTTTTAAAACAAATGAAATTCACCTTTTGGATCTGAACAGCAGGGTATTTTATATCAACATAAAGAAATCATTTCTAAGCACTTAAAAGTTAATATTTTAAAAATCTATTTTCAAAGAAATCACAAATTAATTTAAAAGAAATTACTTCTGATGGCTTCTAAATTTCACACCATTCCTTTTGGGAAAAAAAAGAGAATAGATATAACTAGATTTAGAGGAAAAGAATATATTCATTTGCATGATATGACTAAAGATAAAAATATGAGCTTGCAAAAATCTGAATATGATGAACTTATAAAATTAAAGGTTAAAATAGAAAAAAGAATAAAAAAGATTAAAAGTCCTAAAGAAACAGAAACAAAAAATGAAGGTAAAAAGAAAAGTAAATCATCAGTTTAAAGAGACAGTGATGAAAGTGACAGCGATAATTCCTATGTAGACAGTAATTCTGACAGTGATTAAAAATAATTTTAAGAAAAAGTCTGTGGGATAAGCATCTTTAGGTGAACATAATTAGCTAAAAAACAATCAACTTTTAATGTTTGTTTTCCAAATATTTTTATATATTTAAAATGGGCGAATTATGTATATATTGTGGTATTTGTGATGACTTAAAAACTGGAAAAAATATTGTATTCCTTGTTATGAAAATATGTACAAAGAATGTATCCGCTGTCATAGACCCTTACATTCCGCTCATTTTTTTAGTCGACACCCATCTAGATGTAATTCATGTCATGAAAAATATGAATTGGAGAAATTAAAATCAAAGAGCAAAGATTCTTTTAAAAAAAAGGACGAAAAAGAAAAAAAAATAATTACTAAAAATCTGAAAAAAAGAAGTAATGTCCTTTCTAACAAAATTATCGATTTAACTGAAAAAAACACATCTGCTTGTAAAGATAACAATACAGTTTTAAATTTAACAAAAAAGACAAATGAGCCACTACAGCTTACTCTTAAAATAAGTTGCAAAAAGGGAAATATTTATCCAAAAAAATCTAAAACTGTTGATGTCATTCTTTAAAATACTTCTTGTTTGCTTTTAAATGTTTTTTCATGTGCCTGTATTGAAAATATTATTTTGTATTATTATAACAAGTTGTGTATATAGTAAAAGAGAATTCATATTTAGTAAGTATTAGCTGCTTATATATTAGTTTAAACCTAAAAAGTTTATTTTTTGTGTTTCTTTTTTTCAGTGAAATGATATTTTGTACTTTTAAATGATGTTTATTGATGTCATATATCTACATTGAAATGCTTAGTGAACAAATCAAATAATACGCTATCATGATACTTTGTTGTTGTTGTTAGGAATCTGGTATTTGTCCTTAAGGATATTAACTTATTATTGGGTGTGTAAATACTAAGATCCTAACATTGTTTTTTTATGTAATTTTACTTTTAATTCATCAGGATACGTGCATTTGTTCCAAACATAGTTTATAAATGTTTTCATTTCATGTACTAAATGTGACAAATCATATTTACCATCGCACACTAGTTAAAAGTAAAACATAACTTAAGAATTGTAATGAGATGGTTAGTAAACAAGAGGGTTAAATGCATGCTTTAATGTTTTAAGGACTGCACCTGTTTCAAACATAACATGTTTACATCTTTATATGTTTATTCTTAAGAAGTGTTTAATTTTAATATGGCAAAAAAAGAAGAAATAAAAAGAAACCAAGAAATAAAAAGGTTGTTTGAAAGTATTTACTTTAACCCAAGTCATCCTTCATCTTTTAGTTCTGTGAAAAAGTTATATAAATCTGCTAAAAAAAAAGACAAAAAAATAACTTTAAAAGACGCTGAAATATTTTTACAAAATACTAGAACTTATACTTCACACAAACCTATACAATATAACTTTGTAAGACGAAAAACTATTGTAAAAGGATTAAATGATCAATGGCAGTTAGATTTAATAAGTACTTTCCAAATTAGACGATATAATAACAACATTTCATATTTATTAGCTGCTATAGATTGCTTTTCCAGATATGCTTACATAGAACCTCTTAAAGACAAAAAAGCAGAAACAACATTAATAGGCTTTAAAGCTGTATTATTTAGGGCAAAACACAAGCCTAGGCTTATTCAAGTAGATGAAGGTAGTGAATTTAAGGGTGTTTTTAAGAAATATCTCATTAACCAAAATATTCACTCTTTTAGCACATCACAAGACACAAAGGCTGCAATAGTTGAACGTTTTATAAGAACTATACAAAATAAAATACATCGATTTTTAACCTTTAAAAAAAGCTTGAGATATATTGATGATTTGCAAGACATTGTACTTAGCTACAATAAAAGTCCACATCGTACTCTAGGAATTAGCCCCTCTGAAGTTGATGAAAAAAACCAAAAGATAATTTGGGACAAACAATACAAACCATATTTACATTCTAGAAGAATACAACTTCCTTTCTCAGTAGGAGATAAAGTAAAAATCACAACTAAAAGAAAAACATTTACTAAAGGATATAAGCCAAATTGGCAAAAAGAAATATTTCAAGTAGCTTTTGTGCTTAGAACATGGCCACCTACTTATATATTATTAGATGAAAACAATGAAATACTTACTGGTAGTTTTTATGCACAAGAATTAAATAAGATACAAGATGGTAGAAAAAACTAAAACTAAAGACATAGAATTAATTGATGCAAGATTAAAAACTCCATTTTCTATGATAATAGCAGGCCCTAGTAATTCAGGAAAAACCAGTTTTCTTCTTAATCTTTTAAAAAATATGGATCGCATTATAGACAATGAATTTAAAAAAATAAACTGGTTTTATGGACAAAGTCCCCCTTCTGATGTAATTGATTTAAACTTAAAAAACATTAATTTTATTCAAGGGTTGCCTCATACTTTTGATGATTATATATCACCTAATAATCACGAGCTTATAGTGTTAGATGATTTAATGATGGAATGTTCTAAGGATCCATTAGTTACAGATTTATTTACTAAGCGTTCTCATCATGATGGTTTAAGTGTGGTATTTATTACGCAGAATTTTTTTTGTGAAGGAAAAGAAAGAAAAACATTGGCAAAAAATGCAACTTACTTAGTAATATTTAATTCTCCTTTGGATCAAACAATATCCCATTCTTTAGGAAGAAAACTTATGCCTGATCGAGTAAAAACTTTTCATGATATATTTTCAGCTGCAACAAATTCTCCTCATGGATATTTATTTATAGATGGTCATCAAAAAAGAAACAAAGATCTCATGTTTAGAACAGATATTTTTTCTGATTCACAGCGAATATTTATACCAAATAAAAAGTAAAAACTTACATGAGATAAGTGAAGTTTAGAAGCTTGCACAATAAAAAAAATCAGATTTTTTATATTGGATAAATAAAATACTTTAAAAAATGGCTAAAACACAGGCAAAGAAAAGGAAAGTTGGAGTTAAAAAAAAGAAATGTTGCAATATAATAAAACATCAGCATTTTCTTTCATTGCTAGCCTCAGCCAAAAATGCCAAAAAAAGAAATATGGGTGATTCCTGTGAACTGCCCCACCTTTGGGTTTTTGGGGTCTTTTTGGATACATGTGGCTCCAGAATAAAAACTGTTCAACCAATCTTCTTATTTATGGTCTCATTTGAAAGAAAACATGTTTAGCTTCAAAACGAGGGCAAATTTGCGTATGTCGGACCAATATTTTTTGAGCTATGGTGGCCCAAAGTTGGAAAATTGCCAAAAATTGTTTTTTTTTTCAATTTCCACCTTATTCCAGACCAAATATCATCAAGGAAAGCAGTAGTAGTCCACCATATTATTATTTATTTCATAGCTGGGGGTCCTATCTAACAATTCCATGTGTATTGGAGGTGACATGTCCAGTAATTATTTTTTAACATCAGGTCTTCTAAGTTGAAATAGTACGTGTAACGCGCTTGATCAAAATTGAAAATCAATATAATAGATACTATAACTGTTGCATATGGTTTCTCATCTATCAGCATAGAGGGGGAGCATATGGGGTATTTTTGAGGAAAAAAATTTTTTTTGTATCTCCCGGCCTGTGCGCGCAATACACATTCAAGTAATTTTCAAGTCAGTCATCCCCACTCCCCCTGAAGCAACACTTTCCTCTGTGCAGCCTATATAAATCATCTAGGGGTAATCTCACCTATTATATAGTGTGTATCTATTGTTGAGGTGTCGGTTTAAAAAAAAAATCGGGTCTCTACATGCTTCGGTTGCCCCAAACCATGGTCGTTTATCATATGTAACGCGCTTGATCGGTATTCGGCAAAATTATGGCGGGAGAAGAAAAACAGCTCCTGTTACCCGGGCGGAAGTCGCCTCCATCCGGGAACTTCCCGGAAGTTGTTATTGCTTGTCTCAACTTGTTTGGACGGCAAGTCTCAGGTGTTTAACGCCGAAAGTTTCGACAATATTGTCAAAGAGGTGAGTGATATTGATGGAAACTTGATGAAATATTGATGTTGAATGTCGATTGATGTATTTGATGTGGTTTTTTTGTACCGAAAGTGTGTAAATCGTGTAGAAAACATGTTAGACGATCGACGTGGGCGATAATACAAGCGCTGCCACTGTCTCGGTACCTTCTGTAGGCTTACAATTGGCATGTAACGCGCTTGACCAAAATTCAACTCGACGGTAACGCGCTTGATGAAAATGATATTATGGCCTGTAGTGGCACATATATGGGCAAATAGATGAATAACTATGGTTAAAACGATAGAATAAGGCCCTGGCTTTGTTTTAGTGCAGGTTTGGTACCTTCTCCGCCATTTTGGACCCCCCCACCCATGCCAAATCATTTTCTCTTCCCTGCTGGCACTGTTTTAGGTACCATTTCGATCAATTTTCTCCATATTCCCACTATTTACACACATTCCTGTGGTTATGATACCTCCTCTATGTGTATTTTATTGTCTAAATGTGTTACATCGCTGCTGGGTTTGATTATATTGGCACAGTCACCACCAGAAGACGTTAGATGTTATTTTCATCAAGCGCGTTACCGGCGAGTCAAAAATCCCTCCTTTGTACACTGTAATAGCAAACTCGTGTATTTTTGGTGTTCATATATTATTTGGGACTACTATGTAATGTCCAGACCTAATATGATGTGTGTTAGACTTTAATTACTATGATTTATGGAAGAATTTATTTTCATCAAGCGCGTTACATAACCACTATTATGCATAAAAAAGGCACCTATCCTGTAGTCAGCCCCCCCAAAAATTAACACAATGTGCGCCTATGGTACCTCTATCATGTGGAATGGTCATCCTTTCATTTCTGAAAAAAAAAAATTCAACATGTATCTGGGGTAGGACAATTTTTGATAAATTCTCAGTTGCAATACACATGTCGCTTCCCAGAGGTCTCCCAATGTGTCAGTAATCTTGCACAGTATCCTGGCATGGTCAATACATCCATTCTTTAGAATATAGACATATTTCCATCTATTTGTTGTACATGTTACAGTGTTGATATTTGCTCTTTTCTCAGTGCTTTTTATCTCCTTTTCAGAATGGGTCGCAAGAAGTTGCCTGAGGGTGAGGCGGTGAGGCACACCGACTCACAGAAGGCCTACATGGCGAGGAGGGCAGAGGAGGAGGGAGAGGAGGTGGTGAGGAAGGCCGAGAACGAGAGGAAGAGGGAGAGCGCCAAGCGGTGCGACGCCCTGCGTTCTGACAGGGCCAAGGACCGCAAGCGGAGGATGGGGGCCTTCCGGGCCGCCAAGAAGAGGGCCCTGGATGATGCCCGGCGCCGGGGCGTCGCACCGCCGGCATGGACAGATGCCAATGCGGCTGAGGTATGAAATGATGAAATTAAACTTGTACATGTATAATGCAAATCATAGCAGACATTCAACCAATGTAAATTATAAATGTAATGTACATGTATGTATGTAAAGTAACTATGAATTCTTAATTCTTAATTCTAGTATAGCATAAACATGCCTGTATTGTATTGCTGACAAATGCAAGTTGTGACCCTTTTCTTATTCAGTGGGTAGATGCGGAGATGGCCCGCGAGGAGGCGGAGGCCGCGGCGGAGAGGGAGGCAGCCGGGGAAGGGTGTTCCGGGGAGGCCGCCCCAGCACCTCCTGCCTCCCCTGCACCTCCTGCTGCTGGTCCCCCGGCGAAGGCCGCCAAGACCGCCCCCAAGACCGCCGCCAAGACTGCCGCCAAGACCGCCACCCCGACTGCTGCCACTCCAAAGCCACCGGCCCAGGGCAAGGGTAAGGGGCGCGGGAAGAGCTCCAAGAAGCAGACACCGGCAGGTCGCCCAGCGCGTGGACGTGGGCGCGGCCTGCCGGTCGCGCTGTTCTCTTCCCGCTCCCCTACCACTTCCTTTGGGTCGGTGGCCTACGAGGAGTATGGAGTAAGTATGAATTAAAAGTGTCATTTGGTAATTGGTTATCAAAGTAGAATTATACATGTACTTAAAGAGTAACTCATCAGCACTGTTATTTTGGTAATTGGTTATCAAAGTAGAATTATGTACTTAAAGAGTAACTCATCAGCACTGCATTGGTGCATCGTGTAAATGTTATTCATGAATATTTTCCTTGTTCTATACATCAGGAGACGCCGGAAGACCCGGAGGTAATCTCCAGCGAGGAGGAGGAGGGACGGACGCTGGCAGGCGATGTCCCTGAGCACCCCCTCCTGCTGTCCGAGGAGGAGGAGGCCCCCGTAGTGCCCGCACCACCACAGCCGCCTACGGAGGCCCCAACACAGGAGGGGGCCCCGGTTGCGGAGGCCCGGCCCGTTCGCCAGGCTGCTCGGCGCGTCTCCCCAGAGAGGCGCCGAAGTGGCCGGGTCCAGGAGGCCTCCCCACCGGGGTTCAATGTGGGACTGCTCGAGGACATCGCGTAAGTATTTGAATCATAGTCCCTTCTTTTGTGTTCTTAACTGTGAAGAATCATAAATTTATAAATAATAATTCTAAAACTAAAATTGGCCCTAAAATTCTTGATCAGTAAAGTGCTACTTAGTATGATTTATTCCACACTTCTATTTAACTTAACTTGTTAAATGATAACATTTGACTAATTGTTATCAATTTACAGTGCCACCGTCCGTAAAGACAGTGTTCCTCAGTGAATGTAATTATCATAATAAATCTGAGATAAGAATAGTTTGTTCCATGTTGAATGTTTCCTTGCTTGTTGAATTTTTAGAATTAAGATTATTGTACATGTACTGCCATTTGAATGTGTAACGCGCTTGGTCAAAATGATATATCCTGGGGTGTAGTAGCCTTACTAGGGCAAAAATGATGAATAACTGTGTATAATATCATAGAATAAGGCCATTTCAATGTGTAACGCGCTTGATCAAAATGATATCATGGGGACCCCAGGGGTGTAGTAGCCTTACATGTATCTTATAAATAAATGGGGCATGATGAAACTGAAAATTAATGATTGTTCATTTGTTTGCAGCCCGCGTGCACAGCCCGACCACAAGATGACGACACCAGGACCGACCACCAAACCGACACTGACCACTCCTAAAAACCTGAAGAAACAGCAACGGAAGACCAACTCTCCCAGAACCAACCGCTACTACTACAAACAAGGGCTACTGAACAGAGACCTGACTGAGGCACATCTACAGATCAAGGAGTTGCAGGCTCAGCTTGCCCATGCCCAGTCGAACCATCAAACTGTCGCTGAACCTGCTGTAGCGCACATGGAGGAGCGCGTTGCAGCAGCTGCACCGGATGGGGAACCTGCTGTAGCGCACGTGGAGGAGCGCGTTGCAGCAGCTGCACCGGATGGGGAACCTGCTGTAGCGCACGTGGAGGAGCGCGTTGCAGCAGCTGCACCGGATGGGGAACCTGCTGTAGCGCACGTGGAGGAGCGCGTTGCAGCAGCTGCACCGGATGGGGAACCTGCTGTAGCGCACGTGGAGGAGCGCGTTGCAGCAGCTGCACAGGAACAGCTGACGGCGCATGACAGGAGTGTGAAGGCTGTGCTTGAAGGGCTGGCCAACCTTCCTCGCAAGGACAAAACCGCCATCATGAACAAGGTGCTTTCGCCCGTCGTGATCAAAGAACAGCGGATCGCGGTGAGCTTGGCAAAGACCCTTGGCATGGATAGGCGGTCACTACTCAAAACCCCTTCAGACCAGCCATCTCCACGTGTGGTGAATCAGGAGGCCAAGATAGAGAGTGTCAAGGAGTTCTTGTCTGACCCAGAGAACTCCGAAATGAGACCTGGTAAGAAAGACACTAAGACCTTGAAGAAGGTGAAGCACCAGCAAATGTACCTCAGGGAGTTTATCCATGTGCTCCACAAGAGGTACGAGGCGACACAACCTCCTCACTTGCAGGTCTCACGGTCACTCTTCTACAGCATCAGGAAAGAACACCTTCCCTGGTTCATCCCCGTGGATCTCCAAAGCACTGATCTGTGCCTTTGCCAGAAGCACCAGAACTTTGCACTCCGGCTTGCTGCTGTCAGTATCCCTTTCAAAGATGAGATGTTCATGACATCCTGGGCAGAGTTCGAACAGACTCTCCAGGACAAAGCCCCCGAGAATGTCAAGTATGAAGTGTGGAAGAATGTGGACTATGAGTATGTGTCGACAGGCAAGGATGGAACTCAGAAGAAGACTACCATCAAGAAGCTCCGCCCTTGTACAGAGATTGCATCCAAGGCGGACTTCATCAAGAAAACCAGACTGGAGTTCATCACCATGGCTGCCCATGTCGACCGTGCTCACAACCAACACCGCATCGTACGTGAGCTACGAGCGAGTATGTCGTCGATGGAAGTTACCATCCAGATGGACTTTGCGGAAAACTGGATGGTATCATACCCCGATGCTCCACAGAGTACATATTACGCGAAGGAGCCAGTGACCCTGCACCCTGCAGTCATCCACTACCGTGATGAGGACACTGGCACCACAAACCACCACTCTGTCGCTCTGTGCACTGACGACCGGAAGCACGACACTGGCGCCATCTTGGCGTTTCTCCGCTGCCTGGCAGCATTCATCAGGGAGAACCTGCCACACGTCAAGGTGGTCCATTATGCTTCTGACTCACCCTCCAGCCAGTATCGAAACATCTCGGTGTTCTCGATACTCGTACGCCACACCGAACTACTTGACGGACTACGGGCAACATGGACCTACTTCGAGGCGGGTCATGGAAAGGGCCCCTGCGATGGCGTCGGCGCTGCTGCAAAGCGCAACGCTGACAACATCGTCAAGCGCAACAAGGAAGGACATCCCGTCATCAACAATGCAGAGGAGTTCGCGGCCGAAGGTAACAAACTTGAAGGCCGCGTTCACTACATCCATGTCCCTCTGCAGGATGTCACCTCCGCCCGCCTCACTCTCGGCTCAGTGGTAGCAGACAAGTCAGTAGAGGGCACCATGAGTGTCCATGCTGCCATGGTCAAACAGGAAGGAAGGTCACTCGCTGTCCGTGACAAATCCTGTTTTGACCCCTGCTGCTGGGTCGACCTTAGGTCCGTTACTGGCTGCTCCGGATGGATTGAGCATGAGCTGGTTTTCAACAAGAACAAGAAGCCTCCCCCACCAAAGCAAACACGGCAGAAGAAAACGCGGCCTGCCAGTGTCCCTGCAGAGGTGGACGACGCGGATGCCCGCACCAGCGACCCTGATTTTGATCCTGTTGTGCGCACCACTGTCTGCAAGCGCACCAGGGACGGCTCACCAGTCGTGGCACGTAAGCACACTCGAAGTGACCGGGTGCCAACTCCTGCCACGGCTGACAAGGAGAACATTGCCCCGTGTGCCGCACGAAAGCGTGCCGCGGAGCGTGCCGTCGCCGTCCCTACAACCAAGCGAGCACGACAGGATCCACCGACCTCGACCCTCCCTCAGGAGGATGTACAACCAACGGACAGTGTAGGGAAGTTGGTACTGGTGCAGGATGAGTACCATGTAGGTGACATTCTTATCACTGCCAGCCTGGCCAGTACCAGCTCAAAGGACAAGTGGTTTATGGGTAAGGTGATAGCCAAGGACAATGACTTCTACCAAGTGCACTACATGCTGCGCTACATGGCGTCGGACAAGAGAAGCTTCAAGTGGGGGAAGGAGATCATCCCAGCTAGGGTCCACCCCCTCAACGTTCTTGGCAGAGTCACTCTGCCCAAGCCAAGTCGTTATGGCAACACTGAGAACGCTGTCTACAAACTTGATCCCCTCACCATCCAACTGGCTGATCGGAAGCTTCTCAAGTACCGCAGCGAGTGCACTGGTTAGATGTCATTGATCCCGGTTATCACCTGTTTTACTTTGGCCACTATAACTAAGACCCAAACTGTATTGTACCTATGTTTAACTGCATGACATTGCGTGTAACGCGCTTGATCGATATCTGTAATGGTACTGCTTCATTGGCTGTGGGCAACCTGAGAGTTATCTGAGCTGTACTACTGCTATTTAATATGTTACTAGACATGTGTGGCTGGTATTTTAGGCCTGTTTGGATACTCCTAGTTAATTTTTGGACCTTCTGGCTTGATTGATGTAAGAAAATTAGTCGCAAAAAAGTGCAATTTTATTTTCCGAGGCATACGGGAGACCCCGAATAGGTATTAATTGTACATTTCTTGGTTTTAAACAGTAGTCCCATTGCTTAAGTAGTTGTGTATGAAGCAGCATTATGATATGAAAGGTTTCAGACCATCTAGGAATTGTTTAACTGCATGACATTGCGTGTAACGCGCTTGACCGATATCTGTAATGGTACTGCTTCATTGGCTGTGGGCAACCTGAGAGTTATCTGAGCTGTACTACTGCTATTTAATATGTTACTAGACATGTGTGGCTGGTATTTTAGGCCTGTTTGGATACTCCTAGTTAATTTTTGGACCTTCTGGCTTGATTGATGTAAGAAAATTAGTCGCAAAAAAGTGCAATTTTATTTTCCGAGGCATACGGGAGACCCCGAATAGGTATTAATTGTACATTTCTTGGTTTTAAACAGTATTCCCATTGCTTAAGTAGTTGTGTATGAAGTAGCATTATGATATGAAAGGTCTAAGTACCTCTATGGAGCCTCTATCTATGAGTGACTGTATGTAACGCGCTTGATCGGTATCCGCCTGCGCGGAGGGCATTTGACATGGTATTGCTTCATTGGCTGTGGGCAACCTGAGAGTTATCTGAGCTGTACTACTGCTATTTAATATGTTACTAGACATGTGTGGCTGGTATTTTAGGCCTGTTTGGATACTCCTAGTTAATTTTTGGACCTTCTGGCTTGATTGATGTAAGAAAATTAGTCGCAAAAAAGTGCAATTTTATTTTCCGAGGCATACGGGAGACCCCGAATAGGTATTAATTGTACATTTCTTGGTTTTAAACAGTATTCCCATTGCTTAAGTAGTTGTGTATGAAGTAGCATTATGATATGAAAGGTCTAAGTACCTCTATGGAGCCTCTATCTATGAGTGACTGTATGTAACGCGCTTGATCGGTATCCGCCTGCGCGGAGGGCATTTGACATGGTATTGCTTCATTGGCTGTGGGCAACCTGAGAGTTATCTGAGCTGTACTACTGCTATTTAATATGTTACTAGACATGTGTGGCTGGTATTTTAGGCCTGTTTGGATACTCCTAGTTAATTTTTGGACCTTCTGGCTTGATTGATGTAAGAAAATTAGTCGCAAAAAAGTGCAATTTTATTTTCCGAGGCATACGGGAGACCCCGAATAGGTATTAATTGTACATTTCTTGGTTTTAAACAGTATTCCCATTGCTTAAGTAGTTGTGTATGAAGTAGCATTATGATATGAAAGGTCTAAGTACCTCTATGGAGCCTCTATCTATGAGTGACTGTATGTAACGCGCTTGATCGGTATCCGCCTGCGCGGAGGGCATTTGACATGGTATTCCTTCATTGGCTGTGGGCAACCTGAGAGTTATCTGAGCTGTACAACTGCTATTTAATATGTTACTAGACATGTGTGGCTGGTATTTTAGGCCTGTTTGGATACTCCAAGTTAATTTTTGGACCTTCTGGCTTGATTGATGTAAGAAAATTAGTCGCAAAAAAGTGCAATTTTATTTTCCGAGGCATACGGGAGACCCCAAATAGGTATTAATTGTACATTTCTTGGTTTTAAACAGTAGTCCCATTGCTTAAGTAGTTGTGTATGAAGTAGCATTATGATATGAAAGGTCTAAGTACCTCTATGGAGCCTCTATCTATGAGTGACTGTATGTAACGCGCTTGATCGGTATCCGCCTGCGCGGAGGGCATTTGACATGGTATTGCTTCATTGGCTGTGGGCAACCTGAGAGTTATCTGAGCTGTACTACTGCTATTTAATATGTTACTAGACATGTGTGGCTGGTATTTTAGGCCTGTTTGGATACTCCTAGTTAATTTTTGGACCTTCTGGCTTGATTGATGTAAGAAAATTAGTCGCAAAAAAGTGCAATTTTATTTTCCGAGGCATACGGGAGACCCCGAATAGGTATTAATTGTACATTTCTTGGTTTTAAACAGTATTCCCATTGCTTAAGTAGTTGTGTATGAAGTAGCATTATGATATGAAAGGTCTAAGTACCTATATGGAGCCTCTATCTATGAGTGACTGTATGTAACGCGCTTGATCGGTATCCGCCTGCGCGGAGGGCATTTGACATGGTATTGCTTCATTGGCTGTGGGCAACCTGAGAGTTATCTGAGCTGTACTACTGCTATTTAATATGTTACTAGACATGTGTGGCTGGTATTTTAGGCCTGTTTGGATACTCCTAGTTAATTTTTGGACCTTCTGGCTTGATTGATGTAAGAAAATTAGTCGCAAAAAAGTGCAATTTTATTTTCCGAGGCATACGGGAGACCCCGAATAGGTATTAATTGTACATTTCTTGGTTTTAAACAGTAGTCCCATTGCTTAAGTAGTTGTGTATGAAGTAGCATTATGATATGAAAGGTCTAAGTACCTCTATGGAGCCTCTATCTATGAGTGACTGTATGTAACGCGCTTGATCGGTATCCGGCCAATTACGAGTAATTTTAGACAGCTGCTCACATAAAGAAAACACTGTAGGAATGGAAGAATGATGATTGTTTAAGAAAATATAGACAATGAAGACATAATAACTTGAATTACATGCATATACAATGGATATTAAGCCTGTGAGGGTAAAGTTAAGGTTTGGTGTTAGAAATTTATGAAAAATCTCAATCTTCTTAAAACGTTATGTCACATAACTTCAAAAGTTTTCAAGCCTCAGTCCTAATTTTTGGTACACTTATTCATAACTATTATAGTTGTTTGGACACTGAATATGGTTATCACAGATACATTATTGAAGAAGTTCTATGCATGAGAATTAATATCGATCAAGCGCGTTACACGATTTATACCTCTTTACTGCGACTGTGATAAAAACTGACATCCTGGGAGTTAATGACTTGAATGGAACTTTTCATACACCCAAGATATAGGGCTATCAATAAAATAAAGTCTTGAAATGTAATCCTGAGTTTGTCATGTTGGGCCCCTGACCCTGATAGGTGGGCGAACTCACAGGATTCGCCCATATATTAATTGATTTTGCATCAAAAAAAGACTTAGATGCAATATACCAATGCATATTTAATGTGTTAGCTGGTAATGTGCCTATAGATAAAAAAACACATTCAAAGCTAAAACGTCATAAAAATACTTTGAGGTTGCTAGTTAGCAAAAAAGGAGTTAGTGAAGCAAGAAGGAAATCAACTTTAAAACAAAAAGGAGGATTTTTACAATTTTTACTCCCATTGTTGTCTGGTATTATACCTGCAATAGCCGGTGCTATAACAGGAAGGTGAAAAAATAAAATAAAATATGAGTCACAGTTTTAAAGAAAGTGTAATTATACCCTTATCTTTATATAAAAAATATGAAAAAATGTTAAATATGAATAAAAATGAAGATAATATATCAAATACTTTAAAAACCAAAAATATACAAAGCGAAATAAATGAAAATTCAAAACAGGAAAATCCTGTTTTAAAAAGACAGGAAGAATTAATAAATCAGCGAGTGTTTAAAATAAATCCCTACTCTATATATTCTACTGAAAACACTGATCAACTTCCTGTAGAAGTAAACAACCTAGAATCTAAACCTAAGGAAACATCACAAATAGGTATAACCATGAACTACATTCTTGACAAAGTACCCTTGGCACAAAGACCAAACATTAAAATGATCTTAGAAAAAATGTTAGAAAATAAGTACCAATGGGACACAGCTGGAGAAATAAGTTATGATTCAAAGAAAATAGCGAATTCAAATATCATTGATATAATGAAATATTTTTCAAAATCTGGTTTTAAAAATGAGCCTACAGGTACGCAAACATTATATTCACATCTCATTACTATCTTACCCCCTTCTTGGATAAAAAATAAACCAAGTATGGTGCAAAAAAAAAGATCGAGCTCTTATATTCCTGGACCATATCCAAGTGAAGACATAATGACAGATATAATATATCATACTAAAAAACTGAAAAAAAAGAAGATGAATTAAAACAAGGAAGTCATGACCTGAAAGAGGGGGCAACTAACATATTAGATATAACTCCTCCTACTTTCACAAATGTGTCTATGGATGATGATGATGATGATGATGATGATGATGATGATGATGATAATGATGAATATCCTTCAGATGATGAATATGAATCTAAGAATTTATTTTCTCCCAAAGATTTACCACCTTTTTCCAAAAGTAAAATGCATACCTCAACTCCAAAAAGCATATCACTTGGAAAAATTTTAGAAACCAAAACTCCTGTTTTTTCACCTTTAACCAAAACATCACCTATACCTACTGTAAGTAAATCCCCTGTTTTACAGCAAAAAACATTATTGAAAAAAGACATTTTTACTAGAGAAGAAGATGAGGACACAGAAGCATCTGTACAACTACATCCTAGACAAAAAATATATGAGCAAGAGTCTTTACTTTTAAGCAAACGAAAGCCTAAACCAAATAAATTGTTTTTAGGAAAAGAGTGGGTAACAAACTGGAGAAAAAAATAAGAGAAAATAAAGTTGAGATAAGATGAGATATACTTTATTTTAATAAATCTTTTCTTTTAATTTATATATATATATATATATATTATACGATTTTCCTTCATTTAAATTTTATTTAAAAAATGGTTATGCACCAACATTACAGTTCAAACCAAAGGAAAAACGATAGAGCATTATATCACAACTTATTTGAAAAAAAAAATGCCTATCCTCTTCAATACATTCAACATGGTCAAGGGCTCCCAGTTTTCATGGGGACTAAATATCAAAAAGGATATGGTTTAGGTAATATTTTTGCTAGCTTATTTAAAAAAGTTGTTCCACTTATAGCACCAGTGCTTAAGTCAGCTGCTAAAGGAGTAGGCAAAAGAATGTTAAAAGGAGGGATAAATGTTGCAGAAAATCTTTTATCTGGAGGGAACATAAAAGAGGCATTAAAAGATGAGGCTCAATCCAGCTTAAATGATTTAAGTTCAAGCGCTTTAAATTATGTAGGAAACAGAATAAATAAACCTAAAACCAAAAAAAGAATTAACTCTAGCACCAAAAGATCCAAAATTAAAAAAAAAAAAAAAAACATACTCAAGAGATATTTTTGATTAGCCAAACTTAAAATATACTGCTGGGATAGACACCTATAGAAAGTTAAAAAAGTAAAAACAATTTAAAATGTCACTCATAGATGAGAGTCCTTGTCACTGTATAAGTTCAGATTTAGATTTTGACAGTGTGCCTTTAGCAAATACTTCTGTTGAAAAAAACTATTATGAAAAAGTTGAGCCTACGGCATCTGCAAACAGTGGTACTGTTCAATTTTCTCTTAAGTCAAACAACAAGGATTTCATTTCTTTACATGACAGCTTTATCCAAATAAAAGCAAAAATATTAAAAGAAGACAAAACAGCTCCAAGTGCTCCTGATGCAAACACTCCAAATGTAATTAAAGACGAAGCAAGGGTGTTTCCAGTAAACTTTTTTGGAGCAAGCATATTTAAAAATGTAAAAGCATTCATCAATGGTATAAGGATATCAGAAAGTAATGACTTATATGCGTACAAAGCTATGTTTGAAATGCTGCTTAGCTATGATCCATTAGTTGCTAGCCGACTGGGTATACTATCTTTATTTTACAAAGACACCAAAGATTTTAATGAAATAGAAAACGTAAATAGTAATACACACAATGCAGGTGTCAAGCAGCGCTATAATTTAACTAAAAACGGAACAGAAATAGAAATGTTGTGTCGAGTTCACAATGACTTGTTCGCACAAACTAAGATGTTTCCAGGGGATTTACCTCTTACCATAGAATTCGATAGATCAGATGAAAAGTTTTGTTTAATGGCAAAAGAAGCTGACAAAAAATATATAATTCAAATAGAAGATATGAATATGTTCATAAAAAGATATCGCCTAACAGATAGTTTTTACAACGAATTAATGAGAGCACGATTAGATCAGAATTTCACTTTAAAATATAATATGAGGAAAACATTAATGAAATATGTTACTTTTGGTCCTAATAAATCAATATTACAAGGATCACATATTGTAAATAACACAGAATTACCAAAAAGAGTCATTATCTCTTTAGTAAGACTTGATGGCTTCGCGGGTCATTATAATCATAATCCATTTAAATTTGATAACTTCAATGTAACAGAAGTAGAATTAAAAGTTAACGATGGAGGTACACCTTTTTATCAATATAATATAGATTTTCCCAACAATAAATATTTCATGGCATATTTAGCTATGCTAAAAGGTACAGGAAATATATTCAGAAATGAACCTGTGAATATAACCCCTGAAGAATTTAAAAATGGATATGCGCTTTACTGTTTTGATTTATCAAGAAATGGAATTAATTCAGAAATGTTTGAACTATCAGAAAACGGATCTTTAAGCTTCACTTTTAAATTGGGAACAGTCCCCACCCATGGAATAGCAGCTGTTATTTATTTAGAATACGATTCTCTTTTAATATTGGGACCTAACAATGCCACTTCATTAAAATAATAAAATGAACGGTGAGGAATTAATAAGCATTTTAGAAAAAGATAAAAATATAACCAAAGGAAATTATGGTATTTATGCAGCAGATAAAATCCCCATTATAAAATCTTAGTAGTATAGGGGTAGCTTCTAGAACCTGGTTTGGTTAAAAGAAGGATAATGCTGGAAGTAAGGGTGATATGGGTTAGATATTCATATGTATGTGTAGCTTACATATAGGGGAGTCAGAATAGTTGGTTTAAGTTGGGATGAATATGATATATTTTGATATTTATGTCATATGTTTGTTTGTGTTCGAGGAGTTTGGTTAAAAGAAGAGGGTGGAGAGGGGGGGGGGCAGTTGGCAGGTGAATAAGCAGGGGTGGGGCTCTATTGTTTGGGAGTCTATTGTTTGGTTGGAGGTGTGCTAGTTGACCTGCATTTGGTTCTGGGGGCATGGAGGTAGGTGGCTGCAGGGGTATCATAATTAAGATTGTATTTGTAGAGAATATGTGTATTGGTCAATCTATGCATTAATATTGTTAAGATTGGGATATTGGAAAAATACAATCTGATTTAGTGTTTTTGGTAGTTTCCTGATGAGAGGAGAGTTAGGCTGAGTTAAGAATTGGGAAATAAGGAAGTTTGGTTAAACCATTAAGGTTAGATGATGCATTAATGAACATAAGGTTTTAGTTGGGATGAATATGATATATTTTGATGTTTATGGCATATGCATGTTTTATGTGTGTGAGGAGTTTGGTTAAAAGAAGAGGTTGGAGGGGGGCAGGTGGCAGGTGCAGACAGCAGGGTTGGGGCTCTATTGTTTGGGAGTCTATTGTTTGGTTGGAGGTGTGCTAGTTAACCTGCATTTGGTTCTGGTGGGATGGAGGTAGGTGGCCCCAGGGTTATTATACTTAAGATTGTATTTGTAGAGAATATGTGTATTAGTCAATCTATGCATTAATATTGTTGAGATTGGGATATTGGAAAAAAAAAACAATCTGATTTAGTGCTTTTAGATGTTTTTGGTAGTTTCCTGATGAGGGAAGAGTTAGGCTGAGTTAAGAATTGGGAAATAAGGAAGTTTGCTTAACCCTTTATGGTTAGATGATGCATTAATAAATTATACCCCTTTATCATTATGTTGTACAAATACTGCCCTTGCCATTCCATTGGTGCATCATATTGACCTGCTGGAAATTTACCAACCCTGTGCTTATGTAACTATTAGAATATGTAGGTTATTGGATAGAATTGAAGGGTGTTTACTGGATAATCAATTCAAAATATACAATTAATGATGGAATGGTGATATGAATAGTTTGTTTATCTGGATATATTTGTTTGTTGTCTTTGTTTTTTGCTTTTTTAGGGAGGTAAATTCATATATTTGTTTGTTTTTTTATTTAGAGATGTGTGGTGCTTGGTTAACTCTTTAAAGGCCACTAATGCATTAATGCATCATGCCCCATTGAATGCAACAATGCACCAATGAAGTGCTCACAAGCAGACTGCATTGATGCATCATGACGACCAATGGGCATGATGCACTCTTTCACCAGCAGTCTTCAAAATGTTTAATGAAGGGATCGAAGGAGGCGTATGCAGACTGCATCCGATGACTTCTATTATTCTGTGTTAGACTGTTGACCTATAATATATTTTGGTGGGAAGGGTGTTTGCTTTGAAATGCCATTGGCTAAAACAATAATTGTGAGTTAAATAAAATATGATTAAGATACTTATGTGTAGGGTATGTGCTATAAGCCACACCCTTGTATAAGCCACACTTTAACTTTTGATTGTGCTATAAGCCACACCTATGGCTTGAATATTAAAAGTTTAGTGTTATTCTATATGGACAAATACCCTCACATAAGCAGCACCTTGACTTTGGGTTTATTTTAGTTTAAGGTGTGGATTATAAGAGAAAGTTTACAGTAGTAAAAGTTGGAATAAACATATAAATAGTTTGATTAGATGCACATAGTTGGCAAAAGGAACCTGGCAGGTGCAGACTGTGTTGGTTGCCCTCTATTGTTCTGTGCCTGACAGTGACCTACTTTACATTTTGGCCTGAAAGGTGGTTGATGAATGGGTTGGAACCTTGGCTGAGGGAGGAGCTAATAGATATGATAAATATAAATGTATATGTAGAGGGGATGTGTGGCTGTTAGACTATGCATGAATATCATTGGGACACATTCAGGCATCGTGATTAGATGAACTACAGGCCAAACCTGAGGCTTGAAATTTGAAAGTTTAGTGCTATTTTATATGAACAATATTAAAATTCTTGCTTAGTGCTTATAGTTGTCTTTGGTATTGTACTGATGGGAGGACATAGAGACTGAGTTAGAATTAGAAAGTTAGGTTCACCCTTTATGGTCAGGTGAAGGAATCATGCCCCTTTGTTATCACGTCCTGCGGGTATCACATTAATTTTTACCATCCCTTTAGGCTCAGCATGATGTATAATTATAGTCAAAAGTTCTAATGCATTATCGGCTCAAAAGGGGGCAGCTAAATACAATGAATATAGACAAGATATGTTTATTTGTAGGGACGTATCTAAATATATATAAAAGAAATATCAATCTGACTATGGTTGTTTAATGCCCATGGTATGCAGTATTTGGAATTTACTGGTTATAAACAAAACATAATATTCAACATTCACCTTGCTTATAATGCACACCCCTAATTTAGGCCCATTTTATTAGGCACACCTGGGAACATTTTTGCCATGCTAGTACTGTTCTATATGATCTTATCCTCAAGTGTAAGATGTGCCTGTATGCTAGGTATTATGATACTTTCTTCCATATAAAGATGAAAATGTATGGTTTGAAATTCCAAGATTGTGAGATTCATTGATAGGTTCTGATGCCCTTACCCTTGACCTACATCTACAACATTTACCAGTTTTATGTGACTCCTCATTGATTATTTTGTATAATCTGAATAAAAATGTCTTTAGTTTGTGACACAACACCTTACCTGTGCTGTAAAAAGTTATATGTATCTAGCATTTGTAGATAAATAGGGGCTCGTTTGTTAACTTCATAGAAAACAGTACATGAATGGAATACCCTGATCAAATCAGTGTGAGATTCTGCCTAACTCTGATGACATGCATCTATTTTGTAGCAAATTTGAGTACAGTTGGATTATTTTCATTGGTAACACATTTATTTGATCATGATGCCAAAAGCAACAATAACAAAACACAATTATCTATATGGGATGAAAGAATGTGCATAATATTGAGGTCTGGTGCTATACAATGTAGTCACTGGGTGACGTCTATACATTGATTTATGTATATAAACTTTCAAGATGATTAGAGTCCTAGGGTTTAACTTATCATTAACTCAGTGTGCAATGGAAAATGCATGATGGTGGTGTACATACATTTACCTTGTAGCAGCCGACCAACTTCTTAGTGTGGTCAAAGGCTGATATCTATTAAATGGCAGATGTGAGATTCTTAAGGTTCTATATTGTGACACCTATTTATGATGAATTATGCTCCGACAACTTGAATGTGGTAACAGGTTGATGTCTAATAGATTCATTGGCCTCATAGATATATTCATACAGTTCAGATAATGCTTCATATAAAAGGATAGATGAATGGTTCTACTTTAGAAAGTCCACTGGGGTCTTACTGATGAAATTGTATCAAAATAAGACATGGATTCAAAGATGGTGACAGTTAATTGCAGGTGCTGGCACATCTAGTGATTCATCTACATTTGCCTTTTAATAGTTGACATAAAATACAATCAGACTATTATTTTCTGATTGGATAGCTTTTGTCACATGATAAATGAAAATCAAATTGGATGTACTTCAGGGATACCACCTTTATTGCACTGTCTCGAGTATTGCACAGACATCTATTCGAGCACAGCATTATTTGAGACATATGCAGTAGCTATTAGCCTGTTGGTTATGATTTACTTTATGTCATCAATAGTCATACTACTGCATATCTGGTATTGTTTGGATACCCATAGAAGTGAGGAATTATTTGAAATATGATAAGATAAAGAAACAGAGGCAGGTTTAACTACTGTAATACCCCATGTATAAGGTGCATCTTATATGTGTTAATAGACCCCAAGTGCTCCTTATAGAAGCAGATCTGTTTTAACCTATAAACCACTTTTTACTATTTCATGGGTTTCTGTTGCAAAGACAATGTCAAGATTTCTTTGGAGAAGAAAATAAAGCATTAATACAAACACATAATTCATCTATCTGCTTCCCATGAGTTGGAGGTTCACAATACTCACCAGGCCCCAGTGTATTAATAAGGATCACTACCATAGCACTATAGATGCATCAACATTGGCAACATATAGGATATGTCGTAAGACAGGTTGTGACTCATACAAGTTTACCAAACCCCTCAAACCAAAACCCATGCCAAACTAACAGTTTTAAAGCCTTATGTGTAGGTTAGAGCTTCTTCCAATGTATTGGTATGGTATAGAAGGGCACATCTTTTACTCTTAAGAGTTTAAGGTATATATACCAAGATGAAGATGTAACTTTACATACACACACACTTCCAGTTACATACAAACTCAATAATTAATAGCTATATATCGTCATGTATTTCATTCCCGAATTCAATCCCCTTTTACTAAGCCCCTTGGGGAACCATTGTATATGTTGTTCAGTTATTCATTTTGTACTCTCCATAGCCGTAACACTAGAGTGCCAATCTGCATACCCCTTTGAATAACCTGCACCCCCTGGTCCCATAGCGTATCTATATAATCTTTATTTTTCCCTCATGGGAGACTAGCACCCCTGGGGTGGAATTGTGTGGATGTATTACACTGCAGTGCACATCTATCTACATATTACCCAAAGACCGAGCTTTATACCACACATTCAGGTATACTTTTATTCAATTGTAGACAGTTAAATTTACATGCTTCCATTGGTTTCATTAACTACCCACTTTTTCATTAATTTTTACATGATTAACATAACCTGAAAACCCAATACTACATGGTAATCAATACTATTGACCTTATTCTCTCAAAAACAATTTGAGTCAGCATAAGTTAACAATGTCAAAATAGTGATAACAACACTTCTTCCATTGAGAATTCCAAGGCATGTTGATGCTGGGATACAAAAGTCATTTCCTTTTGAAATTACTATTGTACAATTGTGCATGGTTTATAACCATGGGTCACAGCATTACCATGCACAATAAGGTTTACAATACTGTAATACCCTGTGTGTGAGGCGCAGCTTGCGTATAAGGCACATCCCCACTTGTAGACATGAGAGAAAAATAAATAATGTCAAACCCTTTCTTCTAATCAACAGATTTTTTCAAAATTCAAAGACTTATGGCCTTCTTAGAGCCTCGCCCATCCATTTTTACCATAATACAGGGTCAGGGGAGTGTCAGGCAAATTATAGAGAAAAATCTCTCCTAAAATAGTACATCTAGATATAAATGTTGCTTTATTTAATTATCTAATAGCACTTACTGTCTCAGTGAAGTGTAGTACATTAAGGTCGTGCAACAGGAAGACAATCATTCAAAATTAAAATTCATGACCAGAAAGGGCCTATACCTATGTTAGAAATAATTCACATTTTTGAAATAAAAGTTTACCATAGCTCTGGAATGTTGCAAATGATCCTGTGAATATGTTGTTAAACCTATTTTAATGGTGCCAACACTTTATTGGTTGATTAATTTAATATCTTAACCAACACGCACACAAAATATCCATGTGTGTCTATACATTCAGTCCTGGACATGTGTTTCAATGCTGCTTGGACAAAGGAACAGTGATTGCATCTATGGACAACATACCCATTAAGATAATTGATTTCTTTGATTTGCCTGATCTTATAGACAGGTCAGGCAAACCATGTCCTTTGAGAACTCTGACATAGGACACTGAAATCCCATGACAAACAACCAGCATCTGGGTTCACCCATGCATATGGACACCATGTGCTTACGGAGGTTTAGGGTGACACTAAACAACAAACTAACAAACCCCTTTTTCAGTGGTTCAGAATTCTGAGCAGATCTGGTGAAGAAGTACCATTTTGCTTGCCTAGAGTTTCATTATTATCAAGATTCAGTTCATATCACACTGCATGATAGGTCATTACGATCCCATAATACAGTTGTAGATCACAAAAGGAATCAAAGCTACAGGTCTTGGACTTTTAATACACCATGTTATTTGCTGTGATACTACCCGAAGGGGCGCCAATTTCAGGGTGTGGGGATATGCAAGTGCTTTATCTGAGTAGAGCCATACTTTTGTAAATGAGATCTATGTATACCTTACTCGTACAAAACTATGTTTAATGTATACAAATAAATCATACAACCAATATGAGTTAGTAATATTATTGTGGTTGTGTCAGGAGTATAAGATTATTTACCCTACGAGATTAACTCAGACCTTGTAGAGCAGAGGGCATAAAACAGGGAATTTTGCTAGGTCAGCTCCCTCCAAACAGAAGCTGAAACTAGCTACTAGCACATGAAAGGACTTGAATGGAAGTTGAGGGGTGTGTATGACACATTTCTTATAACCATTTTAGCATACAATTTATTTAGCCTCATGATGGAGGTAAATTAGTACGAGAAGGTAAAGCAAGACCATTCTTTTTTTTTTGCTCTCAAATTGTTGCATCCTGATCATGGGTACATATTTATACATCCTTGTATCATTGTCCCCTGAAGTGTTTTATTCATGTGATTTCTGTCAGTTTAGTACTATATTATACATATGAAACACCAAGTACAGGATGCACCCAATAGAGGTATGGTTGGTATTAGATCAATTTATGCTCTTTTTAATTCACACATAAGCTACAACTTTTACAGTGTTTCACCATGTAAATCTCTATATAAAGCACATTACTGAAGTATAGAATAGCATAATATAGTTTAACATTGTATAATATATAGAAATAAAATCAAAACTATTTTTTTGTCATCATATTTATTACATGGCATATAGAGTACCTCAGCAATAATTACAATATAATCAAGCAGGGACAATTTACTTGGTGACAACATACATATGACCCTTTCAAACATTGCGGCTTGAGGTTGTGCATCGGTACTGTTCTAAATGATAGATATAAGCCACCACTAGGGTCAACATAGATTAGGTTCAACATAGATTAGATGCTTCTCATACACAAGGATTTAGACTAGTTCTTACCAATGTCATTTTACCTTTCTGAACTAATTAAGCATGTGTCAACACATTATAAGCTAGTTTTCTGCAATGGGGGCTGGAACAGTTGTCATATAGTTGTGGTCAAGAGAGAATAACTTTGTTGCAAATAGACTTTAAGTACTGAATATATAAACTGTCTTTCAGTATTGAGTTAATACACACACCTTGCTGTAGGTTAAGACCATGGTTAAGGCACAGGTATTTCTAATGTAAGTTCCTATTCTTTTTCTTTAGAATAAGTAGTATACACTTAGTGCTAAGTGACTTAAAGATATGGCATGATGTCATAGCTAATTTGCTTTGTACCTGCTATTGTTTCTTTTGCTTATGTCCAAGAATGTTCAAGCTATAATGTAATCTAATAGATATTCTCCCAAACCTTTGCCATCAAGGGTGTCACAAACAGTCAAATTGAAGAGCACATCTTAAGTATTTTGCACAATAGGTGAACTCTGTAGTTTCACATTTCATTTTATCCCTTGGTGATTTGAATGCAGAGTTTGCCGAATTGATTTGTAATGTTGTACTCTCCATTAGCTGGTGTGATCATTCCTGCTAGAACTTTCTGTAAGTTTTACCTGCTGAGTCTCAAGTTTAACAAAGCATAGCATTACAGTCAGGAACACATCATTAATCTTGAATCTAGTGTAAAACCCCATTCATTCTATAAGATGCAGCTCTTTTAGCTATTCTAGAGGCCTTCTCCGGTCAAATTCCAGGTGCAGCTTATAGGTAAGGCCTTCACACTACAAAACAATATTAAGCCTGTAATGCTCAAGACCTCGCTGCTACTTGTAGCCATCCAGGGGTGAGGCTGTGGCTTTACACAAGCTAATACACAAGATCTTATAATACATAATGATATATCTGTAACTTTATAGATCTAGAACTCACATGTCTGACTATTCCATAAGTCTATCATATTGCATCCATACTATTAAAATCACCCAAAGTATAACAATTGCTTTTCCTTTTTTGGTATCTATTGATATACCCCACAGTCTCTTTCCATCCTAGCCAGAATTAGCATAGAATGTCTTGTTGTAGTACATGTTTTAGTACATTTCCATATTGACTCATAATTTATGCAAGGCTATTCTTGCAAATGCAATGACTTTAGATTATGAATCTGTATACCCTATTAGTCTAGTTCTCAAGCTTGACTTCCGACTTCTTTATGTGGTCTGTATGGAGAGCGAATTAGTAAAGTAATACATTTTTATATTACCCATTCACACATACATGATATAATGATATCAGATATGAAATTTTAGTGAGCCACTAAATGAATGTTGGCTCAATTTTGGGATGTAAGTATACTGCACACAGGCACAATTCAATAACATAGTTCCACAAACACACATTTTTAAGACCATGGCACTATTTCTCTGAACATATCCTACCAAGGAAATCTTACTGGTTGAATTACAAAGTATTATGGAACAAGGGGTAAACACTTCATCCACCACTAAGAAAAAAAAATAGCTGCTTATAGACTGCAACCTGAGTAAAAGAATGAGCTTGAAGCCACACTCGAAGCTTGAAAAGTTCAATATTTTCTATTGAGGTGAATACCCACCTATAAGCCACACCCTGAGTTCAGGTTAGTCCTATTTCCTGCAGGACTTGTCTGATTTGTATATAAGTCATAGCTCATGTGCCAGAGTTTTGTATTTATTGTTTATCAAATTTCCACACTGACAGAACAGTGTTCATGTCAGACCTACAGGTTTCTACACAGACACATTTTTAATGACAACCAGAGTCTGATCGCTTACAAGAGATTGAGCTAGTAATACTAATAATTTGTCACCTGTATTATTCATGTGTTTTTTTTTTAAAATTGGATCATAGGTTGGGATGCTCCTCTAATGCAATGGTCAATAAATCTCTCTTTCAAACCTCACTTATTCTAGGGATGTAAGAAGGATGCATTTCTATTTGCAAGTGGACCTAAACAATTGTTAATGATGAGCTGACCAGAAATGAGTTGTCTGTCTAATTGTCATTAACTGTACAGTAGACATCCCAGGCAGTTGAACTCTTGACATTTATGATAATGATCAAACTGGACATAAAAGTATGGTACACTGAAAGCTGGTAAGGACTTGGTGTAATTTGGTGTATAAAATGTCCTAAATCTTGAAACAGCTAAATTATGTCAGCACCTGAAAAACTCCATTCTGTAATGTACTCGACCATAATTGGTCATTGGGGGCAGTAAAACAAAGGCGACTGAATGGCATTAGCAACTCTCACAGTATATGCTAACTAAGAACCTGTTACCTTGACCTAAGTGCAGTTAGAACATTCTTGCACTTAAGTGAAAACATGAGCCCATCTAAAGGTTTTCCTTGTAGGATCGTTTGATAGTTATGGTGTGGCTTAGGGTTGACATATGATCATATCATTACAGTATTGAACTGCACAGAATCAGGTCTTAGGTATGTCCCATAACATCTTATCACATGAGTGTGTGGCATATATAGGATCATCTTATGTACAGAGAATTATGGCAGTTACTAATTGTTTGACATTGTCCAAGAGAACACATCCTTATTTTCCATTTCTTGTGAATGCCTCAGTAATAAGAATTGATCTTAATGACATGATTTATAAGCCCCTAATCAATGGTGTAAATCTTAATGGATACATAAACAAAGGTTCACGAGTGGGAGTCCGTGATAGAGTTACTGCACTCGCTGTTTGGCTGCCAAACAGCAAGTGTTCGGCTGCCAAACAGCAAGTGCACTAACTCTGTCATGGATCCCATAAGTGCTCCTTTGCACTTATCTCTTGTTTACATCATCTACTTAGATCTAGTAGACAGGATTACATCATGCTTTCACTCTGTAATTTACTCCATGTGACTTGTTTATATCGTCGTCTTGAAGATGTTACGTCATCAATAGAGCACATTAGCAGGCAGTGTGATATGCAACCTATGTATCGCAAACTTACCTTGTAATTCACCCTCCTAATGCAACCACTATGGCACCTAAGTATTCAAGCATATTTACCATGATATAAAAGTTTAATTCTATCTGCTCATACCAGCATTAGGATATACATCATACAAATACCATTCTATCATACACACTTATCCATGAAAATAATGGTATTCTAGGCCACATGAGGAGAGATGAAAGTGAAGTGAAATGAAATGCAACAGAGAGTGCAAGAATGTTGTTTACATTGAAACATAATTATTTTGTCTGAGGCCACAAAAGCTAGATCAAACTAACAAAGTTACTTGCATCTACCTTTAGTTGACATGATATCTTACAGAGAAATGTGTCCCTGACTCAGCATGTACACAGAACCCTTCCCTTTTTTAAAGAGTTGTGTCAGATATAGATAACTGACCATGTTTGCTTAGCTCTGGGTCATTAGGTGATTGATGTCCACCAACTCATTTGCTGGTATCCACATGTTATTGCTTTCGGGCCAACCAAGCCACTTAACCAGCACTTCCTTCCTCTTAGTTTCTCCATGACCAACTGTTCTATGTTTCAGAATGCTCTCCACTTCATATACCTCACTGTCATCAGATGTTTTTTGAGGGTCGTTTTCCTGCTCTCTCAAGGACCACTCTGCCCTTTCGTCATTTTTACTGCTCCTGGGATTTTCCTTGTTGAGTACATTTCAAGGCCACAATTGTGATTCCCCACCTGTGTTGGTTATTGCCTCCTCCTCTTCACATCTGGTGTTTTCGGATTCAGCATATGGATCTGCATGGTCATACATGCTAGTTGATGTTTGCATAGCAGATAGCATGGTCCTCCATAGCCGGAACAGGTTGAATTCTGGCATTGATATCTTCCTGACATTGATTGATGAATCGATATGTGGGGCTGACCCCATAGGAGACCATTCAGGAACTATCAATATTCCTTCTCTTGGAGTAGACCTTGACCACCATCCTGGGGCTTCCTCACTGCATATCTTGGGGTGATGTGAGAAGGTCACATATTGGGCATCTGGGACAAGTCTGACATCATTGACCCAGGGATGCTCTCCGTGAACTCTCTTTATATGGTCTATGAGATGTTGCTTGCGTCCTTGCTTGAATGTATGCTGACAGATTGGGCAGAGCCACCCTAAGCCATTCTTTTGGTGAGTTAGGGCATGCCTTTTAGCATTATAGGCTTGTGAAAATGGACCACCTCCACATATCTCACAAATGAGTGTGTTACCGTTATTCATGGTTTTCCGCTTCATTTTCTTCTCTTGATTCTTCTCGTCTCTTCTTTCCATGTTACTTCTTTCTATCTTTGTGGTCATCTCGATCATCATGCTGTGACTGCTGGATGAATACAGAACCACCCATTGATATGTTCTGGATGGCCTCTACTTCTGCTCTTGAAGTGACAGCCATGCCACCTATTGGTGAATGATGGCAATGGATGGTATAGTTAAGTACAGGGGAGTGATGATACACTTGAATCATTTGATTATGATGAAATGCTCCCCCTCCCCTCAGTACATGCCCTACTGATGTCCAGGTGGAGTAAAGGGGCAAAGTCCTCCTGACTCCTCCCGATTCCTCCCAAGTGGAGGAGTTAGTACCCCTGCCCATGGTGAAGCACCCCCAGTCTAATGTTATTTAGCAGGGGTAGGAGTGCAATACTCTTCATGACTCCTCCCAAGTGGAGGAGTAAGCACCCCATCCCCCCCATGGTGGTAAATCACACATTGTGGTTTGACATGGGGGTGGGGGTGCTTACTCCTCCACTTGGGAGTAGTTGGGAGGAGTCGGGAGGGCTTTATCCCCTTTACCCCAGCTGAACCCCCAATGTCAAACCACAATGTGTGATTTACCACCATGGGGGTTGGGGGTGCTTACTCCTCCACTTGGGAGTAGTTGGGAGGACTTTATCCCCTTTACCCCAGCTGAACATCAGTAGGGCATGTACCATGTAGGAAGTGGTGGGGGGCAAAATTTCCCTCCCAATTGGAGGAGTTTTGCCCCCACCCCACTGTCATCATGGTACATGTCCTACTGATGTTCAGCTGGGGTAAAGGGGATAAAGTCCTCCCAACTCCTCCCAACTACTCCCAAGTGGAGGAGTAAGCACCCCCACCCCCCAAGGTGGTAAATCACACATTGTGGTTTGACATGGGGGGTGGGGGTGCTTACTCCTCCACTTGGGAGTAGTTGGGAGGAGTTGGGAGGACTTTATCCCCTTTACCCCAGCTGAACATCAGTAGGACATGTACCATGATGACAGTGGGGCAAAACTCCTCCAATTGGGAGGGAAATTTTGCCCCCCACCACTTCCTACATGGTACATGCCCTACTGATGTTCAGCTGGGGTAAAGGGGATAAAGTCCTCCCAACTACTCCCAAGTGGAGGAGTAAGCACCCCCAACCCCCATGGTGGTAAATCACACATTGTGGTTTGACATTGGGGGTTCAGCTGGGGTAAAGGGGATAAAGCCCTCCCGACTCCTCCCAACTACTCCCAAGTGGAGGAGTAAGCACCCCCACCCCCATGTCAAACCACAATGTGTGATTTACCACCATGGGGGGGATGGGGTGCTTACTCCTCCACTTGGGAGGAGTCATGAAGAGTATTGCACTCCTACCCCTGCTAAATAACATTAGACTGGGGGTGCTTCACCATGGGCAGGGGTACTAACTCCTCCACTTGGGAGGAATCGGGAGGAGTCAGGAGGACTTTGCCCCTTTACTCCACCTGGACATCAGTAGGGCATGTACTGAGGGGAGGGGGAGCATTTCATCATAATCAAATGATTCAAGTGTATCATCACTCCCCTGTACTTAACTATACCATCCATTGCCATCATTCACCAATAGGTGGCATGGCTGTCACTTCAAGAGCAGAAGTAGAGGCCATCCAGAACATATCAATGGGTGGTTCTGTATTCATCCAGCAGTCACAGCATGATGATCGAGATGACCACAAAGATAGAAAGAAGTAACATGGAAAGAAGAGACGAGAAGAATCAAGAGAAGAAAATGAAGCGGAAAACCATGAATAACGGTAACACACTCATTTGTGAGATATGTGGAGGTGGTCCATTTTCACAAGCCTATAATGCTAAAAGGCATGCCCTAACTCACCAAAAGAATGGCTTAGGGTGGCTCTGCCCAATCTGTCAGCATACATTCAAGCAAGGACGCAAGCAACATCTCATAGACCATATAAAGAGAGTTCACGGAGAGCATCCCTGGGTCAATGATGTCAGACTTGTCCCAGATGCCCAATATGTGACCTTCTCACATCACCCCAAGATATGCAGTGAGGAAGCCCCAGGATGGTGGTCAAGGTCTACTCCAAGAGAAGGAATATTGATAGTTCCTGAATGGTCTCCTATGGGGTCAGCCCCACATATCGATTCATCAATCAATGTCAGGAAGATATCAATGCCAGAATTCAACCTGTTCCGGCTATGGAGGACCATGCTATCTGCTATGCAAACATCAACTAGCATGTATGACCATGCAGATCCATATGCTGAATCCGAAAACACCAGATGTGAAGAGGAGGAGGCAATAACCAACACAGGTGGGGAATCACAATTGTGGCCTTGAAATGTACTCAACAAGGAAAATCCCAGGAGCAGTAAAAATGACGAAAGGGCAGAGTGGTCCTTGAGAGAGCAGGAAAACGACCCTCAAAAAACATCTGATGACAGTGAGGTATATGAAGTGGAGAGCATTCTGAAACATAGAACAGTTGGTCATGGAGAAACTAAGAGGAAGGAAGTGCTGGTTAAGTGGCTTGGTTGGCCCGAAAGCAATAACATGTGGATACCAGAAAATGAGTTGGTGGACATCAATCATCTAATGACCCAGAGCTAAGCAAACATGGTCAGTTATCTATATCTGACACAACTCTTTAAAAAAGGGAAGGGTTCTGTGTACATGCTGAGTCAGGGACACATTTCTCTGTAAGATATCATGTCAACTAAAGGTAGATGCAAGTAACTTTGTTAGTGTGATCTAGCTTTTGTGGCCTCAGACAAAATAATTATGTTTCAATGTAAACAACATTCTTGCACTCTCTGTTGCATTTCATTTCACTTCACTTTCATCTCTCCTCATGTGGCCTAGAATACCATTATTTTCATGGATAAGTGTGTATGATAGAATGGTATTTGTATGATGTATATCCTAATGCTGGTATGAGCAGATAGAATTAAACTTTTATCTCATGGTAAATATGCTTGAATACTTAGGTGCCATAGTGGTTGCATTAGGAGGGTGAATTACAAGGTAAGTTTGCGATACATAGGTTGCATATCACACTGCCTGCTAATGTGCTCTATTGATGACGTAACATCTTCAAGACGACGATATAAACAAGTCACATGGAGTAAATTACAGAGTGAAAGCATGATGTAATCCTGTCTACTAGATCTAAGTAGATGATGTAAACAAGAGATAAGTGCAAAGGAGCACTTATGGGATCCATGACAGAGTTAGTGCACTTGCTGTTTGGCAGCCGAACACTTGCTGTTTGGCAGCCAAACAGCGAGTGCAGTAACTCTATCACGGACTCCCACTCGTGAACCTTTGTTTATGTATCCATTAAGATTTACACCATTGATTAGGGGCTTATAAATCATGTCATTAAGATCAATTCTTATTACTGAGGCATTCACAAGAAATGGAAAATAAGGATGTGTTCTCTTGGACAATGTCAAACAATTAGTAACTGCCATAATTCTCTGTACATAAGATGATCCTATATATGCCACACACTCATGTGATAAGATGTTATGGGACATACCTAAGACCTGATTCTGTGCAGTTCAATACGGTAATGATATGATCATATGTCAACCCTAAGCCACACCATAACTATCAAACGATCCTACAAGGAAAACCTTTAGATGGGCTCATGTTTTCACTTAAGTGCAAGAATGTTGTAACTGCACTTAGGTCAAGGTAACAGGTTCTTAGTTAGCATATACTGTGAGAGTTGCTAATGCCATTCAGTCGCCTTTGTTTTACTGCCCCCAATGACCAATTATGGTCGAGTACATTACAGAATGGAGTTTTTCAGGTGCTGACATAATTTAGCTGTTTCAAGATTTAGGACATTTTATACACCAAATTACACCAAGTCCTTACCAGCTTTCAGTGTACCATACTTTTATGTCCAGTTTGATCATTATCATAAATGTCAAGAGTTCAACTGCCTGGGATGTCTACTGTACAGTTAATGACAATTAGACAGACAACTCATTTCAGGTCAGCTCATCATTAACAATTGTTTAGGTCCACTTGCAAATAGAAATGCATCCTTCTTACATCCCTAGAATAAGTGAGGTTTGAAAGAGAGATTTATTGACCATTGCATTAGAGGAGCATCCCAACCTATGATCCAATTTAAAAAAAAAACACATGAATAATACAGGTGACAAATTATTAGTATTACTAGCTCAATCTCTTGTAAGCGATCAGACTCTGGTTGTCATTAAAAATGTGTCTGTGTAGAAACCTGTAGGTCTGACATGAACACTGTTCTGTCAGTGTGGAAATTTGATAAACAATAAATACAAAACTCTGGCACATGAGCTATGACTTATATACAAATCAGACAAGTCCTGCAGGAAATAGGACTAACCTGAACTCAGGGTGTGGCTTATAGGTGGGTATTCACCTCAATAGAAAATATTGAACTTTTCAAGCTTCGAGTGTGGCTTCAAGCTCATTCTTTTACTCAGGTTGCAGTCTATAAGCAGCTATTTTTTTTTCTTAGTGGTGGATGAAGTGTTTACCCCTTGTTCCATAATACTTTGTAATTCAACCAGTAAGATTTCCTTGGTAGGATATGTTCAGAGAAATAGTGCCATGGTCTTAAAAATGTGTGTTTGTGGAACTATGTTATTGAATTGTGCCTGTGTGCAGTATACTTACATCCCAAAATTGAGCCAACATTCATTTAGTGGCTCACTAAAATTTCATATCTGATATCATTATATCATGTATGTGTGAATGGGTAATATAAAAATGTATTACTTTACTAATTCGCTCTCCATACAGACCACATAAAGAAGTCGGAAGTCAAGCTTGAGAACTAGACTAATAGGGTATACAGATTCATAATCTAAAGTCATTGCATTTGCAAGAATAGCCTTGCATAAATTATGAGTCAATATGGAAATGTACTAAAACATGTACTACAACAAGACATTCTATGCTAATTCTGGCTAGGATGGAAAGAGACTGTGGGGTATATCAATAGATACCAAAAAAGGAAAAGCAATTGTTATACTTTGGGTGATTTTAATAGTATGGATGCAATATGATAGACTTATGGAATAGTCAGACATGTGAGTTCTAGATCTATAAAGTTACAGATATATCATTATGTATTATAAGATCTTGTGTATTAGCTTGTGTAAAGCCACAGCCTCACCCCTGGATGGCTACAAGTAGCAGCGAGGTCTTGAGCATTACAGGCTTAATATTGTTTTGTAGTGTGAAGGCCTTACCTATAAGCTGCACCTGGAATTTGACCGGAGAAGGCCTCTAGAATAGCTAAAAGAGCTGCATCTTATAGAATGAATGGGGTTTTACACTAGATTCAAGATTAATGATGTGTTCCTGACTGTAATGCTATGCTTTGTTAAACTTGAGACTCAGCAGGTAAAACTTACAGAAAGTTCTAGCAGGAATGATCACACCAGCTAATGGAGAGTACAACATTACAAATCAATTCGGCAAACTCTGCATTCAAATCACCAAGGGATAAAATGAAATGTGAAACTACAGAGTTCACCTATTGTGCAAAATACTTAAGATGTGCTCTTCAATTTGACTGTTTGTGACACCCTTGATGGCAAAGGTTTGGGAGAATATCTATTAGATTACATTATAGCTTGAACATTCTTGGACATAAGCAAAAGAAACAATAGCAGGTACAAAGCAAATTAGCTATGACATCATGCCATATCTTTAAGTCACTTAGCACTAAGTGTATACTACTTATTCTAAGGAAAAAGAAAATAGCTTATGCATATTTCAAATAGGAACTTACATTAGAAATACCTGTGCCTTAACCATGGTCTTAACCTACAGCAAGGTGTGTGTATTAACTCAATACTAAAAGACAGTTTATATATTCAGTACTTAAAGGCTATTTGCAACAAAGTTATTCTCTCTTGACCACAACTATATGACAACTGTTCCAGCCCCCATTGCAGAAAACTAGCTTATAATGTGTTGACACATGCTTAATTAGTTCAGAAAGGTAAAATGACATTGGTAAGAACTAGTCTAAATCCTTGTGTATGAGAAGCATCTAATCTATGTTGAACCTAATCTATGTTGACCCTAGTGGTGGCTTATATCTATCATTTAGAACAGTACCGATGCACAACCTCAAGCCGCAATGTTTGAAAGGGTCATATGTATGTTATCACCAAGTAAATTGTCCCTGCTTGATTATATTGTAATTATCGCTGAGGTACTCTATATGCCATGTAATAAATATGATGACAAAAAAATAGTTTTGATTTTATTTCTATATATTATACAATGTTAAACTATATTATGCTATTCTATACTTCAGTAATGTGCTTTATATAGAGATTTACATGGTGAAACACTGTAAAAGTTGTAGCTTATGTGTGAATTAAAAAGAGCATAAATTGATCTAATACCAACCATACCTCTATTGGGTGCATCCTGTACTTGGTGTATCATATGTATAATATAGTACTAAACTGACAGAAATCACATGAATAAAACACTTCAGGGGACAATGATACAAGGATGTATAAATATGTACCCATGATCAGGATGCAACAATTTGAGAGCAAAAAAAAAAAGAATGGTCTTGCTTTACCTTCTCGTACTAATTTACCTCCATCATGAGGCTAAATAAATTGTATGCTAAAATGGTTATAAGAAATGTGTCATACACACCCCTCAACTTCCATTCAAGTCCTTTCATGTGCTAGTAGCTAGTTTCAGCTCCTGTTTGGAGGGAGCTGACCTAGCAAAATTCCCTGTTTTATGCCCTCTGCTCTACAAGGTCTGAGTTAATCTCGTAGGGTAAATAATCTTATACTCCTGACACAACCACAATAATATTACTAACTCATATTGGTTGTATGATTTATTTGTATACATTAAACATAGTTTTGTAAGAGTAAGGTATACATAGATCTCATTTACAAAAGTATGGCTCTACTCAGATAAAGCACTTGCATATCCCCACACCCTGAAATTGGCGCCCCTTCGGGTAGTATCACAGCAAATAACATGGTGTATTAAAAGTCCAAGACCTGTAGCTTTGATTCCTTTTGTGATCTACAACTGTATTATGGGATCGTAATGACCTATCATGCAGTGTGATATGAACTGAATCTTGATAATAATAAAACTCTAGGCAAGCAAAATGGTACTTCTTCACCAGATCTGCTCAGAATTCTGAACCACTGAAAAAGGGGTTTGTTAGTTTGTTGTTTAGTGTCACCCTAAACCTCCGTAAGCACATGGTGTCCATATGCATGGGTGAACCCAGATGCTGGCTGTTTGTCATGGGATTTCAGTGTCCTATGTCAGAGTTCTCAAAGGACATGGTTTGCCTGACCTGTCTATAAGATCAGGCAAATCAAAGAAATCAATTATCTTAATGGGTATGTTGTCCATAGATGCAATCACTGTTCCTTTGTCCAAGCAGCATTGAAACACATGTCCAGGACTGAATGTATAGACACACATGGATATTTTGTGTGCGTGTTGGTTAAGATATTAAATTAATCAACCAATAAAGTGTTGGCACCATTAAAATAGGTTTAACAACATATTCACAGGATCATTTGCAACATTCCAGAGCTATGGTAAACTTTTATTTCAAAAATGTGAATTATTTCTAACATAGGTATAGGCCCTTTCTGGTCATGAATTTTAATTTTGAATGATTGTCTTCCTGTTGCACGACCTTAATGTACTACACTTCACTGAGACAGTAAGTGCTATTAGATAATTAAATAAAGCAACATTTATATCTAGATGTACTATTTTAGGAGAGATTTTTCTCTATAATTTGCCTGACACTGCCCTGACCCTGTATTATGGTAAAAATGGATGGGCGAGGCTCTAAGAAGGCCATAAGTCTTTGAATTTTGAAAAAATCTGTTGATTAGAAGAAAGGTTTTGACATTATTTATTTTTCTCTCATGTCTACAAGTGGGGATGTGCCTTATACGCAAGCTGCGCCTCACACACAGGGTATTACAGTATTGTAAACCTTATTGTGCATGGTAATGCTGTGACCCATGGTTATAAACCATGCACAATTGTACAATAGTAATTTCAAAAGGAAATGACTTTTGTATCCCAGCATCAACATGCCTTGGAATTCTCAATGGAAGAAGTGTTGTTATCACTATTTTGACATTGTTAACTTATGCTGACTCAAATTGTTTTTGAGAGAATAAGGTCAATAGTATTGATTACCATGTAGTATTGGGTTTTCAGGTTATGTTAATCATGTGAAAATTAATGAAAAAGTGGGTAGTTAATGAAACCAATAAAAGCATGTAAATTTAACTGTCTACAATTGAATAAAAGTATACCTGAATGTGTGGTATAAAGCTCGGTCTTTGGGTAATATGTAGATAGATGTGCACTGCAGTGTAATACATCCACACAATTCCACCCCAGGGGTGCTAGTCTCCCATGAGGGAAAAATAAAGATTATATAGATACGCTATGGGACCAGGGGGTGCAGGTTATTCAAAGGGGTATGCAGATTGGCACTCTAGTGTTACGGCTATGGAGAGTACAAAATGAATAACTGAACAACATATACAATGGTTCCCCAAGGGGCTTAGTAAAAGGGGATTGAATTCGGGAATGAAATACATGACGATATATAGCTATTAATTATTGAGTTTGTATGTAACTGGAAGTGTGTGTGTATGTAAAGTTACATCTTCATCTTGGTATATATACCTTAAACTCTTAAGAGTAAAAGATGTGCCCTTCTATACCATACCAATACATTGGAAGAAGCTCTAACCTACACATAAGGCTTTAAAACTGTTAGTTTGGTATGGGTTTTGGTTTGAGGGGTTTGGTAAACTTGTATGAGTCACAACCTGTCTTACGACATATCCTATATGTTGCCAATGTTGATGCATCTATAGTGCTATGGTAGTGATCCTTATTAATACACTGGGGCCTGGTGAGTATTGTGAACCTCCAACTCATGGGAAGCAGATAGATGAATTATGTGTTTGTATTAATGCTTTATTTTCTTCTCCAAAGAAATCTTGACATTGTCTTTGCAACAGAAACCCATGAAATAGTAAAAAGTGGTTTATAGGTTAAAACAGATCTGCTTCTATAAGGAGCACTTGGGGTCTATTAACACATATAAGATGCACCTTATACATGGGGTATTACAGTAGTTAAACCTGCCTCTGTTTCTTTATCTCATCATATTTCAAATAATTCCTCACTTCTATGGGTATCCAAACAATACCAGATATGCAGTAGTATGACTATTGATGACATAAAGTAAATCATAACCAACAGGCTAATAGCTACTGCATATGTCACAAATAATGCTGTGCTCGAATAGATGTCTGTGCAATACTCGAGACAGTGCAATAAAGGTGGTATCCCTGAAGTACATCCAATTTGATTTTCATTTATCATGTGACAAAAGCTATCCAATCAGAAAATAATAGTCTGATTGTATTTTATGTCAACTATTAAAAGGCAAATGTAGATGAATCACTAGATGTGCCAGCACCTGCAATTAACTGTCACCATCTTTGAATCCATGTCTTATTTTGATACAATTTCATCAGTAAGACCCCAGTGGACTTTCTAAAGTAGAACCATTCATCTATCCTTTTATATGAAGCATTATCTGAACTGTATGAATATATCTATGAGGCCAATGAATCTATTAGACATCAACCTGTTACCACATTCAAGTTGTCGGAGCATAATTCATCATAAATAGGTGTCACAATATAGAACCTTAAGAATCTCACATCTGCCATTTAATAGATATCAGCCTTTGACCACACTGAGAAGTTGGTCGGCTGCTACAAGGTAGATGTATGTACACCACCATCATGCATTTTCCATTGCACACTGAGTTAATGATAAGTTAAACCCTAGGACTCTAATCATCTTGAAAGTTTATATACATAAATCAATGTATAGACGTCACCCAGTGACTACATTGTATAGCACCAGACCTCAATATTATGCACATTCTTTCATCCCATATAGATAATTGTGTTTTGTTATTGTTGCTTTTGGCATCATGATCAAATAAATGTGTTACCAATGAAAATAATCCAACTGTACTCAAATTTGCTACAAAATAGATGCATGTCATCAGAGTTAGGCAGAATCTCACACTGATTTGATCAGGGTATTCCATTCATGTACTGTTTTCTATGAAGTTAACAAACGAGCCCCTATTTATCTACAAATGCTAGATACATATAACTTTTTACAGCACAGGTAAGGTGTTGTGTCACAAACTAAAGACATTTTTATTCAGATTATACAAAATAATCAATGAGGAGTCACATAAAACTGGTAAATGTTGTAGATGTAGGTCAAGGGTAAGGGCATCAGAACCTATCAATGAATCTCACAATCTTGGATTTTCAAACCATACATTTTCATCTTTATATGGAAGAAAGTATCATAATACCTAGCATACAGGCACATCTTACACTTGAGGATAAGATCATATAGAACAGTACTAGCATGGCAAAAATGTTCCCAGGTGTGCCTAATAAAATGGGCCTAAATTAGGGGTGTGCATTATAAGCAAGGTGAATGTTGAATATTATGTTTTGTTTATAACCAGTAAGTTCCAAATACTGCATACCATGGGCATTAAACAACCATAGTCAGATTGATATTTCTTTTATATATATTTAGATATGTCCCTACAAATAAACATATCTTGTCTATATTCATTGTATTTAGCTGCCCCCTTTTGAGCCGATAATGCATTAGAACTTTTGACTATAATTATACATCATGCTGAGCCTAAAGGGATGGTAAAAATTAATGTGATACCCGCAGGACGTGATACAAAGGGGCATGATTCCTTCACCTGACCATAAAGGGTGAACCTAACTTTCTAATTCTAACTCAGTCTCTATGTCCTCCGATCAGTACAATACCAAAGACAACTATAAGCACTAAGCAAGAATTTTAATATTGTTCATATAAAATAGCACTAAACTTTCAAATTTCAAGCCTCAGGTTTGGCCTGTAGTTCATCTAATCACGATGCATGAATGTGTCCCAATGATATTCATGCATAGTCTAACAGCCACACATCCCCTCTACATATACATTTATATTTATCATATCTATTAGCTCCTCCCTCAGCCAAGGTTCCAACCCATTCATCAACCACCTTTCAGGCCAAAATGTAAAGTAGGTCACTGTCAGGCACAGAACAATAGAGGGCAACCAACACAGTCTGCACCTGCCAGGTTCCTTTTGCCAACTATGTGCATCTAATCAAACTATTTATATGTTTATTCCAACTTTTACTACTGTAAACTTTCTCTTATAATCCACACCTTAAACTAAAATAAACCCAAAGTCAAGGTGCTGCTTATGTGAGGGTATTTGTCCATATAGAATAACACTAAACTTTTAATATTCAAGCCATAGGTGTGGCTTATAGCACAATCAAAAGTTGGAGTGTGGCTTATACAAGGGTGTGGCTTATAGCACATACCCTACACATAAGTATCTTAATCATATTTTATTTAACTCACAATTATTGTTTTAGCCAATGGCATTTCAAAGCAAACACCCTTCCCACCAAAATATATTATAGGTCAACAGTCTAACACAGAATAATAGAAGTCACCGGATGCAGTCTGCATACGCCTCCTTCGATCCCTTCATTAAACATTTTGAAGACTGCTGGTGAAAGAGTGCATCATGCCCATTGGTCGTCATGATGCATCAATGCAGTCTGCTTGTGAGCACTTCATTGGTGCATTGTTGCACTCAATGGGGCATGATGCATTAATGCATTAGTGGCCTTTAAAGAGTTAACCAAGCACCACACATCTCTAAATAAAAAAACAAACAAATATATGAATTTACCTCCCTAAAAAAGCAAAAAACAAAGACAACAAACAAATATATCCAGATAAACAAACTATTCATATCACCATTCCATCATTAATTGTATATTTTGAATTGATTATCCAGTAAACACCCTTCAATTCTATCCAATGACCTACATATTCTAATAGTTACATAAGCACAGGGTTGGTAAATTTCCAGCAGGTCAATATGATGCACCAATGGAATGGCAAGGGCAGTATTTGTACAACATAATGATAAAGGGGTATAATTTATTAATGCATCATCTAACCATAAAGGGTTAAGCAAACTTCCTTATTTCCCAATTCTTAACTCAGCCTAACTCTTCCCTCATCAGGAAACTACCAAAAACATCTAAAAGCACTAAATCAGATTGTTTTTTTTTTCCAATATCCCAATCTCAACAATATTAATGCATAGATTGACTAATACACATATTCTCTACAAATACAATCTTAAGTATAATAACCCTGGGGCCACCTACCTCCATCCCACCAGAACCAAATGCAGGTCAACTAGCACACCTCCAACCAAACAATAGACTCCCAAACAATAGAGCCCCAACCCTGCTGTCTGCACCTGCCACCTGCCCCCCTCCAACCTCTTCTTTTAACCAAACTCCTCACACACATAAAACATGCATATGCCATAAACATCAAAATATATCATATTCATCCCAACTAAAACCTTATGTTCATTAATGCATCATCTAACCTTAATGGTTTAACCAAACTTCCTTATTTCCCAATTCTTAACTCAGCCTAACTCTCCTCTCATCAGGAAACTACCAAAAACACTAAATCAGATTGTATTTTTCCAATATCCCAATCTTAACAATATTAATGCATAGATTGACCAATACACATATTCTCTACAAATACAATCTTAATTATGATACCCCTGCAGCCACCTACCTCCATGCCCCCAGAACCAAATGCAGGTCAACTAGCACACCTCCAACCAAACAATAGACTCCCAAACAATAGAGCCCCACCCCTGCTTATTCACCTGCCAACTGCCCCCCCCCCCCCTCTCCACCCTCTTCTTTTAACCAAACTCCTCGAACACAAACAAACATATGACATAAATATCAAAATATATCATATTCATCCCAACTTAAACCAACTATTCTGACTCCCCTATATGTAAGCTACACATACATATGAATATCTAACCCATATCACCCTTACTTCCAGCATTATCCTTCTTTTAACCAAACCAGGTTCTAGAAGCTACCCCTATACTACTAATCTTATCCTACAGCTTTCATAGCAAATACAGATGTAAGCTATCTTCCTGGAGAACACTGGGTAGCATTTTATTTTAAATCTAAAAATAATATTCCTGAATATTTTGATTCATATGGATTACCTCCAATAAGATATTCTTTTTTTTAAAAAAATTATCCAAAAAATACAAATATTCTTCACATACTATACAAGCACTAACATCTTTAAGATGTGGAGAATACTGCTTATATTTTTTTAAAAAAAGAGCCTCTAATATAAGCATGCAAAAAATTATATCTAGTTTTTCTTCTGACACTTTGTGGAATGAAAAAAAGATTCAACTCTACATAAATAAACAAATAAACACTCCTGTGAATAAAAAAAGAAAAGGATCCAACTATGGACAATATAGCATTAAACATTGTGATTTCATAAACAACTTAAAAAAATGAAAAGCTTTATATAAAAACAAAAATTAAAATTTTTTTTTTTCACAATTTCCACACATTTATTGTTAAAAAATTAAATAACTATTAAAAAACACTATGAAAGGATTATCATCAATTAATAAAATAAAAAAAAAAAAAATTGGAACAGCTGGAGCACTACTTATTTTTTTCCTTACAACCATAGGCATTTTAATAGAAATTAAATATGGTATTGTAGGGGTATGGTATTTTACACTTTAACGTTCATGCACCCGTGAGACTCAGACCTAGGTCCTTCGGGTGTGGTGGGGGAATCCGGATGGCAGGTGGCAGCACCTGCCTCTGGGTTCGTATCCACTACACCAG
This sequence comes from Acholoe squamosa, assembly GCA_949317995.1. Lineage (NCBI taxonomy): Eukaryota > Metazoa > Annelida > Polychaeta > Phyllodocida > Polynoidae > Acholoe > Acholoe squamosa. The sequence continues at coordinate 11,180,544 of OX439045.1, read as the reverse complement.
GGGGCCTACCACTCGTCCGCCACACGTCACGTGGCCGGTCTGAGTTTCGCGGGCTTTTCCCCTATATAAGGCTGGTCCTAGCCCTAGGTTCCTCAGTAGTGGTTTACCCACTGCTCAACCAGGTTGTTACCCGAAAGGGTAACCGAATGCACTAGCAGCATGTAGTCCTCTGAGGCTGTGATCGTATGTAACGCAAGCTCTGAAATAAAAGCTCGGTTGCCTACCCGGAAACTTTTCTCTCTCTTCGTTATGATTTAATCTAACTTAACGAGACGAACCACTACACTGTTGCCGTGACCAGTTGGTCTTCGGGTAAGCGCAGTCAGAAATGACTGAGCTGAGCCCAGTTAGGGGAAATGGCTCAAATCGTGAGCTAGACTCCCCGATGGAGGATGGTGAAATCAAGTCACCACCCCAAGGTACGGAGTGGAGGGATCCACTAGAACACTACCCTGATGGGTTAGAAGATGTAAGAAGAAACTTACATCATGAACTGGATGAATTTGGAGACTCCTTATTCATGCCAGGAGGTACTTCGAAACCTGCACCAATGCATAAAAGTACTGCTCAATTTGGTAAATTACCATTTGAGGTACCAAAGCCTAGTGCAGGTATGTTTGAAACTCCATACAGTTCTCGAATTAAACACCAAAAATGTGGATTCGAAAAGAACAAAATGGACGAGCTTGAAGACATGAGAGCTGAATACGAGAAGATCCAGAAGGATCTTATTACACTGACCGGAACCCGAGACAAGATTCTGACTGAAAACAAACAGTTGATATCGGAACGTCTCGATTACGATCAGAGTTGTAGACGCCAACAACAATTGTTGTTGGATCAGATGGAGAAAGAAAAGCAAGATTTTCAACTCCAGCACGAACAGTATCGTGATGCACTATATACGGCGGATCTGGAATACAGAGCCTCGTATGATGAGTTGAATAGAACTAAACAAGAGTTAAATTCAACTCAATCGGCCTACGGCAAGTATCAAGAAGAGCTGAAGAAAATAGAATCAGCCTTCAAAGATGCTCGGGAAACGTACCAAAAACAGACCGATGAGCATGAAAAACTCAAAGATCAATTGATACGCGAATCCACAGATTTGGCTGTTAAACAGACTAAAATGATGGATGATTATTCCGAACTGGAGGCTAAAGCTATCCAGATGTCAAAGTATCTAGAAGATACTGGTCGTGCAGTAGGTACTCTTGAATCAGACTTCACTGTTTCAGGAATTGCCCTAAACACGACAAGTAACCAGATGTTCTCTTTGAGGGGCAATGACGGGGTAACAGAGACAACTGTACCTCGTTATGAAGGAGTAAAGAGTCATCAGGTTAGATTTACAGATAATACCTCTATACCTCTTGGTCTAGGTACGGGAAATAAAGGGGATAATTCTGCGAGTGGAGCTAAACAAAGCCGCTCGGCAGGAAGCTCCACCTTTGACGGCGGATGGCCACAACAGTCACCTTTAGGGGGACCAAATGGCCCGTATGCCCAGTATGGATGGAATCAGTCCCAAACAGGAACGAATCCGTCCAATGGTAACACCCGGAACACGTCCGGAGGAACAACCGGACGAGCACCCGGAGGTTCCAGTACAGCTGGGGGGCAATCCGGATGTGATCAAGGATCCGGACCCTCAAGCGATCGTTCCAGGAGCAGACCCTCTGCCAGTGGGACTGGTTTCAATAATGGAAATCAGTCGTATGGAACAGGAGGAAACACTAATCCCAATAGTGGTTTCTTTAGCTTTGGTGGAAATACACAACCCACCAATGGTCCAGGGCCGGCTCCCCAAACCAGTGGATACACCTTTTCACAGGTGCCTCCATACGGAGCAGGGGGATCAGGAGGTGGAGGAGGACCACCATCCGGAGGCTTTGGAAGTACTTATGGTACGAATCCTCCAAGGAAAAAGAGACTCAGTCGCCGAGTATCTCTTTCTCCAGGGTTACAAGCGCTGCATGATTCTAATGCAGCGATTGCTAACTTAGGTGTTGATTGTTACAATCAAGGTCTGGACGATACGGAGATCATGGAATGGAGTAAGGGTTTAACCCTTACTGGATCCACGAATCCGGCTCGTAGAGTAGCTAAGATACCTACCCCCTTTAATGCCAAGAACCCTTGGAAGGAGGAGTATCAAGGCTGCGCGGATGTCTTTAACTGCAATGGATGGGGTAAAGCGGAAGCTCTGCCTTATTTAGTATGCTGGTTAAAGGAAGGCGACGGAAAAGGAGCCGTGGAACAATGGAGAGATTCTCAAATAACAGGACTCTCAGCCCATATGAAGTATGATGAACTCATAGAGATTGCTTCATATTTATATGGGAATATAGTTGGAGAAGACCCTTGGCTGACGTTCACTAAAAGAACACAGAAGCCCAAGGAGTCTGCCAAAGTGTTCGGCTTAGAATGTCAACGACTGTTGCATAAAGCCAGACCTCAATGGAGACTAGATGATGAATGCTTCCTAGATGAGATGTTTAAACAATTCATTGAAGGATTGCGGAATCAAGAACACAGGACAGTAGCCTGTGAAGCTTGGAAGAATGATGCCTCTTTGACAGATTTGTTCCAGTCCCTAGATCATTATGATCGAAAGGCCCGTATCTTTGCCGGGAAGGTACCCCAACGGATGTCAGCAATGATAATCCCGGAGGGAATACCCGAAACCGATTCATCCGAATCAGGGGAACCTGACGAAGATGAAAACGTTGGGGCCATTGGCCAAGGGAACCCCCGGTACAACCGGAACTGGGGAAAGAAACCGGGTTACGTCAAGGAGAAAGTGATCACTTCTAAACCTCCTGTGACTCAACCCGATACCAAACCCACGACGGGTCCTTCTTTATCAGAGGACCTGGTTAACAATTTGGTAAAGAAGATTACTGAAAATCTTAGGAGGCCTAAGCCTGATAGGACTGTTGTGACATGCTTCCGATGTCAGGAAACTGGGCATTATGCTGCCGAGTGTGAGGCAGATAAGCCAGTTTATAGAAACACTCGTTACCGGAGCAATCCGGGTAAGGAGGACTCAGTGAAGAAGGAAAACTGAGAGGGGGTGTCCACAATGGCAACCGGATTACCCCCAGAGTGAGTGATTGCCATGACTGCCAGCCTATCGCAGCTTGCGGTACTGGCAAGAATCCTCTAGCGATTTCGCCCAGCAGTGAAGCTAAGGAGCCTGATCAGTTCCTTACTCATGAGGCTGGGGAGACTGATAGTACACCAGGTGTCAAGAACCGGCAGAAGAACACAGAGGGGAAACCCGATATCAGTCCAGAGGGAGCGGCCAATGAGTTGGCCAGGGTGGGGTGTGCCCAGTTCCCCCCGGGTCATCCTTGTCTCGAATTCTTAAAGGGATGTGGATTTGACCTCGGCGCTAAGACGGAACTTGCTAAGTATGCAAGTAGTCCTACCTACTTGAAAGGTAGGAGGTGGTACGCAGTTGTATCTGTGAGTGGTAGATCCGCTGAGTTTCTTGTCGATACGGGTGCTAGCCACTCCTGTATTGCTAAGAGATTCTACGATCTTTTGCCTACGAATCATGAAACTTTCACAACGGAAGGAAATGCTCGTACGGCCGACGGTAGCATGATACAAACGTTCGGTAGAACATGTATGAGGTTCAGTCTACAGGAAGATAAGGACTTCATCCTTACCCCTACTGTGGCGAACATCGCGGATGATGGTATACTCGGTCTGGATTTTGCTGCATTATATGGAGCAAGGTTAGATTCCCAGAGGGGAATATTGGAAGTGAGAGACCCGTACCATCTCGAAGTACAATGTGTACTTAGACAAGTAAGCAGTGTAGCCAGTGTAGCCCAGACTGTTAAGATACCACCAGGCACAGCCTGTGATGTCTTATGTCGAGCGGACAGACAGTTTTCAGGAAAAACTGGAGTTGTAGAGCCAGACATGGCCATGTTGTCAAGTATCGGATTGGAATCCGCTGATGTTCTAGTAGCTAACGCTGCTTGGACGGTGGTTCCTATATCCAATACCGGTAACAAGACTGTCTATGTACAGAAGGATACGATCCTTGGATCGGTTGTCTTATCCGAATTGATAGAAGACTGTAAACATGTTTCGGCACCCGGAGCCCCTTCCTCACCCGAAAGGAGCCCGGAACTAGACACTCTAGTAGCCGAAAGCCATGTAGAAAGTGATGAACAACGTGAAGCTCTAACTGACTTGTTGTACAAGTACCGTAAAGCTTTTGCAGCACCGAGTGAACAATTGGGGCGTACCGATAAAGTACTGCATACGATTGACACTGGTGAGAATGAACCTTTTAAGATTCCTTATAGAAGACTCCCACTAGCCAAAAAAAAGGTAGCTGAGGAGGAGATAGCTAAAATGCTTGAACAGGATGTAATAATTCCATCAACCAGTCCTTGGTCTAGCCCTGTGTGCATGGTGACCAAGAAAGATGGTAGCATCCGTTTCTGCATAGATTACCGGAAATTGAATGGTATGACCAAGAAGAATTCATATCCCTTACCACGGATCGATGAGACTATAGACTCCCTTGGAGGTAAGCAATGGTATTGCTCTCTAGACTTACAATCCGGGTACTGGCAAGTGGGTATGCATCCGAAAGATATGGAGAAGACGGCCTTTTCCAGTCATATTGGATTATTCCAGTATAATGTGATGCCGTTTGGATTGTGCAATGCACCGGCGACATTTGAAGCCATGATGGAAACTTTATTAAGTGACCTTTTATGGAAGAAATGTCTCGTCTATCTAGACGATGTGATTGTCTTTGGAAAGACATACGAAGAATGCTTGGAAAATTTAGGTATGGTCCTGGAAAGGATCATAACTAATGGTTTGAAGCTGAAACCCAAGAAGTGCGATCTTTTCAAAAGATCTATTAATTACTTGGGGCGAATAATCTCGAATGAAGGGATTAAAGCCGATCCGGAGAAACTTGATGCCGTGTCAAATTGGCAAGCACCCACGAATGCGAAAGAAGTTAGGTCCTTCCTCGGATTCTGTTCCTACTACCGGGACTTTATCCCAGGATATTCAAGGGTTGCCTTTCCTATCCAGAGTTTGTCCCACTGGACACCCGGGATCAGAAAGGAACGATTCCCTTGGGGACCCGAGCAAGACGAGGCCTTTATGAAAATAAAGGATTTGTTTGCTATCACACCTGTGTTGAGATACCCCACGGAGAATGATCATTTCATTCTAGATACTGATGCTAGTAATGAAAGCATAGGAGCCGCCCTTTCTCAGGTCCAGGATGGGGTCGAAGTTCCTATAGCCTTCGCTAGTAACACGTTGAGTAAATCTCAAAGAAACTATTGTACCACTAAACGTGAGTTGTTGGCTGTGGTGGTCTATACGAAGAAGTTCAAGCACTTTTTGTGGGGGAGTGATTTCACTCTACGGACTGATCACTCTTCCCTCAGATGGTTATTGAACTTCAAAGATGCAGAGGGGATGATAGGTCGCTGGTTAGCGCACCTATCCGAATTCGGTCTAAATCACAGCCAGATTGAACACCGAGCCGGGGCAAAGCATTTGAATGCAGATGCTTTGTCTAGAATCCCAGTGAGGAAATGTGCAAATGCTGAGTGCACTGATTGTGGAGCACACAATGCTGTGTTGGCAGGGGTTCGAGTTCCATTCGAAACCCATCCGGAACATGTCTTGAATTGGTCCTTGGAGACCATCAGGCAGTTCCAGAAGTCTGATGCAGTCACATCACGTTTGATTAAATTCCTTAATCAGGGTATCTGTCCCCCAAGACCCGTAGTGTCATTGGAGAACAGAGAGATGAGACGATTCTTAGCTCAATGGGCCGAGCTAAAAGTCCGGGATGGTATTCTGTTTCGATGGAAGAACCATTCTAATAGGAACAAAACCTTGCAAGTTGTCATACCTAGTGCTATGCGACGAGATATTATGTATTTCTGTCATGGACATAGAACTAGTGGGCACTTTGGAAAGAAAAGGTCTCTAGAACGTCTGACCAGACGATACTATTGGCCCGGCATGAGTACAGATCTCACCCGATGGGTGGAGACCTGTCCCGAGTGCTGTAAGAACAAACCAGGACCCGGGTTAGGCAAGCTGCCATTATCCCAGGAACTGTTTGGTGTAAGGTTTGCTAGAATAGCTGTTGACATTATTAGTGGGATTCCCCCCACTCCTAGTGGCAACACGTGTATGATGGTCGTGTCTGATTATTATACCAAGTACACCCGAGTGTTCCCTTTACCGGATCATAAGGCTGTTACTTGTGCTATGGCCTTTGTAAAAGGGTGGGTGCTGCACCTAGGTGTCCCACTCATGTTACATAGTGACCAAGGCAGAGAATTTGAGTCTAGTCTGTGGCAGGAGATGTGTAATTGTCTGGCGATCTGCAAGACAAGAACTAATCCCTATAGACCACAGAGCGATGGACAAGTAGAGAGATTCAATAGGACTTTGATCCAAGTATTGAAGTCTCTGGTAAATGAGCAGATGGATGATTGGGATGAACAATGTGAATTCGTGGTACATGCCTATAATGGCACTGTGCATTCGAGCACAAACTGTTCTCCTAATCTCCTCGTTTTTGGAGAGGATTTGATTATGCCAGCCGATTTGGTGTTCGGCGTAATAAGAATGAATCCGGAAGCCCCTTGCCAGGTGATGTTTGTAGAATCCCTACGGGATAATTTCAAACAAGCCTATGAGAGGGTTAGAGACGAGTTGCAGAAAACTGCGCGTTGGCAGAAAGTTGGCTATGACACAGGTCTAAAAGCTAGATTTTTTAATCTAGGGGATAGAGTACTGCGTCTACACCAACCTCTAGCTAACGTGAAATTAGCCAGTAATTGGGATGGACCTTTCACTATAACTCAGGTTATTAGTGATTGCACAGTGATTATTAAATCACAGCTTGGTAAATGTTACAAGTCAAATGTAGCGAGACTACGCCCATGGAGGGGGAGGGATACCTCCACCGAAATGTACGGCGATGGTCTATTGGAAGTAATGGAACAGAGTCGTGTTAAGCAACTCGAAGTGGTACCGACCCGAAAGCGAGGACCCGGGCGGCCACGGAAGGTTGCAGACCCGAAGAGGGTGGTGCCCCCTGTCGTAACATCCGGAAAGCAGGGGAAGATACAAAAAGTCTCGGCAGGCGCAGGTAAAAATAAGAGGAAAGGTCCCTCTAAGGCTAAGAAGACCTTGGAAAAGGCTCTTATGGATACCAGGTCAATAAAAGAGGCCTCAAAACCTCTTAGACGCAGTCCAAGGTTGCTACAGACTGCCGTAACCTAGCCTGTTAACACAACGAGTGTGTTGTCCTGTACTGTGTACTGTTATATGTTGTAACCTAGTTCAATGTATATTTGAGCCGGTCAAGAGTCTCTGGAAAAGGTCCTATGACAATGAACCCATGGTTTTGGACGGATAATCCGGTGGATATGCTTATGCTATCCATAAACTCCAGAATACCTAGCGAATTGTCATAGTCGAACCCTGAGTACGGACGGACGACCGATCGGGTATTGTATTGTTTTTATGTAAGGGCGCGTGACCTAATTAAGGGCACGCGGGAAAGTTGTTGACCCATTTTCGAATGGTCACGTGAGGCGCCGGTTTGATCATGCGCAGCGATTCAAGTTCGAGTATCCCGCCATATTATCATATACCATTTTATTATTCCATAAATTGTAACATATTTTGTATTAATCAAAGAATATCTAAGAAATTAATACATAGGTTGGTTCTAAGAGCTATAAGAGCACTCAAACTTTGTATAAGAGCGTTCATGCCCCACTGCACACCAAACCAAGTCAGTTAGACAGAGTTTATGACATCAAAGGGTCCGACCTAATGGTTCACTGCACAATATAATAAAAATGAGGGTCTCAGTGTGCGACCTCATGGTTCAGTGCACAAACTAATAACTTGTAAGTGAATGCAAACGGCCGTTAGGGGTGCCTGGGCACCACAGACGCCGTCATGAGTGTCTGAGCACTCTAAGGACTGAACAATGGGTTACATAAGCACGACGCCATAACCTTCCGGTCGCTCTAGCGTCGCTCCTGAGCAAGCTAGGTCAAATATCAAAGCATTTATGGAAAGCCCATAATTAGACGGTTAAAATGAGCCCAAGATCAAGGCGGAACTCCCATTATTAAGGAAGTTATGCCATGGAGACTGTAAGGAGCTCCGAGTGCACTACAGACAAACTGGCGCGAGTTACGCGCCTATCCAGCGGGCATTATAAACTTGGCATATTCAACTCTGCGCATGCCCAAAATGGCGGTTATAAACGCATAAACGACCGAGATATGAGGGTCTGAAGATGCAGAACCGACCAAGACAATGGGGGGCATAGCGGCGTCCATGGGGGTCCTTTGTCCCCCTGTGACACTTGAAAGAGTCCCCTCAAACAATTGTAGAGTTAGGCAGATGCTGCTGGCTCCAGTCAGTCTGGAGGTGCTTTTCCAAGATTTGCTACAAATAGCCTGTCTGCACCTCCAGGAGGACACATCACCAAGAACCGCTCTAGAGGTAACATCTCCAGTCATCTCCTGCTACCTGCTATACCACTGCACTATGGTGAAACTATGCTAGACAGGCATTGGTTTTCTACCATTAGTGGCCAGGGGCTATCTTCTTCAAGACTTCCACCAGAGGGTAAAGTTATTTATTATTACATTATTCCTCTAAGCAGCAGGTCAGGAGCTAGGTGTGGGAACCCACCTAGAACTATGCTGGACATTGTATTATTATTACCTCACAGGTGGAGTGGAACAGAACATTGTACTTTATAAATTACTGTATGTTTACTGTATGTACAAATTACCTACATACTAACTACTGTATGATTGATATTTCTTACATGTTGCCTAAAGCTGAATAAACCAGTGACAACTGGAAATAACACTATTTTATATGAGCCTGATGTATTTACTCCATACACCACTAGTCATATGATATTTCTCATATGACAACTTGATCATGCCAATTACAAGTATGACAAAGTGGTGGAGAACATCCTACTAAGATCCCATATCTCACAGGCCCATAAAAATTAAAGCTGGTAACACAACTAAAAACAATCATGCACCAGTAAGTTAAAGCTGGTACCGCAACTGGGAACAATCATGCACACAGTAAATTAAAGCTGGTACCGCATACACACAGTTAGACCCACTCCACCCACCCAGTGACCTTGACCTTGACACCATACCCACCAAGGTCACCAGTGAGATCTCCCACATACCAGTGAGATCTCCCACATACCAGTGAGATCTCCCACACATCAGTGAGATCCCCCACACATCAATGGGATCTCCCACACATCAGTGAGATCTCCCACACATCAATGAGATCTCTCACACATCAATGAGATCTCCCACACACCAGTGAGATCCCCCACACATCAATGAGATCTCCCGCACATCAGTGAGGTCTCCCACACGTCAGTGAGGTCTCCCACGCGTCAGAGAGGTCTCCCAAACGTCAGTGAGGTCTCCCAAACGTCAGTGAGGTCTCCCACACGTCAGTGAGGTCTCCCACACGTCAGTGAGGTCTCCCACACGTCAGTGAGGTCTCCCACACATCAGTGAGATCTCCCACACATCAGTGAGATCTCCCACACATCAGTGAGATCTCCCACACATCAATGAGATCTCTCACACATCAATGAGATCTCCCACACACCAGTGAGATCCCCCACACATCAATGAGATCTCCCACATATCAGTGAGATCTCCCACACATCAACGAGATCTCCCACATATCAATGAGATCTCCCACACGACAGTGAGATCTCCCCACATATCAGTGAGATCTCCCACATATCAATGAGATCCCCCACACATCAGTGAGATCTCCCACACATCAGTGAGATCTCCCACATATCAGTGAGATCTCCCACATATCAGTGACATCTCCCACACATCAACGAGATCTCCCACATATCAATGAGATCTCCCACACGACAGTGAGATCTCCCCACATATCAGTGAGATCTCCCACATATCAATGAGATCCCCCACACATCAATGAGATCTCCCACACATCAGTGAGATCTCCCACACATCAGTGATATCTCCCACACATCAATGAGATCTCCCACACATCAGCGAGATCTCCCACACATCAGTGAGATCTCCCACACATCAATGAGATCTCTCACACATCAATGAGATCTCCCACACACCAGTGAGATCCCCCACACATCAATGAGATCTCCCGCACATCAATGAGATCTCCCACACGATCAGTGAGATCTCTCACACAACAGTAAGATCTCCCACACATCAGTGAGATCTCCCACACATCAATGAGATCTCCCACACGATCAGTGAGATCTCCCACATATCAGTGAGGTCTCCCACACGTCAGTGAGGTCTCCCATACATCAATGAGATCTCCCACACGACAGTGAGATCTCCCACATATCAGTGAGATCTCCCACATACCAGTGAGATCTCCCACATACCAGTGTGATCTCCAACATGTCAGTGATACCTACAACACACCAGTGATCCCACACCTTCCACCATGGCCGACGCTGATGAAGGTCCTCAACCCAATCAGGCGGCTGAGAAGATAAGGGCCTATGAGAAGACCATCCAAGATGCAGTTACTGCCCTAGAAGCAAACAGAGCCCAACAAGATGCTCATGCCCTTGCCTCAAAGGAAAGGGAGAGGATCCTCAGTCAACAATTGGATGACCATCGGAAGGCCCTAGAACAGGCACAACAACAGATCGCAGATCTCATGAAGATGGTATCATCCCAGACCTCACAGCCTCCCACACCCACCACCACACCTATTGTCACACCATCCGCCTCTGGATCCAAGGAGGATGTCATGATCTCCATGATGTCCAACATGACCAGGATCCTAGACAGACAACAACACGACGACAGGAAGATCAGGCAACACGAGGTAACCAAACCCAAAACTTTTTCTCACCCATCACCACTCATGTCAACAGCACTATTTATTGATCACAAATTCCCAGAGTATCTGAAGGACAGGTACAAATTAACAGACAGTGACGCCATGGTAACATATTTACCCAAGTACCTTGAAGGACAAGCATTGGCTTGGTTTGAAACCTTCAAGGAAAGTGCCACACCTGATAAGTTGACATGGTCCAATGTAGTACATGAACTAAAAGAGTATTTTGCTACTCAAGACAATATTATCTCCAGGACTGCACTCCGTGCACAAGAGATAGATGAACCTGTATCTGATTATGCAATGTATCTCAGAAAAGCGTGTAATGCCCAATGCCTAAAGGACGACACCTTATTTAAAACATTCACCCAAGGCATGAGGCCCTGGATCTCTGTAGCTCTTGAGAACAAGAAAATAGACTCTTTTAACCAAGCCCTAGACCTAGCCTTAGAGGTTGAGACCCAAGAAAGATCTAGGAAAACAAGGGATGCAGAGTCTAACCCACAGCCTACTAAGAAAAAGGTCCAGGAAATCACCACTAGTTCAGATGAAGATGTTAACCTAATGTCTAGTGCCAATGTAAGGCAACAGGAAGCTAAGGCTATATCCAAAGACCCTACCGGTAGATATAGAGGAAATAACTATGACCCCAACTACCAATCCAATAGAGGTAGAGGTAGGGGGGGCAACAGCAACAACCGGGGGGGTCACAACAATAGGAAAGACAACAGCTCTTCCAACTCCAACAATGGTAACTCTTCATACAGTGATAGGAGAGACAGAACCCCAAGTAATGGCAGATCCTATAATAATCAGGGATCCAACAGTAGGAGCCATAGTCCACATAGGAACTACGACTCTGGATCCTACAACAACAATGGTTCCTACAACAACAGCCAGGGTTCAAACAACTCCGGATCCTATAATCAAGGATCCAACAGTAGAAGCCATAGTCCACATAGAAACTACAACAGTGGATCCTACAATAACAACAATGGTGCCTACAACAAACAGGGATCCAACAACTCTGGATCCTACAGCAACCAGGGTTCAAATAACTCTGGGCAATACAGCAACTCTGGTCAATATAACCAGGGTTTCAACCCACATCAGGAGGATCACAAACCTAACACAAGAGGCTACCAGGGGAACCAACACAGTAACCCCCAAACAATACCTCAAGTGATGGATCAACTCTCCAAGCTCCTGGTCGCAAGCATCGCAACCACCCCACAGAACCAGGAAAACTAGGATGTCACAGTGCCGATGGGCCAGTGCACTGTGACACCCAAAATACAAACAATCAATCAGGATTAACAAAGATCCAACCAGAGACAATTGCTAGTGCCAATCTACCATCTAACAGACAGAGACGTCCATCAGTGATACACATCACCCCACCAGATTCATCATCAAAGGATACAGGTGAGAGTACCAAGCTTTCTATTGTACTTCTTCAAAATGGCTGTATCAATGCAAATCTATATGATGTTTCAGATGTACAATGTTTGGTTGATACAGGTGCTACTATCACCTGTGTCAGACAATCATTCCTCATGGATCTCCAAAAGAGATTCCATATCCAACTGAGGAAATCTAAAATCAACATCCATTTGGCAGATGGATCGGTGTGTCATGTTAGACATTCAGCTATGCTGAACTTTAGAATCCAAGGTGTCAGATTCCAATACCAATTTGCTGTAATACCCAACCTCACACAGCCCGTTGTTCTCGGCACAGATTTCTTAAGCACTACAAAATCTCAAATTGAATTTAATGTTGATCCTGAACAAATTCTCAAACCCATTAGGGCAGTGAGGGATTTTACCATCCCTCCATTCTCTGAACTTGCAGTATTGGGTAAGGTCACATCTACTCAATCATTGCAAGGCAAAACTGGAGTAGTAGATAACCTCCAAAGAAATAACAATGCCCCATATCTAGTTCAAAGGGCAGCAGTAACCCCCAGGGAAAATAACAAACATCCCCTAGTGTTACTCAACACCAGCAGGCGCCCACATAAAATCAAAAAGGGTGCCATCATAGCTCTATTTCAGGAAGTCAAGGAATCTGATTTAGAAAAACCTCAACAGGTGTCAGACACTACCCCACACACTGATCAATCCATCTCAGCCATACGGCCTGAGGATGTAACTCAATTCAGTGACACAGACTCAGACTGTGAGTCCACATATGCTGACCCTGAACCCAACTCAATCAGACTCTCTGAAATAGCTGCCATACATAGTGAGGCACATGACCTCGAGCCAGAATTGGAAGAGAATGTTCCACCAAAATCTGTGCTCACATCCAAAGATCAGCATGATAGATTAGAATCACTGCTGACCAAGTATGATGATATATTTGTAGGAAAAGATGGAGACATTGGTGCCACACACCTGTATACCCACTCAATACATGTGAAACCTGAGGCAGTACCATGTCATTTCCTACCATATAGACAAACACCAGAAAAACAGGCCGCAATAGGGGAAGAGTGTGAAAGGCTAGTACAACAGGGCATTCTGAGAGAATGTGCTGAGGGCCCCTGGGCTTCCAGATCCTTTTTAGTACAAAAATCATCGGGAGGCCATAGGCTCGTCACAGATTTTCGTTATTTGAACCAAAACACGATAAATCAAGCCTTATCTACACCCCGGGCCGATGACACTCTAGACATGATAGGGTCACTCAGACCAAGAGTATTCAGTAAGCTAGATGCCCAACAGGGATTTTTTCAAATTCCTATAAGACAGGAGGATCAGCATAAAACCGCATTCATAGCAAATGACAAAAAATATGTCTATGAAAGGATGCCGATGGGTTTAGCGACGGCACCGGCGGGATTCTGCCATCTAGTCACATTAATTCTGAACAAACTCAAGTACAAATGTGCCCTACCATACCTAGATGACATATTGGTATTATCACCATCAATCGAACAACACTTCCATGACCTGGAAGATGTGTTCAACAGCCTAAGAGTTGGTAAACTCAAACTGAAGAAATCAAAATGTGAATACTTCATAGACAGAATAGACTTCTTGGGAATGAGAGTCACACCCATGGGACTACAACCATCTCCCACAAAGGTGGAGTCAATCAAAACCTTCCCAACACCAAAATCAGTCAAAAATGTCAGATCCTTCACAGGCCTATGCCAATACTTCAAAAAATTTATCAAAGGTTATGCCCAAATTGCTAGACCATTGTATGATCTACAGACACATCTCAAAGCATTTGTCTGGACAGAGGATGCAGATAATGCTTTCAAAACTTTAAAGCATGCCCTCTGTACCAATGCTCTTCTCAGATATCCAAACTATGAGAAAGAGTTCAGTTTGGCAACTGATGCTTCCAATGTGAGTTTAGGAGCTGTACTCTCACAGAGAGATAATGAAGGAGTGCTCAGACCAGTAGCCTTTGCAGGTAGAACCCTCTCCAAACATGAGAGAAATTACAATACCACAGAGAGAGAACTACTGGGAGTAGTGTATGGAGTATTACACTTCAGACACTATCTAGAGACCAGACACTTCCAACTATACACAGACCATGCAGCCCTAATCCCACTATTAACCAATACAGGACTCACACATAGATGGGCCAGATGGGCTCTAGACATACAACAATTTTCATTCACCATCCAACACGTGAAAGGTGATGATAACACACCACCAGATGCTATGTCTAGAAGAGAATACCCAGACTCTGGACCCATGACTAACCCTCCACCCCCACCAAGGAGAGTTAGAGCAGCCAGTAGAACCAAGTTTGCAAAAGTAACAAAGAAAGTACCATTCAAAAGGGATGATCCACCCAACACCATTGAAAGGCCAGAGACACCCATTAGGGGTATCTTGAAGCAATCTACACACTATGTGTTTTGCCACTGTGAGAGAGAATACTCACAACTCTTTCCAGATAATGACTTCGAGCCTATTGAATTCTCATCACTCAATCAGATAGTGAAGGCAACTCCTAAGGAGCCACCCTTCACCCCACCTGACTCAGATGATGAAGATCCAGAAGACACAATATATGCTATTACTCAAGCAACTTCTAAATCAGTCAGATTCCTTGAACCAATGCAGGGAGAGGAAACATCAAACCATTTGTGTCCTATGACCACACGCTCAAAGACTAGAGAAATGATTCAGGAGGGCACACCAAAACCCCCCACACAATCACAAACTATTCTAAATGAGAAAAAGGTCACAGGAAACAAACCTACCAAAACCCCACCTGCCAGGAACAATGTCACAAAAGACACTGCATCTACTAAATCAAAGAACTCTGAGACAAAGAGGAATGACAAAAAGCAAATTGTGCCTTTAAAGAAAAAGGTTGCCACTCCCACCAAGGCGAGAATAGGCCCTCCAAAGGAGCCTACACACCAAAACAAGAGTGACACACCCCAACAAAAGGCACAAGATAGGCCAATAGTCGATGAAAAAGAAAAAGAAAGAGACAGAATAAAACAACATGTGCTAGATATAAATCAACTACTGGATCAGATTCCCGACACATCCATCTCAGGTACAAACCTTGGCTTGGAACAAAGGAAAGACAAGGACCTATTGCCCCTCATACAATATCTTGAGGATGGAACCTTGCCTGCACCAAAAGCACAAGGAAATAGAATCATCAACCAAGGCCAGACATACACCTTGGTAAATGGTACATTAGTCCATATATGCCCCATAAATTGGAGAAAAACCAATACTGTACCACTTCAAATTGTTATACCACAGCAATGGATAACAAGTACACTACAGTATTTCCATGACTCACCTACTGGCGGCCATCTTGGTTCTAGTAGGATGCTGTCAGCACTCCGACCTAGGGTATATTGGAAGTCTATGCTAGCAGACACAACAAAATATGTTTCCACCTGCCACACATGCCTCACAGCAAAAAGGCAAGTACACTCACACAAAACACCAATGACAGTGAGAGAGTACATGACTTCACCAATGAAGTTCCTAAACCTAGACGCGGTGGGACCACTTCCCACAACTGCCAGGGGAAACAAACATATACAAGTCTGCATAGATTATGCTACCAGATATGCAACAGCTTGGGCTACTACTGACTTAAAAGCTGAAACAACAGCAGCAGAGTTCTACAAGAATATAATTTGTCATCATGGAACACCAGCCACTCTTCAAACAGACAATGGGACATGTTATACAGGTGCAAAGTTCACAAAGTTAACTAAACACCTCAAGATCAAACATAAATTCTCCTCACCATACAGGCCACAATCAAATGGGCTTGTAGAGAGATTCAATGCTAGCATAGGCACAGCGCTCAGAGCATTCTGCTCAAAGCACCAAAACAATTGGGATTCATTTATTGAACCCATAACCTTTGCATTAAACAACACTGAATCCCAAACCACAGGATTCACCCCTTTCTTCCTACTCCATGGAAGAAACCCAGCCACCCCAATGGACTTAGGGCTGGGAATACAGGAAGACATATCCACCGTAGCAGACCATGTAGCTAACATGATAACAAATCAAGATACCTCTAGGAGGAAAGCTATAGAAAGGGTCGCCAAGCTACAAAAGGAAAGGAAGGATAGATATGATAAGAAACTTACACCACAGGAAATCAAGGTCACCGACATGGTGTACCTAAACATACCAAGAATCCTGACCAACACAGAGTGTAAGAAACTTCAACCCCTTTTTATGGGACCATATGTTGTAGTAGATAGACCTAGTTTGACAAGTGCCAAACTCAAAAACTTGGACACCAATCTATTGGTGGCCAGACCAGTGCACATAGACAGACTGAAAAAGGTTGTGGCTGTCAGAAACAATGAATTTGCACACAGGCTTATTCCACATGAGGCCAAATACTACAGCAAAATTGTAAGGAACAAAAATGATATCACCCTTACAAGAGAAACCACAGGCATAGGCCCTATCAAGCCTAGGCCTGCACACCACATACTAAGAAAGACATCTAGGTGTGGTGCAGTTTCAAGAAATTAGAAACAAGATTGAGATACCAAAAGAACATAAGATTTTCAAAATGTATTACAAATTCTCTTCATCCACACATAAGACATGTGTGACTGATAATGAATTACTTATATGTATATAAAGCCAATCAAATTTGTAAATATATCAGTAGGTTATTGCCTCTGAAAGGGTCAAAGACTGGGACCCCCCAAGTAAAGCAGACATGAAGTCTAAGAAGAGTAAGGGTAACACAATGGAGTGTCTAAAGCCTAATCCCCACATGAAAGAGCGCGCTATGCCAACACAGCAGTCTATAGAGATCAATTGACCTTATAAGCTACACTCAGACAACTGTCTAGACGGTCATGAATGGCTGTCCTGGATGACAGGAGGAGCTAATTACCAGTACACAGATTATACAATAGAGCCCCACAGTTGCAGACACTGGAGATTAGGTGCACTGACTCCAGAGAAACAATACCATGCCCACAATGGATGTGGGTAGGGTAGGCTACATAAGAAGCACTGTGGACCATAGCCCACCATCAGTCTTCATCCAGCTGCAGTCTGGAACTCAAGTCTACAGGACCCCACTTGGGAATTAGCCAGCCCACTTCTCCATTAGGAGAGACTGCACTAGGATAAAGAACACACCTACTTCACCTTTAACCTGACCTCACCATTTACTGGTCAATCTCTATAGACTCACCGGACATATTGCCAAGACAGCTCAATCTTGCAAAGGTACAGTTTGAACCACTTCATTTAAAGTGTTACACCATACACTTAGACTTTACCAGCACCAAATCACTACAAATTTGACAAGACTTTAAACAGCAAACTTGCTTTACACAAGCACCATGGGGAGACTGAGAGTTTCACCCATACTGCTAGCTATGCTGTCATTATATACTATAGAACCACTTACTGCAGGTTATACACCTGTGGTGAGACAAAACATAGGAGTAGTATTCAAACCTAGCCCTCAACCATTGGTCAATGGACATACAACCACAACACTGTTGTTAGCTATCCCCTACAAGATACCTCGGGCACCCGTTACCCAAGGATCCATAAGGGATAGAATACTCCATTTGACCACTCCTACTCTACAAGATCATACCTCTGGTCAAATTATCCAACAAGCCAAAGAGCTTGACACCTTGCTAGAAATTGCAGACAAGGAGATAAATGAAACATTAGCCTCCATCAAATTGTTCCTATCCAACCCCATAAACACATTGGACAAGGCCAAAAGAGAGGCCATACTGGGTTTTCTAGCACCCCTGTTTCGCGGTGTGCTAGGTCTAGCCACAGTAGAAGATGTAAACCAAGTAATGGGACAGCTCAAGAACATAGATGAAATACTAAGAAAATTTGCTAAACAGGATCAGGAAGCAGCTAATCTCATTGAAAAGATCACAGACAGACAAGATAAGTTTGTTAAAGCATACATCCAAGATAAGAAGGTACTGGACAGCACAATCAACACCATAGGTGACACCATCAACCTGTGGGCCTCTAACATGTCCAGGTCACTTGACTCATATTCAAGGCACAAGAAAACTCAAAGGGAAAAAATGCAAGTATTAAATGATGCATTAATTATCATAGCAGCAAGAATGAATACAGTTCAATCACTGCAAAGGACAAATGCAGCCCTGAGGATGCT
Source organism: Acholoe squamosa (assembly GCA_949317995.1). NCBI lineage: Eukaryota > Metazoa > Annelida > Polychaeta > Phyllodocida > Polynoidae > Acholoe > Acholoe squamosa. The sequence continues at coordinate 11,161,947 of OX439045.1, read as the reverse complement.
ATCATCAGGAATCCTAACCCCTGATATAGTACCACCCTCAGACCTTGCTAGATACTTAATTGACATTAATAACAAACTTAGGATTACACACCCTGGAGCACAAGTCGCAATTAATGACTTAGATTTCTATTATTCACAAGAAGCTTACCTCATACACTTACTCAGCTCACCATATATATATTCATCTGGACATTATAATTCAATCTACCACCTCAACCTTCAAACTGTACCAAATGATTACATCACCCATGCCTATAGACACACAGGAGACCCCCACCAGAGGAGTCACCTACCTATAAGGATATAGTGGTTAAAACCTTCCCACTACCTAAGGCTATATTTACCTGGAATGGACCAGCAGTTATAACAACACAGAGAGGAGAATTTGCTTATCACCTCCCTCAGGTGATACACCTACCTTGGCGCACTAGGTTCAGTACCATACCAGCCCTTAAAAACAAAGGACTGTACTACTCCATGCTTCTCCAGAACGATTGTGGCACCAGCCCGGTGACCATGACAGCACTGGAAAATACAACAGATATAATTATTGACGAACACCAGGAGGAGACCGCAAGGTCAAACATGCAGACTATTGCTAATTTTCTAAACCACCAGCCCTCCCCGGTGACTGTGGAAACAGCCTAGGCTGCCCACAGCCTAGACTGCCCCCAGTCCACCACCAGGAGATACTGAGATGACACATCTCACACATGACACACACCTCCACTGTCAATGAAATTATCAAAGTATTGAAAAATTGATTTAGAAAAAAAAATATACACAGCCACTTGTTGATGTATAATATGAAAATCTATGGTATTCTCACAAAATCGATGATTAATGCGCGCATACACGCGCAAATTGCAAAATTGCAAATTGTAAATTGTTCAAATCTAACATTAATATACATGAATGCAGGTAGATAACTAAGACAGTTTTTGTACCCACTAGCACTTGTATACTATACCAAGGTTTACTTAAAGTAACACACTTTAGGTATCCAAGAAATTGTTGGAAAAATGAATGAAAAAAAAAAAAAAAAAAAAAAAATGTTGAGGAAAATTGTTGACATGAAAAATGTTTACTTAAGATACTCACCAAATAATCTCTTTCAGGGACACATACTCAAGAAGGCTAGGGAAAAGTCAATTAAGCAGCGGCCCACTGCCGAAATTGCCAATTAATACACCCATATAGCAAAATCAAAGAGTAACTCAGAGACAAACAAGCCTATTGTACATGAAGTACTTTGTTTTTCCGGTCCTCGGAAAAATTTGTCTCAAAGCCCAAAAATTGTATAGTGTAAACTAGATTGTACGCTTGTACCCAATTTGCACACTAAAAATTGTATGTTTGCACACCAGATTGTATGCTTGTACCCAATTTGCACACTAAAAATTGTATGTTTGCACACTAGATTGTAAGTTTGTATCCAATTTACATTTGAATCGTATGTTGCACATTATACTGTATGTCTGTACCCAATTCATACACTGAAGTCAGATTTTTAGAAAATCAACATTTCTATGTGTATCCAAGCTGTACGCAAAATTATATATTTGCACACTAAAACTGTCAAATGTACGCAAAAATTATATATTTGTACACCAAAAAATTGCCAAATACACGCGAAATTATATATTTGCACACTAAAATTGCCAAATATACGCGAAAATTATATATTTGCACACTTAAATTGCCAAATATACGCGAAATTATATATTTGCACACTAAAATTGCCAAATATACGCGAAAATTATATATTTGCACACTAAAATTGCCAAATATACGCGAAAATTATATATTTGCACACTTAAATTGCCAAATGTACGCAAAAATTATATATTTGCATACTGAAATTGTCAATTGAACGCAATTACACGCGAAATTGTAAATTTGCACACTAAAATTGTCATTCATGTTCAATTTGCACGCTAAATTGAACATTGAATGCCAAAATTGCACACTATTTGCCAAATTGTATGTTGTACATAGAAATGGAAAATTGTACCCAAAATTGATGTTACATAAGCAAATAAGCTTAGGTATGGTAAGATATAGAAACTCGGAAATGTACTTATACCCAGGAGAAAATTGTTTATACTGACAAAGCTCTACCACAAAAATTGCATTTGAAGCACTCCCCATTACTTCAAATCCTCTTACAAACAGTATATAACTCCAAAATAAGGTAAAAATTGTATAAATTGTACATTCCCTCGGCGAAATGACGGAGTTTCGCATTCTCTCGGGGGAGAGGGAGTATTCTATCATATACCATTTTATTATTCCATAAATTGTAACATATTTTGTATTAATCAAAGAATATCTAAGAAATTAATACATAGGTTGGTTCTAAGAGCTATAAGAGCACTCAAACTTTGTATAAGAGCGTTCATGCCCCACTGCACACCAAACCAAGTCAGTTAGACAGAGTTTATGACATCAAAGGGTCCGACCTAATGGTTCACTGCACAATATAATAAAAATGAGGGTCTCAGTGTGCGACCTCATGGTTCAGTGCACAAACTAATAACTTGTAAGTGAATGCAAACGGCCGTTAGGGGTGCCTGGGCACCACAGACGCCGTCATGAGTGTCTGAGCACTCTAAGGACTGAACAATGGGTTACATAAGCACGACGCCATAACCTTCCGGTCGCTCTAGCGTCGCTCCTGAGCAAGCTAGGTCAAATATCAAAGCATTTATGGAAAGCCCATAATTAGACGGTCAAAATGAGCCCAAGATCAAGGCGGAACTCCCATTATTAAGGAAGTTATGCCATGGAGACTGAAAGGAGCTCCGAGTGCACTACAGACAAACTGGCGCGAGTTACGCGCCTATCCAGCGGGCATTATAAACTTGGCATATTCAACTCTGCGCATGCCCAAAATGGCGGTTATAAACGCATAAACGACCGAGATATGAGGGTCTGAAGATGCAGAACCGACCAAGACAATGGGGGGCATAGCGGCGTCCATGGGGGTCCTTTGTCCCCCTGTGACACTTGAAAGAGTCCCCTCAAACAATTGTAGAGTTAGGCAGATGCTGCTGGCTCCAGTCAGTCTGGAGGTGCTTTTCCAAGATTTGCTACAAATAGCCTGTCTGCACCTCCAGGAGGACACATCACCAAGAACCGCTCTAGAGGTAACATCTCCAGTCATCTCCTGCTACCTGCTATACCACTGCACTATGGTGAAACTATGCTAGACAGGCATTGGTTTTCTACCATTAGTGGCCAGGGGCTATCTTCTTCAAGACTTCCACCAGAGGGTAAAGTTATTTATTATTACATTATTCCTCTAAGCAGCAGGTCAGGAGCTAGGTGTGGGAACCCACCTAGAACTATGCTGGACATTGTATTATTATTACCTCACAGGTGGAGTGGAACAGAACATTGTACTTTATAAATTACTGTATGTTTACTGTATGTACAAATTACCTACATACTAACTACTGTATGATTGATATTTCTTACATGTTGCCTAAAGCTGAATAAACCAGTGACAACTGGAAATAACACTATTCATTATGAGCCTTGAGATAATTACTCCATACACCACTAGTCATATGATATTTCTCATATGACAACTTGATCATGCCAATTACTAGTATGACAATATTGTCTTATTCCTGCGAAGGAAGAAGACGTGGCCGAGGGTGGTCTTGCTCTTGTTGGAGTCTGATAGCCCGTGACAGCCATATTCCGAGGTGTGCCCTCGTTAAAAGGCACCCGCCTTTCACTGGGTAAGCAGTACTCACTGCTTATCCGGTGGATTGGGATATTTTATCCCCGAACGGCCACTTCTGTCGATGGCAGAAGAGGCCGTCCGTCTTGGCGGCGGTGCCGGTGCCAGCACCCCGCCAGAGTATGGAAGTGGTTCTCCCAAGAGTCCCACTTATACATACAACGATCAGCAATACGATGCTGATTGTGATCAAATGGATCAACAAATGAATGTTGATCAGTACTTCTCTGGAGTAGACGATAGCGACGTAGAATCGTTCTACGACGCATCCGACAACTCCAGACAAGTTAGTCCTGAACGCCGAGGCGTTCAACAACAAATTGATGTAGGTGAGCCTTATGTAGCCCCTCCATCCGAAGGTTTGAGTGGAGAACCGGCAGGAGCCCAGTCTCTTGACAGGGCTCTGATGCCACCTCCCCCTCAACTGCCGCCCCGTCTTGGTGGGAGTACCTCATTCGGTGCTTTGGGACCTGCTTCTCCGGTTGACAGGCCAATGCACCTAGAGCTGCCCTTCCCAGACAGTCCCGAATGGCATGATGTAGCCGGTCCATATGACGGACGGATGTTAGCAATTTCCGAGGAAATGCTGATACCCACCTGTTATGGGACGCCCAGAGAGGTTGACGAGCGTGTTGTCAACGCAATCTGGGAATGTGCTCATCCGCAGTGGGCTAATACCTTTCCGGAGTCCTGGTTGATGGATTACCATCAGATGGCCAAAGGATTGGTAGTCCACTTATGGTTTCGTAAAGCCGTCTGGGACGCAGAAATGGCTTTCCGAAGGAATACCTCTTATAGGCCTTCCTATGTGTCTGACAAAACGGGTTACACCGGTGTCAAGGCAGATGAGGTCTCTAGATACATAGACAGAGACCAGATCCTACTGTTAAACACAGCGGATGAGTATGAAGCAGCAGGTAACGCTGTTGTGGATTACTGTCCAGGGGTCCCTATTACGTCTCAAACCATTGAGGCAGAAGAGGCCCGTATTGGTGTGTCTCCACTAGACAGACTCGGGGTAATACAAGACCTCGTAGTACGTCTATTGGAGAGACAGTATGCACTGGCGCATCCGGAGTTAGTACCCGGACCCGCACCCGTGCAAGTAACAGCCAAGATGGCCGATCGGATGGACCGTCTCATGTCTCCTGCTGAAGCTCCCACCTTGGGAGGCGCAGCAGTAGTACCTGAGAAGGCCCTACCTGATGCAGATGTTTCCCTTAAAACTGCTCAGTCTACCCCTACGAAGACTGAGCAAGTAAAGGAGAAAGCAGCTGGTGGAAAGGGTAAAACAACCCCCACCAAAGGTAAGGGTAAAGGGAAGCGGTCAGGAACCGAACCCTCTACCAGCACGAGTGTGGACGACAGTACCCGAACCCGTCGGGTGTCTCCACGCTCGGCCAATAAGAAGGGCGCTAAGGCTTCGGATGTCTCCGGCAATGAGACGGACGCATCCGAGCCTGGCACTTCTACTAACGGCAGATCCCGCAGGAGGAATAAGAAGAAGGTTGACCAACGCAAACCTGAACCTATCGAGGTAGACGTTCAAGCTGATAATACAGAAGCTGAACCGGCTGTCCCAACCGTAAAAGTTGAGCTCGGTGTGCCAATCGTCAAGCTACACGACGTAATGGCCGATTTGAGTGGAGACGCTCAAGATGCTGCAGCCCAGGTCCTCGCGGGTCAACAACCCGTTGTGCAACCTGTGGATGTACCATCCGACCCGGAGGGAGAGGAGCCGGTTGACCCAGTTGTGGATGTCACTCCGACTGACGAGCAAGAGGCTGCTATCTGGGCTAACGCCAATAGCAACTTTGCCGACTTCATTCCTCTACACAGGGGACACCTGAAGGGGAGTAAATCCGTATGGAGACTGCCCCCTCGGATCACCTGTGAGAGGCAGGAAGATATGGAGGAGTGGCTTCGCAAGAAGCTCTCTGATAGAAAGCCGGCCAATATGTACTGGATCTATTGGGAATTCGTTAAGAATTCGCCCAATGGTCTGTACAATTATGACCAGAAGGGCAAGCTCAAGTTTGCTCTAGATGAGTACTACGGGGAGGATCGTAAGGATTGTCCCTTCCAACGTTGTACTCAAAGTGAGGGTGAGGTTGAATTCTTCATCGAGAAAGACGCGTTCCTTCGTCATCTCGTGGAGGTTCATATGCACCAGAGGCCGGAATATGTCTGCGACCGAGAGGTTGGCAAGAAATGTGCTAAATGCACAGGATGTGTCACCCCCCGACGCGGAGACATGGTCCGGCACTATGTGACTTCGCATGGAGAGGGCCTGGAGGCAGCCATAGATCGGGTGATGAAAATTCACTCCGAACTCTATGGCAACCTTAGGGGCCTCAATGCAGAGAAGTTGGCTTCCCTCACACCGAGTACGAAGCAGTTTGCGCCTACGGTTCCTGGTACTAACCAGAAACTAAAGGCTCGGTTTGCCCAGACTCCCGGGTCTGGCAAACTAGAGTACGCTCAGGAGGAGTACGATCTGTTAAACGAATGGAGAAGCAACAAGGCCCGCCGTCGTGGTGGGGCTTATGTAACTCCATCCGGAGAACAGGTCCGAAGCCGCAGGGATTACCGCCAGGGACCCTCTGTAGCAGATAGGAAGAGACAGGCGTCTGAATCTCCAAGCCGAGCCAGGTCACCACTGGAGGCGCTGGAGAGACAGACAAATGGGGGAAGGAAGAAGCCACATCTTCCATCTCCTACTGGAACTCCTTCCCATTATGGGCGAGCACCAACTCCACGAGGTGCACAGAACCCGACATTCTTTGGTGTCAGTGGACCGAGTGGCCAGTCCGCCCGGAAACACGCGCCTTTGAATGTCAAAGACCCGAAGCAGTACCCTGCTATGGGCCCACCCGGACCAGAGATGCAAATCTTTGATCAGTACGGGAGGGTCAAGCAGGAACTGCCGACAGTAGGAGGTCAAGCTCCCCGACCTACAATGAGTGCTGTGGTGAGACAACGTCCACCCGCACCATTGTTGACGGCCAAAGACCTTAGAAGGGAATTGTCACGGTTGCCCCTGGTTCAGGGATTACCAACTCAAGGCCCTTCTTCGACCACTGCTAGTGCGGTTACTACTGCGGTTGCTTCTTCGCACACGCAGGTAGCTGTCACTGCGAGTGGGTCTGGAGCACAGCCGAAGCCTCAGGGTCAGGTACCCCCACCTGGTGCTGTGGTTCATCGGCCTAAGCTGATCCAGACAGTGGAGACCTTCTTCAAGAAGGAGGACAAATTGTCTTGCAATATCCAGAGCAAACAATTTGAGACGCTACAGCACCATCTGGAAAACCTCCACCTGGACATGTATCGTCGGACCGTGTCGAGCACTCTCCAGTGTATTGACGCGATCCAGAAGTCAGAGATCAACCGAATCTCGACTCAGATCAAAGCGGATGTTGCCAAAGATAAGCAGGAAGCTGCTAATCTGCGGCAGGAGGCCCTATCTGAGAAGGAAACAGCTTCTCAGATGCTCGACCTAGAACGAGCAACGAACATGAAGAACCAGCAAAAGTTCTTCAAGGTCTTCGGAGTTATCATGGATAACTGGGACGGTACACCTGAGCATGCTTTGAAGCTGTTCGAAGCACGCCAAAAGGTGAAACTTACACCTGCTGTCCCCGCATTGGCACCTACGGATGGAACTGGTATGAACCCCCTGTTCAGCCACTGGCTCAACAACCGGGTCCAAACCAGCCACCCGAGGAGAACATGGAACAGTAAAAAACTGTTGCATGAAGATCGGACATAATTGTGTGTCCCGGGGTTCTATTACCCATGCATTGTTGGATAAGAAACCATTTTTTTATCCAACCCGTATTGATTCGGGTACCAAACTGTACCCTAATCCGGAAACTGAAAACAGAAGGAGAAAACAAACAAGTCACTCTGGAGGAGGAGTACGAATGCTGTAAACACCACAATGTAATGACTGTGCCTATTATAAAATCATGGACAATTTACACTAATATGGACTTTTGAACTACAAACCGGATTTACTACTACACCACTACTATTTGTGAGCTAGCACTACAGGCATCAGGGTTTAGCTACGCCCATAGAGTCCATCAACAGTCTACAACTGGATCTACTATAACCTCCAGTTAGCTAGCACTACAGGCATCAGGGTTTAGCTACACCCACCAACAAGTTTTACTATAGCACTTCAGGCATCAGGGTTCAGCTCGCCCATACCAAGCCATCAGCAGCATCCGACTCCTGTTACATCCTCCAATCATGAAAACAAGTAACTTTGTTGATATTATTATATTGTATGTAAAATTGTATTTATAACTATATAATATCTTTTATAAAGATATATTATTATATAAGGGTACCTATAAATATACTGGATCTGCGAATCCTAAAAGTTATTTAAGGTAATCCTAGACCTATAACTGTCTATATAGGTCATTCCTGGTCTCAATATATTAAGAGACTATAATTCTTCTGTAACTTGTAGTATTGTATTACTCAGGTTAATACCTAATTGTGTTCATATAGTATCAGATTAATTGTCCATATCTGATCATTAATATTTAATTCACTCTGTAAAGTAGACAGAGCTGTTAATTTAAAAAGTCGAAAATTTTTTTCCGGGTTCAATAACCATAATACGATCATTGTTAACAACCACCGGTCCTTTTCAGGACCCTACTGTTGTCAAAACGTTACTATAAATCTGTGATAATTGTATATTTATCATTTATGGTTGTTATAAGCTAGTGATGGAAATAACATGAACGACACTCGATGCTATTATTGTATAATTTTTCAGAAATAGGATAGTCTTATACTATAGCCTATTTCACATCGAGCAAGTGTAATTAATACCCCTTTTTAGTATTGTAAACAATCACTTACTAGGTTATTAATACACTGCGGTTTAATTACCCCCAAGTTATTGTCTAAGGGGGGCAGTGTAGGGGTATGGTATTTTACACTTTAACGTTCATGCACCCGTGAGACTCAGACCTAGGTCCTTCGGGTGTGGTGGGGGAATCCGGATGGCAGGTGGCAGCACCTGCCTCTGGGTTCGTATCCACTACACCAGGGGGCCTACCACTCGTCCGCCACACGTCACGTGGCCGGTCTGAGTTTCGCGGGCTTTTCCCCTATATAAGGCTGGTCCTAGCCCTAGGTTCCTCAGTAGTGGTTTACCCACTGCTCAACCAGGTTGTTACCCGAAAGGGTAACCGAATGCACTAGCAGCATGTAGTCCTCTGAGGCTGTGATCGTATGTAACGCAAGCTCTGAAATAAAAGCTCGGTTGCCTACCCGGAAACTTTTCTCTCTCTTCGTTATGATTTAATCTAACTTAACGAGACGAACCACTACAGTATATTAAATGAAGAAATATATCTCACATGTTCTGAATCGGGGTATCAATTTAAAAATAATATAAAAATAAAATCATTTTTTAGCTGCTCAGTTCAAAAAAATGATACATCCAATGATATATTTGTTCCTTACATTGAAATGAACTTAAAAAAAAACAGAATCATCAGATATTAATTTTAACAATGAACACAAAAATGACTCCTATGAAACTTTTTAAAAGAGAAGTAATATCATATGAGAAACTAGGATGAGATTAAAAGCAAAAGCCTTCTTCATTCAAAAGTAATACAAAGTTTATTGAAATGGACAACCACAAAATTATTCAAGATGAGGATGAATTACATATTTTAGAAAAGATCACAAATGCTCAACATAATTACATTTTCAAGCTCATACAAATTAAAAATAATTTGCAAAATCAACTAAAAGAAGAAAAAGGTATAGAAATAACATATTAAAAGAACAACTCCAAGATTCTCAAAAAAAAGTAATGGAGGGCTTTGCACAAAAACGAGCTGCCACTTTGGCTCGATATAACATGGAATACGAGCGAAAAAACAGAAATTTTAACTACATGAAAAATTATGGAAAAATAGTATGTGATGGAGAAAACGATGAAAGTGAAAATAATAAAACACAGGCTTGTGCTTCCATTGCTAGTGATAGTTATATATCCAATGAAGATGAAATAGATTAAAAATAAAAATAAGCATTTTTAAAAAATCCACCAACAGTATTATAAAAAGTTTAGGTTTTTCTTCAATTTCATTGTAAAAATACATTTGGGATAAAGAAAAAGCGGGTGGAAATAAGGAAAGAGTAACTATTTTTACACAATTTGATTGTGGTTTCATCTTAAATATACATATAAGTAAAACCAAAAAACATTTTCATAAAATAAACAAATATGGATAGCTATATAGTTACTCCTATCATCAAATCTTATCCTTCTGATAACACTCTTAAAGAGATAAGCTCCATGTTTTATCATGACTGGAAAAAAATGGGGATATATCTAAACGTCTCAAAAGTAGATTTGATGTCACTAGAGGATCAAAAATCTTTGTATGATATGTCATTAGATATGTTAAATTTATGGTGGGAAAATAATCATAGCCTTAATGACCTTAAAAATGCTTGAGAATTAAGCAAACGAAAAGATCTAATTGAATTGGCTAACATATTTTGTATAGAAAATAATATATATCCCTTTAATATGAATGAAAAAAAAATTCAAATATTATTGTCCAAAATAGCAGAAAATATAGGAAAAGAATGGATAATTATAGGAATTCAACTTGATATACCATATGAAACACTCAACATGATAAGAAGTCAAGCATCTTGTAGTAATCCTTGTAATCGAGCATTAGAAGTATTAAAACTGTGGAAAAAGAAGCAGACTTTACCTGCCTCAGAATTCATAAATGTCCTTAAACATGATATGCGTAGAAATGATATTGCACATTTTTTACAAACTAAAATTATAAATTCCTGCTATTAAAGAATTTTATTTAGTAAAAATATTACTTGTAGTATGGTTATAAATGTTAACATTAATTATAAATATATGTCTATTTTTTGTTAAAATGTAATTGTATTTTATTTTAAATTTAAGTAAAGTGTCTTGAATGTAGTTTATTAAAAATATATAGTATGTCTTATGTAATTGATTATATCTGGTTACCTTCTTTGTAATGTATACCTTATATGTAATTTTTATATCATCAAAAGTAGTTATTAAATGGTTGCCTTCTTTGTAAATATATACTTTATATTTAATTTTTACAATAAGATTAAAAATATGTTTTATTTTTAAAATAATAAACGATAAAAAATGTATATGGTATTTCTCGTGTTTTTTTTAAATCAATTTTTTACACAAAAAACTTTAAAAAACCACAACATATGTAGCTGAGACTAAAATGAAACTATGCAAGCATAAAAATCAGCAATGGTTAAACACATATGTAAATACTATGAAAAAGTGGAAAATTCTTTTGATGAATGTATACTTCCTTTTAGGACATGGTCAGTTATGTGTTCATATACATGTAAGCAATGGATAATGCTTCAACCACAGTGGAAGCTTAGATTAAAACTTGAAATAATTTTATACTTATTTTACAATTTTCACCATAAAAAGTATTCAGAATATCATGATATATGCACTTTTTTAAAAGAAAAAAGTGTAAAAAATATGATGTATGAGGCATATGATCATATTTTTAAAAAAACTGGGTTTGATATTAAAAATGAGAAATTGGTGGAAAATATAGCTAAAAACATATTACAAAAATATAAACTCAAAGAATATCATTTATGTTTAATGATACAATGCAAACTTGCTATATTGTATAGCTTAAACATTGCAATTTTTAATAGATTAAAATATAAAAATAAAAAAAGAAAAGTTTATATTCCAAAAAACCTATATTTACCACAAATGCATAAACATCTTAAACATAGCATACTCAACCTTCCAATACCATCTTCACTTAAAACCTTTCTTATGTCAGTAAAAAATGAAAAATATAATGGTGTCTTTCCTAATCATATGTACTTAATGATAGAATGGTTTGCATCAAAGCAAAAAACTAGTTGGAATACTTTTACATCAAAAATGTCAATCAAAGCTGAACCACTAAAACAGTTTTCATATCAATGAAATAAAATCATTTATAATAACAGTTTTTGCAAAAGTGCTTTTAATCATTATTATCTTTTAAAGGAACCAACCCAAAAACAAGACAAAATCCATACCCTGGAAACAATTTCTCCTAAATTTATGTGATTTTACCAAAAAATTAAATGCATTTCACAATATTGATCATAGGAATTCATGTGAATTTGTGAGCAGCAATTCACGTGAAATTCAACAGACACATGAAGGTCATGTGATTTCACGTGAATTTCACGTGTACATCTAGCAATAAAAAGAGAAAAACTTGTGAAATCCACAAGAATTCACATATCAAAAATCTCAATGAAAGCTGAGCCCTTTAAAGAATTTGCACATGAATAAAATCAAATTATTTTCTATTCCGGTCTCTACAATGCTGCTTTAAATCATCTATAATCATCTCAGTTCATAGGATTCAGTACAAATCCACCTTTTTGAATTTCATCGGTTCAGGTGAAACCTGCTGATAAGAAATATAGGAGTTTCAGCATAACTCACAAGCGTCTGTCAAAACTCCTGTTGTAAGAATGCAAGCATCACGCTATTCTACATAAGCGCGCTCCATATAGATATCGCATAATGAATGCGATGTACTTTACTGCCCTAAGGAGATAGGTGGACATAACATATTGCATCTACCACACTCGCTCTCTATTTGCAAACTCGCATGCATCCTTAGAAAGGAAAATAGCAGTGAACCAATTTTTATAAGAAGACATTTGAAAAACATTTTAACAAAGAGCAATCCCAAGGCAAAGGATGAGTATAAATAGGCTTCTTATTTGTTACTGCACTTGTAACATGTGTTTTCATAATGATATCATGGTTAAACAGAGAAGAGTTATCGGCTTCGCTATTAATTATAGATCACGTGACGACGCCGATGAGCTGTCCACCATATTGCTTTATCTTGAAACCTGCTTTAAACCTTGGAAGCCTGAACCTAAAAAGACGCTCAACTTTCAGGTTAAAATGAGGTAAGAAACTTTCCACACATGGCTTAGGCATAGCAGAACATAGAGCGGTGGTATGGAAGCCTTTACCTCACCATAAAACTAAGCAAAACGAACCAATGACGTAAACTAATGCGTGCACAAATGATCATCCTTTCCCACCTTCTCGCAGCCTCTCTCACCCAGGGCCATATAGGATCTAACCCGGTGTTTACTTAAAACTGACAATTGAAAATGGGCGACCTAAGATATTCATTTTCACCAATGACATTTGATTGACCAAAGGTAGCAACAGTAGGGACATGGTAGTTAGAAATACAGGCCTAGGCTTATACGAGAATTCGAATGAAATTGAATCTTATAGAATAGTCCTACAGCGGGGGTAGACTTATACGATGGTATTCAAAACTAAGGAATAGTGCTAAAACATCCATTTTCAGGCCACAGATTAGACCTATGTGGTCTTCCCAAAGAGGGAGTCGGCTTATACGAGGGTTTGGCATATAGAAGAGGTTTTACGGTAGTCATAATTTGTTTTTCCAGCGGCTTGTGGGATTCCATCGCGCAAAGCTACATTGGGCCAAAGAAAAAGGCGATCCACAGGGAATTCTCATCAACCAGGTAATTTTTAATTTTTATTACAACACAGTGTATTATTTTTATCTTGGACATAGGGTTAAACTTGAGGCTTTGTAGCCAAATTGCAAAATTGTATTTAACCTTAAAATCAAACTTTGGAACCTCACAAAAAATGTACAAGCAAATTCAAGATTGGTTTTCAAATTAATATTTTTCTAAGTTGTTGTCTCCGCTGGTCAGCCATTAAAATAATGTTTATTCACCATATCTGAATCCATGTAGCCTTTAAATTTTCATCATTTAAAAGTTGCTTTTCTATTTTAATTTCATAGGCTGCCCTGGAGGAGGCTACTCACGGTTTGGAAAATGCAGAAAAATGCCACCACGACTGGAGAAAGATGAGAGAAAACGCGAACAAGTAGATATCATCAGATTTTTTGAATAAGTTTATTAATCCAAGCTGATGTAAACGTGATACATTCCACCGCACCTGTCATAACGTGGAAAAAATAGTAATGTATGAGAGTGGGACATGTACATGTATATATATTGATTATAACAAGTCAATATACGGAAAATATTGTCATTTAACTAACATCTTTGACTCTATATAGTTTGCGAGAGTCTTTGTATGTCCTGTAAGGTGAGTTGTTATCAACCTTTGCATCACTTTGTAGTGTCTAACTGTTTATATATTCATGTATACTTAGCAGAAATACTATAATACTATCTGGATTTTACATGAAAGGAATATAAATAGAGTCATAGCAACACAGCCTCAGGGGTGGTATTTTACTTTGTGTATTCTTCTATTAACCATATATAGGGAGTGACTTTAGTGGGTATGCACTTTCACTTTACATAGTTGACTAATTTAGTCTTAAACTAATGAATAGTTTCTAGGTGATGCAGCTCAAAGCTTAGGTCGTTCCAAGCCATTAAGTTTAAACACTGCTCTTGTATATCTTTCCAACCGGGATACAACTCATATGATTCATAAGGGGCTTTAACTGTGGTCTTCCATGAGCGCTCTGCTTACTGTAAGTTTTAAAAAGATTTGATATATAGCAGTATATTTGTAAAGATTTTCTCTTTTGTATATCAGCATAATTGTAGTAGATATCATGAGATTGGACAGTGCTTCTGTATATCTTTCCAACCAAGATATAACTTATATGATTCATAAGGAGCTTTAACTGTAGCCTACCATAAAGGCTTTGCTTACTGTAAGTTTTAAAAAGATTTGATCAGTATATTTGTTAAGATTTTCTGTAATATATAGCAGTATATTTGTAAAGATTTTCTCTTTTGTATATCAGCATAATTGTAGTAGATATCATGAGATTGGACAGTGCTTCTGTATATCTTTCCAACCAAGATATAACTTATATGATTCATAAGGAGCTTTAACTGTAGCCTACCGTAAAGGCTCTGCTTACTGTAAGTTTTAAAAAGATTTGATCAGTATATTTGTTAAGATTTTCTTAATCTGAATTAAACATATAATTTGAAATTTGATATCTTTGTCTTTCTTCATAGTATTCAAGTATAGGATAATTACAACATTCACCTAAATGCAAAGTCAAATTTCAATCTAAGACGGTCTCCTATAAATCACACCTTTTGAATTCAACATTTCAATTCAAAGTTTGAATTCAAAAGGTGTGATTTATAGGAGACCGTCTTAGATACTACTATTATACTATAGAATATAGAGGGAAACAGCTATAAGGCGCATCTACAGAATAATTTTTGTATTGGGGGGTTAGGCCTAAGTTTCAGAACTGAGACTAATACACAGTAAACTTGAGTTATTTTACTTCTTTACCATCATACTCCCATTAAAAAATATTCAGGGGTTAATTTTTTATTAACCTTTTGGTTTTGGTCGACAGAGGCTAATTTTAGCATTGAAAGTATAGGGAAGTGACTAATACAGCCAGACATAAAAATGCTTTATATTTTGTTTGACACTTTAGGCTTCAACCCCCTAAAAATCCTTAAGAGGCTAAAAACTCAAATAATTAAACTAATATTTGGCGCAAACCCCACGCAGAAATTCGAAATATTAAGGTCAGGAGAATTATTTTAGTTTTGACTTTGTTCACGTAATGGTAGGTCTATGGGTGCTACCCGATAATACAAGTGAATATGAGAATTTTTTTTTGTTTTTGGGTTGGTGAAGGGGACGATTTTTTACCCCCCACCCTCCCTCAAGAGGGGCAAAACTTTTGACTCCTCTGGGGTCGGGGATCTGAATTTTTCATGCTCCTATGTGCCAACATTTCAAAACCCAAGTTTGGGAGACAATAAATGAGGGGTGTGGGGTGCAAAGCCTAGGAGTAGAACTTGAATGAGAGGAGGTTCAAATTTTTTTACCCCCCCCCCCTCAGGAGGGATCAGAATTTTTCATTTGGCAGAAAATGAGCTCAAATTCGGGAGTCTTCCAGCCAAACCGGGAGAGTTGGCATGTCTGAAATATGGGTCAAGACACTGAGAGATTGTGCCTGAAGTGAATATACCGTGACATTGGATTTGGTGACTGACTTTAACATTGACTAAAATTTACAGTAAAAATGCATCATGTCTTTGGGAAATTGTGAATTATAGAATGTATGATTTACCTAGATTGTAGAAACGAAGTCTGGTGGGGAAGATGAAGGTATGAGTGATGGAATTTGATGATATAGCAGGAGAGGAATGGATGTGGTGGTGTCTTGGGCAGGAGAAATGGCCAAAGAGGATGAAATTCAAAAACCTGTGATGTCATGAAAATGTCATGTGACATCATGTAACCATGGCATGTTGATTACCACACTGCCCTTGTATCCGGGCAGAATTGAAGGCCTCACACTCTGACCACCTTTCCCACATTAATACTGTCTGTTCACACACATTTCATGGTTTATAAAACAGCGTATTTATCAATAGATGACTTACCTGCAGTTAGAGGGAAACCACACAAATATCTGTGGTTTGGGCGCCGCTATTAGTTACCCGTTCGCTGGTACATGTGGTAGACTAAAAGAATCCAGTTATCAGCAGACACAGCTGCGCATCTGGTGCTAAACTGAAATTTTAGAAAGGACCGATACAAAAGTTAATGTCAGAGTGGTTCCTCAAGGCAGTGTCCGGACCGTGCTCGCACACACCTAAGGAGGTGGTAAAACCTTCAGGAACCGCGGCAACGTCAACATTCATCTCCGCGGAGGGCCAGGTTGTTTCTCCAAACATGACGCCTTTTGCCACAGCTGCATTTGTCGAAATTTATTTGTATAACCAATGTTACATGATAGTATTTATTATGTAAATTAAAAGCAGCAAAGATAGTGCTTTACAAAATGTCTAACTCTATTTCTCGCACATTACGCATAAACGATACATTTGCTGGTTCACGGCCAGTCTAGTCATAACATTGTGTGAGCCTATAAACACCAGCAAAAGTCTTACAACACAAGAATGCAAAGACTTTTGACGAAATATCTTAGAAATTACAAATAACATTACGATTTTCACACATGCCTTGAACATTTATGGCAGTAATATAATAGGAATTTAAAAAATCACTGAAATGTTCGGTTGTAATATTCAAACCATTAAAGTTGCATCCGCACCATTAAATATTGTTGCGTGAGGCCTCATAAGCTGGACCAAATGCAATCTTCATAGCCGACTTCACCGCGGGCGCAACCGCCAGCCATATAAACCATATAAAAAATTGTTTGTACGTTTAGTACTAAACAGCCTCACTGAATAATCCTAAATTATACAATCAGGTTGGAGACTTATAATCACAAACTTACTTTGCAACAGACTCCTTGCTTAAACGATGCAGCATATGATGCATTTGGTCCCTTGAGACATAGGCTGCATCAGAGAGGCCTGCTGCCTGCCCTTATATTAGCAGATGTACTGATTAGTTTGCAAGATATTTTATATTCAATATGAAGACTAGCTAATAAGGCAGCGTGAATAAGGGGGTTGCCTTTTCCTATACCCCTCCCCTCGCATGTGAAACAGACGGAAGATACCATAGGAGATTACGATACCAATGCAGTACAATTTATCAGTCTCATCAGTGAAAATTAATAAAAGATACAAGCAGGGGTGCTGACAAAAAATCCACTGACAACCCACTGTAAACAAAGCCGTGATATGATGACTAGGTTGATTTTAGTACACTTTCAACCCGCCCTTGTGCCCTACAGTACTACCTTGAATAGGATTGAACACCCATACCAGATGTACAAAGTACTGTAGCCCCAAGTGGTTTCATGCCAAATTACAGGTCTGTTTGTAGCTGCTTTACAATGTGGGCTGAGAGTGTATGATTTCAGTTGGCTGTAGGACTAACATGGACACATCACCTATCCTGAAGTGAGACATCAAAATGGAAGAGGACAAGATAGACATGAAGAAACTAAGGAAGAAATTTCAGAAGGATAAAGGATCTTCACCAAAGGTGCAGGTAGGTTTTACAGGGATACAATGGCATACCTCAAACTTAGTCCATGTGTGTAAATTAATGTAAAATGAAAATTTTCTTCACATGTTGATGAATAAGAATTATGAATATCTCTCTGCCCAAAGAATTTCTAAACATGAGTACCATTATGCTGATAACTATTTCCCAATTTTCTTACATTTCCAGTTGCGTAGTTTCTGTAATTGGGCATCTACCCAGCAGTGCCAAGAGGTGCTTGCTGTGACACCAGTTAGTGTAAAAAAGGTTAAGGCTGTTGTGCATGCAGCTTGTGGGCTGCGATTAGGGGGGCGAGCGGCAGGGAGTGGTCACTCCTGGTCACCACTGTTTCCTGATGAAGGTCATGTGGTCATGTATATATGTCCAATTTAGAGAGACCTGTTGGACCCAGGATGGAGCTTATTCAAGTTAGTGGTCTAATTAATGTTACCATGCATCCATCTCCACAACCAGTAGTGACTTCACATTAGATTCACTCACAACTATACAGTAGCCTCACACATTCCCATAACATATATAATACATACAAATTAGCCTCACTTATACTGCTTATTCAATTCATACAGACCACCATATTCACTATTGCAAATACCTTGCTATTGGCCTTACTGATAAGACAAAAGGTAGCCCTACAAAATGCATCTCAGAAAAATATATAAGCTCTTGTCTCATGCATTAGTTTGCTCTGCCTATCCTGGCACCTCTATCAATTTCTTTTAAATGCCACTTATTCAAATAGTAATTTGTAATTACTTAGGACCCACAGGACAACAACACCAAGTTTGTGACTGTAGCTACTGGAGTGACATCAGCTCAGGTTCAAGGAGTTCCAGCTGGACCATGGAGTGTGTCTACCAGCCAATGTCATACTGGGAGGTGTCCAGATGGGGGGAGTAATCAGTACAGGCTGTCATGTAAGTACTAGGTATATAATATCATGCCACACTGGGAGGTGTCAAGATGGGAGGAGTCATTAGTATAGGCTGTAATTGGTTGTGTAAGTGCTATACCAAGGTTGAGGAGGGGAATGGCTGCAGTCATTATTAAATTTCTGAGCTTGTTACCAGCAAGGGTTTGTTTAAAAGTTATCAGTTTCACTCTAAAATGTCTGCATTGAATGCAAAGAACTATCTCACTGGTCATCAATACATTCCTCTAGTTGCCTATATCAACATTTCATTGGTTCCTGTAACTGATATAGCAATATATAAAGGTATCCAGATTGGGGGAGTCATTCATACATGCTGTCATGTAAGTACTACATATTATTACCTCTGCCATATATAGTGGGCAGGGGGTACCAATACAGACTGTCATGTAAGCACAATAATGGTATACTTAGAGGTGTACAGAAGGGAGTGGGGGCATCAGAAAAGGATGTGCAGATGGGAGATTGCGGTAAGTCCTTTCCTCTCTCCCAAACAGGGTACAGGCTGGTCATCTAGGACCATGTGTGACTCTGTGGAATCTGTGAGACTGGTGGATGGACTAGGAGAATTAAGAGAGTTTAACCTCAAGAATAATCCTGAAGAGCTGAGGGCAGTGCAGTGCAGCCTGGGATTGTGGGGAATCTTGGTTGACATTACATTCAAGGTAAGCAAACCTTGTAGGGATAATCTTTAGTGAGAGCAGGTTTAGATACATAATAACAATTTTCAAGGGAAGTATGCTTAAAGGAGTAGAGCCTTAAAGAGAACAGGGTTCCCTAAATATTGAATACCAACAGACACAAGTTAGCTCTTGGCATGGAACCTAAATGTATACTATCCGATATCAATGTAAATTAATCTCTGACCCTCTGGCATTGTACTGCTAACTGGTACTATTTTGCATAAATTTAACCAGGTTCTGACTTCTGCAGGTTGAGCCAATGATGATAGTTGAGTCTGAGAATAAATGGATGAAGGTCAAGGACCTGTTCTTTGACCAGAAAAACTTCCGCGAGCTGCTGCAGAAAAATTGGTCTGTGGAGCTCTTCTGGTTCCCATTTAATGGTAAAGTATGGATAACTATCATAGAAACGTTCTATTTATATATATATATATATATATATATATATATATATATATATATATTAAAAGGGGGTAATTGGCATTGAATCAGTGAAAGGTCCTTCTTCTTTGCTTCTTTATACAAAAATCATTCTTCCTAAGATGTATAGAACCAAGTTGCCTAATATTTATTAGTGTAAATAAGTCAATAAGCTGCAACAGGCTTCTAAAATGGTATACAAGATCATATGCAGGGGTCTACAGGAAATGTAATTCAAGCTGGCTCTAGTGTTGCTACATATATTCAGGTATAACAGCTATGGAGGCAGTAGAGGCATTCATGGTGTTGACCTGGGTGAGTGGGACCCCAAGGAGGATGAGGTTTGGGTACGGGTAGTGCACCCTCCATCCTGTGTAGTAAACCTAACTCAGGACAAGACCTATAAGCTCATGGAGATCCAGTCCTGGTGGCGCATGAAAGGATTTGACATGGTCGAGGGATTTGTCTCTAAATTTCCACAAATTGCACAAATTAAAAGTGAGGTATAGCTGAACAAACATAACCATGGAGATAATGTCTGAGTGCAGGATACAAGTATGATGACCAACATGTGTGTTCCCTTGTTGTAAGCCTTCATTATATACCACTTTAAATCTCAACAGGTACTAAACACATCAGTACTTCTCACTAAGCTTTACAGAATGCATGGTATATCCTTTGTACCAACAGGTGTCATACCTGAAGGAGCAGTTCACAGGGGAGTTGGTGCAACACCTTCCACATGCTGTGCACCTCCTGTCTAATGTGGAGGAAGTTCCTGTAAATCAGATGGAGTGGATCTTCACCATAGACCAGGATTGTCCCATCTCTGCCGTGCTACACAGGTAGGAATACGTGGCCTCTATCAAAGAAGCTGTCACAAGCTCTACCATAGAACAATTTCTTCAGTGCCACAACTTGAGATTCCCTTGGATGGGTATTGAAGTAAACCATTTTGGGAGAACTCTTGAAATTTATTGTGCATACATGTATGATATTCTCTTGTCAATAAATGAAATCTTGCGATTCTATGCTGTTCAAATTACTACACAAAATTTGTTAATTTGATACAGACACCATCTGCGAAAATGGGGCTTAGTGCAGGGGGTTCTAAGACCCGTTATCCCAGTACATGTCACAGTCCTGTTACTGTCTGATTATTGTTGGTGCCCAAACCAAGGAGATGGGAGTATACATGTAGCATTAGATTCCATATGAGACTAGGGGGCCATGCACAAATGACATCATGCCTGAGGGGGGAAGGGGGGTCAGGCCAGGTGTGACAGAATTGATTTTCCATATACCTTCAACATTGCAAAATTAGCAAAAAACATGACAAGGGGGGAGGGAGGGTCAAAAATTGTCAAATTTTGCATGATGTCATTTATGGATGGCCCTTAGCCAATAACATACTCTTAGAGATCAGTTCAGCTCCCAGAGTATCAACCTAAAGGTTTCCATCTAGCAGCTCACTCTAAGTGTAACTTACTTTCAGAAAGTGGTCGAGCTGGTGCAGACAGAGGCCATGGAAGGCCGTTTTCCGATGAACCTGCCTCTAGAACTGCGCTTCATTTGAGACAGCCAGTCCCTTTTGTCCCCTGCAGAGGGTGCCTTGCCACTCAATGAAGGTACAGGTAAGTATTTATCTAATAGAGGATTTACATCTATGCTATACCTTAGTTCTACTTTACTATCTAAGGATTATCACATAGACTGATGAATGTTGTGTGAACACTCTACCACTCTCTTAGCATGTAATATTTGTAAAGGAAGATTGACATGATATCATGTTGCATACACTGTGAAAAAAATGTCGTCGAAATAATGACTGAATCTTCTTCCCAAAGTCAGAGATCCATTGTTATTTTTGGAGATGTTGCTATATTCACAGAGATTCCTTATACCACCATACTGCCAAACGGGGCTTCTTGTAAAAACTACATGGGATCCCCACTATATGATTATGGTTGTTCACTGTTCATTTTTACGAGGATCCCTGGTAGATTCAAAAGCTATTTTTTACAGTGTAGCAATGATAAACTCCACCACCTAGTACTCCTTGTATTTCAGCGCAATATCATGGTTTACAATAAAAATAGTGTCCAACATCTTGTTTCAGGTCACGCATGTTTCATTGAGGTGCTAACAGTAGCAGGGACACCAGGATGGCAGGACTTCAGTCAGAAAGTGGCAGTTGTGTGGAGTGAACCACAGGCAGCACGCCCACACTGGGGCAAGGAGTGGGAACACCTGGAAACTATTGATGATTTCATTAGGAAGGTACTATACACAACACAGTCTTGACTCATAAACATCAGAATTATATAAAACTTTAAATTCCTAGTAAATGAATCTGGAAAATTGAAATTACCAGCAAAAGAGGAATGTTAAGAATCATATTCTCTAGATAAAAATAAAATTATGTCCATAATTGGACATCATGCCAATGTGCCTTTTTATAGATAATCAAAATGATGTCAGTCACTAGAGAAAGTATAGGCTCTCTGATAATCCCACACAAGTGCATAAATATGTCTGTGAAACATTAACAAGTAACCTTGTGTCTATATGGCCACTTCTTTCAGGCATACTCTGAACAAATTCCAGAGTTCCTGGATCTCCTTTAGAAGGCACGAGTTGACCCCGATGGAGTCTTCTTCAACTCACGTCTGGAGCAGCTGCTTTATCCTGAGGGTCACCCAACACGTCCTGAGCAGTCTCAAGACGTTCTTGATAAATTCAGCCTGCCAAGTAAACCTGACTGTAACTTACAATGATATGACATAAGTGGCTGAAGAGCTGGATATCAAGGCATAACAATGCATAAAAATCAAACTCATCAAAAAAGATGTAAAATACTATAAGGTGTAAGGTTTCACTGAAAGGAATAATTACTAGTCAGATGTACCATTGAACTATCCTTACATTAATACTATGGTAACTAAAGCGGACAAGTATAGGAAGTTCAGGCATTACCACCATATGTTTGAGGAAAGCAAATTATCTGAGGAATTATGTCTAAATGTGATAGAAAACATAGAGGTAGTTCCAGATTTTCTGTCTGAGGTAATGAGGGATATGAGGAATCAAATGGTCGAGAAAGTGATGGTTGACTTATGTGGTAGTGGATAGCACAGAATGGAATTTACTCTGTCAACCACTATTCATATACCGGATTATAAATGAAGGGTACAATCTATCATGCACCCTTTACTGAACATGTACAAATAAGAAATATAGAAACAGACTGTGAATTATATGTATATATGGTAGTGTGCGTTATCTTGTTATCATTCAGAAAGATACTTGTTCAGACACATGATTCAAAGTATTGTTATCAATCATATATTTTGGCTCTCATGCACTATGGCCAATAAAGGTTATGACTTCACATACTAAGAGTATATTGTCTTTATTCAGAGAGCCTCACTATTTTTTTTCTGAATTCTCCATACTATCTTTTCTCTAGCCAGGTTTTCCCCATTCTTTGAAGAGTGTACAGTCAACCCTAATTTTCTCGACACTTTGATTCCTAAGATCCCTCATTACCTCAGACAGAAAATCTGAAACTACCCCTATGTTTTTCTAATATATTCAGACATAACTCCTCAGATAATCTTCTTCCTCAGACATTTGTCCTTGCATCTTCCATATCTGAGGAAGTAAGGGATGGCTGTAATTACCAAAGGGCAGTAAGGCATTCACCTAGATATGCTGTTTTCCATATCTGAGGAAGCAAGGGCTGACTGTAATTACCAAATGGGGAGTAAGGCAGTAAGGTATTCACCTATGTGCTAAATTCTGCTCTGAGGAGCTAATCTAATTCTGAGCAGCTAGTCTAATCTTTGAATTGGTTTAAGCAGTGTGCCTAAACATCAAGTTCAGCAAATACATACATGAGTTACTGCATCACTGAGCATTCATATGTTATTCTACCTGTAAGTTTGTAGACAAGTTAATGACATCCATACATTGTTACCCCATGTGTAATAGGTTGTAATGTTACACCCAATATACTGTGAGGGTGGGGACTTAGGTTGTGTTAATTTTTGTATTATCATGAATGCATGCTTCATTAACACTGGCTGACATGTGGGTTTTATCTGAAGAGGGAGAGGGGGATGCAAAGATGGGTTTATGGCTCACTTTCACAGTCATTGAGTATTATATATCCATCTGGTTCCGTCATTCAAATTATCACACATTCACCATGGATTTCCGAAGAAGTGTTGTTTATTGCTCTACTGACTTGCTGCTCTGACTATTTTCTGAAGTGTATCCAATGAAATAGAAGAGTTTTGAAATTATCTGTGCTGTTTTGATGACCAAGACTTTTGGGTTGACCGTTTTACATATCTCCAGTCTGTCATCACTAAGAACAAAAGTTTTAAAAGGAATAAATCTGATTGATTTTGTCACTATTGGCAATCACCCCTTTCTAATGCACTGTAAATCCGCTGCTATTGGTAAGTCGTCATATATGATGAGTTTAGGGTTGTCAGAGGGTCGTCAGGTCATTATGACTACCCTAAGTTGTCATACTAACCACCTTGGATATACTCTTAGTTTGGATATGTGCCATAAGAGGCCCCCACTATGCATGTCCTTGATACAAACGATGTCCCCTGGGGTGTATATTGAGTCTTATCTTTACATTGCTCTTGTTGTATAGTCTACTACGAAAAGGAGAATGTGGGAAATGTATAATATAAATGTTCTTGTGAAAGATGGGAATTTCTAAGTATGAAGGGTAGAAATAACATGGATCATTCTCGTAATGACACCTCTCTTATGGATATTGCTAGACTATGACCCCTTATTTGGGTGTGCCTAAGGTATATTACATGTAGATGGGTGTACTCACAATGTACTACACCATAATCTTTCAATGAACCCATGATAGTGGGTTGGGAGTACTCACAATAAACTCTTAAATGGTAGATGAGGTTACGAGATATAATTAAAGAAATAATATTGGGAAAAAGTAAAAGAAAATACAATGCATAATTCATATGAAATTTCTACACAAGACTATATAGCTATAAAGGACAGACATAGTGACGACTTTAGGTCGTCACTGACGACCTAAAGTCGTCACCTATGACGACCCCCTGATGACCTAAAGCTGTAGTTTCGGGTATTGTCAACCTGATGACTTAAAGTTGTCACTGTTGACAAGTTTTGGATCCCATAGGTTTTCAGTGTGATTGTAAAATAAGGATTCGGAAATGCTTGGAATTATGATACACCCCATAAATTGACCGCCCATATTAAGTGCTGATAATTTGAATGACAGACTGTTCAAACACCGGTTAGTTGATGGTGGAAAAATCAGACACTACGAGAGCAGGATCAAAATGTCACAGATGACAAGCTAGTTTGGATTGGATTTATTATGCTGGATAATAAAGGGCATATTTGTTTGTAAATCATAAAAAAAACTACGTTAGCTTATAATTTTAACACTTGAGCTACTATGTGATATAGTGAGCAACTTTCAAAACACCAAGCCGTTGTTTATATATGTAAAGTAAGAAGGGATTAGGGTTGTGATATTTTGTTTGTTTAAAATAACAAGGGTATCCGTTCTTCCTTTGAATATCTAGATATCAAAGGCAGGTCATATTAAGCATACCTGAGAAAATAACTGATAAAATGAAAATCCAAGGATCAGATCTAGAGAGATTGGAATCAACAAAGGAAGGAATTTCCAAAGCCTAGCATGTAGCATGAAGATTCACCTAACCAATGGCAGTGAACATGTTGCTTTAGTATGTGTAGAGCATTGATAGAAAAGCACCAGAAGTTAGTCAATAAAGTGTATCACTACATTACTTTTAATAGCCTGGTTTCCTGTCAATCTATATTTATAGAGATGAAAATAAGATGTGTGTACATGCCTCTGAAATTGAAGTACTCAGTGCAACGGGAGGAAATCAAAAAAAAGAAATACAGAGATATTTTATTGCTTTCAGGAAGATACATGATTAAATGTATCATGACTAAAGTAATTGCTACTGTACCTGACAATCTAACTATTCCTTACTTGTTCTACTTCCTCAACAAGAGATACTCTATGGATATAGTGATGTTGTATATAGGATCTGTACACTATTATCTTCTCCCACACAGTGCTACAGCCTCAACAACTACACTCAAGACCCTAACTAACATGAGAACAGGGGCACAGAACATGCTTTTTCTGTACCATGGCACATGCCTCATTTACCCTTGGATGTCCTCAGGAGGCTATTGCAAATAAGCTTAATAGTGAACTACATTCTTAGTAGCTTACTTCAAAGGGAGACATGTTGTTTCAGCCTTTAATTTTCACTCAACTCACAAGAGGAAAAGGCCAGCTGCCTTGTCTAATATCTGTATTTCATATGTGGGGCCTTCCTGTGGTACTGTCTTGTGCCTGATGTTATGTTGTGGGAAGGTACTTGATTACTCCTGAAAAGTGACCTACCTAAGGTTACACTTTCCTTGCCCCACACTCCCTGGCTGCCTTTGGACAACATGAGAAAAGGTACTCAGGGTGAGGCTAAAACTACTTATTCCCTTATTTGCAAGACCCTCTTGGATCCCTTCTGCAGCAGGAGGCAGGACTAGGAGGGGGCTTGCATTGGTAGGTAGTAGGACATGGAGTGTGTACAATTAGCTAGTAATGACTGCGGGAATGGGAGGTAGAGCTGTTTGTTAAGGTATCATTATCTCCTGGTTTTTCTGTTAAGTCAGATCTATCTTAAGGAATAATCATGTAGTCAAATAATCACATAATCATGGTCTCTTTTGACGACCAGGAAGGGCTAACTTGAACAAATGGACTGTGACCCTAGTGACACCTAGTGTAAGGCATAGGAACAATACCTAGTCCCTTGGCCCCCATATAAACAGACTTAGGCTATGTTGTGATGAAAAAAGGGGTTGACCTATCAAGGTGGGCCACTCCCTTGGACTAAATCTACCATAATATGCTTTAATCATAATAACTGTCATAGTAAAGCAATTTTTTTTAATTCCCTTCCGTTAATGTACTCTCCTTTATCTATCTTGGGGAAAAAGTATTCTGAATATAGGGTCCTGGGCTTTGCCATATTATTTTGGCCACTTGAAATAAAAAGAAACAATTTATATATCCACATATATGGTCTGTACTCCCTATATAAACGTACAGTTGCAACCTGCTCAGTGTCCAAATGGGTACGGGCACCTGGTTAGTAATCAAAAGGTTGAGGGATCAATCCTAACTTATGCCAGCTGGCTATGGTAGTGTAGGGGCTCGTAGATCGTGATATAGTGTGAGCTTCTTTCTCGAGAGGGCGTCTCGAGCAGTGCACCCATCACCGGTAGTCACTAGAGGTCTCCTCGACCCCTGGTCTCTGCGGGGTGGTGGCAGCACTGTTCGCCTCGTCCCAGCTCCTACCTGGGGCTGGGGAAGGCGTTAGTCTGGCTCTAGCTGTCGACGGAGTCGGACCACTTTTACCTGAGCTTACACTACAGTTAAGCAGTACACTTCGAGGTAGATGTAAAACATATACCGTAATAAATACGTGCCAGTTGCACTAACTTGAGATCCCTTGTCTGGTCTTTACTTCGAACTAGTCAAGACATTGATTCGAACCATTACACTGGTGCCGTGACCAGTTCTTGGTGTTAGTGCGCAGCCCTGGAGGCCGAACACAAGCACCATGGATCTCGAGATGAAAGATCGAGTATCTCGGGATACACATCGAATGACACTGCTCATGCCGACGATTTAAGCCGAATTCAAATGAAGGGGTATACCTCTATAATTGGACCCAAGGTAGAGAGGGTAGTTCGAGACCTCAAATCCGAAGAGATGCCCACTCCAGTTACGAATTATACATACAGATTAAGTACCGATTCCACAGAAAGATCGACACCAATTATGATGATTACTCTAGATGCTCAACGAGCAGCCTCGGCTCGAGCAGAAACGAGAACAGCGAACCTCCATCGATCCTTAGATGAGTTGCGCGAACAGGCCAAGTTGAGCGTCGACGCCATGAATTAAGTTCGCCTATACCAATGTTTACCAAAGATAGAAGTCTCAAAACAAAAAGTTCTGAGACTTAGGAATCTGGAGAAACAATGTCACCAGTATGAAACCGATAAACAACGAATGATGAACTACATGAAGAAACTCGAGGAAAGAACCAAATTGAAAGAGCAAATCAATTGCGACCTCGAACGACAGACATATGTCATTCAAAGGAAACTCAAACTTGCTAAAGCCGAGTGGGAAAATAAAAAAACTTAGACAAGAAGTTGATCTAGAGGAACAGGAAGCTACTTCCACCATCAAGAATCTCGAATTAAGAAAGAGGCCGAGCAAATAAGAGCCGAAATGGAACAGTATAAATACGAGGCAAATAAGCTGCTAGAGATTCGAGATCAATGCATCTTGAAAAACGAGGACGTAATGGAGTCCATGAAAGATAGCAATCAAGATCTATTCTTGAAGCAACAAGAGCTATGCCTCGAAATAGCCAACCTGACAAAACAAAAGACAGCTCTCGATACATATGTGTCGGGAATAGAGAACAGTGATCAAACTGCCAGGACATGCCCCGAGGAAGAAGATAAATCTTTCAAAACGGACACGAGTGTATCAGTAACACAACT
This sequence comes from Acholoe squamosa, assembly GCA_949317995.1. Lineage (NCBI taxonomy): Eukaryota > Metazoa > Annelida > Polychaeta > Phyllodocida > Polynoidae > Acholoe > Acholoe squamosa. The sequence continues at coordinate 11,133,460 of OX439045.1, read as the reverse complement.
AGATATACTTTACCACCAGGAAATGTCTAATAATGACATACCTTCTGACGCTACTTTTGTAAAAGGAACTACACCTTTAGTGACATCAACGCCAGCTGAAGCTTTAAAGAAGCCTGATCGATACGATCCATTCGTAAATGATAATGCCGACGTCCACACATGAACCCATGCAAACTGAACCTGAAAAATGGAGGATAAGATTCAGTGTCACCACTGACTTACCACATAAAGAGAACGAACCCAACACTGCATGTGGACAGGAGGGCCACTTCGAGTTATCATATGATGACAATTCTGTAGATGATTCCGAACCTTTGGGCACAGGGAACCAATGTGCGGTACGGGGTAGTGCATCAAGTTCTACCCGAGGACTGACTGCACCCCCTCCAGGGGCTGGAGGCGCTACAGGAGGAACTTTGAGGCGCAGATCCCAAAGCAGTGTGTTAGAAGACATGCTGAATCAGTCAGCCAACACTTCGAACACTGCACACAGTGAGGAGACCATCCGGGAATGGAGCGTCAACCAATGTCAAAAATTGGTACGCACAAATAATGCAGCTAGGTGGCAAGCCATCCTGCCTAAGATTTAGGAGGGTGTAAAAACCTGGAAAGACTGGTTCTCGAACTTCACTGATGATATGAGGTGCAATTCATGGACTCCCGAAGAGGCACTACCTCACCTGATCAGATGTCTGAAACATGGCCCAGGCTGGATAGCCATTGAAAAGTGGAACGAAGTATACTTCGAGAGGGGTACTTTCCAACAGCTAGTCGAGATTGCCAGCATTTTGCTGTACAATTTAGTAAGTGAAGACCCTTTTATGCTCTTCAAGAAGCGAACGCAGAAACCACAAGAATCATTTCGAGCCTACGGGTATGAGTTGCAATCCCTGTTACAGAGGGCGCGGCCAGGAACCAATCCTTCCGATAAATATTTCCTGAACGACTTGTTGCCACAATTCGTAAGTGGACTTTGAGATGAAGATCAACAGCAAGCAGCTTTAGATGCTTGGAAAGGGAGAAATCCTACCCTGATGGACCTTTTCGAAGGGATTGAGTGCTGGACAGTAAAGAAGACCCTCATGGTGGGAAAAGTAGAGATGAAAACCTCAAGTACCAAGGTTTGTGCGAGTACTAATACTAGTACGGTTTCCATGTCGGGAATACACCAACCGACATACACTGAAACAACCGGCAATGACTTTGAGATCATTGAAATCGAGGAGGAGGACGGTAGTATCTCCGCAGTACAGGTAAAGAAATACGTCAAGCGCAAGTATATTCCTCAACGGATATATAATCTAAGCGCTAATGAAGCTCGAGGGGAAACAAGACCCACCCCAGACAGTCGAACTACTGAAATGGCTGTTAGTCGGCCCCCAAGACCACCTCTATCGAGAGCCCCTGCTCCACCTGAACCTCTGGATATGAAGAAAATGATGAAGGATTTTATGAAAATTTTTGCTGAAACTATGTATGCCAGACCTGAATGACGGAGAGTAGACCGGAGCAGACTACGCTGCTACCATTGTCAAGAAATGGGGCATTATGCTCATGAGTGTACAGCCCCGAAGCCTGTGCTATCCTGAGTTAATTATGTAGAAGAGAAGAAGGAGGAGGAAAACTAAAGAGGGTCGCATCTGTGGCAAAGGATGTGATCCGTGATTTGAAAATCTGCCAAAATGCCACCACTGGTGAATCCGAGCTAGTACAGGATAGATGAGACCTTAGACTCCTTAGGAGGAAACAAATACTTCTGTACCCTGGACCTTCAGTCCGGGTATTGGCAGATCGGGATGGACCCTAAGGACATGGAGAAAACAGCTTTCTCGAGCCATATGGGTTTATTCCAATACAATGTTTTACCTTTCGGACTGTGTAATGCACCAGCCACTTTCGAAGCTATGATGGAGGAAATGCTATGTGACCTTCTTTGGAAGAGTTGTTTGGTGTACCTCGACGATGTTATAGTGTTTGGAAAGACTTTCGAGGATTGCATGAACAACCTCGATTTAGTCTTGAAGAGAATACTATCAAATGGTCTGAAGTTAAAAGCTAAGAAATGTAATTTATTTAAATCATCTATTACATATCTTGGTCGCATAATAACTCCTGACGGCATAAAAGCCCTGAAAAACTCCAAACAGTGTCCGAATGGCAGAAGCCCATAAGTGCGAAGGAAGTAAGATCCTTCCTCGGGTTCTGTTCATATTATCGAGACTTCCTCCCAAACTATTCTAAAGTGAGCTACCCCTTGCAAATGCTAGCACATTGGACCCCAGGTCGAGCAAAGGAACGTTTTCCCTGGGGAGATGAACAAGATGCAGCCTTCGAGCAAATAAAACATTTGTTTGCTAACACGCCAGTATTGAAATATCCAACTGTGGATGACCATTTCATACTGGACACTGACGCTAGCAACGATAGCATTGGTGCAGCCCTGTCGCAGGTCCAGGACGGGGTCGAATAGGGCACAACGAAACTATTGCACCACTAAACGTGAGTTGCTGGCTGTGGTGGTGTATACCAAAAAGTTTCGACACTTCCTATGGGGTGCCGATTTTACTCTTCGAACTGACCACTCGTCCCTGAGGTGGCTACTTAATTTTAAGGACGCCGAAGGAATGATTGGCCGTTGGCTGGCACACCTGTCAGAATTTGGGTTGGAGCATAGCCAGATCCAACATCGACCGGGTTCGAAGCATATTAATGCGGACGCCCTGTCCCAGAGGCCTTTTAGAAAGTGCCAGAAAATCGATTGTGATGATTGTGGGGCCCACAACGCGGTAGTTGCAACGGTTGCGATGGCCAGAAGAAACCATCCAACATTTCCAACAGAACGATCCCGCTATCAAGAGAGTGATTTCTTTCCTGAATAAGAATGCCAAGCCCGAACGGCCGGCATTATCCCTCAAAGACTAAGACAAGACATTATGTTTTACTGTCACGGACATAAGACTAGCGGACAGGGTAATGACTTGCCCTGAATGCGGTAAGAATAAGCCCGGTCCTGGAACGGGAAAGATGCCGCTGGTGCAAGAGCTATTCGGCGTTTGTTTTGCCCGAGTAGCAATTGACATCATCAGTGGAATCGAACCCACACCTCGGGGAAACACTTGTATGATGGTAGTGACTGACTACTATACTAAGTAGACTCGAGTATATCCTTTACCTGACCACAAGGCAGCCACCTGCGCTAGCACCTTCGTGAAAGGATGGGTTCTACAATTAGGTGCACCATTAATGATGCACAGTGACCAAGGACGAGAATTTGGCCATTTGTAAAACTCGAACTAATCCATACAGACCCCAGTCTGATGGTCAAGTAGAAAGATTCAATTGAACATTGATACAAGTCCTCAAACCCTTGGTAAATTCTTGCCAAGACGACTGGGACAAGCAATGTGACTTTGTAGTACATGCTTATAACAGTACTGTTCACGCTGCAATGAACTGTTCCCCCAATCTATTAGTATTCGGGGAAGATATTATAATGCCTGCAGATCTCGTATATGGTGTTATAGGGGTAAGCCCCGAAGCCCCATGTACGATGAACGTAGAATCCCTACGAGATCAATTTAAGAGAGCTTATGAAGTGGTTCGAAATGAGCTATTAAAGAACGCGAATTGACAGAAAATTGGGTATGATACCCACCTGAAGCCACGCCAGTTTAGCGTGGGTGACCGAGTGTTTAGAATGCATGAACCTTTAAGGTGCAAGAAATTAATCTCGAGCTGGGATGGACCTCACGTGGTCACCAGAATTATATCTGAGAGCACGGTTATGCTTATGAGTCTGGCCACAGGCCAAATGAATAAGTCTAACGTGTGTAGATTAAGGAAATGGAGGGGACGGGATGCCGCCAACTCCGAGTGTGAGGAAATTTCCAAACAGATGAATGAACAGAAGGACGAGATCCTAATGAAAACTAATGAGCTATCAAGAAATTGAAGGGAATGGCCCCGAAGAAGAAAAGAGGCCGACCTTGCAAAATAGCAGTTGAGAAAAAGCCAAAGAGAGGACGACCCAAGAAGGTCGACGCTGAGACGAATTTAAAACCTAAACGTGATAAAATTGCGGAACAGAGAATCCGAGGTAGGGAAAAAACGTTGGCACCTTCCACCAGACCTTCTCGAGATTCTCGGTTGAAAAACAAAGAAAGAGAGGTGAGGCGCAGTCCCAGATTTGCTGGGCGGACTGCCTTTACTTAATGTTCCGAAATCACAACGAGTGTATAGTCCTGTTTACATGTCTTGTTATATGTTTGGAGGTTGAGATACCTCGGCCATGATTCGAAATACGACCACGATAGATATTACCAACCTATTCATGGTTCCTGTGGGTGGCAGACAGCTTGTCTGACGTGTATGCATGATGCTACATGTTCTTCTGCCAAACTCCTGTTGATATGAATAGTGAAGGGGGTAGTCCCACCAACGGCCTATGGAGAAAACCAACCCTGAACCTTGGTTATCCGGGGTAGTACGGACGCCTGCCACGAGGGGGAAGGTGGGGTGCTAGTGAGCAGGGTACCAGAGTGGTGCAGTGCAGCGGCGCATGCGCATTGGTTCCGCCTCGCTTGTTGTGCCTCCAATATCATTCACAGCACGCGAACCGTCTTAGTGGTGGAAATGGAATAGTGAAGTGATCCCAGGACTAGCTGTTCTGGACAGGCCTGCAACCACTGCATTACATAGGGTAGACCAGCCAGGTCTTATGATATGTGCCTTCACTAAGATCGCTGGGGTTGGGATCCCAGGGTGTTTTGAATTAAGCTCCTGGGTACCAGCGTAACCAAAGTACCTTCTGTAGCCAATATATTTTGCATATATATTTTGTTATGGGGTGTTATGTGTCGACAGAATTATTATATTTCACAGTACCCCCATAAGACAAAAATACAGTTAAAAAATGTGACTTTCTTGCAAACACAACCCTGGGTATAACTTGAGACATTGGTTTCTTTGGGACTTGCACACATTAACCTCATGAGATGTGACTTGTGCAAAACATATCAATAATTCTTAAGACGTTCTTGAGAAGCTCTCTTCTGATTCTTATCAAGATAAACTCTTGTGTTGACTAGTGATGCCATCATGGTCAAATGTTCAAGCTCCAAAAGCAGAAAACTTACATCAGTGTTCCTTGTTATACACGTTTTTACTTTGTTCCGTCTGTTATTGTTCACATCTTGGGGAGACATGCAGAAAGGATATCTCAATCTTAAGCACTATATAGTTCCACAATGGTTGATGACCAGGAGAGGTGCATGGAAGTAATTTGACATGCATTATTGATTTCCTATTTGAATCCTTAGATTAACATGGGAATGGTGGGTTTGACTTGTGAGGAGCAGGAAGGTAGTGGAATATCTGTAGTTCCTCCTGACTGTTAAGAAGATGCTTCCCTTACACCTCAGTAGCGAACTCCTCACGGGTCATGCTGCAAAATGGGATTTCCTTAGAAGTTGACCAAGTATCTTACACCTGTTACTTGCACTGACTTGGAAGTTCACCTGCTTGCTCTCATTTTCAACCCAACTGTTGCAGAATCTGAAAATGTCAACCTCCCATATGTTAAGATGTTCAAACCCTAAAATAAGCTCCATGGGTTCTTTGGTTACATGGTGCTCCTCTAGGCAACTCAGGGTGTCTAGTAATTTGAGGATGTCTTTACATGTAGAGGTCAGAGCATCATCATAGTTATGGACAGCATGATTGACAAACATTGCAACATTTGACTCATTCACATTCCAATGCAGGAAGTCCATACACTTTGCTTTCACAGAGAAAAGAAGACTGATCGCTTTGATGCATACTGCACAGGTCACGATTGTCTCCCACATGACATGCGTGAAAGGCATGTTGAATGAGGTTGACACTCTCACATTTGGTTTGTCAACTCCACTTGACATGCATAATGAAGACAGTTGTCATGGTGACATATGGGTCATGTCCCAATGACATGTGCTCTCTGTGTCAAATCAAGTTGACATGGATATACATGTCATTTTGGCAGAAAGACTTTTTTCCAGTGAATTTAGATCTGGTACTTCATACTTTTCAGTACAGTATGTTAGCATAAGTGCTTTCTCAACTGCTAATGTTGTCTCATCAGAGTACAGATATCTGAAGAAAAATACATTTACACTTGTCTTAGCTCATGTGCTGTAGTGCAAATAAAGTAGCTTTAAATAAAGTGATTGAAAAAAATGCTCGTTGTTAACTGCAATGTAATTAAGAAAATTAGGTTGAACAAGTTGAGTACTGTTGCAAAAAAGATCTATTTATAATCTAAAATGCACCTTTGACAACTAAAATATGACAACTAATGACTATGGCTTCATGGTATTGAGTTTTTAATCCCGTACTCATTCTCATGAGAGTTGAAGTCTTTACCTGGTATTACATTTGTACACTATATATGTTCTTTATCTTTATTAATGAATATAAAATTCCACTCATTTAGGCAGAAGGTTTTACCATTGGGATCTCCCTTTTAAATTTTCTTAATCCACCAGTCCACATTCGAATTATCAAAATAGCTTCTGGCCATGAGAACAATACGAAGTGCCTTCACAGTGTCAGTGGTGTCTTGGAATGTGAATGTGACATTAGTCGCAATCTTGTTTTCTAGCATAAATGTGAAACTTTGTGACAAGGTTTTGCCAGACTGCTACAGCTTACAATATTAGCCATGAGTCCTGATAACCAGTTAAAATGAATCTGCAGGCCTGCTCTAAACAGTTTCTGTTATGCCTTATGCCAGCCTACTGAGGCTTGAGGAAGCAATGTAGTGATTCACACTGCGGTGCTGTGTTTTTTTTTTAAATGAAAAAGAACCTGCAGGAATTTAGTAGCATTGCTAGCACTAGAGGAAAGTGGACATTCTGACAGTCTTCCATCTCAGCAGCTTACCAAAATGCTGCTATTAGTACTTCCTGTACCAGGTGTGTCATGTGATCTAACAGAGGCTGATGGGAAGGGTCAGGATGCTACTGGGTCTAATTGACTCTTTAACCAGGGTACCAGTGTAACCAAAGTACCTACTGTAGCCAATATGGGAGTATATGTATTTTGTGCTATGGGGTGCTGGGTGTTTTCTATCAAGGGATACAAAATGTAGAAAGGTCTTGACTAAGAGGTACCGGTAAGTTGCATTAGCTGTGGATTTTGAAAACATTTATTAAATTTCACACGTTCATATGTACATACATCTTTTATCATAAGATTATGAACAATTAATCAAGTCAAGTTTTCAAGTTTTAACATTTTTATTTACTTGGAAAATAAACGAGTTTGTCCTTGCAACACTCCACCTGTATAACCTCCCTAGAAAAGGGCCGAGGCCTACCCTTTTACTGATGATCTAAACAAGCATATGATAACCAGGATGGGAACGGGACACACCAGGATCATAGTACAATGGCATCTTAGTACCCTTGTGTGTGCACTGGACCATGACACTCACCTCCACAGGTGTATGGGCCAATCAGAGCACTGGTCACTGGACCATGACACCTACCTGTGCATACATTATTGGGGTCAAAGGCGGGATGGTGAAACCACTCCATCATTTGGTACTTATATTTACATTAAATAATACATTTACTCCCTTTTTAAACAGCACTTAGCTCAAATGAAAACGTCAGTTTGTAGGCATTTGTCTATTCTTTAGTCATGTGGGTTCATATTTATCAGCCAATTAAACAAAAAAATTAGCCAATCAATTTTTATATAGCAAGACTGGGGGGAAGATTGTAAATATAGCCATTTCTCAGAAAATATTCTGATTTTAGTTCTGTAAAAAGGTGTATATGTAAAATATTGACCTCTTCTATCTATGGTGACATCAAAATTATGTACGTTAATAAGAAAGTAAGAGAAATTTGAAGATAAACAAGGGTACTGAGTTCTTAGTACACACAATGATCTTAGGGTGTACTAAGAAACAGGTTAGTCCTGAACCTGATAACATACAAAGTTGCAATTATATTCATACTCTAGCAGCAATGCCCCTGCTGAAAGATATGAGAACATGTCACGTAATGAACTATATGTACATTAGGTCTCTGAAAGCAGAATATAGGGATAATAGGGGTCTATCTATGAGAGCATTTGATGGTCCAATATTGGCAGTTCCACAAACAAACTGTATGGCATGTATACAGGAAAAGTGTTGAATATTGTGGGGCAATATGTTGGAAGCTACTATTAAATCCTTAATGAAGTCTTTAGTTCCTGTGGCTACCTAGTGTTCCACATGGTTTGATTATAGCCTTTCAACATCATTTGTCTTTTCTGTTTTTTTCCCTCATAGATATAGATAGACCAATTAATTAGCTGATCTTTTACCAGGTAGGTCTAGAATGATCTACCACTACACCTTCAGGTGGGTAGAAGGCTTACCTTCCTTTATTGCCAGGGGTGTATGACTTCTGGGACTGTCAGTGCTGTATTCATGTGGTGTTTATGTAATCTCAGTTCACTCGTAATTATCGCTTTTCATGTATACTACACATATATGTTCATTTATATTAACCTCTGTCAGCAAAAAATGTTTGCAAAATAAAAAGTGAATACAAACGGCTTCATATCTTTATGACCTTAAGGGTGCAAGCTATCAACAAACACAGACACATACAATATCTAACTAACAATGGACTCATAATCTAAATAGTATAAATCAGAGCAATCATCTCACACATGCAAGTTTATCCTAGCCACCAGAAATAAGATGTCAGTAACATACACTTTCATCGTCAAGCAATCATATATATTAGCCCAAGACACTTACCCCATCCTAGATAAGACACGGCATATCAGGTCTCCATCTATTTAAATATTCCCTGCACTTGTTGATCAAAGGACAGCCCATCATCCACTATATTTTCCCAAAAACTTATATTAATGCACTACCTCCAATAGTAGCCCTTTGATCTGTACCTCCAGTGTATCACCTTCCTCTCCTCCGGCAAGCATTATTTTGGACTTAGTTGCATTAAATGTTAAACCATTGTCATCACACCAGTGAATAATCTTATCTTAATCTGTTTGTAACAAGTTCTCTAAGCCTTTTAGCCTACCGTATCACTATTATTTATCAATAGTGTATAATAGGCATATAGTTTCACTTCAGAGGTAACAAGGACATCTGCTAAACTATTAATATATATATATATATATATATATATATATATATATATATATATATATATATATAAAGCAACGGACCGACAGAGGACCCCTGTGGAATCCCATAAGTTACAGGGAGGTAGCTGGATAGGATACCATTACAAAGGGACCTTTGGCTATGTCCCCCCAGATAGTTGTTGAACTACGAGACTGTCTGTTCACTTATGCCCAATAGGTGGAGCTTGGAAAGAAGCAAGGCCTGTTCTAAAGAATCAAATGCCTTGGCCAGATCGAGATATATAGAAAATTCCTATTTTTCTTTTGTCAACTCTATCCAAATGTGCCACATGTAGCATTTTTAACACTGTATCAGTGGTAGATCTAGGTTTCCTAAATCCTGACAGGTTAATAGCTACTAAATTGTTCTCCACCTGCTTCTGTAAAAACCTTTCCATAATTCTGTCTGGGACTGGTAGCACTGAAATAAGTTGGTAGATTATCTTTATAATTACCGTAAACTCCCGCGTATAAGACGCGTCCTCTACGCCAAACAAAATGCTGGGGCGTCTTATAGGATTTTTTCAAGTTGGGGGTGCATCTTATACGAGGGGTAATTTTACTATAGAAATGTACTAATCTTACAAATTTTAGCCTTAAAATGTGCGTCTTATACGCGAAAATGCATGTCCTGAGTTTGGGGTGCGTCTTATACGCGCAGCGCATCTTCTATGCGGGAGTTTACGGTATCTCTTAAAAACTGATTGAAATGTAGGTGTTGTTGATTGTTGATGTCACATATATGTCCATGTTATACCACGGTTATCACATTTCAGAACGATTTTGGGTGCCTAAACTGGATACTTTGGGTGCTTTTATCACAGGATAGAGGCACTGAGAGTTGACACATGAATATTGACAGTATTCTTCACCAAACCATTCTTATATATATGACAGCAGCTCAGGTTTAGCTTTGGTTCATACAGGAAAAGCTCAGGATGGGTGGGACTAGAACCAGCAACCTTCTGATCCAAAGTGCTTCATGCTATCCATTAGGCCACAGGGCTGGACAATGATGCTGCCCAGGATAGATGAGTATCATGTCTGAGACCCTATGGATACCATATATGTTTGTATGTCAGTGAATGCATTCTAATGCATGCTAAAGGTGCAGATCATGGTATATATAAACGCAATGTGTGATGATTATGCTTGCACGCGATTTTTCTCACCTGTACTACCCCCTCCCTCCCTCTCTCCATTTACTCACACTTCAGAGAGTTATTTCTTTTATACATATGCATTCCCTGTAACAATTCCTTTCACCTGTACCATACCTATAGGTGAGCAAAAAAGACGCCACAGGTTATAAACATCAAAGACATAACCCTCAGAGGTGTGAGTGGATGGAGGGAGGGGGGAGTGTGTGATACATGTTTTGAATATAATGGGGCCCGTCTCCCACCTTCCCTGCCCCTCTCCCCGCCTCCCTGAGCCTTGAGGCCGGCCTCCCACCTTCCCTGCTCCTCTCCCTACCTCCCTGAGCCTTGAGGCCGGCCTCCCACCTTCCCTGCATCTCTCCCCACCTCTTTGAGCCTTGAGGCCACCCTTCCACCTTCCCTGCACCTGTCCCCGCCTCCCTGGGGCCTGGGGCCAGTCTCCCACCTTCCCTGCTCCTCTCCCCGCCTCCCACCTTCTCTGCTCCTCTCCCCGCCTCCCTGGGGCTTGGGGCCGCTCTCCCACTTTCCCTGCACCTATCCCTGCCTCCCTGAGCTCTGGGGCCGCCCTCCCACCTTCCCTGCACCCTGTGATGGGATTTTCATGATATTGAAAAAGGTATTATATTTCCTAAATCCCATATGACATGCAGTGAACATAAAATATTCATTATATTCCATGAGATGGAATTGTCATTGTATTTAGGTGGCAATTATATTTCTACAATCTTATATGATATTTGAGGATCACCAAAGTTCTGCATGCTATATCCCATGAGAATATTCAGACCACATTGACATGGGATTGTCTTAGTATTTCAGTGGACATTATATGTCTTAAATGCCTAGGTTGGCACAGTGTGTATCATGCCAAACCTTCATGTCTGTATCAACCGTATGGGGTCTGTATGCTGCATTAATGCAGTGACAACCTTTACAGGTTTATAGCATATGGTAGTGAGTTTGGTGGTCGGGCCCTTTGGCCACTTCCTGTCACAGTGCTAAAGAGGGCGTTCTTACATAGCTCTGAGTGACTGGTTATGTTCCATTGCTTGTAATGTGCTTTATCTCACGATTCTGGCCTCTACAGTACCTTTTTGGTCATAACCCCGTTCTGTTATTGGGGTTTAACCGCACTCTGAGACCTTTTATTCTTCTCCAAGAGGCTGCTTGTTTCAACCTGGACATGTTAATAAATTGACGAAGTATACAAAGTCAACTACGCCATAGTTTTCCAGTTAAAACTGTTGAGGTTCAACGGGGAATCGATCCTCGGCCACTGTGGCAGGAGGCGAGCTCGCTGTCCACTATACCAAGCCGACCGGTGATACAAAGCAATGTACATCAAGGATTTGAAAAAGTGGTCCGACATACCTGATGTTTACACACCTTGTTAGCCTAGAATCCATGGAGCCTGGTGTAGTTATTAACAGGGAAACATCCTTAGATATCCTAGATGAACATGCCATGCCTAATTTCTCCATTTTGTTTGAAATAAATAAGAATCCATTGATTTTCCATAGTGATACGGGTTGGCACCCGCCATTGTGGCGTGCTGACCCGAAAGTAGTTCAGGTACATCCGGGCACCTCCGTACTTCGTCAACAAGATGCAGTGGCCGTGTACCGTGCCGTGTGCATTGGATCGCAGTGGAAAATCAATGGATTCTTATTTATTCATAAGAAAATGGATACAAAATGTATGCGAACACCAACTAGAGATCGTATATTTAGCGATGCTAGAAGTACAGGACTTGACATGCTTGAATTATACCCAAAAAATGTGTGTAAAGGTGGAGGTATGTCGGGCAGAGTGACAACATGGCCACGACGGCTTGGCAAAGCGAGCGGATCGCATGCACTTACAAAATGTCTTCTCATGGATTAATTCTGGGGTTATAAGGTAAGAAATTAATACATAATAGATGAATAAGTGCGATAAACACATTAATGTATTGATATTCTAGGACTTGGTGAGGTTAGCTTGAAATATTCACCCTCCCGCTCCACGGTCGGGCGAATATTTCAAGCAAACCTCACCTCATCCTCATCTAATATCAATATATCAGGAAGAAACCATGTGAATAAGAAGAAAAAAGATAATGAGCTATCGATTGGTGTAATTATTTAATAATTTGCTATAGGTTTAGTACCTCATATATAGTGCTATTTTATAGCGACTTTGCTACCCTATGACAAAGTAAATTATCGGTGTAAGATATATATATAAACCAAATATCCAAAAGTAAGGCAGTAAGTGCCTTAAGCATAGCTGATACTCATACACTTCTCACACTTTATGTAAAGATAAGCCCATTTTTGCCCATAGGCTTTAACTCTACCCTATAATGGATCTCAATTAGACCGGCTCTACAGCATGCACCCAGACCCGGGGCAGTACTTCCCGTCATGTGTGAGTAGGCACGGCCTACCTCTACACCCAGGAGGGTGTTGCTCCTATAGTAAAAGGAAGAGCTGGCTAAAAATGCCCTTGTTTCCAGTCCTTTCTTTTCATGTAGCTATAACTTGTCCCTTTTATTGCACACAAGTGGTCATTCAAGTACAGTGCTAAAAAAACCGCCTTTGAGTAGGTACCTATAGTTAGGAGAAATCAGTCAGTGTAGTGGCGCTCGGTCATACTACCTGCTGCAGTGAGAGAAGTGACATAATAGAAGGGGGCAGTCAAAATCAAGGGAAAATGGCTAAAACTCTATCAATTTTCAATAGATTTTCAATAATTCTTTCGGGAATCTTAACATCTGCACAGGCAGCCTTTATTAAAACTTTTTTTTCTATTATGATCAAAATATGCATAATCTGTCGAACTCCCTACATGATATGGCATATGAAGGATCAATCAGGCCAACATCTGAGGTGTACACATGTATATAGTCGGGGTTATGACACATGTGTAGACAGCTGGGGTCTCGCCTTGGGTATCAGCAGATTAGAAAGGGCATATGTAGGGACACAGTGGGACAGGTAATTATCAGGCAGTAGGAGGAAGCCACTTTATAGATATGTCAGAAATTGAGTGTGCATTAACATAAGGTCTCTAGCAAGCTGACAAGTTTGTTTATCCCTGGGTATATTGGTATATCAGACACTGCAAAGACCCTATCTGATTAGAGTCTTTCGTGTATCCAATCAGTCAGCCTAATAGATGTAACTATATCTGGTACAAAAGGAGCTTACATATCAAAATAGGACATAATGTATATACAATATATCCTATATAGAGCTCAACTGAAATCTGTTCAAATACTAGTGTCTGGTCAAAATTGGGAAAGCTGGTTATGAAAACTTAGCAAAACCACACCTTACTTCAAGTAAATAGAGGGTGACCTATCCTTAAAGGGAAACACTACCCTACTTTCATGACATCACATGTTGATAGCCTTTGTATCAAAGAGTCTGGCATCGTTATCAAAATATACATCACTATAGAGGAGATTGATCCTAGCACAGCACTGTTAGCCTACAATCAGATACTATCTGTGGCATTTTACTGGCTCAATTTGTCTATTTCCTTTGAGAGATTTTAAAAGATAACTTTAAAGAAGGTTCTGGTATAAGATCGTATAGTTTATTATTCTAATTATAACACATTTTGTCATACCCTCCATGCATAAAAAATGCAACACCTGATGCATTTAGTGCTATCATGATATCATCAGATGCATCATATAAACCTGCTGCTCTCTTCTAAATGTTTTGCCATGCGAGAAGACGACTAGTCTATCCATTACACACCAGGCAGTGCCACAAGTACTGTTGACTGAGTGGGGAAGCACGGTCGGTTGGCCGCATCAAATCTTTACAATTCTTTTATATTATTATTACAGCCTTTATTTCAAGGAATCTACTTTACTGGGAGTAAGAATAACATGTAAAGGATATTATCCTCAAACTATTTTGTCAGATTTGGTCTAGAATCTTCACAAATGGAGTAAATATGTTGGTGTCAACTCGCCATCAAGGTATGTCTGATCCGCTGTCTATCCCTATATAGAGGGGTCTATACTATCCTGTTTGGGCACCCAAAATTGATCTGAAACTGGATTATCATGATATATACACAGGATTAGCGGCAATTATACAATACAGGTAATATTCCTCGAGACTATTCCAGGCCCATAATTGTGGGCCAAGAATAGTGGAGAGGAATGTTACCTGTATTGTAACAATTGCTGCCAATCCAGAACTTATTATTATATGCTAACTACTAAGGCTAGCCATTGTGTCTGGGTAGCTAGACATGGTGTCTGGTAGATAAATTGGATGTTGTCTGCTCTTGATTGGGTAAACACTATGATTGGTAATATGTAGATTTCACTTTGTTATGAAAGAAAGTGCTCTGCCCTGATTGGTGCAGACGACAATGCTTGTATTGATGGGCCCAGCAATATGGGCTCAGATATTGGGGGGCAGAACAATATTATCATCTGCCTTTGTTGTTATGTAATTCTTAGGGTTTCACATATCACTGTCTTAGCATAATAATAAAAGTATAAACATATATATATATATATATATATATATATATATATATTTATGCATTTGGCAGCCCTTTAAGGGTTAATAATATCTGGGTGTCTAGACATAGACAATCCAGTCAAAAACACCCATGTCTCAAAGTTCCTCGGTAAGTCTTATACCGAGGTCTGTTTCTGTGAGAGTCTAACAGACCATCATGTCTCCATTAACCCTCTTTAAAGAGAGAGTGTACAACAAGTATTTAGGAACCCATCCCCCAACTGACACAAAGAAGAGATTAACTGTCTACAGAAAGTCACTTCTTTTAGGCAGCACCCGGGGTAAACCTAACATGTGAGCATGTACCACTTATCACCCTGCACATTGGCTCAATCTGTTATTGCAATTTTCTCAGAATTAATGCGTCCAGTAGAGAAGGCCCCAGACCAAGGCACGATGTAGAGGGAACCTGGCCTGTCGCAGCGCAGTTTGCAGGAGGTGGTTCAGCCGGATACATTCATCAAATGGTTGAGCAGGACTTCACCACAAGGTTTTCAGATATAGCCAGTCCAGTTACAAAACACCCATGTCTTAAAGTGCCTCAGTAAATCTCACCCAGGGGCAGTGATTGCCCGGAGACCCACCCCTGGGGGTCTGCCACCGGATACGGGGAGTTACCGCCCCTACATATATATAAATATGATTTGGTCACAGTATGGTCACAGAGAAATGACTTCCAGGACTATTTCCAGTTTTCTGGTAATATTGCACCAGCACCCACACCTACTAACACCAGCCTATTTATATGGGATAGCAGTTATTAGCTTTGTAATACCTACAGACCTCGTGTTCAGGTTGTAGGGGGAGCCATCATTGCCTTCATCACTGGGTGATTTCACCAACCTCTACATATATACATGCCTATGGTTAACATAGAGGCAGGTCTCACCAGTCCTGCATGGAAACCGTCAAGGAAACCACTGTGTGCCATCCACATTTACCTTCATTAGCAGAAATATGACTGCTCTACCAAGTTATTTGCATATAATCACAAAGTCAAAGAGGTCAACCTTATGTTTCTGTAGCTAGAGCATGTCTCACATAAGAGCCAAATTATCAGTGATTTTTTAGATCGTCAGGTTGAAATAAGCCCCTGGGGCCTCTGGCTCCAATACTTACTAGTATGGAATTGTGTTAACATAAATAAATTGGAAATTATCCATCACCAGGTGATAACGTTTTGAGACTGTTTCTCTGAGCATACTTGCAACTTTTTTTCATACTTGCATTAACGTAAGTATGCAAACTTGCGTTAACACAACTATGACATTAGAGAGTATAGTGAGTGATAATAGGGGTAATCACCAAAAATTTGCAAAATTGTGAGTAGGGCACTAAGTTACTTTAACGCAAGTCCATCATTCATATAAGTAGTAGTATGAGTTGGTGATTTTAATCTGGCTATTAGTACCGTACTAGTTACTTTTAGCATACTTGCAAGTTTTGTACTAGCAAGTGGGACATACTTGCAGGACATTCTAGGACAAAAATGTTTGTGTCCTAATTTTTTTTATATTCATAACAACAGGGTATGCATGTTATTTAATTGTCAATTAATGTAATATTATTGATATCAAAGGGTATGGAGTGACTGGCTTAGTCAATTATACATTTTTTGTAACTTTTAATCAGAATGTTGGACTTTTTTTTTTTTTCAAGTCATATTTTCTGCAAGTACACACTTGTTAGAAGGGGAACTCAATTTGCAAGTATGAAAAAAGGAAATTGGCAAATAGCCGACTTGCAGCATTTTCATACTCACAGAAACACAATCAATGTAATAACCGCTAGTAACTATTGGAGCAACAGGCCCCTGGTGTGATAGTTTCCCTGGCTATTACTGCCCATAGGGTGTAAATTCCTGGACACTACTATTTTCCCTCCAAAAGAGCGATGAAATCTATGAGGTTAGCATTTTTTTTTCTGCTGGGTTCCCTTTGTCAATATTGCTGCTCTTGCTGTGTTTACTCTGCCACACTGTGTTTATCCAAAAGCAATGAATGAATCTAAACATTTAAACTTCAGATTAAAAGTAATAATTCTCTTAGATACCAAAAAGTGCCTGATGGCTATTCATTTATAGATCTAAAGACCTTAGCCATCTACAACAAGTTTATAAACATTGAAGTTCATAAGCATTTATGTTTATGTAATGTTTACCTGTCAGACTACGAGCTGAATATAATAAGACCCTTTTTTGGTCTTGTGAAATAAGAAATAGAATTTTAAGGATGCTGTGCATGATAACGCTTTTAAAGAAGCGAATTTTTTATTTGTCCATCAGCTACCTTTCAATTAGTGAGTAGGAACTTTGAGTAATCATTTAATGCCAAAACTCTTTATGAACTGCATAAGGCGCTACAGTTCAAGGTAATTTTACATCATGATGCAAAGATGCAAGTAACTCGCCTGTGTGCCATATGTGTATCATGTGACCTCCTGCAATTGTATCAACTGCATACAGTCAGCATATTGCATCCCAGCAAATTGTCGTGAGTCCTCGTCAACCTGTGTGAAGTGGCTCACACATGTCGCTAGATGGAACACTACATCGTTATAGCACAAGATCACCAGGAATAGCAATTGCTATGCCATGTGAGTCTAACACACAATGGCCAAAGATGACGAAATGAGTTATCACTCAGAAAGGAGTCACCATTGATGACCAATCATGGCGACAGATGACGCCAATTTGCTGGGATGGATGCTGCACCGATGACTGACTCATCTGGGCTGCATTCATCATTACAATATTGCAGTCTCTAAATGGCTCATAGTTACATATCTTTCATGAAACAAAACAAAAAATTGGTATAAAAACCTCATCAAGAGGTTGATTGAACACGAATGGCTTCTTACTGGGTTTTAATTGAGGCATGGCTTTTCCTGTAAACCCATTAATGATGGTGAAACAATGTTTTTGGCCTGCTTCTTTTGTTCTGGGGTACTTCCTGCCTGTCAGCAGACACACAAAGCAAATTGAGACAAGATTTATGTTATCCCAACTAGTGCTCTCAGAATTTTACTTTGCTTGTTGTTTAAATGATTTTCATCCTGTGGCACACCGTTTCAGGCTCTTACAGGACTACTGCAATGTCTCAAAAACAAATGAATAAGGCACGCCCTGAGTTGAAGATAGTGCTGGGGTTTGTGCAGTTTGCTACTGTTCTATGTTATAGGATGCACCTCGAACTTTGACCAAAACTATAAGGTGCACTAGGGATCCATCCTTGCATATAAACTACACATTATATGTGGGGCATTATGGTATTACAACAAGGTTTCACTTGAATATGGACCTGGTAATAGTCCTGCAAGTACACACACTTTCTAACACTAGCCTGATGAGGATACTTGCATGGGGTAGCATCAATTGGCTTCATAATGCCTACAGACCTCCTGTTCAGTAATGGTTGTAACATGGGATGTCATTACCTTCATCACTGGGGGAGACATACTGGGGGCTTGTAGGGTATGTGGGTGTTGTGTGATCGGATTGCCTCTATCTGCAAACCCCAAAACCCCTCTCAAAGCGTAGCATGCTTGGCATGCTTTTTTCTGTGACAATAATTGTGTTGTGCTTGTGATTGTGTTGAATAATTGTTGCCTTGAGATGAAATTATCCATGTCAGGTGCCCGATTTCTCACTTTCCGCCGGGGCTATCAAACGGCAGTGCTACTTGTGTGTGTCAAAGTATTTGAATGTAACTGACATCCTCCATCAGTCTAACATCGTCTGCTAGGATGCTGTATTCTACAGTTGACCATTGCTATATCTATTTTATGGTAGATTTGTAGAATATGGCTCTGTCATAGGTTTAACACCGGACCTCTGTATCCCATACTCCCCCATGGAATACCCCTGGGCCATATTCCACAGACTTTAGAATTATGTAAAATGTCCATTAGATAATATCAAAGTATATTTTCCTTGGTAGATCGATGTAATTTTTGAAATATCTATCCATAATACCATGAAATAAATACAAAGGTTCAAGGATATTGGGTCTGACTGTGGAGACAAGGTGAAGCCGAGTGAGATGATCTTCAAGGCAGATACAATACTTGATCCTTTGCCTATACATTCATTACAATATGCATGCATATGTATATCCTGGGATGTAAGTAAACCAAGTGGACAATATTAGGGCCATCCTGTTAAAGTAGCCTTTGAAACTGGATATTTCTTGCAGTTACTATAAATGAGGAAATCAACCAGTTTGCCATCACCAATCATTTCCCTATCTTTCTCATGTAAATTAGCCAGATGTAAGGGGCGACTTACCCTACCACATAAATTACTTTTGTTACACCTTACACATGCAGCAAGAAATACTCATACATTGTGAAATTAATCTATGAATGATGGGTGGTTGACTTAAGGTATACCAACATGCCTCCCAGCAAATTGTCGTCATCTGTCGCCATGATTGGTCATCAATGGTGACAACTTTTTGAGTGATAACTCATTCCGTCATCTATCGCCACTGTGTGTTAGACTCACGTGGCATAGCAATTGCTATTCCTGGTGATCTTGTGCTATAACGATGTCGTGTTCCATCTAGCGACATGTGTGAGCCACGTCACACAGGTTGACGAGGACTCATGACAATTTGCTGGGCTAGTGTTTGAGTCAGGGGCGACTTACCCTATTTCTTGGTGAAACTTCTCGTCCCTCGACCAATGTGGGAGGGGTGGTTTCCCGCAAAATATTAGTTACAAACTACAAACAAACTTTACTACAGCCCATATATTGATTAAAGGGATATGTACCTTTAAATGGGAAAATGCACTCCTCAAATGCGAGTGGGGAGGCATGAATACAAGTCTGCATTATGAGCCATATGATTTGCCAACAAGGGCCCAGTGAATATTGGTATGAAGCAAAGCCTACTAGTTCTTAACATGAAATGTTTTGGTTCTACCTTCCCCCCTCATATGTATGGATAGATATAATTTAACACCATTGGTTTAGAACTAAATACAATGGTCTAAAGGCATTGCTGTAGAACGTTTAATACATATTGATTTTGTGTTCACATATGATTATGTATAGCGTCTCTACTAATCATATAAATTCATCTGACTAAATTCATGAGTAGATCTCCCCAGGCAGCATGGTGCAAATATATGCAAGTGCTATGAATTTTTATTTAATGTCTCAATTTTCTTCTATATTCAACTTTCAAACCACTTTGTAAGGATCACATAAATAATGACTCAAGCTGTACACATGGCTTTACTGTTTCTACCACCCAGCAATGTTTGATACCACTAAACCTGAGAATAGGGAGGTTTAGCGGCGACTACATGGGCAATCTAACGCAGACGTGCAGCATACCTACAGCCTTGGTATGTCTGCGTTAAATGAGCTACGGGTGATATACGTAGTGTTTGCTAAACCTCTGTATTAACCTGACACTCGGTTATTGACATTTAAATGAACTCGTCATACGTTGATTGTACAATATGCCAGGATAAAACTGTGCCCATGTCAATATGTGTATACGTGTAACACTCATACACACATATGTAGGTCAGGCTACACTAGGCATGTTGGGAAACAGTTTGCCAGATCAGCGGTTTGACAGGATTATTCAACAGGACGATACGACAGATTTGCATAGGGCTAGGCAGATTAAAAAAACAAAACTAGATTGGACACTCCCAAGTGAACTACATCTTTATTTCTTAATCAATGGGCTGCAAGCCATAGAAGACACTGGGCTGCCTATGAAGTCATTAATTGTACTGGAGGCCATTACAAAATATTGGGAACTGATTTTATCTGGTTCTATTCCCAAAATGGAACTGACTGACCTAAGGGTATCAAATTCCTATTGGGCTACCAAAAGGTAATTGGTCATAGAAGTGGTTTAGGAGCGGCAAGGAATTGATAAATGCCTCCTACTTGAGAACCAAGTCTTGGCTAGATCCCTCCTCCAATTTGCTGGTCTATCTACCATGGGAAACATTCAGGTAGATCCAATCATTCCCCAGATTTTTTGCAATGCAGTCTCATTCAGAGCAAGCCAATTCCAAAATCGATAATTTGGTCGGCAGAGGCCTAGTGGACCTAGTGAAACTCATTTACAGTAACCGGCGTTCCAGTAATTGCAGTGCATAGGACAAAGACATACACCTAGATACTCCCTGTAAAGTCTTTGGGAATAGGGCCCCAGAAAAGGAAAATTCACACGGGGCCATTTTTTTTCTCAAATCTTATATCACAATCAGCATAATTTACCCAAAGGCCCGTATATGGTGGGTGGGTGTTTGGGGGTGCCCCACCCTTTTTTCGATTTTGGCATTGAAGCGGCCGTATAAAACTTTGACCCTCCTTGGCCTTGGCCTTGGGGGGGGGGGGGCTAAAACTTTCGACCCATCTTGGGGGCCGATAAGATTGAGTCTCACTTTAGCATTCATGCATCATGTCTCAGGCATACTCAATTAAGCATGGTATTTGTTAAGAATTTCGGGGCATGTTAATGCAGAAGTTGATCTAGTCCATTTTGTCGTCTTGACGTCCTTGAGAGTTTAGCTAACAGTGGATCATTATGCCGATCCTCTAGGCACTTAAGAGTGGAAGAACACCATAGCCAAAGGGTCCGTACAATGAGGCATAAAAAGATTTTGACCCAAAATTAAAGAAAAATGTAAAATATATAGGCATGTTTGGTATCAAATTATAGCCCACGGCCTCACAAATGCTACTAACATGAAATAACCATCACTTTTATAGTCTTTTTTTTTTAAAATTAGGTCAATGAAAAATAAAATATGATTTGGTTAATATCTTTTTGACAGTTTTCGGGATCCAGGAACTTTTAAAAAAAAATCTTAAAAAAAACCAAACAAATCCGACCTACCTACCCTAATTTTCTTGAACATGTTACCCGAACACAAGAATTTTTTTTTTAGGCCTGACGCATTAATGAATCCCAAGCGTGTTATGGTACCCAGCAGAGCTACAATTATGCATCATGACGACTAATGGACACCATGTATTAATGCATAATTGAGGGGGTGGAGGGGTTCATACGCCCGGTCCATAATGTCACTTGTTGATGTTAAGAAATGACCATGTCATATATACTCACATGTCATTTAACTCCCCATGTACCTGGTCACTGCGGCTATTATGCCGGGGCAATCAAGTCTCATTTCCCCTTATAGCATGTAATCAATATTGATTAAATGACCAAGTCACCATGTCAAATTTAGAGGGTCCAGCCCCATCTTCTTGGTCTTTCAATTGTTATCAAACATAATTAAAGAATTTAAACGGCCTAAAAAATTCATTTTCAACTAAAAACTTTTATTCAAACGCCATTACGACACTGCGGGACGCGTGGACGACTTACGGCATAAACATACAACGGCCTGCTCGGCACTCATTAGCTGAGAGAAAAGGGGGCATGGCCTAATGTCAAATGCTGCAATCTGATTGGTCTAGACCTCTGAAAACGATACTAGTCAATCATTTGGTATGCTTCTGCATACCATACGCCCATACAAATAACTTGATGTCTATTTATTCTTATATAAAAACTTAGGGAAAACAGATTTTAATTGTTTGCGAGTTTAATAAATTCATGTATGAAGTTTAGGATGGGTGAGGCCACACGTCATGAGGTAGGAATTCTTTGGTAAAAATTCTTTTAAGTACATGTACCTTTTTTTATGTGAACATATATCTACAATAAATTGGAGAGAAACAACAGTTTGGAGTAACTGGAAAATGTCCACCCCCATAGACAGTTGATCAGCTCATTATTGATGTACTAGCACAATCTATAATATATTTCTCACATACTTCTTAGTATCCCTTGGCTATCCTAGACTATCATACTCAGCTATCTGTAATCAGGTTGCACTGAAAACTTGAAAGGCTTGAAACTCATCAGTACAGACGACTTTTGTGGGTAAAAAACGACATGGTGTCATTTGGCCATTTTGAGGTGACATTTTGACATTGTACCCTTTTAAAAGTGACATGTGACATGTCCAATCCCTAGAAAGGTGACATGTGATCTGAGGCCTTGAAATTTTGAGATTTTAGACATGTTATTTTCTTTAAAAAAGTGACATGTGACCTGAAGCATTGCATTTTGGCGACATTGTGACATCAGGGGGGTCCCCTTGGGGGCCCAACTTTTAAGTCTTCATGTTTCAAGACAAAACAGGCCTAAATCTAAAATGGCTAGATTAGGTCGTCATCTTGACCACCTAGGTCGTCAGTATGACCAAGTTGTATTGTCAGTATGACGAGTTTAGGTCGTCATTTGACCTTGACTACCCTAAACTCATCTGTATTGACGAGTTTTAGGTAGCGGCAGGTTTTCTGTGGGGTCGTGAAAATATTTTGGTCAGGTGTGTGATGCAAACTATTTTTACCACTAGATTGATGTATTCTTGAAGGACATGGGACTTGATGTTTAAGACGTCTTTGGAATTTTACCTTGATATTTGCATAGGCCAATAAAAAAGCTGTGTTTCGGGTAACATGCTCAAAAAAGTTGAGGTCGGTAGGTCGGAATTTTTGTTATATCTAAGGCATCATATAGACATAATTTGCTGGGCTTTCACTAATAGTTGTTAGAAACGTTGATTTACTGCAGGAGATTTGAGAAAATGATGGGAAAGTTTGTGCATATATGTCAAACGACAATTTTGGTAAAGAATCATCAAAAAGTTTGGAAAAATCTTTTAAAAATCCTCAAAAAAATCTGAGGACGGCCCCCTATATCTGAGGTCAGTCGGGTGACCAGAAACAAACCTCTTTTTCTTTTGGCCATATGCATGTTTTAGCCCCCCTCGGTTCAAAGTTGGGTGGCCCTGGCCCTCTGCCTCCCCCACCACTGTTCCGCTGGCTATGAATGGATTAAGGGAGTGATCATTTTTTAAGAACAAGGGAGGGGGTAAAACGTTTTTGACCTACCCATAAGGGCCGAAAATCGCACGCGAACATGCCCTTTTACCCTATAGTAACGCACAGGGTTTTCCACCGAAAACAGGTGAAATTATTTTGCCCCCCCCCATCAGAGGGGTTTAAAAATTCTGACCCCCCCTCAAACCCACCAGCCCCCCCCCCACTGTTGTTAAAAAATGATCATTCCCTAAAAACATTTTTTTAAACTTCACAATGGGAGCAGGAGGGCTTTTCAAAGTAGCTTGAAGCACATGAAGGCTTTGATAGCATGTGGTCTACTGGTGAAAAACTGCACTAATCAAAATGTATTCAGCTCATTAAACCTGCAGTATCCTTAAGTTCTACCTTTGATAAATGGGTTCTACATAAACCTTTTAAAGGGCCGCTAATGCAAAGGGCCTACGTCTAAATTCATCGTGCGGGTTCAATTCATGTTGATTGGATAAATTCCCAGGATAAATTACTGTTGATCAAAGGGAGTGAACATTTTTTAACAACAGAGGCACAGAGGTGGGGGGGGGGGTTTGCGTTGACGTAAAAATATCTAGACACACAAAGAAAAAAAGAGAGAATTGCCCTCACCCCTATTGAGGTTTAAAATTCAACCCCCGCCCCCACCATGCAAATTGATTAATCATCCAATTTCCCGAATACAAGGAAAAGAGAATCAATCATGCAATTATTTAGCGCCTCCCACGCGAAGCGGTACGGGAGTGCGCTATGATGATTGCATTTGCCCCATGTGATGAGGTCTCATAATACAAAATTACTAAATAGAGAAATTGATAATTGTGAAATCTTCTTTATGTCTGCTTTTATGAGACATGTCATCAAACACTGGTATACCGACATTAACGGCGGGAGGCTTTTTTTATGTGGTCACAACCGCATTTCTTGTTATAATGTTTTATATAAAAGAAAGATTATGCAGGCCAGCCCAATCCCTGTTCAGTACTGTTTATGATGCCATATCAGAGCCTAAATTATTGAAGAAGGGATAACATAAAGCACTAATGTCAAAGCAAAGAAATAGGCTAGTGGCTACAACCATGACCTGAACCTACTTGCAGAAACAGCCAATGAATGACACAACCTGACAGGCCAGCTAGGCCTATTGAGGGCGGCCCATGCTACCTGTCACACCTCCCATACATTCAGAAGCTGCTCCCATTCACCACAGGACCACTCTCTGAGGTACTCCTTGCTGCTCATATCCGCCACCAGATGGGCCATCTGTAGGGAGCCATGTCAGGGCGGAAACATGGGGCATGGAGATGGGGGAGGTGCTGGAAGATGGATGTACACTGCTGTAAAAAAGAAATGTCTTCAGAATAATGTTGAAACTATTGTCATTGTGAACATTGCTGCTTCACTGCAATACAATCCTGGTAGTTCAATTTTTACTTTTACAAGGATCCTTGGTAGAGTCAACAATAGGCCCAAGTCTTTTAATAGTTAGTGGTTATTTATTATCAACACTGTGAAAAAGAAATGCTGTCAAAATAATGATGGTTCTCTGATGATGTTGCATTAAATTTTTCACTGCTATTTTAACATTTGTCCCTTATACTGCAGTACATTACTGTAGCCTACTGTTTTCTGGGGCCTCATAAAAATTACACTCTCTCACTGCATCACAAATTCCAATCAGCTTTATGGAAACCTTGATGGATTCATCTTTTTTTTTCTTCTGAAAATAGGATATATTGATTTAAGAAGTGGCGAATGATATATAGATGTCAAATTAATAAAATTGTCAAGAAAGCAGACAGAAGCTATTTGCAGTTATTGATGATGGGTTTTTAAGGATTTTACTGATAGATAGAAAATGAATATCTTACCCTGTGTCAATTATGAATGTGGGGCAAAACCTTTGTGAAATATTGTATCTAGATTACAGATAAACTTCACTATAGTTCAAGGCGATTGGATACAATTAGAACAGAGCTGATGTATTTTACCTTGTGCATGATTGAAGAGGCTGATATTGTAAACTAAAAGGCTTGCAAGATTCCTGCATGTCTATTATGTTTCGTCAACAAGATACTCTTAGAAAGTGCTAACAATATCTATAGGCAATACGCCATTGGACGGTCACACTTTCAAACACTCTTCCAGATAATCAATTAGGTCATGAATACACATAGACAAACCATTGTGATAGATTAAACATAAAAAAGCAGATGACAAAGAAATATGACCACTAAACACTTTGGCATGTTCTGCACTCTAATGGGCAACTGCTGAATTTACTAGGTATTGCCATTCTATAGCCCTTATATGCACATAATATTCTCATGCAGTGAAGTAGGGTAATAATATTGACAATGAAAACATTGTGTAGTAAAGCAAATCACTTTGTTGGAGAAATATCAATAAAAGCATTGTCCCAAAGCTGCCGGAGAACTCTTGTTATTTTGAAGACATGTTCTAACAGTGCATGTATGCTCCCTGAAATATGATGACTCTAATGCCTTGTTTTGCTCAAAGGTTTTGCCATAAGTGATCAAGGAAACTGATCAAAGTGACTCATGACATTTGTGAAATAACATCTGAATACATTAGGTAAGCATTAGAGAAGGTTGCAGAAGGAGCAGAAAATGCTTTCATCATAGTTTTGTCAGCTAGTCCATTTAAAGTTCAACATTCAGAGTCAGCAACATCTAATGGACTCTGAAAGTTCTGAAAGCAAATTTCTATTTGTGCCTTCAGCTGTCCATGCTAACTAATGGATATGGCAAACTATTATATAACTGATGCGATTTTATCCATTGCTTTATTGAAAGTAACCAGTGTTGAATACATCTATAGTAGTTTCCTGACTTTCAGAAAAGTGAGCTATTCTAAAACCAATACTTGCCAGACTTTGATTCTGGCCGACAAAATACTGTTTGGCAAATCTTCTACAAGGTGTAGGCAGAACAGTCAAATTTACATTTTAGTATAGCTCTGTGAGATTGTGTTTTAAGAATTACCTTACATTAAGAGAAATTTAGAGAATTTAAAAAGAGTATCAGTTCTGCAGACATGCACATATTGCTTTATAGTGAGTGATAGAAGCTAGTGAAAATGATTCGTCATGATTTCCCTGAGCCATATGCTTAATTGCAGAGAGTGTATCCAATATCACTTCATTCCGCTACACCTGCTTGCCTGACTGTCTGTCTGGCATGGTCTTTGACCTACAACATATATATATATATATATATATATATATATATATATATATATATATGCAGTCACCAGTACAAAGCTTCCTGCCCAATCAACTCTGGGTTATTGCAGGAGGATGAATCAAGTGGCAGGAAATGAAAGGTGACCTCTGAGTTTATATGTGCCTATTTAAACGAAGGCTTGATGGGTTTAGCTTCTGCTCACAGTCCAGAAATGCAGTGTTGCACGGTTTAAAAAAATGTCGTTATTTTAATGACATTTTTTTAAACCGTGCAATCCTCGTCCTAAATATATTAAATCATGGCTATGAAGGAGTACACTACTGTTCAGTACTGCTTGTTTGAGTGGCATCAGGAAATATATACTTACTATTAAAGACCCAGCAAATTGGAGTCAGTGTGAGTCATAATGAGCTGCTATGTGTGAGCAGCTTTCGGGTTATAACACCAGTGCATCAGCTCGTGTCACAAGGTGTTAATACTCCCACTGTTTGACTCATTATGACACTTAGTGACTCATCTCCACAAGACATAATGTGGCACAAGTGTGAGCATGCGTCAGTCTGTGTCAGTAGTCACACAGTGTGACACATGGTGACTCATTTCCTAACCCATTTGAGCTAACATTGCGTCAGTATGTGCCAGTATGGGTGAGTAGTCACAGGGAGTGACGCATAGTGACTCATTTCCTTATTTGAGTGAGGTGACACTGAGTGAGCATGAGCCAGTCTGTGTGAGTAGTCACACGGACTGACCCATAGTGACTCATCTTTCAAAAGATAGGTGTTGACGCTTGAATGAACATGGGTCACTATGTGTCAGTACTCACCCGCAGTGACTCGAAATGGCATCAGTGTCAGTATAAAGAGACTGGGGAAATTGTAAAGTTCCACTATATACTTGCACTTTGGGTTTGGGCAAAATTAGGGAATTGCTGTTTTTATTGATGCTGCCTTATAAATCAAAGTGTTTATAGATGATATCTATCAATATGTATATAGGGAATATAATGGTGACTGAAAACATGGGTTTATATTCTCTTTTGGTGTATTTTAAGACAATTTTCTTTGTCTATGGGAGATAACACTGAGTTTCAATTATCAACCTCCTATGTGGTATTCAGGCTTACATTAGTCTTGGTGTAGTAATTCCTTGAAAGTATGGTGCATGCTGCCCAAGGTGATGCCATATTATCATGAGAAACAGGTAAGAATTCATAATATGAGGTGAATTATAATGTTGTTTTGGGTGATAATAGAAGCAAAGTGCCTCACTTCAACAAACACATCAGGTTCTGACACACGCGTCAGTATGCGTCACTATGTGTCAATACTCACACATATTCACACACCTTGACTCACAGTGACCCATCCTGAAATTTTCTCTCCCGGAAGTACCTGACACATGTGTGACCATGCGTCAGTACTGCGTCAGTATTGTGTCTGATTGGTTGATTTCAAACTGCTGGTCCCTCATTGGTCCATTTCAAAGTTCCTGCTCTTTTCTTGGTTTCTTTGTTCTCAGTATTTCACAACACACAGACACAGAACAGCAAGGAGAGAAGACAAGGTGGGTAATCCTACAGTCCTACAGAACTCCAAGTAACCTACAGTGATATATCATGGTATTTTCTTTTGTGCCCACCTTAATCTTTAGAGTCTCTTACAGTATTGATACAGTTGATATAGCATATGTCAGTAACTTGCAGGTTTGGGGGCCTGGGAGAGTGGTGGACTAGGTTGTGGTCAGTTTGAGGGGCAAGAATATTATTTTTGTTTCTGAGGGGGGGGGGGTGATTTTGTCTCCAAATAATTTTATCTTCCCCTGCCCCCATTAAAGGTCAACTCATTCAGGGAGAGGGTATGTACTTGGCTCAGGGGGAAATTCTAGCCCCCCCCTCCAAAATGAAAATATCTCACAACATATTTTGGAGGGAGGGGAGGAGGTGAGGAGGGTAAAAAATCTTGTGCTGATTATATTAAAGGTATTTGTGTAATGCATTATTGAACTTAAATGTTTAATTTTTATTTGACAGGCACAAAGAAGGCATTTTGAGGAATGGAAAAAGGGAACAAAGGAATCTACAGGAAACCCTTCCATGGACATAGATATGCAGCTCAATTGATGACAGTGAGAGAATAAAAATGAATGAAGAATAAAGTCATACCCTCACCCCCCCCTCCCAAACCCCCTCCCCCCATCCCTATCCCAGGGGAAAAAACCTGATGCATGTGTCAGGATGAGTCAGTATGTGTTAATGCCCAGGTGTCAGTATGAGTGTGCATGTGCCATGACACACGTGTCAGGCCTGAGTCAATGTGCGTTATAGCTCAGGTGTTAGTATGGGTGTTGATTTGCCATGACGCATGTGTCAGGCCTGAGTCAGTATTTGTTATAGCCCAGGTGTCAGTATGGGTTTGCATGTGCCATGACACATGTGTCAGCATGCGTCAGTATGGGTCATCAGTCACACCTGGTGGCGCATTTTCTTTCTATACAGCACCAGTGTGAGTACTCACACACAGTGACTCAGAATGACACCAATTTGCTGGGGAAGTATCAATAGTTTTTTCAACATGGGATTTTTGTGCAGAAATGCAAAACAAGGATTGTACATGTATAAACCCCCCATCAGATTGAGCCAAAAATTTTGTGCAAATGTGCCTTTTTAACATTTAGAAATGAGCAGGCTTTTTTTATTGAAGACATTCAATGAGATCCCCCATAAATTGACAATTCCTTTCCTCAAAGGCACGTTTCCAGGGTGCAAATAAGTACCTGACTAAAATCCACCAGGACAGATCTCTGATCATGTCCACCTGGACTGAATTTTATTTCTGTTCTTAGTGATATGGAATTATGAATAGATAATACTTGACACACTTCTTTAGAAGAAATTTTCATTTATATGTCTGGAAAAGTTAGGGTAAATTATCAAAACTCCACAGTATTTCTTCTGTATGGTCATGAGTAACCGCCCCAGGGCTCATAGATTTGGAGGAGGCCATTACCACAGGACAGTGCTTATTCAAGATCTAGATTTAGTGCTTAATGATTATTTCATGACCCCTCTACCACTGGCACTATTTGAGACTGGCAGTTTTTTAAAACCCGGCACTTAAAGATGATTATACGGTATGTCCAGTGGTCATCGACTTGCCTTAAAAGAAAAGACCACCCTACTTTCATGTTGATTTAATTTGATAGCCTTTGTGCTGATAAACAGGATTTTGGCATGCTTAGTCAGAGATGCACTACTATCAGGGAGAGGGACTGCATTGTATGACGTCACAGCTGACCAAATGCAGCAGAAGTGTAACTGCACAGAAAAGCTGGACTACAGTCAAATGCTCTCCATCTCCTTCTTATAACATTGATTGTTCATTTCCTTTGATGATTGTTATTAAATAGCCATGCAGAGGGTTCCTGAATGATATCACATGGTTATGCCCTTCAGCATTCAATTTATAAACATGTAATGGTCATGTATTCCGAGTTCGAGTTCTTGTGTCTAATCCGGAAAGGATTACCAAACGACAATCTCTGGTACAGAAGAGGCAACAAGTTTTATTCCGGATCCTACGTACAATCAGACTAGGGGAGCTAGTACTAGCAAGTGAGCAACTGTTCATTACTGCCTGTGATAATCTAAGAAATGATTCATGGCTACAACAGGACATCAGGCACTTAGTTAAATTTAACATTAAAAGACCTTTAGCTATCTTAAGCATATAACTTTCATAAGCATCTTAGATTTGACCTTAAATGTGTATATAGCACTTTACTCCACCTCACTGCGACTACATCCATGTTTTTAGATGTTTATAGATGATGTATAGACATCATGATGCACCAATGCTGGGGCCAGTGAATCTGCTCTGACATCTTTCTGAAATGGTGTTAAATATATGAATAAGCGTTTTTGTTTGTGTCATTATCTGTGATATCTTTTCTCAAATAGGAGCCCAGTGTACAAAATGCCTGTGTTCTTTTCCATGATGACCGTTTACATGGGGTGGTTCAGCAGGATACATTAGTCAATGAATCAGTAATCTTCCCAGCAAATTGTCGTCATCTGTCGCCATGATTGGTCATCCTTTTTGAGTGATAACTCATTCCATCATCTTTCGCCACTGTGTGTTAGACTCACGTGGCATAGCAATTGCTATTCCTGGTGATCTTGTGCTATAACGACATCGTGTTCCATCTAGCGACATGTGTGAGCCACTTCACACAGGTTGATGAGGACTCACGACACTTTGCTGGGCTTTGATAGTTGTAAAATGGACGGTCATTACCTTCACTAATGGGGGGAGACTTACTGGAGACTTGTAGAGTGTGTGGATGTTGTGTGATCGGATTGCCTCTATCTGCAAACCCAAAAACCCCTCTCAAAGCCAAGACCTGCTTGAAGTGCTTTTTCCGAGACCACATGTGTGACCACGGGCGCATAACTAGTCTGCTACCAGATTCTTTGTGTTGTTCATGGTATAGGTCCAGGGTCTGCCACTAACCATGTACCCTCTCTCCCCTGTGGGTAAAAGTAACCCTTCTCCTCTGTGTCAACATGACTGCGGTCCTCAAAGCACATGGCTATGGCTATAATTAGCTGCATAGGTCCCAAGCTGCCAGCTCACCACTTAGGTTACACTGGGGCCCTTGATGGGGGGTCCCAATGTCATACATAGGATTTTAAGAAATGCACATGTCCCATATCAAAAGCAATTCCCAGTGTCATCAGCATAGCTAATCCAAAAAGAGTACCAGTATGATGATGTGGATTCCCTTTTTTGTCTAGATCATGACCCTATTCAGTGAAATACCTATTTTCATTATAAATTCAGTACTCTATATTTTGAGTAAACTTATTCTGACAAAATCTGTAATACATCTGCTACCATAAAGGCAGGCATTTATCTTATATACCCCAAAAACTTCTTTTGGTGACCTCTCTATGTATAAAAAAAGACACCTTCCCTTTCCTTTATACCCCCTAATAAAATAAGTAATATGCCCTATTTTTTGTCACTAAGTCCCATTTCACATGTCAAATTCAAAAAATGGCCCTGCCACATGTCACAAGCATAGCCATGTCCCATGCCAATTTTAATTAATGGCCATGTCAACATGTCGATTTAAGTGGTGTAGGGACTCAAGGCAGCACCCACAGAGGGTGCAGTGTTGGAAATTAGTTTAGAATAAACGGAAGCTGTAAAATTATGAAAGCCTTACAAATAATTCCCATAAATCAGAATACTTGCATATAAAAATTTCTGCTAGATTTTAGAGACCGGAAGATTTTATTCATGAGACAAGGCAGAAAATAGTTTACTAGAGTTCTGATAGATGGCAGCAATAGGAAAAATGAGTGTCACACACTGGGCTCTCTACACCACCTCTTAGCTTGGGGATTGTACTGACTTAGTTCTTGCGCGTGCGTGTGACCCATCCCTACAAAATGGTTCTGTAGTCACATATTTAGGAACCTAGATATGGACATCTAAACTGGTCAAACGAATAAAGTCTCTTTGGTTCTGCCATTTTCACCCTAATATACAGATAGATATACGTTTGCATCATTAATTTTATAACTAAATTCAAGCCCAAGGAGACCTCTATCAGTCTATAAGCATTAAGTAAAAGACTGGTCCCCAGGCAACTTTCAAACCGCTTTGGAAGAATGAATCACATAAATAATGGTTTGAGCTGTATACCAGGTGTTGCTCCTATAGTAAAAGGAAGAGCTGGCTAAAAATGCCCTTGTTTCCAGTCCTTTCTTTTCCTGTAGCTATAACTTGTCCCTTCTGTTGCTCACAAGTGGTCATTCAAGTACGGTGCTAAAAAAGGGGGATTTGAGTAGGTACCTAGTTGGGAGAAGTCAGTCAGTATAATAAACTATAGAGCGTGTGACATGAGTAGGTACCTGATAGTGCAGCTCTCTCTATTTTAAACAAGGCAGGTGACTTTTGAGACTAATGTGGTGAGTGCAAGTACTTAGGTGAAGCAGTGCACGACTTGTTTCGAAAAGAGGGCACATACTCACAGCTCTTTTTACAATAGGAGCAACACGCTCATGGCCTTACTGTTTCCACCACCCAGGAATGTTGAACAACACTAAATCAACACTTGGCTATTTATGTTTAAATCAATATGTGTATGCATGTACAAATCATACACACACAGATCTAGGTCAGGCAGGAGGGTGTTGCTCCTATAGTAAAAGGAAGAGCTGACTAAAATGACCTTGTTTCCAGTCCTTTCTTTTCATGTAGCTATAACTTGTCCCTTTTGTTGCTCACAAGTGGTCATTCAAGTACAGTGCTAAAAAAGGGGGATTTGAGTAGGTACCTAGTTGGGAGAAGTCAGTCAGTATAATAAACTATAGAGTGTGTGACATGAGTAGGTACCTGGTAGTGCAGCTCTCTCTCTATTTTAAACAAGGCAGGTGACTTTTTAGACTAATGTGGTGAAGCAGAGCACGACTTGTTTAGAAAAGAGGGCACATACTCACAGCTCTTTTTACAATAGGAGCAACACCCTCCTGGACTGTAGGGATGTTCGATGCAACACGTCTTTTTTGGGGGAGTGGGGACAATCTGTAAGCAAAACACAGTATAGGTAGAGGTAACACAGGACATGAGGATTTAAATTACATGTAACATAAGCCTTTCTTAAAATTGACATGTGTCATAGGCACCTTCTGTACACCCAAACCAGGGCCCCTAATGGGGATTCTAAAAAACTCTAAAATGAGCTTTAGCAACATTGATTCTTAAATCAGTTTGCGCTGATGATATATTTTGAAACTGATTTTTGTGCCCAATATGTGGGGTGGACATCTCAAGGTATGTGGACGGCTCTAGGTGGATCTACCCTGGACCAGTGCTGCGTTGGTGCATTGTGTCAACCAAGGGCAATGAACCCGGAGGCAGGATAAGAAGCTTTTAGAAGAAAACCGTTTATGATCAATCGTTTTATGTTACCAAAGGAGAAGGTGAATAGGAATCCAGCTGCGTGCTCAGAAAGAGAAACACTCAAAATTAATTTGGCTTAGGCATGTGTCCTTTTTGATAGGTTTTTGTCATGGTTTATTCAAAAGTGTCATCATTTAGCTTTTCCTTCTCCTTTTCAGGAATGAGAAAGCCTTAACACTTTAGAGGGTTGTATTATAGAAAATGGATGTTCAATGTGATCTAACACTTTAAGGCTTGTATTATAGAACATGGATGTTCAATGTGATCTAACACTTTAGAGGGTTGTATTATAGAACATGGATGTTCAATGTGATCTAACACTTTAGAGGCTTGTATTATAGAACATGGAAGTTCAATGTGATTTAACACTTTAAGGCTTGTATTATAGAACATGGATGTTCAATGTGATTTAACACTTTAAGGCTTGTATTATAGAACATGGATGTTCAATGTGATTTAACACTTTAAGGCTTGTATTATAGAACATGGATGTTCAATGTGATTTAACACTTTAGAGGGTTGTATTATAGAACATGGATGTTCAATGTGATCTAACACTTTAGAGGCTTGTATTATAGAACATGGATGTTCAATGTGATTTAACACTTTAAGGCTTGTATTATAGAACATGGATGTTCAATGTGATTTAACACATTAGAGGCTTGTATTATAGAACATGGATGTTCAATGTGATCTAACACTTTAGAGGCTTGTATTATAGAACATGGATGTTCAATGTGATTTAACACTTTAAGGCTTGTATTATAGAACATGGATGTTCAATGTGATTTAACACATTAGAGGCTTGTATTATAGAACATGGATGTTCAATGTGATCTAACACTTTAGAGGCTTGTATTATAGAACATGGATGTTCAATGTGATTTAACACATTAGAGGCTTGTACTATAGAACATGGATGTTCAATGTGATCTAACACTTTAGAGGCTTGTATTATAGAACATGGATGTTCAATGTGATTTAACACTTTAGAGGGTTGTATTATAGAACATAGATGTTCAATGTGATTTGTTGTTATGATGACTCTCTGTGAAAATAACGACGGAACTCTGGCAACTTTGGAACTAGGGATCCTTTGTTATTTCGACGAAATTTCTTTTTTTACAGTGTATGAACTTTGATATTCATTCCATATTGGAAGCAGTGGAATACACACTTAAGATGAAAATGATGATTATATTTTTCAGATATTTGAATAACTGTATTCGACATGATAATTGCCCATCACCTAATAAGCAGCCCCTCCCTCCCCTCCCTGCTTTAGGGATTTTCAGATCGAGAAAGTTCTTAAGTGCTTTGGGTATTTCTGAGTAAAAAACCCTGAAGACATATAGTGCTGCAGTTGGATATAAGGCTACAGATTTCCACGACTTAGTTGAAGGAGGGCCTCGAAGATTCCTAAATTGATTCGTCTTAACCAACAAAAAAAATCTTAATACCTTCAATGTTTCAATGACCACATTGTCTACAGGATTGATTCCCTCTGATATTATACTAGTCCATATTCAGGCAATTTCGTTTGATTGGCCTTGACTGTGGGAAAAGGCAAGGCCCAAATTATGGTTTTCCACTTCATTGTGCTAAAAGGCTAATCCAGTCAAGGGTCCCAACTTTGTGAAAGTCATGTCAATTTTAGAGGAACAAATCTAATTAAAACCTCTCCAAGCAGCATATATAGTATTGAACGTAATAAGCACCCAGGGAGCTTAAGAAATTATTTTGACCTGGAAAATCTGCCTCAAATACACATGACATGTATTCTAATAAGCGCCCCTTCTTATGCCTGTATTTTGTAAATAAACTCAAATTGGCTACCTGAGTACCCCATAGTCACCACTCTGTCTCGAGGCCCATATTGTCCCTCCCTCCCTCATCAGTGATCATGGGTATGAAAAACCCCATCCTCTGGACAGGAAACAAACACATTTTTAAGGGTTTTTTCACCCCCAGTTCATGCTGTTGAGCACTTCATTGGGACATCATGGTGACCAATGGTCATGATGCACTCCTGAATCAGTGGCCTTTAAATAGTGAGTTTAGAACCAGCCAAAATTGGGGGTGTGCCTTATAGGTGAGTATATCTTCACTTGAATAGAACTGCTAAAGCAATACAAGTTGCATCTCACAGTTTCCGCTCAGGTTCAGGAAGTGTGTTATATATGCAGGGTGCATCTTATACGTGAGGTATAACGGTCTAGGTAAGCGAGTGTTCACTTTTTAACCACGGGGATGTGGGCTCTGGGGGGACATAAAAAGATTTCAGACCCCTGTAAGGGGGGATAAAATTTTTTCTGCCCCTTTGGAGCAAAAAAAGCCCGCAGGCCATTAAAGAATACAGAGGGGGGACGAAAAATTTCAGGCCCTCGGACATAATGGTGGTTGGACATCAGCCTACATGTGTAATAGGAAACTCTGCATTAAGGTACACTACATGTCAGTAGGATTAGTGCCAGTTATCGTAGTTAATGCCCTACAACTGCGCTGTACGATCAGGAGGCCATTTCTTAACACACTACGACTGCTGTCCTTTAAATCGTAGTGAGAACCTAACAGTTTGGCCTTAACAGTACCATACACTATTAGTCCCTAATGTCAGCACCAGTACGACTGCCCTACTAAACCTAATGTAATTACTGCATAGCTGCTTATCGTAGTGAGCAGTCGTAGGGCAGTTCCTACGATAGCCTGGTATATTCATTGCATTTTTAAATTGTAGTGGCTATGTGTAGTCGTAGTACATTGAGAAATGGCCTCCAGGCCTTATGTAGCAATCACATAGAGTTTGGTGGCAGTCGTAATGTTGCAGGTGCTACATGAACAATACTGTTGGAATGCAGGTCCACTCCTGCATTATGTTTATTAATCAAAACAAATATATCGTCTATAAAAAACTAATCAACAAACGAATTGGCCTGATTGTAAACAGCCAATTCTAAACTCTCTTTTCTTCTCTGTCATGTCCCAAGAGAAAAAAGCACTTTTTGAGTCTTAGGCACCAGCCTCATGATGCGATGACCTATAAAGAACTATGTTGCACCGATAACAGATCCCAAAGGATTATATAGTTGGAATAAGAAAAAAAGATGCACTCTTGTCCAACTAGTGACATGGTCAGTGGCTACAACTATGACCTGAACATACTTACAAGGGACACACAATGACACAGCCTATGGTGAAAAGGCAAGTTGTATGTTTGCCTTCAGCAGTCCATGCTAACTGACGCACATCAGACTATTATATAACTAATGTGATTTTATCTATTGCTTTATTGGGAGAAAGTAACCAGTGTTGAATACAATATCTATAGCAGTTTCATGACTTTAAGAATAATGAGCTATTATAAAATAAATACTTGCCAGACTTGGATTCTGGCCAACAAACATATTGTTTGACAAATCTTCCATATGGTACAGCAGAATATTTAATTTGACATTTAAGTATAGCTCCGGGAGGTGTCCTAAAATGTATTTTATGAATAACATCACATTAAGAGAAATTAAGAGAATTTCAAAAGAGAATCTGTAGGCATGCACATATGTGAGCCAGCAAGCAGAAATGGGGGTTCCTTCGGGATGTAGTACCTGCCAAGGGGCACCACTATGGGGTAGAATAGGAAAAACATGCCTAAAACTGCTATAGGCTTTTTTTATATGGAGAATTTAATGATTTTCGATAAAACGTTCTATTTTGGGTGGAAAGGTTCCAGATTTGGCATGTAAAAAGAATGTTTTGGGTCTAAATAGGCATTTTTGTTGATTACTGTTGCCATGGAAACATTCTCATTCTGAATTGTAAAATCAAGGCTCTTCCCATTTGAAGAACCGTTTCACAAGGTTTACTATGGTGAAAACACTATTTTCCGTACCTTGTAGACGTCTGGTGTGTATGTTTTAGAATAACACCACATTCTTAAAATCAGGATCCTTGCCTTAAAATTGACTAACTTCACCTGAAAATCAAAAATATTTGCCAAACTTTCTGAATAAGCTTCCTGAGCCACATGTTTGATTGCGAAGAGTGCATCCTGTATCACTTTATTACCCTACACCTGCTTGCCAGACTGTCTGTCTGGCACAGTCTTTGACCTACAACATATGCAGTCACCAGTACAAAGCTTCCTGCTCTGCCCAATCAACTCTGGGTTATTGCAGGAGGACGAATCATGTGGCAGGAAATGAAAGGTGACCTCTGAGTTTACATATGCTCATTTAAACATGGCTGGTTAGTTTCAGCTTCCGCCCACAGTCCTGATATGCAGCGGTGCACTGTTAAAAATAGTTGTTGAAATAATTAGGTATTCCTTATCCCAAAGTTGCCAGAGATTCATCGTTATCTCCAAAGAAATGTCGACATTTTCACAGAGATTCCTTCTACCACTGTACTACACTGGTTCCCTGCCATAAAATTAAGATGGCTCACTGTTCAGTTTTACAAGGATCCCTTGTAGATTCAACAGCTATTTTTTACAGTGTGCAGAAGTATTTTTTAGATGCTGGCTGTATTTGACTTTTTTCTATCACATTTAATTTCTGTTTCGTGTAGCCTTCCATGGCTTTGTGATTGGTTCCTATTTCATTGGTTACTAAATCATCACAATGAAAGAGTAGACTACTGTACAGTACTGCTTGTTTGAGTGACTTCAAGAAGTATAGCCCTACACTTAAACTTCAAAGGGAATGATCATTTTGTTAAAATGAGGGGGTGGTACATCCATGCATCAACAGTGATGAACTGATTTCCCCACTAACCTTCCCTCCCTTCCCAACTTATCAACAAAATCTTTCCAATCTCAAATCTAATATGCAACCTCATACCCCTCACCATTCTACAGGCCTATTTCCCACTCTGCTCCCATCTGACAAACCCAAAGCCAATGGGTTGGATTCTGAGGTCACTCAGAGCTCAATGAGGCATGAATGGTGGTACTGAAACAACACATCCTTGGGCCCCCTTTTCTGGTACATTGGGAATTCAGTGTGGCTTTCCTGATTAAGACTCTAGACTGCCTAGAGTCTCTGGGCAATCTAGAGCACTGCCACAGCCATGGCCAAGTGCCTTATTCACGTTACAACACAAGATTCCATTCACTACATCTTTATAAGTTGAATTTATGTTTAAAAAAAACGGGCCTGAAAAATTGGAAACATAATCGGTCGAAAAAGAAACATCAACAAATATTCCAAATGATAAGTGTAGTGTAAGGTTTGAGAATATCATAGAATTGTATGAGTCATAATAAACTAAATGTAGCACTTTCTGGTCCCCATCTGTAAGACTGAGATTGTCATAGAGACGTGTAGACTATGTTAGAATCATCAAGAATAGCACATTTAATGGGTGATATCTGTGGTACAGTATGGAACATTCTGGAAGTTTAGGGAACCACCGCTCTCTGATGTCAAAGACAGTATTTGCTCTACATTGTTCTAGAAGCTTATCATTATTCTATCACATACCTATAAAAGCCCCTCCTCCTCCAACCCCAGTCAGTATTGATTGAGCTGTTGTACACTACACATGGACATAATGGATTACCTTGCTGACATTGGACTTTGTACCTGAGGATTATAGGAGGCAATATTCTTTGTACAGGTTACACTTGAGGTTACGTGTTACCCTTGATGTCACACTTGACTGCATTGACTACTTGATATTACACTACATGTTCAATGGACTCTATGCTAAAGGATTGTACTATCTGAGGACATTGGTGTACTGTTGTGTGCTACTGTGACAACCATGGGAAATAAATGTCTACCGAAGGGCATTAGACCTCCTGTGGCATTTCAGCAATAAACATCAAGTCACACTTGTAACAAAGACTTTGTCTGCAGTTATTGGCTACGGCCACCACATTCGGTACAAAGAATACTCTTTAAGGATCTTCAGCAAGGGTTGCAAGCCATCATGTCACAGATTCGTTCCAGGCACAGGGGACCAACCAGGATGCTGGACCCACATAGTGTCAAGACTGAGCAAATGGTGACACTGTGTCACTCAAGGGGTGGGTATGCTGGACATTTAACAAGGAAGATTGATATGGTGATCCACCTGATGAACCAGGATGCTGGACTGCCAGAACTCAAAGTGGCAGTTGGGAAAATGACAACTGCATTATCAAACTTCTATTCTGTGCATCATGACATCATGGATTTAGTGATGAACATAAACCTGATAAAGTCTCAACTGAGGAGGCTGTGTATTCCCAGCTGGAGAGAAGATGCCTTGAGGCAAAGAAGCAATATGACATCCTTCTGGAACAGCAGAGACACTATTGATGCTCATGACAGTGTGTCTCAGGTTGGCTCTGGTGTCACCTCCAGAGCATCAAGGGCATCAAGCACCCAAGCTAAGGCAGTTGCAAAATGGGCTGCTCTTGAAGTCAAGGCTAAAGCTTTTCGGGAGCTTCAAGAGCTTGAGCTTACCCAGCTACAACTGGAACAAGAAGCCGAAGTTAAAGAGCAGTGAGCAGAGGCTGAACATCGGTAGAGGGAGAAAAGGGTGTGGCTAGAGCGTGAGAATAAGAAGATGGATTTACGCCAACAACAACTCCAGATGCAGGCAGAACTTGATGCTGCAACTGCTGAAGAAGAGGTCCTGACCAAGTTCACTGAGGATCCTGATTATACAAGGATCTAAGGACAGTCAAAATGTTACAGATAGAAATTTTGGTAATAGTTTTGCCTCTGTGTCTAAAATGTTGTTGTTAGAGATGGTATTGATGTAAAGTTACAGTGTGGGGGGATGCTTAGTTCAACTAGTAATAATGGGGTTTCCCATCTTCTGGGGGGTCCTATAGGCACTAGTACTGCCAAAAAACCTACCACCTTCACCTTAGATAAGAAAGAACCAGGAATAGTGAAAGGATCACTGCTACACCCTCTTGCAGCTGAGTGAACAAAGTCACCTGTACCAGGTTATATTGATAAGAAATCAGATGAGACATTTACAGTTGGACAGGTAGCTAGACTTATAGAGCTTGTCAAATCACCAGAAGCATCAGGCAGAGATACTCTGAAGATACCTTCTGAGCCTGTGTCAAAAGATTTTAGTAAAGATAGCCAGGAGAATGATCAATCGGTTTTGGAGTCTAGCCTGATGAAGTTTGATGGGGATCCTATGAAGTACTGGACCTTTATAAATGCCTTTGATGCTAGTGTAGATAAGGCCAATTTTGAGGCTAGCGATAAACTGAACAGGTTATTTGAGTACTGCACAGGAAAGGCATTAAAGGTAATACAACCATGTGCATTGGTGACCCCAGCTGAAGGCTGTAAGAAAGCCAGAAGCCTACTGAAACAGAGGTTTGGCAATGACTTTGTGATCTCAAAGGCTTGTATCTCAAAAATAACTGAAGGTCCAGCTGTGAAACCAAATGATGGTGTAGCCCTTCAGGACTTTGCCGATGATGTCAGGGGCTGCATGGACACACTACAAGCTATGAATAAGCTCAAAGAGGTAGACTCTTGACAGGTCTTGACAGGACTACCATTGTATATCCATACTAGATGGCATCAGGAGGCCTTTAAGATCCATGAGAGATTTGGTGAATACTCAAACTTTGATGGATTTGTGCAGTTCCTTGAGATGGCAGCTGGAGAAGCAAATGATCCAGTATTTGGTAATGTAGGAACAGTCACCAAGGAACCAAAGGGTAAGCCTTCCCAGTCAAAGAAGAAGGGATTAAGCTTTAATGTTTAAGTGACTGATACTGATATCTCAAGCCAAGATGTCAAAGCCAAACCTGTAGACCAGGCCCAAAAGGAAAACAAGCCCAAAGACATCAAGTGTCATATATGTGATGCATCCTTACCTAACCAGGCACATGTTGGGAAAACAACTTGAACTAAAAGGAGAAAAGACTTCCCTGTCATTAGAAAGCCTTGTTGAAGGTAAAGACATGGATGCCCAAGAGGGTAACAGCAAATACAGGGCCAAAAAAGAAACAAAGAGTAGTTCAACTTCCAAGAGTCTATGCCCTGACAAGATTCCCAAAGCTAAGAGACGGTATACCATCCTCAGGAGATGTAAAGAAATGGGATCATCTTAAAGATCTGAGAATGATAGATGTTAACCTTCTCATTGGGCAAGATGTGCCAGATGCACTAACTCCCATTGAAGTGAGAAGAGGAAGGGAAAAGAACCCTATGCCACTAAAACAAGTCTAGGCTGGACACTCAATGGTTCTCTACAAGGTGAGAATCAAGAAGGGTCTGCTCTTTGCCATTTTATCCAGGCTGACCAAGGACTCAAGTGAAGCCGTTCTGGAAATTGGATGTGGGTCAGACTTTGGCTGGAAGTGTCCCACAGATGTCTCAAGATGACAAAAGGGTTCTAGATGTTTGGAATGATTCCAACTTAAAGACAACCATTATGAGGTGGACATACCCTTTAAGGCCACACCACCAGAACTGCAAGACAAGAAGAAAATGGCAGAGAAATGTTTGCAGAGTCTCGGTAAAAGACTGTCAAAAGACCCTGAACTCCATAGACTATACAAGACAGGCATAGAGGATTTATTCCAGAAAGGTTATGCAGAACCTGTTCAGGATAAAGACAATGAGGATTATGGAGTCGTACATTCCTCACCATTCTGTCACAAGTCCAAATAAGCCAGGAAAGCTTTGGATGGTCTTTGATTGTGCCGCAGAATATGGTGGCACATCACTGAACAAACAAGTGCTGCAAGCTCCTGATATGACCAACAGGCTAAATGGGGTCTTACTTAGATTCAGGGAAGACCACATAGCAATCATGGGTGACATAGAAGCCATGGTTCATCAAGTGCATGTGTCTCCACAACACAGAGATGTATTGAGATTCTTGTGGTGGAAAGATGGTAACCCTGATCTTCTCACAGAGACATACAGAATGGCAGTACACTTGTTTGGTGGAATATGGAGCCCAAGCTGTGCAAGCTTTGCCCTTAAGCACACGGCTGAAGACCACAAGACAAAGTTTGATGAAGAAACCATCAAGACTGTGATGGAGAACATTTATGCTGATTACTGCCTCAAGTCTGTCTCATCAGTAGATCAGACAAAGAAGTTGCTAGGTGAACTTCGTCAGCTTTAAAGACTTGGAGTTTTTCGGCTGACCAAATGGATCTCTAACAGTAAAGAGGTCATAGAATCTGTTCCCCCTGAGGACAGAGCAAAAGAGGTCAAAGATCTTGATCTTGACTCAGCCACATTTCCGGTGGAAAGAGCACTGGGTGTTCATTGGGATACCCAAGAAGATATATGTTCAGCATTAAAATCAAGCAGGAAGAAGTAACATTCACCAGGAGAGGGTTTCTAAGAGTGGTCAGTTCTGCTTATGACACCATAGGGTTTGTGTGCCCATTCATTCTTTAAGCAAATAAGATATTTCAAAATGAATGCAAGAGAGATAAAGGATGGGATGATGAACTGGAGACTAACAATGTAAAGAAGTGGAAAAGGTGGTTGGATGAACTACCACATCTTAAAGAGTTCAATGTAAGATGTTGCCTTATGCCACAGGACTTTGGTAAGTGTGTGAAGATTCAACTTCACCACTTTTCTGATGTATCTGAAGAAGCTTATGGCACAGCATCTTATCTACTTGTGGTAAATGAACAAGGACAAATCCACTGCTCTTTCTTGTTGGGCAAATCAAGACTTGCTCCCATCAAGCACATATCCATTCCCAGACTAGAGCTATCAGCAACTGTAATTGCTGTAAAGATAGATAGTTTATTGCGAAGAGAGTTGCATCTGGAAAT
Organism: Acholoe squamosa; assembly: GCA_949317995.1. Classification (NCBI taxonomy): domain Eukaryota; kingdom Metazoa; phylum Annelida; class Polychaeta; order Phyllodocida; family Polynoidae; genus Acholoe; species Acholoe squamosa. The sequence goes on along the minus strand of OX439045.1, from coordinate 11,089,731 downwards.
CACAGAATCCATTTTTTGGACTGACAGCATGATAGTCTTGCAGTACATAAAGAACACTACCAAGATGTTCCAGACTTTTGTAGCCAACAGAGTTGCCATCATCCATGATGGATCTTTACCAAGTCAGTGGAGGTATGTAGATACCAAGTCAAACCCAGCAGATGATGCTTCACGTGACCTCAGTGCAAATGAAATTCTGTCTAACAAAAGATGGAAACAGGGGCCGGAGTTCTTGTGGGAGGATGAGTCCCAATGACCAGTTATTCCTCAGCGAACTCCTGACCTACTAGCAGATGATCAAGAAGTTAAGAAAGAAGCTAAGGTATGTGTTGTACTCACTGATTTTAACAACCATTTAGAAAAGATGTTCAAGAGGTACTCAAGCTGGTAGAGTCTAAAAAGGGCAGTCGCATGGCTGATCCGCTTCTGTGATTGGCTGAGAAAGGGAAAGGCTTAACTGGCTTCTAATCTAACAGATGAACTACAAAATACTGAGAGAGGCATTATCAAGCTTGTACAACATAGTTGTTATATGGATGAGCTCAAAAGCTTTAGATCAGGTTAGCAAGTATCTCACAAAAGCACTTCTTCAAATTGGAGCCCTCGATATGCTCCAAGTACAGGGCAGACTTCAAAGTGCACCTATGACTGATGCTGCAAAGCACCCTTTAATACTCCCTAAGTTCTAAATTCAATACTTAAAGATCAAGATTAGTCCTTGATGGTGAGAGATTGAACACAGTATTCTGTGAGGTTGAATACATTGTCAATGGTAGACCACTCACTCTAGTCTCAGATGATCCAAAGGATAAATTTGAAACCTCTAACCCGAAATGACTTACTGCAATTAGGTGTAGGGCTCAGAGCACCCCCAGGAACATTCCGAAAGGAAGACATGTATGGTCGTAGGTGGAGGCATGTACAGTACCTGGCAGACCAATTCTGGAAACGGTGGGTAAATAGATAGAATTAAACGACCGTGGTGTAAGAGGTGGTCGATCCACCACGAGGGAGTCGTCTCCCGAGGGGTGGATCGACCACCGAGGACACCAGGGGAGTTTAGTTCTATATTTATTTTATGTTTTTAGAGGTTGAAATAAGGAAAATTCAACAAACTTTAATTGTCGAAGCGATGTTTTTGTCTTCTTGTCGGCCATGACAGTTTTATTCATCCAAGCAGTAATGCACCGCTCAACCTACGCGCTGGTTTCGTACTTTTTTGTACGGGGAATACGATCTAACCATAAATTTACATTTTTTAAGTCTCTAATAACCTGAAACTTCTCTGTTATACCCAGGTAGCAAAAATGGTGTGGCCCGAGTCTGGGCCAGAGCGGGCTCCTGATGTGGGCCACACTGGGTTAACACAGTGGGCGCCCGATGGGTTTTGTCCTCAGCAAAGGGTCTGGGCCACACTGGGCTAACCGATTCGGGCACAGATCTGTTTGAAATTGAGCTCACCGATTTGGGCTCAAAGTGAGTTTAACATGGGTTTTTGGTGTGGCCTAAAGTGGGCTGCCCGATTTGATGAAAAATTAGTGGTGATATGTTAAAAATTCTTTTTGAGAAATTTATCCAAAATCTTTTCTTTTTTTTTAAAAGTCAATAAGCAACAAATCCTTGAGCTAATCTAACCCCCCCCCCCCATCACCTAAGGAGTAAATGCAATATCTACCCAAGTGGAAAGGCAGAGCAGTACCATTCATTTGAATCAAACCCATTCAGCCAACACAAGGCACTTTGATTCATTAAAGTGACATTCTGGCCTTAATCTTCCCCCACTAATTCCCTATGTAGGAGTAGAGAAGAGAGCCTTCAAGTTCATAATGACTGTACCTCTGCATATCTGCTCTTGTTCCAAGTTCAGTGCAATAGAAATGGTGTTGCCATTCCACTACTACTCAGATGACCTTGATTTGCACTTTTGACTAGAAACATCTAAGTATTTCCAGACTAAGAGAAAGTCTGCACATTATTACTTCATATCTGATTTAGTAGTCCATTCCAGTTGTCCTATGTCTAAAAGAAATAAGTTTGGTATGGGTAGTAGAATTCTGCCTGGAGTGCTGTGAAACCACTTTGTAGTGAGTCTGCCATGGACTGGCCTACAGGGGCAGGGGATATTTTTGGTTTCTCAATTGCCTCTATATATAGTCCTCTTATACCTGGCCAAGTGTGGGACCTGTTTGCCCCCACACCACAAATACACCTTGCAAGCCTACTAGTACAAAGAAAGACATGAAGCTGTTCTTTCCAGGACTAGTCAGTGTTGCCTTTTACATGAAATATCTGGATCCCTACTATGAACCTACCTGTGTATTAATGGTATAGGGAAAGTGTCCTACAGCAGTGGTGGAGGGAAGGGAGGGGGGAGGGCAGGGCAGGGTGAGAAGAGGGTAGGGCAGGGTGAGAAGAGGGCAAGGCAGGGTGAGATAAGGGCAGGGCAGGGCAGGGTGAGAGCAGGGCAGGGCATGTGAGCAAAGGAGATGCCAGGGCAGTGCAGGGTGAGAGTAGGACAGGGCAGGGTGAAAGGGCAGGGCAGGGTGAGAGCAGGGCAGGGTAAGAGCAGGGCAGGGCAGGGTGAGAGCAGGGCAGGGCATGTGAGGGAAGGAGATGCCAGGGCAGTGCAGGGTGAGAGTAGGGCATGGCAGGGTGAGAGCTGGGCATGGCAGGGCAAGAGCAGGTCAGGGCAGTGTGAGAGCAGGGCAGGGCAAGGGTGAGAGCAGGGCAGGGCAGGGTGAGAGGAGGGCAGGGCAGGGTGAGAGTAGGGCAGGGCAGGGCGAGAGCAGGGTAGGGCAGGGCGAGAGCAGGGCAGGGCAGGGTGAGAGGAGGGCAGGGCAGGGTGAGAGTAGGGCAGGGCAGGGTGAGAGCAGGGCAGGGCAAGGCAGGGTGAGGGCTGGGAGTGAGAGTGAGTGAGTAATAGATGTTTAACGCCATTTCGACAGCTAAGGTCATATTCATGGCGAGATCCTCATTACACAAATTCACAGAGGAATGTGTCAGTGCCTGCACATATGTGCACCACACACATCCTGAGGGGATAGGAAAGAGGAGAAATAGACCCTTTTAAGTGGGCTAGGGAGGCCCAGGGAGGGCAGGGTGACAGAAGGGCAGGGCAGAGCGGGGTGAGAGCGGGAAAGGGCAGGGCAGGTTGAGTGGAATGAGGAGGAGATGAAAGGGGTAGGGGATGGATAGGGGAGGGACGAACAAAAAAGAGAGAGGGAGGGGGAACACTCATCACAGAGTTTAGAACAGTTCAGAAGATGAGGCTGCCCTGTCCAAACCCACTCTCACCCCAGACTGGGAAGACCTTATGTAGCTAAGTACCCATCTTGGGATGCCCATTTTGAAACCATCCTGGGCCCAATGTGGTTGCCCATTTTAAAGCTGACCAGTGCCCAAATCGGGCGGCCCAATGTGGCCCAGACCGTATGCTGAGGACAAAACCCGTTGGGAGCCCTTTGGGGGCTCAAGTGGGTTTGCCCAATTTGGGCTGCCCTGTGTGGCCCTGACTGGAAACCCAGCATCTGCCGAACCTAAAACCCATGTACTGAATACTACCCGCTTTGAACCACATTATCCCGGGTAAAACCAATTTGGCCCCGAGCGGGCTTGCTACATGGGTATCTAAGTATTATAAATTCTAATATGAGGGACAGTTTTAGTTGACATGGCGTGTCGTGTCGTTACGGGACTATGTTTTTACCGGTAGATGGTACGTGTTCGTTTTTTTTAGTTTCGTAATTTTCTTCGTTTTTTTTTATATATAGAATTTAATCGTCTTATTTATGACTTTGATCATACATTTCTCATTTAATTCAAATAAAAGAAACACAAATTCAGTTCATTTTCTTTAACCGAACGTCTTAATCTTTATTTTGGAAACGAGGCCGTTGACCCATTTACAACTTGAAAGTGAACATGACAAGATGGCAACGCCCTGTCGCACACGTGAGACTGTATTTTATCTTCATTTATCGGTGGGATTTTTGGAGAAACATTAACATTGGACTGCCTGTTGGAACTTACATTATAATTAACATTCAAATGGATATTTCCTGTTATGTTCGCCCCAGCAAACATGCCGGTAGTCGCAGCAGCAAATCTATCAAAAGAGACCGCTGGGCCCGAAGGACCTTCCCCGGCGTCCCCCCCTCCTCCTCCCAGCTGCAGCACCATGGGGTCGGCCGGTCTCCTCCTCGCCATGGCTTTTGTCGATGGTGGAGCTTGGATCATTCCAAAAATGGTGCAAGGATTTTCTTCATTGGTGGAGGATGTCAGGATAGAACTCATGGCTCGCTGCTGGGCCCGTGATGCAGTGGAATAATTGTTCAGAGACTGTACATTTTTGTGGCCACTGAGCTGCTGCACGAGGGTTGGCGGTACGTTGCTTTGGATCAGCTTCTCACAGGATGTTTTACGTATGGAGTGATTTGTCTTCTTGCCAGGTATGTTAGCCATTTTACAGCTATCACTTACAATCTTTCTCATGGTGTTTATCCCCATAGGGACTGCTGCATAACATATTGCATCGGTCATTTTAGCATTATTTTTCACCGTCAGGTAGAAGGGGGCAGGGTCTTCCAACATGCTGGCTGGTCGAGGCCCTGCAAAAAGCTTGTATAGCTGTACTGGACATCTTTCAGGGTGTTTGGTCTCATAGATTTTTGGGGGAAAAGGTCTGGGCTGCATACCAATGGACCCATTTCTGGTCTTTGTGCATCTTTCTGTGAACTCTAAATAACAGGTTCCATCAGCCTCAGTTGACATCTCTACGTCTCCCCAAAGCATTTGCTTACTTTCGTGTGATCCTCTTAGTCCAAATCCAACACCCAAAATCCAATATAGGGTATTCTGTAGGGAACGGGGGGTGGAGGTGCCAAATACATCATTTCTCCAAAGTGCTTCAATCTCATCGTCATCCAAAGATTCAGCCCTATTAGGTTTATTTCCAAGACCCTGACCTTTCAGTTGGATACGTTTAGAGTTCAGTACTCCACGAGACATCTCGAATTCCTTGTCTTTCATTATGTCCCATTGATAATCTGCCTCGCTGAGGTGTCTAAAATTGAAAAAAAAATACACACATAAATTAGGCAAAATTTCAGAATTTTTTGCGTATCAGGTACATAACAAATTACACAAATACACTAAACGACCATGGTGTACGCCTTAGTCAATTGCTTTCTTTGTGGTACATTTTCCATATATTCCTGGCCTGCTCAGGTGATACAAAAATTTTTTATTTACCTTGCTATAGCCCTATGTATAGCAGTCAGTGTATCGGGCTCGTGATCTGTACCATCTGGCTTCTTTTTCTGCAGAATATAATTAGCTATAAACTGGTCCAGTTCTCCTCCCATAATCGATTCTATGGGTCTCTCCTCCACACACACCTCCGAGAGCCACCTTTGGAACACTGTTACAACCTGTAATATAATAAATAAGATGCATGAAATAACTTTAACACTTTAAAAATCAATTTCTATACATATTTTCTCTAACCCAATTAGAATACGATATGATGGCGATATTTACATCGTCAATATACTACTTTTGCTATATTTATATCGGCAAACTCGTCAATGCACTTAATATCGCTCACCTGCGTTGTCTTCTTTACAGTGTTGACATTCTTTGACGACTTGATGAAATCTTTAAACTCCACTGCAGACTTCATTTCAACCATAGGTTTCTTCAACTCCCTTTCCCAGTCTCCAAACTCGTCAAGTTTTGATTGTTTCCTCGTCATTCTAGCCATTGACGAGCACATAAAATCGTCGTTGTCGTCTGCTGCTTCAATATAGGCTTGAACAGCGGTATTGACGTCGATTGAACCAAAATCAATGGTGGAAATATCAAAAGAACCTACATCCGGCTCGTCAGATACTTGGGGGGTCGTCATTTCGAGAGTTTCTTCGTCTATTTCCCCAAAAATGCTGTACTGGTGGTCGTCAGTCGCCATTTCAATCCAAATCGGCCAGGAACGCTGCCTATATGCCGTTTGGACCTACTTTTTCCCAAAGCGAGGCTGCAGTGGTGGATCGGCCCACTGTGGTGGATCGGCACACGTTACGCCACTGGGGGGGGTGCGGATCGGCCGCACAATGCTATCTCTATGGGAAGAAGTTATTCACATAAAATAAAAGAGTATCTCCTTACACTGCAGCTAAGACAGAAGTGGTTAGATACAAAGAGAAATATCCAAAGTGATGATCTTTTATTGGTTATGGATGAAAATCTACCAAGAAATGGTTGGCCTCTTGGGCGAATTGTAAAGGCATTCCCAGTAGTCTAGGAGATATAGCATGACTTTGGGCCGACCTTGGCAATTTGGCAAAAAGCATGACAGTTTGCATGTAGGGGTTTTTGAACGTGCTGAAAAAGTAAATAATTCATAATAAATTACATCAAAATTCATTGAGGATTTAATGGGGTAGGAAATAAACATAAGGACAATAAAATTCATGTGTTACTCATTGAAATATATTATATTCTACAGGTGGTGATGATAGACACCCATTTAAAGTGTCTACTAGCACATTTTCAGGGTCTAGGAACTCATTGGTAACATCTTGATCTTTCTCAGAAGCACACTAAACCTATTATAAGTCTATTTCAGGTCACCTAATGAGACAGATAGGGATTCATCCAGTGTGGCTATATCCCCATTTTCAGGGTCAAATAATCCAATAGAATAATGCACAGGGCATGGCTGTGGGAGTGCTCTAGACTGTATTGAGACAGAAAAATAACCCATCAGCAACTGACAACACATGAATATCAATTGTTAAGTAAAGGAGAGATGAAGTAAACCTGCTTTGCCAGGAGTGCATTATCCATCTAGATAGTCAATCAGCCAATCAGAATGCAGCATTCAGGATAATGCACTCTGACTTAGCCTAGCAGTGTTATAATGTGTGATAGGCATGTACATGTACATGTCAATAAATTAAGGGTCCCTACTACGGCTTGAAGGGGAGCAGTCAGAGTCTGTTAAGAAATGGCCTCCTGGCAGCACTGTACTGCTGCTTTAAATGATACGGAAACAAAGGGCTGGAGAAAAGTCAAGTTTAATTGACACTACGTAGAATATGCAAGGTACACAAACACATGATTGATATGTATTTGAAATATGATGAAACATATATAAACAAGACAGGGGTAGAGTTAGATGTAACCTCCTAAAACTCAAGTCCTCTGCTGCCGGGTGTCCTCCCTCCCGTGCACATATTGCTTAGTCCCAACCAGGTACTAAGCTGAAGGAGGTGGTGGGGAGGTGGCGGACGCTGAGCACACCGCTGGTGCTTCTGCTTGCCACTCTGTCACGCTGAAGAGTGAGCTGCTCTGTGAGCAGACTGCTAGAGAAGTATCAACCTCCCCCTAGGGGGAGTGGCAGTCCAGTCCCTTACATTTAACCGTCCTTAACCGAGGTTAATGCCCTTTAAATGATACGGAAACAAAGGGCTGGAGAAAAGTCAAGTTTAATTGACACTACGTAGAATATGCAAGGTACACAAACACATGATTGATATGTATTTGAAATATGATGAAACATATATAAACAAGACAGGGGTAGAGTTAGATGTAACCTCCTAAAACTCAAGTCCTCTGCTGCCGGGTGTCCTCCAAGACCCAGAATAGTAGTTAGTCCGACAGTGAGGCAGCCGAGGGCAGAGAGGCAGCCATGGCAGACGTAGAATTGCCAAGGGCCCCCTCATCTGATATTGTATACAGGGTTGATGCAGAGGAGGCCCAGTCCCCAAGGGCCCTAATCTGCTCCTCATTGACCCCCGCCTTGTTCCATAATAGAGTTGCCCCGCCCCGACGAAACGAATGTGAACCGAGGGGTGTTGTATCCACACCGATCTTACGCAAGGCACACAGAACAATGGTCGTGAAAGATTGAGGTGAGAGGGGGGCGGGGCAAGTAGCAGCATTGATAACAAAGGCAGGCCCCTGAGCAGGGGCCTTAGGTGTAAGGCGGAAGGCATTGAAAACCGCCTGGGCAGGGCAGAGAGGGTGACCAGGAATCCGGGGGTAAGGAATCACTCTCCGCGGCCTGCGGAACTGATCAGTTTTCGACCACTTTATGACAACATGTAGACCTACAGGAGTGAGCAGTATATCCTCCCTGCATAAATGTAGAGCAGGGTCAAAGGGGCCAGTCGCAGGTCCCAGGGCATTGGACCGCCGAAGTAATCCAAAAAACATGAGAAGTGCCGCTGCCCAAACTGAAGCATGTAATGGAGTCGTCAAATCCAAACCCTGTAACAGCAACAGCAGGTGCCTTGGTGTAATAGGCTCCTTGCGTACCACAGTGTCTCCAAGCACACGACGCGCCCCTCTTAGGGTAAGGTGCAAACCATAATTGTCAAGTAAAGGGTCCTTAAGCCCTCTCACCTTGTGCATGTGAGAGATAATCGACATGTATTGCCTAATGGATGAATACTTAAGGCGTTTCGATAGGTATGCAACATACCTACAAAGAAGCAAGGGGGTAGCAGGAAAGGGTGCAGCATTGACAGCAGAGCAAAACCGGAAATAGGAGCGCCTATGGGTAGCATAAGCCTTAGAGGTAGTCACAGCAAAGGCCCTGCCCTGGTACCGCCTCACCAGGCCATCTAGATCCTGCTCCATTATAGTAGCTGGCCTCTGCTATAGCTTGGAGTAAATTGGCCCAACCACCATGATTGCTCAACCTGCTGGCCCTGTCTGCTAGAGTATTCCTTCTCCCTTCATAATATACAGCTTTGAGTCTGAAATTGTACAGTGCAGATAACCAAAAGATATTTCTCAAAGAGTCCATCACCTGTGGGTGCTTAGATGTCCCTTTGTTGATAGCACACACAGCTGTCCTAGTGTCACTATAGACTGTGACAAGTCTATTCCTCCAGTGAGCTCCCCACAGTCTAACAGCTGGTTCTAATGCCAGCACTTCTTTGTGGTTTATATGTAAGTCCTTAACATCAGGACAGGCACTGAAGGGAACATGAAACCACGAGCTCCCCCAGAAACCACCAGCACCAGACTTACAAGCATCCAGAGATATAGGAGTGTATGCTCGTTTCTCCTGCAGTGGGACACTGCCATTGAAGACAGCCAAATTATCAAACCACCAGAGAAAATCTGCCCTCATACACCCTGTTATTCTAGTCCTGTGGTGCTTTGCTCCAAGAGTGTTTTGTCTATCCAAAAGACGACGTGTGAATGTCCTAGCCCCAGCCACGACCTGGGCAGCCCAGCTCATTTTTCCTGTGACTGATAAGAGCTGTTTCTGGCTAACGGACCTGCTATTCAGCAGACCACCCACCTCCTGTCTGAGGTCCTGTAATTTGTCACGTGGTAATCTAAAGACATATTGGGTTGTGTCTATCTCAACCCCAAGGAATGTCAGGCGTGTAGTGGGTGTCACCACCTTGTCGTAGTTGATAGCAAATCCAAGACTTCTGAGTATAACCAGGAGCATGTCCATGCCCTTCTGACACCTTTCTTTGGTCTTTCCCACGACCAACAGGTCGTCTAAATAGGCAGTGACCTCAGGGTGACCTTGAGAGGCCATAATGCGTCTAACAGCTTGTGTCAGGGTGTTAAAGATAGAGGCTGACAGGCGACTGCCCATCGGTAGTCTCCGGTCAATTAGGTACGTTTTTTTTCCTGGTGTAAACTCCTAAGAGAGCCCTGTTAGATGCAAGTCGGCCTCATTAATCAATACACTGCGATAAGCACATTTCAAATCAATTTTGGACATATATGAGAAAGGGGTTATTAATTTTGCAGCATCCTGTACTGTCTGGTAGTGGAACTTCTAATTCCATGCTAAGTCATTCAAACTTTTACCCACTGGCCTGGAGGCATCATGTATCAGACGTATCCCCTTACCTTCCCCCTTGGATATAGCAGCCAAGGCAGACACTATGGTAGGTTTTTCCTGCACCGCTTGATAACGTCCATTATCTATCTCCTCCTGTATCTGTGCCGTCACTAATGGCCTATTCTGTGGGGTGAGGGCAGATTTATGGTTCGCTTGCTCAGCTCCTGCCCCCTCCTGACCAAGGTTCGTTATCCTGAACCCATTCTGGACGCCCTCCATGATAAAATCCCAGTCCTTGTCACCAGGAGGCAGCAGCTGCGCCCAGCTGGGGGGGGAGAGCGCCCCATCCCTCCCCCTCCCAGCCTCCCCCTAGTCCTGGGCTTGAGGAGGGGAGGTGGGTGAGTGTCAGTAGCGACAGGTATCACCATAAGAACATTCCCCTGTATTCTGGAATTTTCTGCATACCTCCCTTGTTTTCTTTCTCTTTTTGGGCTTCTCTGATGGTTGCTCAGCGTTATTTTTCTTACCCTTCAAACACAGGGTTTCTAGATGGGTACATGACTTCCCCCACCTAAACCTCTTCTCAGCCTGAGTATCCCTATATCTCACATCAATGTCAAGCACAGATTTCCATTCATAAATGCTGCCAAACTCAAAAACCATCACCATATAGGTCAGGTAGTCCTTGTATCTCTTTAAGGGTAGCTCCCCTTCCGAGATCAAGTGTTCCATGATCCTTGTACTAGCAGCTCCCCATTCGGCCTGAGTCAGGTAAGCAGGCTGCTGGTCGTCTGTGTGTAGCTCCAGGGTCCCATCAGGTCCTGTCACCCATTTAACTGTCTCTCTTCTTCGTTTAGATATCCTCTCCTTAACCAGTGCAGGAACAAATTCAGAGACATGATGGGCCTTACAGGAACTAGGTTTAAGAGAGAGTAAGGCAGTGTGATCAATTGTGAGCCAGCAAGCAGAAAGGACAGTTACTGTGGGATTTAGTACCAGATTTGGCCACCAGGGGGCACCACTATGGACTAGAATAGGAAAAATATGACTAAAACTGTTATAGGGTACTTTTTTATGGAGAACTCAATGGTTTTTGATAAAACATTCTATTTTGGGTGGAAAGGTTCCAAATTTGGCATGTAAAAAGAATGTTTTTGGGCCAAAATAGGCATTTTTGTTGATTTCTGTTGCCATGGAAACATGATTTTCATTCTAAATAGGAAAATCAATGATCCCATTTGAGGGAACATCCCACAAGGTTTACTATGGTGAAAACAGAATGAAAATACCATTTCTAGATCAAAAGTTATGGGCAAAAGAATAAAAATTTATACGAATTTAGCTAATTAGCATAAATTATGCTAATTAGCTATATATCTCATGACCAATTAGACATAGAGCTTATTAACATATTAAAAATGGTCACACCTACCCATATCTAGCAAGCCATTCCTCCAAAACTAACAGGAGTATCTTCTCATGCTATGTATCACTGTAAAGCTAGTGATTTGAATTTTAAAGTGGACTTTTAGCACGGAGCACCCTTTCTCCTTGCCTCTACACAATTTCGCCCTCCTCATCATCACTCAATATGTTTGTGGGAGGCTTATATCCTAGTCCACCGGTAGCTCCACCCAGCTGGTCCTCAAGGGCTGAGTCAGCCATAAGCTTCATAAGTTTTTCATAATCAGCTCCAGCTTCTAACAGGGCCTGGTGTGAACGATTCACTCTCTGAAGTGATGCCCCCTTCTGTGGCTGGACCGATGCTGCAGCCGTATCCCCTCCTGGGGGTCCAGCATCGCCATTATTCCTGGTGACCACAGGTTCCTTTGTTGCATTAACTGTAGGTGTAACGGCAAAATATGGGTTGCCAAGAGCCCCTAGTCCCATCTTGAGGGCCCTGGCTTGCCCTGCAGTGAGTCCCAATTCCGCCACATCACACGCCTCCATGCCCTTTAGGATGAGTAGATCACTGAATTCCTCCTTAGATAAGGTAGCAACGGTCTTCCTCTTGATTTTCCACTCATCTGCCCACTCTGTTATATTGAAGGGTGGCGGCTCAATCACCGGTGTATCTGTATCCTCCCTGTCTATGCTCTGCTCTGTTGGGGTTACCCCATCTGCAACTGTAGGAGTAGACATGGTCTACGCTGAGCACACCGCTGGTGCTTCTGCTTGCCACTCTGTCACGCTGAAGAGTGAGCTGCTCTGTGAGCAGACTGCTAGAGAAGTATCAACCTCCCCCTAGGGGGAGTGGCAGTCCAGTCCCTTACATTTAACCGTCCTTAACCGAGGTTAATGCCCTATATTTACATGAGGAGATTTCCATAGGTTTAACCAAGGGAATCTCACCACTGTCTCTATGTCATGGTATGGTTCTCACAAGTGCATCTGGGGACTTGCACTGAAACAGCCAGGACTGGCAAAGAAATCTTATCACATCAAATACTCTAAATCACTCAAATCCGGAAGAAGCACAATCCAAGCATCTGCCTGGCAAGTGTGGCCTTGTCTGTACATTGCATATGACAGGTCACTTTTGATAGTGAGGGAGGCTGATCAATAGGATCATCTGCTTGGTGAGTAAGATGAGCAGTATTACTTCTGTAGTAGGCCCCGAGCCTCTCGACTCCTATGGGAATTTTATTGATTATTGTTTCAGCTCCGTTTATTGTGAAGATTGAAAATTTGTTGCCTAGTGTAACATATCTCATGAATTAAATGAAAAGGGGTTCAGCTTGTATTTATATAATGTACTTGAGTTTATGACACCATGACAGGACAAGGGGGAAAACAGATAGAAGAGAAGATTCAATGTATAAGGAGTCAGGTGGTCAATGGTGTGCATGACATCTGAACAAATCTACTGTGGCCCCATGGGAAATTACTCAGACACTGGTCCACCTGGCCTTAGTCCATGACTATTAGCGGTATTACAGGATGAAGTCATGTGGGGGAGTTCGCAGAACAGGAGGGCATTTCTCAAGATGGTACAACTAGACACAACCAAAACGACTTGAGACCCTCAATATCAGAGTGGGTGATCATAGGTTACGCACTACGACTACTCTGTACGATCAGCACTTAAGTCAGTAATTACATAGGGTTTGGTAGTGCAGTCATACCAGTGCAATGAGTAGAGACTACTAGATGCAGAGCTGTAATTGCATTTAACTGAGTGATCTCACTACGACTTGTAGGGGTTTAATCGTACCATCTTGAGAAATGGCTTCCTGATGTCTTCTATCCAACTAGAAAACTGTAGGAGTCTTTTTCTTTATTTGGGAAGCTAGTTTTCTCAGTGCAAGGCATTGCTCCTCCCATGAGTCTATGGTGCGAGCATTTTCAACAGTAATGGGATTGCCTCTCTAAAATATTAAATTCTGAACTCTCCATAAAACAGAATTTCTGCACTTAACTAGCATGGTTGCCAATATTGGCACTTTGAAGCCTAGTCAGCATGATGTATAGATTCAACAGAGCCCCAGTTTATTGCCAAAGTGTTAATCAATATACACGCACAATGGGGTAGCATTGATGAATAGTGGGTTTCTTTGTTGAGCAGATATTCTAGCATCAGAATGATACTGAATGCACTATCTACACAAGCTCTTCTTGGCATCTTAATATTTCTCCCAACATCAAATCCCCAGGTCAAAAGTTATTCAATCTTCAAGCTATGATCATCCTATTAAAGGTGGATTTCCTCAAATTGGTGGCAGTCAACTCTATTAATTTCATCAAGTTTGTCGGTTGCGATAATTTCCTCATAAATTAGCCAGATGTCTACACCACAGTGGTAACTTACAGGATGCATCACACTCTACCGCAATTTTAGGATGTGCTGGAATAAAATGTCCACATGTGACTTTTCCTCTAAAGTGATTATACCTGATATCTTCAAGTTGTCCCATGACAAGACTTGTAAGATAGACGTCCTCAATGTGGACTACTGGTGTATTCATAGCAGCATTATATAACTCTGGAAAAATTGTGTTGGGCATGATATAAGCCAGGCCCTGGAAGTAGGTTGGAAAGCAGTGTTCTGGGGAAAAGAAATGCACGCTTACAGATATTTGTGATAAAACATTCTTTCAATGAATTCTGCTGGTTAGAAGTTCCCCATGATAAATCTAGGAATTGAAGCTACTTGTTGCATAACCTTCACAAACTAAAAAATGTCAAAATAATGATCAGGTATTTCGCATTACCAGAAAATTCATTGAACCATTGTAGTTGAGTACTTTGAGTGAAAGGTTTCGTTTACAGTCAATGAAGTCCGCCTATACTATATCTTCATATTTTTCACTCTCTGCTACAACTAACCGCTGTAGGGTTTTATCAGTCACTTGTCCAAGAAAGAATACTGTACTCGATAGATATCTGTAATGGACAATAACAGAATGTGGTGGTGCCTCTCAGTGCAGTATAAGGCATAAACTATACAAGGCTTTTACATCACAGTGTTAAAAATTCCATAAAATCAGCATGGAAACTCTGTAAAAGTATGCCGCGATTCACTGTAAATTAAAAGAATAGTGATTTCACCTATAATAAAAGTGTTTCACCTTATGGTTCACTGTACAGGGTTTCTCCGCCGTTTTTTAATGGGAATTCACAGTATTTTATTTTACGGTGATTTACTGGCAATTATGGGTGCCAGTGAATCACTGTTTTAAGGGAATTTTTTACTGTGAATCTTTAGTTCAGCAGCTAGATCTATGTTCCAGATTCCTATTGGCCTCAGCACCACAAGTTTCTATGCAGAGATACATTTTGCATTGTTACTTAACATAAGTGGACAATATGATATGAAATAGTGTAATGTTATAGATCTAATCCACCTGGATAATATGTCTTGTCTAGCGTAGGTTTTTCTAAGTGCAGACTTGTCGACAAAATGTGCTGGTGAACTAGGAAATGACAAGACAAAGTCAATGATGTAATCAAAAACTCTTGGTCTCATATCAGAGAGATCCTTTGGCATATATGCTTCTTGTGTAGAAATGATGTAGATAATTCTTCACCTATAAGTATTAGCCTTGTCTTTCTTCTGTTTCTCCATGTAGGGTGCCTATATTCTACCAGATCAAAGTTGTCTGATTGAAGGACACTGATGTGTTCTTCGGTTAAGTATCTGGTCATCCCGTTATCACATCTCATAGTAGCCAAGTAGTAGTTGATATACGGAGAGACGACAGACCATGTGGTAAAGACTAGAATCAGACACCAGCATCTCCTCATTATGGTCCGTACACATGCCATACTGCACTGTAAAAAAAAAAAAGTCAAAATACCGGTAAACTCCTTAACCCAATAAGGTTGCAAGACAATTGTTATTAATTTCCTGGAAATTCCTCGCGCCACTGTGCTTAATTGTACGGTCATCTAGACCTTCATTGTAGAAAATACACTGCTTCACTGCAATACATTACATTGGTTCACTGTTCAGTTTACGGAGGAAGCCTCGAAAGAGATGTCCAGCAAGTTCAGCCCAATCAAAAGATGACAATTCTATCATATGTTTGATCCAAATAAATATGAATGTGAAGTTGCCAAGCATTGTCCCAATCACTTGCCACTTACAAGTATATTTTGTTACATAACTTACATACATGTATGACTGCATGCTATAATGCCCTTCCATTGCTTTCAAGCTGCTTACACAACCATTAGATAATAAAGGTACTTTAAAGTCACTTTTGACATGTACATTTAGTATGATGCAACATTTTCTTTTGCATATATTTATGGATGATGGAAACATCATGTCCAAATAGAATGAGCCTATGGTAAACACTAGGACACTGAAGTAAATATGAAGTAGCCATGCACCACCTCTCCATGTACCCTGGCTATAGCTTCAGAAGTGTAAAAGCATTTTTCACTCCGTCACACCAATGTTTTACCCTAGGTCTTTTCCTATGTATACAGTCACTGCATGGATAGCATCCTTAATCTGAGGGTAATATGACTTCAGTTTGACTTCAAGATTGACTTCAACACAAAGATAACAGGAGCCAAGACTGACAATTCACTGTTTTCATTACTTTCCTTCATTGAGGTCCATTTCAGATAGAATTTAGGGGCAGCCTGAACATCTCACATGCACTCAAGATACAGTCACACATCCCCACTAACCCAAAAAGTGTTGAATAGCCACACTGCACTCTGTTGCATTACTATTACAGCAAGAAGGGCACAGGGCCTCTCACGTGACAGGTCTGAGTTTGGCCGACTTTTTCTAAATGAATTGATAAATAATGCGGACATCACCATATCCAACCAGTAGTAGTAGAGACAACTGCTCATACAGATCGTCACCTAACCCATGAACCGGAAAGCATATATTCAACAGTGATCGTATGCACATTGAATATAGAATAAATACTTGGTTGCCTAACCGAATCTGTCTCTCTTCCTGTTATGGTAATTAACCTAACAAGAAAACGAACCTCTACACAGGTGCTAATGAATAATGAGAAGTTCTGTAAAACTGTAAGTTAATCAGATTCACTCATAGCTAGGGCTAGATAACTTCCACTTGGCTTAAAGCGTATAATTGCCTATACCCATGAATAATTATAGGTATCTTTCATCCCTCCTAAGAAAACATTAGGAGATGAATTATAAAGAGCAATTGAAGTTGGGAAGACCTAATCTCAGTAGCAAATTGGCCAGTGTGGTGCATGGCATCTTAACAAATCCTCAAAGCCCCAAGGGAAATTAGATTGATACCACCCCATCTGACCTACATCCATCATGATTAGTGTTATTGAAGGGTGGGCTGTGGTCAACTTTGGGGAGTGCTGGAGACCAAGGGACATGCTTCTTGTGGTGCTGCACTTAAAGAATCTACTACGGTGCATATAGCCAAGGCCGGCATCACATGTAGCATATAATAACGACTCTGTGGGGTTCTATATAGTACATTGCCTGAGCCAAGGGGGAGCACTTACTATGTGTGAACAACGATCCCGCTAGTCAGAGCCCCCTCGCATATATATGATCTTCGCCTTATTTGGGATCTACTTGAAATCTACGTGACCGGTCTATCTCCTTTGTTCTGTATATTTTATTTTGTTTACAATATATAGTGCATTAGGGTATCCTTTCTGCGTGTCTCTTCAAGTCCGAATATAAATAATAACAGACAGATCAAAGGACATTGCGTGCCACAGGTAACGCTGCCATGGCTGTATACACTGAAAACCCTTGAGATCTTTAAACTCGTCAGATTGAGGACCTATAGTCATCAGATGAGGTATGGACAGGGTGCAGCACCTTACAGGGAGTGAAATCCCTCAGTCTACCTCTCCCCAGTATGAGTCTATGGCATCCTGTTAACAATATGTAAAAATACACTAGGTGACATGTATGTGCCATTTATGTTTGATGATCAGTCATTCAGTTATCAACTGAAGGTCTTCACCACTGAGGACTTTAGGTGCTCAGGTTGACGATACCCAAATCTACAGCTTTGGTTAGTCAGATTGAGGACCCCAGGTAGTAAGCACCAAGGTTGTCACTCCAACAACATTATGTAATCAGTTTGACTACCTTTGGTGAGTGTATTGACCTAAACCCATCAGGTTGATTACCCAGGGTGCTCAACCTGATGACCTAAGGTTGTAGATTTGGGTATCGTCAGTCTGACGACCTTGGGGCTTTCAGTATACTGATGGCGATGCCTCTGTTTACATAGTACTTACGTTATCAACATGATGACACATGTGAGTAGTAAATGCATATAGATTGATAGTTAAAATATGATAATTATCATCATAGCAATCTACTATGATAACCCTATATGGTCAACTATTATGTGACATAGGAGTGGGTAAAATGATTATGGCTTAAAATGAGGTGAAGAAGGTATGGAAAAGAAGAGGAAAAAAGGATACGGACTGTGGGATTTGGGAATCAGGTAAGAGCAACAGTAAATAAATGTAGAAAGGTGCAACAGTTCAACCCTTGAATAAACTCAGGATGCTGTAATGCACTCTAGCAAAATATGACCAATACATTCAATGTTTTTGATATTGTGTCCTATAGGTTGACATATATTATGCTATGGCATGCATGATACACCCAACGGCAGACATGGAGTAGACTCGTTCATAAGAACATGAATCTAAGAGCATCATGTTGCCCTTAAAGGTGAAAAGAGAGACGTATGAGGATAGGATATCAAAGAAGATGGCATTCAGAGATAATACTGTTCTGAACAGGATGTAGAGAAGTTTGGTTTATCCCAGTATAGAACAGAAATGGAGGAGCTTTTCACTCAGGAGGAGTTGAGTTCACGGTCATACAGTGAGCTGTTAGTGGTATCAATAACATGTGTACGTCTATGTGTGTTTATACCACGATTTGTGAGTTACACAGTGCTTTTTGGGGTCTATTCCAATCCACATATCTGTCGATATTGCACACCTGGTAGGCTGTAACATCAATTTTGGAAGGCGTGCGGTTATTCAGGTAAGGCGTGCGGTTATCCAGGTAAGGCGTGCGGTTATCCAGGATAACCGTACGCCTCTCCCATGTCACATGTCACATGTCACATGTTAAAACCCATGATAGACTTGACCAGGGCAGGGCTCGAACCTACAGCCTAAGATCCCTAGTCCAACCCCCTATGCAGTGCGCCACAGGGACTGACGAGAAATGCTCGGTTCGAACCAAGTCTGGATATGATACAAAGCCGTGAGCGCTGTCGCTGTCCGCTGCCGGGCGACGAGATGTATTGTACACATAGCCAAGCCGAGAAAGGAGTAGACGCCGTGGCCTAGCGGTTAGCGCTTTGCGCTCAGCCGTGAGAGGTGCATGGATCGCGCCCCGGTCCGGGCGCATCTTTTTTCGCCGTGTGCGCTGCCGCTGTCCGCTGCCGGGCGCAGAGGTGTATTATACACAAACATAACAGCAAGACGCATTGAAATCTTTTTTCGCCGTGTGCCGCTGGCTGCCTGTCCGAGCCGAGACGGCCGCTCTCGCTGTCCGCTGCCGGGGAAGGAGGTGTATGTACCTGTGTACACACACTATGGCTGGCTTCAATCGAGTCCCGGGGAGGGGGAATAATTTTTGTTTTCAAATTGAATTTATTGGTATTATATTGATTATTTATTGGTTTCGTGGTATAAAATAAGTAGTCAATGGATAACTGATGACTCGTGGGGGTTATCCATTGGTTACTTGTTCAATATGCCTCCATTTCTTTGAAGGGTTATTGGGTCTCTCTCAGGACAAGCGATCACCCATCAAGGCTCGTCAATATTACCTGGACGGCTCTAGTATGTACAGCACATCTTTGTTCTCAGACACTTTGATAGTCTCAATGGAGGCGGTTGTGGTGATCTGTTTGAAATAACTCATATGGGTTGAGATGCGTCTCTTGATGACTGAGGGCCCCCATTATACATTACTAAGGGTGTATGCAGAGTTAAGTAAATATTGTGTAGTCAATTTGCGTCTGTTTTAAACAAAGCTTGATCTTTTTTTTTTTTTTAATATGGAATAATTCTAAAAAAGGTCACATGGAATTCCCAAGGGACGGGTGTTTGTTAGCTGTTAGTTGGCTTACAATATCCCATAATTCCCCTTCCCCTCCTGCTCCTTGATTAAGCCCCTAGAAACCTTTTCCTCGACTCCCTGTTGTGTATGATTCAGTGGTCACCAGACTTGGCGTTGATTCAATTATCTTATTTCGTGACTCTTTTAAATGCACATTTGGTTCTTTGTAGGACTAGTGTCACTGAACAAATACAATTCAATTTCAATATAGACAGAGATCTCCCGTATCCTCCCTGCCACAGCTCATTCCTGGCCTGCTCCACCTTCCAAGCTGTGGTGTCTAGAGCCAATCTTTCCCAAAGATGCATTCTAGGGAAAGGCTCTCTTGGGTTTAGGGATGATGGTCCCTATTAAGTGGGGAAGATTATTACGTATAGCACCTGCCTACATGTTATGGATACAACAACTACTTTCAACCAGCATCCCTAGGCCTGTAAGCCAGTGACGACTCACGCTAGAAATCGAGGTCAGGAGGCCATTTCTTAATGTACTACGACTGCAAACATGCACTACAATTTAAAACTACCAAGAATAAGTCAGGCTATCGCAGATGAGACCCTACGACTGCTCTGTACAATCAGCAGCTATGCAGTAATTACATAAGGATTTGTAGAGCAGTCGTACTGATGCAGACATTAGTTATTGCTAGTGCATAATACTGTAATGGCATTAACTTAAGGCTTCTCACTACGACTTGAAGGACAGCAGTCGTAGTGTGTTAAGAAATGGCCTCCTGGCCAGCTTAGTTTTAGAGCTGGTAGATCAGTAAGCATATACATTGTATGTGTTTGTTACACGCTCACTCCAAAGCGAACAAGGGACTCCTATAACGTCATTGGTATTATCCCTTCATCATAAACACACCTCGTAAAAAAGGAAAACCCTATACCATGTTTCTGGTATGAAAAAATAAGAGCTTTGATTGTGACATTGTGTTCCCCTTCCCTTTCTCTGCACTTTTTGATGATTGTGATTGTGGAGGCGTGTGCCTTCACAATTATAATGAAAGGTTTTATGGCCTATGGGTTACAATTACCCATTCCAACATGGTGGTTTCCGGTTCTGCAGCCAGATAATGGTTGTCAAAGGAAACACTTTGGAAATGGCACAATTTTTTCCTACCTTCTAAATCCATTCATTCAATTTCAGCGGCCTCTTTCATTTCATCGGATGTTCAATTCCAACGATTGAAGGATGAAAATAGCAATTGTGCCATCTAACCGATGGAGACGGTTGAAAAATAATGATGGATGTTGAATTTCAAATACACCAAATATTATATATCTACACACTTCCCCATGCTTCAAATATGATGGACAACTATGGGGGTTAGAAGTTTCATATCTTTTCTTGCAGGTGCGATGTGGTTTCTTACCCTGATAAGTAGGAGAAGGCTCTCTATTTAATCACCTAAAGATTCCATTCATTTCCTTTACCCAGCTGTATTAGGGAGATATTGTCTGAAGGTTGGTATGAGAAGACCTCATATCAGTTAACAATATGGTTGGTTTATTCCGGCATACTATACAGGGACTTAAGGACTAGTGTGGTTATGTGTGCTGTTGAGTCCCTCTACAAGTCAGTAGGCTGTTGCTCCTATTGTAAAAAGAGCTGTGAGTATATGCCCTCTTTTCTAAACAAGTCGTGCACTGCTTCACCTAAGTACTTGCACTCACCACATTAGTCTGAAAAGTCAACTGCCTTGTTTGAAATAGATAGAGCTGCACTACCAGGTACCTACTCATGTCACACGCTCTATAGTTTATTTATAGTTTATAGTACTGACTGACTTCTCCCAACTAGGCACCTACTCAAATCCCCCTTTTTGAGCACCGTACTTGAATGACCACTTGTGAGCAACAAAAGGGACAAGTTATAGCTACATGAAAAGAAAGGACTGGAAATGAGGGCATTTTTAGCCAGCTCTTCCTTTTACTATAGGAGCAACAGCCTCCAGGCTTTGCATATATGTACATATATATGTGACAGGATCTACGAAAAGGGCCCTTAGTGCAGGGTGCATTAAGGTTCCTATTCCCAGTGCATGTCACATATATGTAAGTGACTGAGGTGTCCCCTATTATTGGTACATGGAACTATGCTAAAGTATTCATTAGGATCTAAATGTACCGTAAGTGGTAATGGTGCAGAAAAGGTATGTCTAATACTTCATAACAAATTATATCAAGCTGTGTGCAAATAGAAATGGAAGACTCCAGGACATTTTACAAGTTATACCTCATATATATATATATATATATATATTTATAGAGAGAGAGAGAGAGAGAACATTCCTACAAAAATGGGCTTTCATCTATTTGATTTAACATTTATGCTAATGTAGAGGTACGTATTGTATATAACCATAGTGTTGGGTACCGTCTGACGTGGCGGGTGAGTCGAGTCGTCGGACGTTCCTCAGGTTCTGGATAGGTGGCAGCACCGATCCGGGTCTGTGGGGACATCTGACGACAAACACCTGGGTTCTTATATAAAGCCCAGGGCTCAGCCGCTACGCCAGAGGCCCTTCTGGCCTCCAATCATGTAGGACCATCTCTTAATATCTGTTAGCTGCCCTATTACCAACTATCGGGTAGCCGTGAGTGTGTATTTTAATAAAGACTATCTGTTGGCGTACACTTGAATCACCGTCTTACTCTTTCTTTCCCGAATAGTAAGACCCGAACCCCCAGGTCAGTAAGACCAAAACCATTACACTAATTTTGCTAGACCACGTAATAGTAGCTGAAATGTCAAATGAAAGAACATTACGAGCAGGGCTTCTGTAGTCATGACATTTATAAACAAACATGGCTTCTGTCATCTAACTTAATCACAGTGCAGTTCAAAGTAGCTCAACCAACAATAATTATTTCTTCCATGACAGCACTAGGGTGCTCCACTCTCTCAGTGCCCACTTTTCAGATCGTCTTCACAGAGCTGTTTAAACACCTATTCAATTCAATTTGTCAGCCCTTGATATGGGCAATAACCTGTAACCTAATCCATGGCTTTGTTGTTTTTCCTTACCTGGCAAGAAAGAGGGTTTTTATTGCTTCTCCATTTCAAAAAGTATAAAATATCTGATCGTTTGTTGATCCTTTTTTTTTCGAATTTGAGCAATGGAGCATTTAGTCTAAGAGCACAGCCACATTTACTTTTTGTGACCGAAAGGTTTGAAGATGCAGTCTTATGTAGAAGGTCCTGCTGAATTCAGAAATGCAAGTGCCCAGAGTGGCAAAACTGGATTTTCTTGAGAGAGGAGCTAATATATATGAACATTGTTGAGACCTTATCTGTTTTGTACCAGCATGGCATTCTAATATATCCAATTCTATATCAATTATTGGTTTCTAAGTGACTAGCCCTTTTAGATTTTGGCTGTTGCCCTAGCCGCAGGGTGGTAAAACCTGTTTTCCTTCCATGAAAGAGGAGCTAAGAGATAAGAGAACTCTTGATAAACCAGCAATTCTTTATCAGCATGATATATTCTATTATCTATTTTCATAGCAATACCTGAACACCTTGGCATCTTATGGGCATTTTAAGGCAGCTATATTGGTTTCTCAGTGACTTTATGTGAGCTTGACCTTTGAAAATGATTTTAATGGATAGATCTTTAAATGCTGGTGTTGATTAAGGTATTACACATGTTTCTAACTTGATTAGTTCTTTATTTATAGCGATTTGCCATATTGACCTATTTTTTGTGGCAGCCATCTTGAATTTCCAGCACTGCCTCAAGGCAAAAGGTAAACAATAGAAGAGATCAGAACCTCAGAAAACATTTTCTATGGATGTTTGTTGGGTGTGAATGGGGTACCGCTCAGGCGTGTATATGATAACCATAGTCAATGTGAATGGTCTGTGAGTGGTCTGACCCACCCTTACTCATGTCTGATGTACATGGGTAAGGGTGGGTCACTTCCTATACATCTCAGAACATCGAGAATTGGTTTTCATCAATTCTAATATGGCTGTGGAGCCTTCAGGGAATATTTGAGAACAGTTTGACCTAAGAAGATGGACTGATAAGAAGAAGTTTATGATGTCTTGGTTAAAATGGTCCGAAATCAATGGAGACCCTCCACTCCATACAAAAGATCATATCAGACCTGGAAACAGCACAGACCCAGGCCCTCCAGCAACGCTGAGACAAAAAGAGCAGTGATCCAAACAGCCGCAGTAGTCAGGAGTGACCTACAAATGGTCTCAAAAATCAATCAACAAGCAGGATACTTTATGAAAAACACAATAATGACAGAAGGATATATTATTCAAACACACTGTTAAACTTACAGAAACCATACTTCTATGCCTAAAAAACATTTTTAAAGATATTTGTATCAATAATGAGATTGTTTACAGTAACCATGACTACCTATGTTTAAAAAAATGTATATTACATAAATTATACCAATATCATTCTATGCACACCCTTTATGAAGAATAATTTATAAAAAAAACACTGTAAAAAAAGTTCAGTTGACAATTTATTGCAAATAACAATGAATTTACCCAGAATGCATCTGAAACCATTGTGTAACCAACGACTCACAATGTACCTTATAACTGTATTTATGACATTTGATTAACCCTGATGAAGGCACATGTGCCGAAACTGTTGGTTCAAATTGACTAAATAAATGTCCTCATTAAAAGCCCAAATCTAGTTGTGCTGTTTATACATCTTCAACTTGAAAAAAAATGCAATAAATTATGATGCAATAAGACCCTCACATGAGATGACAGCTCTAGTCTTATTCATGGCAAAAATTAATGCATCAGTATAGTCAGCCCCAACAAAATATGGTAACTCATCACATCAGAAGAAACCCTCTACATGTGCAATGTTATGACATAACATAAATGACATATGTACAAATTCCACATCTCATTAGATGATGCATAACACAACATGAAACACAACACAGCATGACACATCACAAGTATCACCTCAAATCCATTAACATTATATTCAGAGATCTCACAAGTGGGCACAACATAACACAGCAGAGCACAATAAACTTAAAGATAACACGACACAATGCCAAAGTAACCACTCACCTCTGTAATCAAGGTCTGTGCATAGCAAATAAAGGCACCAGAGGGCAGCACTGTTCCCTTTACTTTCTCACCCTTACTATAGCATATGGATAACACCTACACAGACTAAATCTGGTAACCAGTCCACGCCCATGGACTAGAAGCCTCAACCTTGTGATTGACAGTCAAGCACACTACCACTGCACCACAGAGGCCATACTACTAGTTTCCCTTGTGTACTATTACCTCTGTCAATGGTTTTGCAGTTGATTGGTCCAGGTAGACAATCTATATAACAGAAAACTTTGATAGCCAATTATATTGATAATTTAGTATTCTTTGAATTCCAATTTAGGTTAGACAACGAGAGAAGGTAGCTGTATTAATATATAATATATCAGCCAAACTATCTAATTGATATCATAGGCCTAGGGTTCCCCATGGGCAACAACTATAATGATACAGCTTCTTTACTTCAACCAACCCATACTCTAAAATGAATTTCCCACTGCCATACATATCACATTCTAAAAGTATATGGAAATTGCAGCATAGCATATAGGTGAAATTAGCATGAATTGTAGACCATACAATTTTCTGATAGACCACAATAGTGAAGAGTTCCCTTTCTTTATATCCATTTCTCAGAGAATTGAGCTCGGTTACATCCCATGGATATTTCCCAAATCCTAATACATAAAACTAATAATATACCAAGGTCAACAAAAAGCAACAGAACTTCTATACCACTTACCCTCTAGGATTTACCTTTAAGTTAATAGGGGTCACTCCCATCCTAAACATTTGCTTTGCGCAGGTCTAAGTGCACATATGACTGTTATTGATATAAAACCATAGCCAGCTGGCATAAGTTAGGATTGATCCCTCAACCTTATGATTACTAACCAGGTGCCCATACCCATTTGGACACTGAGCAGGTTGCAACTGTATGTTTATATAGGGAGTACAGACCATATATGTGGATGAATAAATCGTTTCCTTTTTTTTTATTTCAAGTGGCCAAAATAATATGGAAAAGCCCAGGAGCCGATATTCAGAATACATTTTCCCCAAAATAAATGAAGGAGAGTACATTAACGGAATTAAAAAATTAATTACTTTACTATGAAAGTTATTGCGATTAAAGCATATTAGGGTAGATTTAGTCCAAGGGATTGGCCCACCTTGATAGGTCAACCCCTTTTTTCATCACAACATACGGTAGATTAAGCTTAAGACGACCGTTCCTGTGCAGGCCTTCAATGAGGGATTTGTAGTGGGTAATATCTCTGAGAGTTTTAGGTTCTCAGACTTCCAAAAGGCACTGAATGAAAGATAATTGTTTAGGCTTTTTATCTGCTATATCTTGAAAATCCATGTGTATAATATATATCTAGTTTATCACCCTTACTAAAAACATTCCATTTAGTTCATTTTTACCTTGAGATGACCACTTTGCACCTTGAGACGACCACTTGATACACAGCTTTTGCATGGGGCCATTTTCATTAAGCCATAATTTCAAAAGAGAATAAGTGTCTTACATAAATATACAATATAATGTTACTGCTGATGGTGCTGTATTGTAATGAAAATATATGTTTGCAGCAGCTAAATTGGAAGTTGCCATTCCCTTCCAATTAGAGGTAATAATACTAGCCCTGCATTAAAAAGGCTTTGTTTTATGATTATCTATCAATATCCACCACAGTAACATTTTGCTTGACTTAGGATTTATGATCTTGATGTCATATGGTTCCTTTGCATACTACTTATAATAGGAAAACAGCAAAGTTTGAAACCCATGCACAGAGATATCATCTAGAGAATGCAATATCCCAAGATATTATAGATATGAATCTTTTGATGTAATCCTACATAATCAGTGGTTTCTACTCAATTAAAGGCATAACTCTCTCTGTGAGTGGTGGTCAACTCAAGGTGAAATGGTGGTCATCTCATGGTGAAATTGGCATGCCTGGGAAAATGAGTCCTAAACTGAAAGTATTTAACATTTCTGAACATTTGTTTATGTTATCATTTACTTATGATATATATCTATGTCTAGAATCAATATTTGGTACATGTCAACAATCTCAATGTTCAGAATCTGCAACCAAAGTTAAAGATTTCCGGAGAAAAGTCCAGTTGGCCATGATAAAAACCAGTCAAACATGGGTATACACTTTGGTGTATTGTTATACAATGATAACTACTCAACATAGGTGGCCAGTCCATGGGGTACTACAACACCTCTATTTCAGGAATATTAGAGGTACAGCCCCATACAGTAGATGTAAAAGGAAGCAAAGCAAGGTGGCAGGTGGTCAACTCAAGGTATGTGGTCGTCTTTAGGTTAACCTACCCTAAGTCTGTTTATAAATATGGGGTCCAAGAAACTAGGTATTGTTCCTTCGCCTTACACTAGGTGTCACTGGGGTCACAGTCCTTTTGTTCAAGGTAGTCCTTCCTGGTCGTCAGAAGAGACCATAATTATGTGATTATTTGAATACATGATTATTCCTTTAGATAGATCTGACTTAACAGAAAAACCAGGAGATAATGATACCTTAACAAACAGCTCTACCTCCCATTCCCGCAGTCATTACTAGCTAATTGTACACACTCCATGTCCTACTACCTACCAATGCAAGCCCCCTCCTAGTCCTGCCTCCTGCTGCAGAAGGGATCCAGGAGGGTCTTGCAAATAAGGGAATAAGTAGTTTTAGCTAAAATGTGCCTCACCTTGAGTACCTTTTCTCATGTTGTCCAAAGGCAGCCAGGGAGTGTGGGGCAAGGAAAGTGTAACCTTAGGTAGGTCACTTTTCAGGAGTAGTCAAGTACCTTCCCACAACATAACATCAGGCACGAGAGAGTACCACAGGAAGGCCCCACATATGAAATACAGATATTAGACAAGGCAGCTGGCCTTTTCCTCTTATGAGTTGAGCGGAAATGAAAGGGCTGAAACAACATGTCTCCCTTTTCATATAGCTACTAAGAATGTTGTTCACTATTAAGCTTATCTGCAATAGCTTCCTGAGGACATCCAAGGGTAAATGAGGCATGTGCCATGGTACAGAAAAAGCACGTTCTGTGCCCCTGTTCTCATGTTAGTTAGGGTCTTGAGTGTAGTTGTTGAGGCTGTAGCACTGTGTGGGAGAAGATAATAGTGTACAGATCCTATATACAACACCACTATATCCATGGAGTATCTCTTGTAGAGGAAGGAGAACAAGTAAGGAATAGTTAGATTGTCAGGTACAGTAGCAGATGTAGTCACGGTACATTTAATCATGTATCTTCATGAAAGCAATAAAATATCTCTGTATTTCTTTTTTTGGTTTCCTCCCGTTGCACTGAGTACTTCAATTTCAGAGGCATGTACACACATCTTATTTTCATCTCTATAAATAGAGATTGACAGGAAACCAGGCTATTAAATGTAATGTAGTTATACACTTTATTGACTAACTTCTGGTGCCTTTCTATCACATACTCTACACATACTAAAGCAACATGTTCACTGCCATTGGTTAGGTGAATCTTCATGCTACATGCTAGGCTTTGGAAATTCCTTCCTTTGTTGATTCCAATCTCTCTGGTTCTGATCCTTGGATTTTCATTTTATCAGTTATTTTCTCAGGTATGCTTAATATGACCTGCCTTTGATATCTAGATATTCAAAGGAAGAACGGATACCCTTGTTATTTTAAACAAACAAAATATCACAACCCTAATCCCTTCTTACTTTACATATATAAACAGCGGCTTGGTGTTTTGAAAGTTGCTCACTATATCACATAGTAGCTCAAGTGTTAAAATGATAAGTTAACGTAGTTTTTTTTATGATTTACAAACAAATATGCCCTTTATTATCCAGCATAATAAATCCAATCCAAACTAGCTTGTCATCTGTGACATTTTGATCCTGCTCTCGTAGTGTCTGATTTTTCCACCATCAACTAACCGGTGTTTGAACAGTCTGTCATTCAAATTATCAGCACTTAATATGGACGGTCAATTTATGGGGTGTATTATAATTCCAAGCATTTCCGAATCCTTATTTTACAATCACACTGAAAACCTACGGGATCCAAAACTCGTCAACAGTGACGACTTTAGGTCATCAGGTGGACAATACCCAAAACTACAGCTTTAGGTCACCAGGGGGTTGTCATAGGTGACGACTTTAGGTCGTCAGTGACGACCTAAAGTCGTCACTATGGCTGTCCTTTGTAGCTATATAGTCTTGTGTAGAAATTTCGCATGAATTATGCATTGTATTTTCTTTTACTTTTTCCCACTATTATTTCTTTAATTATATCTCGTGACCTCATCTACCATTTAAGAGTTTATTGTGAGTACTCCCAACCCACTATCATGGGTTCATTGAAAGATTATGGTGTAGTACATTGTGAGTACACCCATCTACATGTATTATACCTTAGGCACACCCAAATAAGGGGTCATAGTCTAGCAATATCCATAAGAGAGGTGTCATTACGAGAATGATCCATGTTATTTCTACCCTTCATACTTAGAAATTCCCATCCTTCACAAGAACATTTATATTATACTTTCCCACATTCTCCTTTTCGTAGTAGATTATACAACAAGAGCAATGTAAAGATAAGACTCAATATACACCCCAGGGGACATCGTTTGTATCAAGGACATGCATAGTGGGGGCGTCTTATGGCACATATCCAAACTAAGAGTATATCCAAAGTGGTTAGTATGACGACTTAGGGTAGTCATAATGACCTGACGACCCTCTGACGACCCTAAACTCATCATATATGACGACTTACCAATAGCGGCGGATTTTCAGTGCATTATAAAGGGGTGATTGCCAATAGTGACGAAATCAAATCAGATTTATTCCTTTTAAAACTTTTGTTCTTAGTGATGACAGACTGGAGATATGTAAAACGGTCAACCCAAAAGTCTTCAGAAAATAGTCAGAGCAGCAAGTCAGTAGAGCAATAAACAACACTTCTTCGAAAATCCATGGTGAACATGTGATAATTTGAATGACAGAACCAGATGGATATATAATACTCAATGACTGTGAAAGTGAGCCATAAACCCATCTTTGCATCCCCCTCTCCCTCTTCAGATAAACCCCACATGTCAGCCAGTGTTAATGAAGCATGCATTCATGATAATACAAAAACAACACAACCTAAGTCCCCACCCTCAGAGTATATTGGGTGTAACATTACAACCTATTACACATGGGGTAACAATGTATGGATGTCATTAACTTGTCTACAACCTTACAGGTAGAATGACATATGAATGCTCAGTGATGCAGTAACTCATGTATGTATTTGCTGAACTTGATGTTTAGGCACACTGCTTAAACCAATTCAAAGATTAGACTAGCTGCTCAGAATTAGATTAGCTCCTCAGAGCAGAATTTAGCACATAGGTGAATACCTTACTGCCTTACTCCCCATTTGGTAATTACAGTCAGCCCTTGCTTCCTCAGATATGGAAAATAGCATATCTAGGTGAATGCCTTACTGCCCTTTGGTAATTACAGCCATCCCTTACTTCCTCAGATATGGAAGATGCAAGGACAAATGTTTGAGGAAGAAGATTATCTGAGGAGTTATGTCTGAATATATTAGAAAAACATAGGGGTAGTTTCAGATTTTCTGTCTGAGGTAATGAGGGATCTTAGGAATCAAAGTGTCGAAAAAATTAGGGTTGACTGTACACTCCTCAAAGAATGGGGAAAACCTGGCTAGAGAAAAGATAGTATGGAGAATTCAGAAAAAAATAGTGAGGCTCACTGAATAAAGACAATATACTCTTAGTACGTGAAGTCATATCCTTTATTGGCCATAGTGCATGAGAGCCAAAATATATGATTGATAACAATACTTTGAATCATATGTCTGAACAAGTATCTCTCTGAATGATAACGAGATAACACACACTACCATATATATGTATAATTCACAGTCTGTTTCTATATTTCTTATTTGTACATGTTCAGTAAAGGGTGCATGAGAGATTGTACCCTTCATTTATAATCCGGTATATGAATAGTGGTTGACAGAGTAAATTCCATTCTGTGCTATCCACTACCACATAAGTCAACCATCACTTTCTCAACCATTTGATTCCTCATATCCCTCATTACCTCAGACAGAAAATCTGGAACTACCTCTATGTTTTCTATCACATTTAGACATAATTCCTCAGATAACTTGCTTTCCTCAGACATATGGTGGTAATGCCTGAACTTCCTATACTTGTCCGCTTTAGTTACCATAGTATTAATGGAAGGATAGTTCAATTGTACATCTGACTAGTAATTATTCCTTTCAGTGAAACCTTACACCTTAAAGTACTTTACATCTTTTATGATGAGTTTGATTTTTATGCATTGTTATGCCTTGATATCCAGCTCTTCAGCCACTTATGCCATATCATTGTAAG
This sequence comes from Acholoe squamosa, assembly GCA_949317995.1. Lineage (NCBI taxonomy): Eukaryota > Metazoa > Annelida > Polychaeta > Phyllodocida > Polynoidae > Acholoe > Acholoe squamosa. Next base: position 11,058,845 of record OX439045.1, on the reverse strand, counting down.
TTACAGTCAGGTTTACTTGGCAGGCTGAATTTATCAAGAACGTCTTGAGACTGCTCAGGACGTGTTGGGTGACCCTCAGGATAAAACAGCTGCTCCAGACGTGAGTTGAAGAAGACTCCATCGGGGTCAACTCGTGCCTTCTGAAGGAGATCCAGGAACTCTAGAATTTGTTCAGAGTATGCCTGAAAGAAGTGGCCATATAGACACAAGGTTACTTGTTAATGTTTCACAGACATATTTATGCACTTGTGTGGGATTATCAGAGAGCCTATACTTTCTCTAGTGACTGACATCATTTTGATTATCTATAAAAAGGCACATTGGCATGATGTCCAATGGACATAATTTTATTTTTATCTAGAGAATAAGATTCTTTACATTCCTCTTTTGCTGGTAATTTCAATTTTCCAGATTCATTTACTAGGAATTTAAAGTTTTATATAATTCTGATGTTTATGAGTGAAGACTGTGTTGTGTATACTACCTTCCTAATGAAATCATCAATAGTTTCCAGGTGTTCCCACTCCTTGTCCCAGTGTGGGCGTACTGCCTGTGGTTCACTCCACACAGCTGCCACTTTCTGACTGAAGTCCTGCAATCCTGGTGTCCCTGCTACTGTTAGCACCTTAATGAAACATGCGTGACCTGAAACAAGATGTTGGACGCTATTTTTATTGTAAACCATGATATTGCGCTGCCATACAAGGAGTACTAGGTGGTGGAGTTTATCATTGCTACACTGTAAAAAATAGCTTTTGAATCTACCAGGGATCCTCGTAAAAATGAACAGTGAACAACCGTAATCATATAGTGGGGATCCCATGTAGTTTTTACAAGAAGCCCCGGATGGCAGTATGGTGGTATAAGGAATCTCTGTGAATATAGCAACATCTCCGAAAATAACAATGGATCTCTGACTTTGGGAAGAAGATTCAGTCATTATTCCGACGACATTTTTTTCACAGTGTATGCAACATGATATCATGTCATTCTTCCTTTACAAATATTACATGCTAAGAAAGTGGTAGAGTGTTCACACAACATTCATCAGTCTATGTGATAATCCTTAGATAGTAAAGTAGAACTAAGGTATAGCATAGATGTAAATCCTCTATTAGATAAATACTTACCTGTACCTTCATTGAGTGGCAAGGCACCCTCTGCAGGGGACAAAAGGGACTGGCTGTCTCAAATGAAGCGCAGTTCTAGAGGCAGGTTCATCGGAAAACGGCCTTCCATGGCCTCTGTCTGCACCAGCTCGACCACTTTCTGAAAGCAAGTTACACTCAGAGTGAGCTGCTAGATGGAAACCTTTAGGTTGATACTCTGGGAGCTGAACTGATCTCTAAGAGTATGTTATTGGCTAAGGGCCATCCATAAATGACGTCATGCAAAATTTGACAATTTCTGACCCTCCCTCCCCCCTTGTCATGTTTTTTGCTAATTTTGCTATGTTGAAGGTATATGAAAAATCAATTCTGTCACACCTGGCCTGACCCCCCCCCCCCCTCCCCCCTCAGGCATGATGTCATTTGTGCATGGCCCCCTAGTCTCATATGGAATCTAATGCTACATGTATACTCCCATCTCCTTGGTTTGGGCACCAACAATAATCAGACAGTAACAGGACTGTGACATGTACTGGGATAACGGGTCTTAGAACTCCTGCACTAAGCCCCATTTTCGCAGATTGTGTCTGTATCAAATTAACAAATTTTGTGTAGTAATTTGAACAGTATAAAATCGCAAGATTTCATTTATTGACCAGAGAATATCATACATGTATGCACAATAAATTTCAAGAGTTCTCCCAAAATGGTTTACTTCAATACCCATCCAAGGGAATCTCAAATTGTGGCACTGAAGAAATTGTTCTATGGTAGAGCTTGTGACAGCTTCTTTGATGAAGGCCATGTATTCCTACCTGTGTAGCATGGCAGAGATGGGACAATCCTGGTCTATGGTGAAGGTCCACTTCATCTGATTTACAGGAACTTCCTCCACATTAGACAGGAGGTGCACAGCATGTGGAAGGTGTTGCACCAACTTCCCTGTGAACTGCTCCTTAAATTTATGCAAAATAGTACCAGTTAGCAGTACAATGCCAGAGGGTCAGAGATTAATTTACATTGATATCGGATAGTATACATTTAGGTTCCATGCCAAGAGCTAACTTGTGTCTGTTGGTATTCCATATTTAGGGAACCCTGTTCTCTTTAAGGCTCTACTCCTTTAAGCATACTTCCCTTGAAAATTGTTATTATGTATCTAAACCTGCTCTCACTAAAGATTATCCCTACAAGGTTTGCTTACCTTGAATGTAATGTCAACCAAGATTCCCCACAATCCCAGGCTGCACTGCACTGCCCTCGGCTCTTCAGGATTATTCTTGAGGTTAAACTCTCTTAGTTCTCCTAGTCCATCCACCAGTCTCACAGATTCCACATAGTCACACATGGTCCTAGATGACCAGCCTGTACCCTGTTTGGGAGAGAGGAAAGGACTTACCGCAATCTCCCATCTGCACATCCTTTTCTGATGCCCCCACTCCCTTCTGTACACCTCTAAGTATACCATTATTGTGCTTACATGACAGTCTGTATTGGTACCCCCTGCCCAGTATATATGGCAGAGGTAATAATATGTAGTACTTACATGACAGCATGTATGAATGACTCCCCCAATCTGGATACCTTTATATATTGCTATATCAGTTACAGGAACCAATGACATGCTGATATAGGCAACTAGAGGAATGTATTGATGACCAGTGAGATAGTTCTTTGCATTCAATGCAGACCTTTTAGAGTGAAACTGATAACTTTTAATCACACCCTTGCTGGTAACTAGCTCAGAAATTTAATAATGACTGCAGCCATTCCCCTCCTCAACCTTGGTATAGCACTTACACAACCAATTACAGCCTATACTAATGACTCCTCCCATCTTGACACCTCCCAGTATGACATTGGCTGGTAGACACACTCAATGGTCCAGCTGGAACTCCTTGAACCTGAGCTGATGTCACTCCAGTAGCTACAGTCACAAACTTGGTGTTGTTGTCCTGTGGGTCCTAAGTAATTACAAATTACTATTTGAATAAGTGACATTTAAAAGAAATTGATAGAGGTGCCAGGATAGGCAGAGCGAACTAATGCATGAGACAAGAGCTTATATATTTTTCTGAGATGCATTTTGTAGGGCTACCTTTTTTCTTATCAGTAAGGCCAATAGCAAGGTATTTGCAATAGTGAATATGGTAGTTTGTATGAATTGAATAAGCAGTATAAGTGAGGCTAATTTGTATGTATTATATATGTTATGGGAATGTGTGAGGCTACTGTATAGTTGTGAGTGAATCTAATGTGAAGTCACTACTGGTTGTGGAGATGGATGCATGGTAACATTAACTAGACCACTAACTTGAATAAGATCCATCCTGGGTCCAACAGCAAACAGTGGTGACCAGGAGTGACCACTCCCTGCTGCTCGCACCCTTAATCGCAGCCAACAAGCTGCATGCACAACAGCCTTAACTTTTTTTACACTAACCGGTGTCACAGCAAGCACCTTTTGGCACTGCTGGGTAGATGCCCAATTACAGAAACTACTCAACTGGAAATGTAAGAAAATTTGGAAATAGTTATCATCATAATGGTACTCATGTTTAGAAATTCTTTGGGCAGAGAGATATTCATAATTCTTATTCATCAACATGTGAAGAAAATTCTCATTTTACATTAATTTACACACATGGACTAAGTTTGAGGTATGCCATTGTATCCCTGTAAAACCTACCTGCACCTTCTGAAACTTCTTCCTTAGTTTCTTCATGTCTATCTTGTCCTTCTCCATTTTGATGTCTCACTTCAGGCTAGGTGATGTGTCCATGTTAGTCCTACAGCCAACTGAAATCATACACTCTCAGCCCACTACAAATAGACCTGTAATTTGGCATGGAACCACTTGGGGCTACAGTACTCTGTACATCTGGTATGGGCGTTCAATCCTATACAAGGTAGTACTGTAGGGCACAAGGGCGGGTTGAAAGTGTACTAAAATCAACCTAGTCATCATATCACTTCTTTGTTTACAGTGGGTTGTCAGTGGATTTTATGTCAGCACCCCTGCTTGTTTCTTTTATCAATTTTCACTGATGAGACTGATAGATTGTACTGCATTGGTATCGTAATCTCCTATGGTATCTTCCGTCTGTTTCACATGCGAGGGGAGGGGTATAGGAAAAGGCAACCCCTTATTCACGCTGCCTTATTAGCTAGTCTTCATATTGAATATAAAATATCTTGCAAACTAATCAGTACATCTGCTAATATAAGGGCAGGCAGTAGCCTCTCTGATGCAGCCTATGTCTCAAGGGACCAAATGCATCATATGCTGCAACGTTTAAGCAAGGAGTCTGTTGCAAAGTAAGTTTGTGATTATATAAGTCTCCAACCTGATTGTATAATTTAGGATTATTCAGTGAGGCTGTTTAGTACTAAATCTACAAACAATTTTTTATAAGGTTTAGGTAAAAAAAAAAAGTTTGAAAAAATAAACTACGTTTTTTGAATACCTTTTTACACTTTACTTTTAAAAAATGTTCGGCAAACTGAGGAACCTAATAAAATGTTTTTTAACATCAAAAGATTTTTTCTATGACAAGTTGGAATAACAAAAGGAAATAATAATTATGCAGGCACTACTAAAATACATCTATTAGTGCTCATAGTTTGGCTATACTTTACAATCACCACTTGGGTGCATTTAATCTATGTGATATCATAGACTACATCAGAGAAACCTACTCTCTGCCCTTACATTAAACAGCAGATTAGCATGTCAGAATATCTATATTCAAAATGAAGACTTCTTGTGAGCCCCTGCCTATATTGCCCAGAAAAGACCCGTTTTCCTGTTATCTTAGTGCGTCCTCCATTATATGCAGGTATTCCACTGCATCAGTCGGTTTATGATCCAAGTGATGGACCGATCCTCCTTCGTCGGTCAGGTCAAATTTCCTGTTCCACTGCATCGGATTACATGAAATCCGACTCAAATGATCAGTCGGATTTCATTTTATGTTCCACCGAGTCGGTCTGCCGATAGTTTGGTCGGTCGGTTTTGCATAGTACAGGTCATGTGACCAAAAAATGATCATGTGATGATCATGTGACCATTGTTTGTACAAAGAAATTAGGTGTGAAGTTCAAAAATGGCTAAACGTAAGGCAGCAGAGGCGTGGACACGCTTCAGTGTTATAGCCGATGGCCTTGCTGAGGCTTTAGAGCAACATGAAAAAGACATCTGTGACGTTTTCAAGTGAAGAGGAAGCCACCAGACAAGTGGATGAGGCAGCATCTATGACGCAGGACCGATCCCCTTCAGTTGAACACCTTAGCAAAGCTGGAGGAAGACTTCTTAGAAGTAAGTAGGCACTGATATGTTGATATTTAGCTACTGGTTTTTAATTACGACATAATCAGTTTCAAGTCATATAGTTCAGAGACAGAAGAAATAAATTGTACTGATCATCTATTTGATTACTGCCTCTGAACTCTGACCTATATGTCTCTTTTTGTACCTCTCTCATTGAAAATACTGGTAATTACCGGTAATTGTAAGGTCTGTACTAAAATGTAATCCATTCCCTACAGCTCGGAGCAATGAAGGAGTTCACTAAAACGGCACACATTTACCCAGGGGTACACAAGGAATTGCTGGACCTCATTACCCCACTCATAAGGAGGAAGGACACCAACTTCAGGAAGTCTATTACTCCGATTGAGCACCTCTCCCTGACCATACGGTATCTTACCCAAGGTGAGATTGAATTTAGATCTCTTTTCTTCGACTTAGTATAAGATTGGCCTTTCTTTGGATTCTTTCCCTATAGTGTATTGTGTATATACCACTTTACATATTATTTTTGAAAGGTGTTTTGTTTTTTATTGACCACTAACTTTATTTCAATTGGACTTTCCAGGTGACAGCACCTTCACACTTGCGCAGTCCTATTTGGTGTCGGATTCCATGGTCCTTCCGATCATCTGTGACACATGCCGGGCCATATACAAAGTGCTTCACAAGGAACACCTCAAGGAGAATTCTATTTCCCTTTTTTTCAAGATCAATATAAATTCACTTAGACAGGTATAACATATGTTCATTGTTGACAAGAAAAATAAGAGGCAAAAAAATCAAAAAGTATTTCATTTATTTGTGTTTGTATAATTACTTGAGTGAAATGTAATGAAAACATAATTATTCCGCTGTGTCGGTCGGGGTATTTTTCTGCTACTTAGGTGAGTTATTTGCCATACATTTCCAATATAAATGTGGGTCTGACAAGCAGAAATAGACCGAACCGATGCAAGTAGTACATGGAAAGTAGCGGCTTACTCTGTAAATATATAGAGTGTAAGTAGTACATGGAAAGTGGAGGCATCTAAATTAATCTCTGGGAATATTCTTTTTTTATATAATATGAACTTTTTTTTCTATTTTTTTTTTCTAACAGACTCCTATCACAAAATAAGAATGGGAAGCCGTAGCTAGGGGGCTACCATGAACGCCGGAATGTGCCCCATTGGAGCAGTAGACGGTAAACACATCCGAATACAACGACCAAACAAGAGTGGATTAGAGTTTTATAATTACAAACATTTCTATTTTATTATACTTGTAGCAGTTGTTGACAGTGATTATTGCTTTCTTTATGTGGACTGTAGTGCTGAGGGCAAAGCCTCAGACTCAACTCTCTTCTCTGAAAACGACTTTGGAATGGGACTAGATGATAAGGACATTCCTCTCAACATCCCCGATGCTTCTCCTTTCCCAGGCTATGATGGGGATATAGAGTATTACATCCTTGGAGATGAGGCCTTCAGCCTAGGTCCTCACTTAATGAAGCCCTACCCCTCCTAGAAACTGACTATCACTCAAAGAATTTACAACTATCGCATGAGCCGCAGTCTCAGGTGTGTAGAAAACACTTTTGGTATAATTGCCACGCTATTTAGAGTACTGAGGGGGGAAATACAGATGGAACCGGAAGGTTGTAGGGATGATGTGATGGCCTGTGTGGCTCTTCACAATTTCCTGAAGGATCGGATGCCCATAACCTATGTGACACGTCCATCAACTGACTGGGAGGGCAAAGATTACCGAGTACATAAGGGACTATAGCGTAAGGACATCCCACTCCCTGGACCTGACAAGAGGCTGTCAAAATAGAACCACTCCCTGTATGTGAAGAACCTCTGGGAGAAGTTACACTATTGGTTCTTGACCAAGGAAGGTGAAGCCAAGTGACAATATGATCTCTATTCTATGATGATGAGTGAGGAGTTGGACCCTATCATGAACTCAAAGGACAGCAAGAGTGACTGAGTCTGTGAGTGTGTGACTAGTGTTTGCGCTATCAAAGTAGATGTCGCAGCAGAGAACTAACTTTCTTGGTAATATCTATAGCCAACTTGATTCCTTTGTACATGGCATAACATGTGAGAGATTGTACTTAAACCCTGATTGATGTATGAAGCAGCATGTCATAGTAGATATTAGGGTATATTTTTCACTTTTGCACGATTTCATGTGTGTCGATCATACTTCATCTGTCATGTATGTAAAGAGAGAATGTAATAGTGTAGAGCTCACCACTATTTTTATTATGATGGATGCCAGAAGTCTTTAGAATGATTGAACTAGCCTGTACATCATGGTATTTTTTGTAGTTATGTTTGGCATAAAAATAATTCACATGTCATAAGTATATTTAAAGATGAAGAATTCAAATGTTTCAACACTTGCAAGTAAAACTTTGAAAATGTATAGCACTAAAACGTTAATGCTGCTGCGGCATGCTTTGATCAGAAGGCAACGTTCTTTAGTTATTCGCAATATCTTTTCTCTCTACTCAGATCAACACACAAAGGCATGTCATAATAATTCAATAAAAACACCATCATATTTTGGATTAATCTGAAAATGATGATAATGTTTGGAACACTAATTTTCGTCTTTGCCTCCTCTATATGAGCTAAAAAGTCACATCTATTATCTACAGCCCTCTGCTTTTCTTGGGCAGCACTGTATGCTGATCCTTGCTTCTCAAACCAGTCCATGTTATCTACTTTACTGTATTTCATATTGTACCGCATTTGATTGGCCAATTTACTTCCTACAGCCTTTTCTTCCTTTTTCTTTGAAACAGGGTAGTTGATGGTAGCTGGTTTGGTTTTCTTGTCCGCTACAATCTACTTTTCTTGAAACATCCACTATTTTTACGATTGGAAGTGGCTGAAGTAGAGGCCTCTTCTAGTACATTCATTGTCTTCTTCTTTTTGGCTGGAGAAGAAATGAGATCAAAGTCATCATCATCTACGTTTTCATCAAGGGGCATAATTTTGTGACTCAAGATTTCCTTTTTGGACAACTGCTTTCTCTCGGGTGGATCTGACCGAACCAGTTTCACTAGTCTATTTCCTCCAGGTAATTCCTGAATGCCGTCATCCCATGTCAAATCAACATCCGCTATGGGGCTCATGTCCAAGTACTTTGCAGCTCAGCTGCTTTCTTTGTCTGCAAAGAAACAAAATTAATGCACGTCAACACTCTGGACTTGACAAAGAAGAAATTAACCTGGTTTATATTACATATATGTACTATGATTACCTAATCAGATAAAGATAAAGAAGTAGGTTATTTTCAGGTACAACCTTGTTTCCCCTTTTCACTTAAGGTTTGACTTTGGTGTCAGAACAATTACTCATGTATATAAATTGCGATTGACATTTAGGTGTAGACAGATTGAACTTGTACTTCACTGTCACTGTTTGAGGTGCATTCTTTGGCTTGGCTGGCTTTTTGTAGTTTGTGACAGTAGGCTGTGAGGCATCAGCATTCCTAAAAAAAGCACATAATCTCAGTATTTCATCTTGGCGATCGGTGTTTTCCTTTCTTCCTGATCCACTAGGTGGAAGCTTGTTGATTTTTGTAAACTGCTTTCTGAGCGTCTGCATTCGGGTGGTTATAGCCTTAGCTGAAACATAATGAGAAGGAAGACATTAGTACTTGAATAACTTACGATGGACACAGAAAATGAACAATTTTTCCTAAAAGAGAGGGGCAAGCATTTGATTTCAACTCTTTATGTCTCTGCCATATCATATGTGTAAGTAGAAACTAACTGGAAACAAATAAAAAAATGAATTTTTTTTTTTAAACTTATGTCAGATATTTAGAATGGCAGCAAAACGTTGTATAGTCGTATCCCTCTTGTTGGGGTTACAGTGTTAAGGGTGTCGAGTCATGTAAAGATGCTCCTCCTCCGCCCACAATCTACATAGATCTTCCTCTTTGCCGTCTTTCCATAAGTCTCAGCTGGGAGAGTCAAAATCGTATTCTATGTTATCAAGGGACATGTTATCCCCCCCCAAAGAACTGTTAGATGGGGTACCATCCTTTGAGTCTTCATCTAAAAAATCCTCTCTACTTCCAAGTCTATGTGGACTTTACACCTGTTGCTCTAAATAGCAAGGATCGTTAAATTTGGCCAACTTGCGCTGTGCCTCCTTTACCTCACTGTCAGACATGCTATCGTCATCATCATCATCTTCAACTGAGGGTTTAGCAGGGCGTGCGGGATTATTTGGACGCTTGAAGTCGGTCTCCTGACGGAAAATAAATAAGTTATATTAAAATTAGTCATTCATGACAGTGTAAAATGAAAGGAAGAGGAATATGCCTTATTATAAAAAATTGTACTACTTAGAATAATTAGAACAAAGAAGCTGAGCGATCTACCTGACCCCACCAACTAAAATACACCTTGACAAAAATAAATTTACACAAAATCTTTGCACCTCAAGGTCAAAAGGACATGAAAAGCAAGATTTTTTTATTGTAACCCCCCCCGGTAAATAGTAACTGCCTACCAGTGTAAATTGGGATCATTTTGACAGATGAATAACCAAACATATTGTTTACTGGAATGTAGTAGAGCATCCCTTTTTATGCCCTTCATATCCCTCGTTTTCAGCATGATGTTCATCGTCCCTCAAATTGAGTGCAGGAGTTTTCCCCCTCCTGAGCTCCCTGATGTTGACGAGTGTGACATTGAACTGGTGTGTTCATTTCCTCACCCGGACTCGCGGTTGCCTGACTGTCTAGTACAGGCTCTACTTTCGCAGGTTGTTTTGTATTTCTTGATTTACAGGCTTTTGTGTCACTTCTCCTTTTTTTTAACTATGTAAATCATTGAAAGCGCAGACAGACTCACTCTATTTTGACCGAAAGGAACACTGCCACTCTTACTGGGCTGAGCTCTCACCACTTCACTATCCATAGAAATCCATCGAGGTGTTTTGACATTTAGATTCTAGACCTTTTAAGTTTCATAATAACTTCTAGCATATTCTTTTTTCACTATCTTTATCCCTTTACTCGAGCTAGATACTGTCTTACTTTCTATGACTATGAGGAGACTGTGGTACCTTTTCGTGGGTATTTTCTCACACTTCTACCACCCAATATAGTGTTCACAGAGAGAATTTTGATACTCACACTGAGCCTGATGTTAGCCTCAGGCAAATGTTGCCAAAATGAGTATATTTTGATACTCAGGGTGAGCCTAGGGTGTAGGCATACTCCAGCAATACCTGACACTCTACTCTAGATTGTTTATGGCCTAGCTGTACCCTCTCTACTGCCATACACTCACAGTGCAGGAGTCTCTTTAGAGACAGGCTCAGGGTCAACTGGAGTAACATAATAGAAGAGAATAGGACATTGCCTGAGTATCTCTATGAAGAGGGTCAGACAATGCTGGATCATACCTGAACAGGCTCCAACATTGCAGGAGTCTTTCATACCAATGGTGTCATGCACTGCCAGAGTATCCCAATACATAGGATCACACTTTGCTGTATTCTACCTTCAGAGGGAGTCCAGCAACACCACCCAGTGGGCACAACCTCACTTAATGAGTTACTAATCAGCACTGCATTATAGGGCTTACAGACAGTCTAAATTGTAATGGTTATGTAGCCCTGCATTTGTAGCCCTTATTAAACTACTCAGCTGTAGGGTGTATTAAGCCCAATACATGAGTGGTTTGTTAAACACTATAAAGAAATATAAAAATTAAGGTCACTGTATGACAAAAGCCCATTATTTCATACACACAAGGATGTCTGGAGCTTAATTCAAAACATCCTAGGATCGCAACCCAAGCGATCTTAGTGTAGGCACATATCATAAGACCTGGCCAGTCTACCCTATCTAATGCAGTGGTTGCAGGCCTGTCGGGAATAGCAAGTCCTGGGATCACTTCACTATTCCTTTTCCAGCACTAAGATCACTGCGACCTTAGTGAAAGAATTGCATAGTAGTTTCACCTGAGTACAAGAACACTTACAGGGAACACTCCTGATGGAAAGAGTGAATAGCCTGCTGAATACATATAGAGGGGAGGGAGGATGTTTGCTGAGTGTCCTTGAGGGATCTTAGGGCTACTCATGCGTTATAAGGTAATTCTTCCCATCTCTCTCTTTGTCCTGGGGGAGGGCACAATGCTTCTAATAGGCAAGCATAAATCATACATTCATGGGAACAACTCTTGAATACTGTACGGGGTCAACTGCACCCTGTGCTCTTTTGTTAGCCCATATGGGGTTGGGGAACAATGGTATAAAGACTGTTGTGAAGAAGAGTGGCACCACAGCTATTCCTTTATTTTGGGACTCTTACCCCTGTGCCCAGTCAGTACTTCTTGGAATAGTGTAGAAGGGCTGAGGCTAAGATCGATGCGATCTTAGTGCTGGCTAGGAAATGTGAACGCAGTCTAATCTTAAGATCGCTTAATAGGATAAGGTGGAATAATTCCTAAGATAGCTGAGGTTGCGATCCCAGGATGTGTTGAATTTACCTCCAGATGGTCGAACATTCAACTTCCTAAGGCAGTCTAATTAATCGATGAATTTTTTTTTTTTGAACAAATTTAAACTTTATTCAACTAAAACAATTCATTATTATAGAAGTATCACAATAATAGTAATCTCGGATTTCCAATCAGTATGTACACTGTACAATCGATTTCATGATTTTGTCATAGGTAATACCAGTCAGGTATGCAGCTTATATTGTGACAAGTATATCGAGACATGTACAGGTATGGAAATAAATATAATACACCTGAGAAGGGGAGTATATAAATTAGGCTGATGGTATTGCCTTCAGAACCTGTTATGACGGCAATGCCATTCAATTAATTATTACATGAAATTATATAGCAGTGACGATCACTTTTTGAGCAAGTATCATTTATGGCGGTGTAAACGATAATTTAAATCACATTGATTTCCCAAAGCCTAATTTAAAGAATTTTTTTTTTAAAACCCTTGAAGTATGAACCCTTTATACCATATTTATTAAACAAATTAATAGTTGGTCTTAAGCCACTGGCCTCAGAAGTTCCTTCTTCATCTCTGTCTTAAAGTGGTCAATGTCTAATATATTCCTGATTTCAGTAGGAAGTGCATTCCAGTTTTGCCCACAGAAAACTTCAGGACTACGAGAATATGAAACTAATTTTATATGATCATATTTTAAAACTGGAGCAGAAGAGAACCTAGTAACTCTGGATTTGTTCGTTACATATTCTGGATTTTTTGCTCTTTTAAAACCTTGAACTTTTGAATGATACACTCTTCTATCCTTTAAAAAAGGAAGGCTAGTCTGGCTATGTATTTGATGTGTAGGGGTGAGAATGTGAACATTCAAGCAAGTTTTTATGCATTTGCTCTGTAGCCTTTGGAGTTCTCCAAGTAGAGTATCCTTAGCGGCATGGTACAGAATATCACAATAATCAATTACCGGTAGAATATGAGTTTTGTAAATTCTCAATTTAGCTTCGAGAGACAGAGATTTTCTCACTTTATACAACAAAAATGATTTGTATCGTACACTTCTGATGATACTTGAAACATACATATTAAAATTAAGTTCTTGATCCAGTATAACACCCAGGTATTTGTATGAAATTACATTTTTTAGAATTTTTCCATTTAACCTTATCTTGGGCTTGGGGAGTTTTTTCAAATTAATTGAAGATGCAAATAACATCACTTTTGTCTTAGATTCATTCATGGTCAACTTATTTATCGTGGTCCACTGATGAAAACCATCCAAGGCTGCAGAAAGTATATCACATAAAGTATTATAATCTTTGCCTGATACAAACAATACTGAATCATCAGCAAATAATAAAGTCTCATGTCGATCATTGAACCTAATACAATCATTTATATATAGTAAGAAAAATGAGGGGCCTAGAATTGAGCCCAAGGATGGCTGAATAGCTTGAGCATTCCTGGTTTCAGTGTCCTTACTGCCCCTTGGTGGGATTTGAACTGGGTACCTCCTTATTGTGACTCCTTTGTGCTCCTATCTGTGCTAAAAGGGCAGGTGTTGAAAGTGGCATTATCAATATGATATTTCAACCATAGACCTACTACAGTGAGATGTCATTGGTCATATGACGCCCAGTAGACTAATAGGAAACACAGACTGGAGTGACCCTAGTAAGGAAAATAGCCCTTACTAGGCAGGTTTAGCAGCCACTATGCAGACTAAACGTCGTTTTAAAATGGCTATATTAAAACTAGACTTTATAAAGAGCCTATAGCTTTGTGATAAATCTACTGAAGTCATAGATGCCATCTCATTTATAATTGATTGTTTACTCACATATCATTAATGAAATCTATTTATGTGATTACTATATCATCCATGAGCATCTTACATATTTGGACCAAAGGTCACTGCCGGATTGTAACAACTAGTCACCAAATGGTGAGTGGAAAAACATCCCTTTGGGACGAGCTTATGGCAATAGATAATAATAATAATAATAAAAATATAACGCAGACATGCAGCATACTTACAGCACTGGTACGTCTGCATCAAATAAGGTACGGCTGACATACGTCGGGGTTGCTAAACCTCCCTACTAAGGACAAATGTCCACAAAGTCCTCAGTAAGTATGGCACAGTCCTACTTATATGCCTATTGCAACCTGGCTCAACGGTTGTAGCGGTGGCACAGCGCTTTGCATGTGAGGGGTCTGAGGTTCAAGTCTTGGTGGTACTGAGAAACATTTTTCAGTTTAATAGGAAACATCTCATCTATTGCAGTGTATTTTTCTAAGACCTAACTTTGTAACTAATTGAAATAGATGCTTGCTTGAAAACTGGCAGAATCTTCAACATCTGCCAAGTCAGAAAATAGCAAGAAAATAAATTCTTTGCATAACAAAAAATTTCTGGTTGAAAACCTGCAGCTTTTGAAGAGCATCCTGGGCTGGAATCCAACTCAGGAACTTCTCATATGAAGGTAAACTTGTTACCACTACACCATCTTGACTGTGACTGTGCTGAAAGATCTCCACTTGAAATCTCATATGATCTGCTCCCCCTGTGTGCTGAAAGCTGGCACTTTACTTTATTTTCCAAGCCCCCAAACATTAGAAATATGCCTGGGACCATATGTCAATTTTGCATTTACTGCAAAGATATGATCATACTCTAAATGTTCTAGTGGTTAATGATTAATTCCTATCATATTCTCATTAGATAAGATTATATTGTTAGATATCATGGTTACAAGGACTAGAGGATTTATAAAAAGGATATTGAGTATGTGCGAGAATGGGTGAGAGGGGGGCTTAATAGGGAACAATTTTCTCACAAACTAATTATGAATGCATATTCATGCTCACATTGTAACAATAAGATTGACTTACCGAAATAAGTAATCTTTACAAAAATTCTCAATGGGGCTTGAACTTGCCACCTTCAGATGCAAAGTTCAGTGCCGTATCAACTGAGCTAATGAGGCACATGGTGTGGTTGGTGCTAGGATATGATATAATCTCAGACATCACTGTCAGGGGAGAGCCTATAGTAGAGGCTCTCATGATACTCAGGCAGCGCCAGAGACTAGGTGAAACTCAGGCCGATGCTCTTTTTTTTCGTCAGTGTTTATCTGTTTAGAGTGTGACACATTTCTCATTTTCATGGATACCCACTCGACATAAAAATTTTTTTAACATTAAAAACGTTTTTATTGGTTTCCCTATTGGTTATTTGGTTGAAAATTGGTTAGGAAAAACTTTAAAATTGTTTTTTGCCAAGTGGGTACTGTCCTTTTGGATCTGTCTTAATATTTCCAATGCCACCAAGGTAGGTCATCTTTAAAATTCATAGAAAGTGCCAGGTATCAAATTGAAGCTTCAGGTGTTTACTAACCTTGATACTCTTACATTGCCTTTGTATCTACCATGGGAATCTAACAAGATCTCTTCACTTGGAGCACTTTAAAACTTCAAATTCAATATAGAAAATATGGGACAAAATGAGGAATTTGCAGAAATTATGAAACACACCCTTTTATGGTCTGATAATGCCAAAACACCATGTAGTGATGGTATTGGTTGAATTATAGGAGGACTCATACCATGCCATTTCTGTATGATTTTGCTCTCTAGAACCATGTCAATATGGTAATTCTTTTTTTTAAAGGGTCGGCGTTTTCATGTTCAGCTGTCTGGCAATGGCTAGTGGGTGTTGACATCATCAGAAGAGTCAGGACATTAATAATGGCTTCTTCTATTCTATCCCTTAGTTTTCTGCCACACCTCCTGTTTGTAAAAAGAATTGTTCTCCAGGATGCTTTTATCAACAATTATAAAGGAAAAGAATGAAAATAGGTGACACAGCATGATACTGGAGGGCATTTCTCAACAATGATAACTAGCAAATGTACTGTAGGTACAGTCACACCGGGCCAATACCTTGGTGGAGCATGGGAAAGATAGATACATGTTTAGTGAGGGCAATTTTTGTGTAATCACTTATCACATTTATATGGAAAGTATTGGAGTTACCTGCCAAATTCTGTATCTTGTGATGCCTCTCTGTTACTTGGGATGGGGTGATCCATTTGAAGGCAAGACTAACTGTAGGCTTCTTATGGGACAGCCTCTATTGCTTGAACTTCAACCTGAGCCACTTTCAGATCAACCTAACTTAATCACATGAAACCTTGTATTTGTGATAATAATATTATTAATTCAGCTAAACCTTCCTATTCCACGCTTCTTGTGACAACTGATAAATTTTTGATGATATCCAAAACAAGGTCTCTTCTCTAAATAAAAATAATATTTGTATAGATTCTATGCAAATTTACCCTTTAGTTTAGTGATGTTTGCATGGACTCTATGTACATTCGCTCTTTAAATGTTCCCCCTTTGTATTTAAATACATTTAACAGTAAAATCAATCTTTTCATGGTTCTATTGAATTAAATAGATATGATTAATCACAACTCTCTATATATATATATGTCTAAGGGTATGCCACAGAAGGTGGATCACATCAAATGATTAATGAAAGAAATCAGCATGGGTATACCTTGTGATAACTATAATTCCACCTACCTGGAACTACATATAGGCGTAGTGCAGGGAGGCGTTTTGCTAGACTTAATCCTCTTGTAAGAACCACACCAACTGGCAGATCAGCATCAAACAGCCCAGAATTTACAATCTAAGATAGTTCAGCCTCAGAGTATCCAGTCAATAAAAAGTCATCTCTGGTATTTTGAGCATATGGTATTATACCACCACTACCAGAGCCATGATCACCCAGCATTAACCCCGCTTCAATGTATACTTTCCCATGGGGAAAGGGGATAAAGCTGTAGAGGCCAGTGGTGGAGATGGTAAATGGGTGCCTGAGGACATAGGCTGAAGAGGCGGTACTTTCCCAAAGGTCTAGCCACATTGTACCAGTTTTGCTTGCATAGAGGGACACTGATTCAAGGTACCCAGGACAATCAGTAGTGATATCAATGAATATATGGGTCAGGTCGCCAGAAAGCAGTAGATTTTGTGTTTTTGGGGTCATTTTGGACTCTTATGGCTCTGGAGAAGAAAGTTGTGAACCAATCTTGTCTTACATAGTTTCATTTGATAGAGGACACTTAGGGCTTTCAGAAAAATGTTGATTTGTGGTCATGCATCAAAAACTCACAGACTTGTAGCCTGTCAAAGAGAAAAAAATGGCCAAATTTGTTCTTTTTTGACTTTACAAGTGTCCTGTATTGAATAAAGAACATCTGGAGTATCCCAAAATTATTTTTTATATTGTATATGATTATAGGTATCATTTCCATGAGGTTTGGACATGTTACTGAATGAGAATTTTTCAGCATGTGTCTTTGAAAATGGAAATCTGTAATTTGTAACGTCCGGTACCTAAATCTAAATCAGTTATATTACATGGAAAAAAGTAAAGCTTCAACATTTTTGTTATTTCCTATATAAAGGGACCTATTATCCCCTACTTTGGTGAAAGAATTGAGTGTCTATCATTATTTGTCTCCATTTGAGAACAGCTTAAGTGAAATAATTCATGTAAGAGGCAGTCTACTGTGAATGCATAACTCAAATTTTTTTCCATTTCATAATTGAAGTCAATAATAGACATATTGGCCTTGCTATTGCATGTGTTTGCTATGCATAATGGGACATTCTATATTACTGACAGCAACTTTAATTACCTCCATATTTCATCATTTTGGTACCGGAGGTTACATGACACAAAACAAGCAATAAAAATGGAACTGGATGTCCTAAGTCGGTATATTTTGGTTTTCTGAGCTGAGGGGATGTCCCTTCACAAATTTCTTAGGGTTATATAAAGAAGTTAGGAAATTAATTTTTAAGGGCCTTCAAGGGCAAAACCTGACCCATATTCATCCATGCACCTCCAGGAGCTCCAAGACTTTCCAATTTTAGCTCGGGGAAGCACAAAGAACCTAAAAAAGGTATGTTGGTTTGGCAGTTAACTGTGGAGAACTTTAAGATAGATGTTTAGATTTAGATAATCTAATATAAGTAGAATCAAAGAGAGATGCTAAAATATTTAATTGATTATTTATACTTGTAAATAGCATCTACAAGCTACTTCTGCAAGAAAATCTCGTTGAGAAATTATCAATAGACGCCTTCCTACTGCAAGATTGATCATGTACAGTATTGGGGGGGGGGTGAATATTGATCATGTGTACAGAGTAGGCCTACATGATAATCCTCTGTTTCATCCTTTATGGAATATGGTCGGGTTTATATAACCCTAACCATAAGACATGTCACTGACAGCTGAATTCGACCATATCAATCTTTGATATGATTGTGTAGGTTTGTGGATGCGTGCACAGGAGTTGGAAGTGTTTTTGCAGCCTTTTCTATACTTCCTTGTTTGAAATGATTGCTGCAAAATGGCAGACATAACATCAGAAATGCTCAGTTCAGACCAAGTTCACAAGGAGTGTTTCATAGTATGATAGTTTCAATAGCAGAAACTCTATTTTTTTGTACAGAATGTTGGAACTCACCATATTGACAGTCAGGTCCATAATAGTTCGTTGTACAAAGACACTTGTATTCTATTCCTGTGTTTTGGCATGTTCCTCCAAACCAGCATGGGGAGCTTGCACAAGGGTTACACAGGACCATCTATCAAGATTTAATTAGATGAAAAGAAAATAGTAACTAGTGCCACTATCCCTGGTGAGTCTGCATGATCACTATCATCATCCTTGACAAACCTGTGCTATGATACCATGCAAGTCTCCTCTAGTGGCATGCATGATCACCAGTGTAACCACCCCGGCTGATGCTTCACGGTCATTATCCTTGGTGAATCTAAAACAACATTGATGTTTTATCAAGTGACATGCATAACTAACAATGTCACCACCCCTGGTGAGGTTGAATGATTAACATAGTCACCAGCTATGGTGAGCCTGTGTGATCACTAGTATCACCCGACACATGGTGAAACTGTACTGTGGTGGCATGCCTAGGAACATACATGAGGCCTTCTTACAGGGTGACAGGGGGTCACCACAATTTGCTTCATATGAACCTATCAAATGGAACTTGGATGATTGGTTATCAAGATTGATTAATGCCATAAATGAGAGCTAGTGTCTTCTTAAGGTCAAAGATGATGACCAAATGATACTATAAAGATGTCATGTCCCATACAACAATTCGACCATATTCATTTTCGTAATGCATTTGATCCGTTGATACCTTGCAAAAGGTGGCCTGGTCTCTGGTGCAGTCATTACTGTTTTGAGAAGGAGGATGTGAACTTTACTTATCAATATTTTGGCTCCAATGGCGACAAATAGTATTCTGCTATTATAGTGCAATTATTTGGAAATTTCTTATCAAAAGGATTGTTGTACATAGGTCTTTTGGCTACTAGCAAAAAAGACATAACAAGTGTAATATTAGAGTTCCGATTAGCAGGTTTATTCAAGTCTTATCGATATGAAGCCCAACAGGGTACACTGAGGGACCCAGTGCTTACAGATCTGGGAACCATATATATGACTACTTAATTAGGATATGAGGGCTTAAGGGGCCCAAAGTGACCACATTATGCATTACAGTTTTTAATTAGGTAAATAAATCTTACGTTTCATGGTAGACTACGTATACAAAGCATTTAAAGCTGTGTGTAGGCCTAAAGCATAATAATACAACTCTATCCATGAGCAGTCTTAGCGACGGTCAATGAAAAAGAAACACACCTGTATGGATACACCCTACTTTGCTAAAGGGATAGTTTTTGTTAGTATACCTACGACCTGAAGTCCTGCTGAGCTATGCCAGCATGTGCTATACCTAAACCACATATAGGTGCTAATTTTTCATTTCCCTACAGGGGGTCCTGTTTGAAGTGTAGACTGGTAGGAGTCATTAGTTATAGGGTTGTTGACTGGAGCAGCTCCATAAAATGACCACCCACCAGACCATTGGTTTTATTTATCAAAAGTAGTTGTCTTGTGCTATATCTTCCAATTAGGTATTCCTACACATGCTATGCATCTTAGAGAAATAAGTATTCACTAAAGACATCGCTATTGAGGATAAATTGAAATAATTGATTAGTACACTTTACCCCACCAAATATAAGACCCCTTGTGGGTTCACAGGCTGCTCCGTCTTATTTAAAGTCTCCCTTCTCATTTAATTAACAGTAAAACTGGATGTTGCCCTCTCTGACCCTATGGCTAAATCGTCCTCAATTGGAGAGCATACATTGTAGTGACATTCCTGGTAGCATATCCAAAGCAAATATATGACCCAGAACTGCTTTATTTCAATCTCATCCCCATTGGTGAGTTCCCAGCATTCTTTGCCTAAAGACAAGTCATGGATGTATAAATCGTGATCCCTAAGAGTCTAAGTGAGAAATGCAGTCATGTTTACAAGGGATACAAAGGGGGTGTTGCTTCCACCTTGAATTAGTTCTTCATTTAGATTATGTATAGATTGGCTTTGAATGCATACAATCACGGCTACTATAATGACTCACATATGCTAGCTTTTGTATGTAATGCAATGCACAACAGTAATGATGTTATAGAGATTACCTCAAAGGAACTCATTGCTAAGGAATGGCATATTGATATGTTGTGTAACAAATCTACTCACTGCATCAATACTGTGTTCAACCCTACGTGTTTGATGATTTATATGCCAACAGTCTACCTATGTCCCTTTGATCGTTTTCTGTTTATTCTATAACTCTAGTCATCCATTTTGGCATACGAGACGATTTTCCTTCAATGTATAATCATTTTGCCAAATAAAATTTACAATCAATCAATTAATTTACAATTATGAGTCACTTCTACAGTTACCAGTAGCAGAGCTGTCATGTCTTGCATTCTATATAGTAGGTATTGGCTTAGGTTTAAGTAATGGATGTGTCAGCTTATGTCACAACTGTTGCATTTGGGCAAATCATATTGAATAAAACAGAAATAACAGCCCCTCCTACACTTGTCATCCCACCAGGTGGTTTGATATTTGGCCCAAATGAATCCCAAAAGTGAATTCTGTCTCTACCCTGGTCCTCCATTGCTATGGCAATGTCAAAGGAACGAACCACTTCAATACCAAGTTTCTTCATGTTATGATTGACCCAATCATTTGTACCCTTGACAACTAGGTTAGTCATGTAACATCTATGGTCCCCATTATATGGAGTAGGATATATTTCTACCCATATAATCTTTGGTGGCTTTGGAAGCTGTGAAAACCTCTCGAACATAGTGAATACGTCACTCATTGTTGCAATGTAGGTTACAATATCAAGGAAAAGGAAGTCATGGGCACCTGCATTTACGAGCAGTACATCTGCATATCTAGAGCCATTTAGAAAAGCTTGATATGTCAGAAGAAGACCGTGAAGAAGGTGAATTGAATGTGTTGCTTGATAGAACTCAAAATTGGTAAGGTTATATGTACTTAGCATTGATTTATGTCGTCCGCGCATATGTGAGTCACCAATCATAATGACTCTCTTTCTTCTGAGACACCTCAGGGAATGGTCTGATACATTAAATGAATAATGACATGTGGGAGTTGCCCAATGGAAGACAGCTTTCTGCATACCAGCAGGAGCCTTTACCCAAAAACCATTGTGATGGTCTTCACCATTTACACACCTATTTTCCATGCATTTTTTAATATCATTTTTTGGGTGAAACCCATCTTTGGTGATGTTGAAGTCTACATTTGTGAATAACTTTAGTTGTTTTATGCCATTCGTTCTGCATTGGAATAGCAATGGTGAAACACTGTGATACATTGCACGAATACCTATCTGGAAGGTGCTTTCATGAACTGGACACATAATATGATATGTATGATTACTAAAGTAATTTATAAGTTTACATGCACTTACAGTGATGTTCGTCTTAATGATACCAAATATATCATTCTTCCTCTCCTTTTCATTTGTTGTCAATAATTCTTCATGTACATACACATGTACAGTATCTTGCATATAATAAGCATTGAACTTGTACTGATATTCCTTATCTGGGTTATAATTACATTTTCTGACCTTTGGAAGACCAAGTGGCTCTAGTTTGGTCCCGGTGAGTATTCGTTCTAACTGTATACCCTCAAGGATTACTTTCCCCATTTTATTCAAAATTGGTCCACCAATATGAGTCCATTGAAAAAGGTTGGGAGTGACTAGAAACATGTGAGTTTTGTACTTATAGAGAGGTGACATGTCATATATGTCCCTTGAAAATGTTTGATTGTATCCACGTGAGAGAAGATCCTGAAGCCAGCAAAGTGGGACATGACCATGGCAGTCTTGTAGGTCTTGACCATTTGGTTCATCTGTGGGAGTGGAATGGTTGGCAATAATTCCATTACACCACCATTTGTGGGGTGGCGCTAGAGGAGGGGAAACACCATCATAATATTTAGTGACTGTCCAGTGTAGGAATATGAAGCTGAGCAACAGGATAATTGTTGATTGGAGATTTAACTTTGTGAGCATCTTCTGTGATTACTTGGTCATTAATAGATAAAATATCCAGCAATTTGATGTAAGCCAAGTGTCTTATCGTTATTGTAATTCCCAAGAAAGCAATACCATATAATTTCAATCGCTACACATTTGATCTTTTCTGCAATCTCAGGATATCTGTAGCTGCAATGAAACAGACAGACAAAAAATAATAAGTACGTAGTTCCATACAAACATTGGTATAATGACTACTAATTGTGGCGTAAAACGTAACGGATGAAGGTCTTTAGGCATAAAACGTGATGGATGAAGGTCTTTGAAATGCTTCTGAAAAGGTTTCCTTTCCGAACACCCTTGACCACCATTTTCCTTTTTTTTATTTGAAAAGAAAAGTTATGTTATGTAATCATTATATTCATGATTGTAATAACCTCTCCTGTTAGGTGAGATATTATAGAATAGGTTCAATTGAATACTAATGACACTTCGTTTCTGACTATAAACTGTAAGTCAGAGGGGACTGCTCAGGTATACCAAAACCTGATCGCAGCCCCCCCCCACACACACATGTACACCAACATGCTATCAGACAGGTGGATAGTTTCTCATACTAGAACCATGTCAATATTCAAGATGAGTAAAAGGTTGAATTTATTCATCTAGTACATGCATCTATCTGAAAATCAATGACAATCTGGAAAATATGAATTAACCCTTTATTTCCCTCCTCAATTGGATAACTTGCACCCATTACCTCAGGGAATTCAGAAAAAATTGGTAAATTCCTTTTTACTTCTAAATGAAAAATACCAAGAAAATATGTAAAAAATATCACGTCATTGGGCTTAAACAAAAGATGCATGTGGTTTCTGTATAAAAATAAGGTTTGGGATGATTGGATCACTATACGAACTTGAGTTATCAAGATCATGGTTGAATGTGGAAATATGCGGTATTTTGTCCTGTCTGAGTGTTTTATAGGAACTTATTACGGAGCATGGTGTGAGAAATAGGTACTCTATGACACGCAGAAAAGGGCACCTATTCTAGGAAATAGGTATGTTGAATGTGTGTTGGTTTTAATGGATGGGAGAGCATTATTAAGTGCATCAGTGCAAGTTAGACCTCCGGCACTGGAAATGTGTGAAATTTTCATGATTCGTTCTTACCGAGTGACTCAAATTCTTTTGGATATAGACAAATTATATATGGATTTTGAGTGTAATCATGATGTTTCCTTTATTACTGACTCAGACGGGACATTTTCAAGTAAGGTATTCTTCACACACCAACAAAATCTGAACTGCTATGAGTTTGAGAGTAATTTAAGGTTTGAAAAGAAAACATAATGAAGTTTTAAAGAGTAATTCTTAATTTTGTCATTTTTGCTTATCTGGCCTAAGTGTGAGTTTACACTTGAAATCCCAGTATAGATTAATGATTTCTTACTGCTTTCTTCATCTACACGAAAGGAGAACATCATGCTCATTGTCTACTTGATAAGATCTTGTAATCTTGTAAATGCTGTAGGCTATACTGACCTGAAGGAATTATCATACAAGGGCCCTGGGAACTAATGTTTCAGAGTAAACAGAAGTTACTGGTAAATGTCCACTTCCTTTTCAAGTCCAATGTACAAAATCCATATGCAGCTAAATTGAACTATAAATTATTAACACAGCATGCATACTTTAGATGCATGTTGTCATGGGGAGGGATAGATACATTTGTCAAATGACAACCTGCATATGCATCATTGCATTTTTCAGCTTGTATATGACCAATATTTGTGCATCTACCGGTAATTATTTGACTGGCCCCAACAAAGAAAGCACTGATGTATGTAAATTCCTACCACATTGGGGTGTGTAACACCCCAGGTGTGCATCTGTCCACATCTTCTTGGTAAGTGCCATATGTGACCCATCCTTACAAAATGGTACGGAAGTCGCACATCCAAAATGTTTAGTTATTGGCATATGCATTAACAGCTCATCAAGAGCTTTCATTTGGTATATAACACTTGCATATTTGAACCAGGTGGTCCACTATGGGTCTTCCATCAGTAAAATCAGTTGGATGAATTAAAAATCAATTAAACTGAGGTAATTGACATATTAAACATAATAATTTATGAATCATATATAATTCCTATGTATTGACTGGTCGAAACTCACATTAAGCATACCATACATTAGTTCCCTCTAACATATCTCGTCATAGGATTAACCGTAGGAATGTGGTAATCAGGACTTAACCATATTTTAGACCTTTTCCTCATTGCTACTGTAATAGTGAAGAGTTAGACGCATGCTGCTGGGAGAGGCGAGCATATCCGGCGGAGAGTTCAGATGTAGTGCGCACGGCAAACACCGGGGGGCACCTCGATGGGCGGAAGCTGCCTTATTTGGGAATAAGTGGGTGTGGCTTCGCGGTGTGAGAAGGGGAGTATAAAAGGACAGAACGGAACGGGAAACTGGGGTGTGCAAGTTGGAGCTCAGCCGAGCAGATGTACTAACCAGATATACCGGACGAGAGCAGATCCGCCGGAGCTCGAGACGAGGGGCCGTCCACCGGAAGAGCTAGCAGTCTGGGTGTATCATTCTAGTATTATTATAGTGCAGCAAATAGACCGGTGTTCCTAAGCCTAAGGGCGGGCCGGGATTGTGGCCCCTGAATAAAGAGAAGCGTGTTGATTGAACCTTATTAGGCGTTAGCCTTTATTTCCTTTACAGTGGTGACAGCGGTGTTGTTCCGGGTGAGCCGGTTTCGAACTCACGTGGCGGGGCAGATAAAGGATGGCGGCGAAAAGGACTCCGGGGCCTAGTGAGACCAGGACTCGTCTGGAGGAGGCGTTGGGGGCAGGGCAGCGTGGTAGCCTGCTTGATGTGTCGGAGGAGGGCATCCTGTTGAGACGCCCGCTGGCGGGCGATAATAGGGAGCGGACGCCGGAAGGTGGGATACGGGATCCCCCGGCGGACCGCCATGAAGGGGTCTAGGACGAGTTTCAGGAGGCTTATGAGTCATGGAAGCGGGGTGCGACAGGAGGGGCGACGGAGTGCGCCTGGAGGTCGTTGGAGCCCCAGGGGGGCAAGGGGGTCAGTCGGGGACGGTGGTGACCGACGGGACCGGTGGACCCGTGAAAAGCGATGGGGAGCAGTGGGCCTGGCATTATTAAACACCGTTCCGCCAACACCCGCTAGGAGTTGACGACCGATGGCAGCCCCTGCGGGATGGCACTTCCGATGGTCTTGGGGAGCGGAGACAACAGGAGGGTCGAGAAGCCGGCTGTGATGCCAGGGAAGTTTGACGGTACGACTAACCTGGACAAATTTCTGGCACATTTCGATTTGTGCGATAAAGCCAATCAGTGGACAGCGGAGGAAGCGGGAGTTTTCCTGGGGATAAGTCTGTCTGGTGTGGCCCGCCGCCTGCTTGCGGCGGTGAACCCTTCTGGCGCTGGCGGGTATGAGGATCTACGGGGCGCTTTGGTCAACAGATTTCAGCCGCCGAATCAGGTGGAAAGCTATAAGGCCTTGTGGAGGACTAGGTATAGGCAGAAGAATGAGTCTCTGCATATCCTGGCAGATGACATCACACGCCTGACCAGGCTAGCGTACCCTGCAGCGGATGCGGCCACTCGGGATACGATGGCTAAAGATAGGTTCCTTAACAGTCTAAGGGATCCTCAATTAAAGGCATGGATATTTCAGACCAGGCCCAGGAAGTTGCCGGAGGCGCTGGAAACGGCAGTGGAGGGACAGGCGTTTTTGGACGACAATCAGCTGTCAGACAGTAGGGTGAGAGCGGTAGAGGACCCCCCGGCGCTGGCGGCTGCCCACCCTGGGCCGGGCATGGAAGGTTGGCTGAAAACAAGGCTGGATGCCTTTATGTCCACCATGGAAGCAAAGTTTCAGGAGAGCGCCATGAGGACCCGTACGGCGTCGAGACCGAAGGGCTGCTTTGAGTGCGGTGAGGAGGGACATTTCCGGCGGAGGTGCCCCAAGTTCAAAGCAAGGATAGTATCATATACCATTTTATTATCTCATAAATTGTAACATATTATTGTATTAATCAAAGAATATCTAAGAAATTAATACATAGGTTGGTTCTAAGAGCTATAAGAGCGCTCAAACTTTGTATAAGAGCGTTCATGCCCCACTGCACACCAGCCAGGTCAGTTACTAACACTCTCTCTGACATCAAAGGGTCCGACCTAATGGTTGACTGCACAATATAATAAAAATGAGGGTCTCAGTGTGCGACCTCATGGTTCAATGCACAAATTAATAACTTGTAAGTGAATGCAACCGGCCGTCACGGGTGCCTGAGCACCGCTGACGCCGTCATGAGTGTCTGAGCACTCTAAGGACTGAACAATGGGTTACATAAGCACGACACCATAACCTTCCGGTCGCTCTAGCGTCGCTCCTGAGCAACCTAGGTCAAATATCAAAATATCTATGGAAAGCCCATAATTAGACGGTCAGAATGAGCCCAAGATCAAGGCGGAACTCCCAGTATTAAGGAAGTTACGCTATAGAGACTGAATCGACCTCCGAGTGAGCTACAGACAAACCGGCGGGAGTTACGCACCTATCCAGCAGGCATTATAATCTTGGCACATTCAGCTCCGCGCATGCCCAAAATGGCGGTTATACACGCATAAACGACCGAGTTATGAGGGTTTGAAGATGCAGAACCGACCAAGACAATGGGGGGCATAGCGGCGTCCATGGGGGTCCTTTGTCCCCCTGTGACACTTGAAAGAGTCCCCTCAAACAATTGTAGAGTTAGGCAGATGCTGCTGGCTCCAGTCAGTCTGGAGGTGCTTTTCCAAGATTTGCTACAAATAGCCTGTCTGCACCTCCAGGAAGACACATCACCAAGAACCGCTCTAGAGGTAACATCTCCAGTCATCTCCTGCTACCTGCTATACCACTACACTATGGTGAAACTATGCTAGACAGGCATTGGTTTCCATCATTAGTGGCCAGAGGGTATCTTCCTCCAGACATCCACCAGAGGGTAAAGTTATTCATTATTACATTATTCCTCTAAGCAGCAGGTCAGGAGCTAGGTGTGGGAACCCACCTAGAACTATGCTGGACATTGTATTATTATTACCTCACAGGTGGAGTGGAACAGAACATTATACTTTATGAATTACTGTATATTTACTGTATGTACAAATTACCTACACACTAACTGCTGTATGATTGATAATTCTTACATGTTGCCTAAAGCTGAATAAACCAGTGATAACTGGAAATAACACTATTTTCTATGAGCTTGATGTATTTACTCCATACACCACTAGTCATATGATATTTCTCATATGACAACTTGATCATGCCAATTACTAGTATGACAAAGTGGTGGAGAACATCCTACTAAGATCCCATCTCTCACAGGCTCATAGAAATTAAAGCTGGTAACACAACTAGGAACAATCATACACACAGTAAAAAAAATTAAAGCTGGTAACACAACTAGGACCAGTCATACACACAGTAAATTAAAGCTGGTAACACAACTAGGACCAGTCATACACACAGTAAATTAAAGCTGGTAACACAACTAAGAACAATCATACACACAGTAAAACCCACTCCACCCACCCAGTGACCTTGACCTTGACACCATGCCCACCAAGGTCACCAGTGAGGTCTCCCACACGTCAGTGAGGTCTCCCACACGTCAATGAGGTCTCCCACACGTCAGTGAGGTCTCCCACACGTCAGTGAGGTCTCCCACACGTCAGTGAGGTCTCCCACACACCAGTGAGGTCTCCCACACGTCAGTGAGGTCTCCCACACGTCAGTGAGGTCCACCCCACACATCAAGGTCTTATCAGTCAAGCTGGCAGAACAACACACAAAGACCTTACGTAGTCAGGGGCCTGTTGAAGAGGTCTCCCTCCCACCTAGATCTAGGAGGCCCACAGGAGGCAAACCAGCCTCCAATACAACAGACTCACACTCAGCAGACCCCACACCTCCCACCCTGTCTACTCAGGGGACATCCAGTTCTCAGGGATCCAACATTTCCCAGGGATCTCTACAGGACGCTCAACTCACGCTGTCTACCTCAGGGGAAGAAGGATCTGCCTCAGGGGGTGGATCCACACCCTCATCTAGATCCTCCACCCCAGCTCCAGCCTTTGACAGCCACTCCTCCAGGGACACCTCCCCCACACCCTCCATCATGGACACCGATGAAGGCCCCCAACCTAATCAGACAGCTGAGAAGATAAGGGCCTATGAGAAGGCCATCCAAGATGCATTTACTGCCCTAGAGACCAACAAGTCCCAGCAGGAGGAAAGGGAGAGGATCCTCAACCAACAACTGGCAGAGAGGAATGCGGCAATGGATGCCCAACAGAAGGCCATGGAAGATCAGCGGAAGGCCCTAGAGAGACAACAACAACAGATAGCAGACCTCATGAAGATGGTATCATCCCAGACCCCACAGCCTCCCACACCTGCCATCACACCTGTTGTCCCACCATCTGCCTCTGGATCCAAAGAGGACATCATAATCTCCATGGTGTCCAACATGACCAAGCTCATAGACAATAAACAGCAGGACGACAGAAAGATCAGGATACATGAGGTAACAAAACCCAAAACCTTTTCACACCCATCACCACTCATGTCAACAGCATTATTTATTGATCACAAATTCCCAGAATATCTGAAGGATAAGTACAAAGTAACAGACAGTGACACCATGGTAACATATTTACCCAAGTACCTCGAAGGACAAGCACTAGCTTGGTTTGAATCCTTCAGGGAGAGTGCCACACCTGATATGTTGACATGGACCAATGTAGTGAATAAATTAAAAGAGTATTTTGCTACTCGAGACAATATAATCTCAAGGACTGCACTCCGTGCACAAAAGATAGATGAACCTGTCCTAGACTATGCATGCCATCTCAGGAAAGTGTGTAATGCACAACGCCAAAGCGATGAAATCCTAAACAAGGCATTCACCCAAGGCATGAGGCCCTGGATCTCTGTAGCTCTTGAGAACAAGAAAATAGACTCTTTTGACCAAGCCCTAGACCTAGCCTTAGAGGTTGAGACCCAAGAAAGATCTAGGAAGGTAAGAGATGCAGAGTCAGACCCACAGCCTACTATCAAAAAGGTACAGGAAATCAGCACTAGTGCAGATGAAGATGTTAACCTAATGTCTAGTGCCCATGTAAGGCAACAGGAGGCTAAGGTTGCATCAAGAGACCCTACCGGTAGATATAGAGGAAATAACTATGACCCCAACTACCAATCCAATAGAGGAAGAGGTAGAGGGGGCAACAACAACAACCGGGGGGGGTCACAACAGTAGGAAAGACAACAGCTCTTCCAACTCCAACAATGGTAACTCTTCATACAGTGATAGGAGAGACAGAACCCCAAGTACTGGCAGATCCTATAATAATCAAGGATCCAACAATAGGAGCCATAGTCCACATAGGAACTATAACTCTGGATCCTACAACAACAATGGTTCCTACAACAACAGCCAGGGTTCAAACAACTCTGGATCCTATAATCAAGGATCCAACAATAGAAGCCATAGTCCACATAGGAACTACAACAGTGGATCCTACAACAACATGTTGTCTGCTAAGTGGTGGCACGGAGCGGGGTCTCCGGGGGCCTTGCAACAGCATAATGGGCGGCTAACGACGGCAGATGGCACTCCTATCGAGGTGGAAGGGAAAGTAACCACCTCGCTAAGGGGAGGGGAGGCGGATCGAACCATTAACTTCCTGGTGGCTGATATAGGTGCGGAGGGAATATTAGGTGCCGAGTTTGTACGACAGGAGATGGCGGTGGTAGATCTGGCCGGCGAGAGATTACTGTGGGCTGACTTCTGCACCACCCGGTGTAGATTAGTGGGTCGGGCCACGACTGTCTTGCCGGGCCGGCAGGAAACCGTAGTGGAGGGCCGGGTGGAGGGCCTGTGGGCGCCCGAACGCACCGGGGTGGTAGAGGGTCTGGAGGGGGTCGAGCTGAACCGGGGATTCAGGGTAGGGCGTACACTGGTAAGCCCTGACGACTCTGTGGTTCCAATCTTAGTTTTTAACCCAGGTCAGGACCCGGTGACTCTGGCCACTCTGGACGGGGTGGAGGTGCCATACCTGACAGAGCAGGAGGACTCGGTGAGGGTTGTCACGGCGGACATGGGGGAGGTGATCCTCCTGCCTGGTGTGTGGAGTTGCTGAGGGAGTCTCCAGTGGAGGAGGTCGCCCCTTGGGTAGAGATGCTCCTCCGCCGGAGGGGGGCTTTCCAGCTGTCCGCCGGAGAGTTGGGGCGTACCTCTCTGGTCTTCCACCGCATTAACACCGGAACGGCACCACCTGTGAAACTTCCCCCTCAACGCTTGGCACCCCACCGCCGGGAGATAGTGGACGCCGAGGTGGACTCCATGCTAGAGAGGGGGGTGATAGAGAAGAGCCATGGGCCCTGGGCTTCCCCGGTGGTGTTAGTAAAGAAGAAGGATGGCAGCATGCGCTTCTGCGTGGACTACCGGAAAGTAAACGAGCTTACAGTCAAGGATGCGTACCCCCTACCTAGAATCGACAATTCTCTGGACTCCATGGCGGGGGCTCGTTGGTTCTCGACGTTGGATTTGGCATCTGGCTACTGGCAGGTGGAGGTCGATCCGGCCGACAGGGAGAAAACAGCATTTTCCACGCATAGAGGTCTCTATCAGTTCAAGGTGATGCCCTTCGGCCTCTGCAACGCTCCAAGCACGTTTGAACGCCTGATGGAGATCGTGACGGAGGGTATGCAATGGTCCGAATGTTTGGTCTACCTGGACGACATCATTGTCTTCGCCCCAGATCTCGGAACTCACCTCCATCGGTTAGAAGGAGTCTTAGAACGCCTGGAACAGGCAGGGCTGAAGGTAAAGCCGGGGAAGTGTCAGTTGGTTAGATCTAGTGTAGCCTTCCTGGGACATGTGGTAGATGAGAGGGGGGTGGGCACGGACCCCGAGAAGGTCTCGGCAGTGGCGGAGTGGCCTACGCCGACCTCAATATCGGAGGTCAGGAGCTTCCTGGGGTTGTGCGGGTACTACAGGGGGTTTGTGGCTGATTTCGGGGCTGTGGCCAAGCCCCTCTCCACTCTCACGGAAAAGAACAAGGAGTTTCATTGGGACAGAAGCTGTGCCGAAGCTTTCCATGCCCTGAAGATGAAACTGGTACAGGCCCCCATTCTGGCATATCCGGCCGGAGAGGGTCCCCTAACGCTGGACACCGATGCCAGCGACATGGGCCTCTGGGTGGTGTTGTCTCAAGACCAGGATGGCTGGGAAAAAGCTCTAGCATATGCCAGCCGGACCCTAACCAAGCCGGAGCGGAACTATTGTGTAACTAGAAGGGAAATGCTGGCTGTCGTGTTTGGCCTCAAGAAGTTCCATCACTATTTGGTAGGTCGGCACATCAAGATACGTACAGACCACGCTGCGCTGCGGTGGTTGTTGAGCTTTATGGAGCCGGAGGGACAGGTGGCAAGATGGCTACAGTTAATTGGGACCTATGATTACACCATAGAGCACCGGCCCGATAGACTGCACGGTAACGCGGACGGGTTGTCACGCCGGCCCTGTAGACAATGCGGCTGGGTGCCGGCGGGGGAGCACTCCGGTGACTGTTGCCGGGTAGTAACCCGTTCCCAGGGGCCGTTGGAGGACGGGAGCGGGGCCGGGTGGAAGAAGGCTCAGGATGATGATCCGCTCCTGGCTCAGGTCCTGTGTTGGGTTTCGGGGGAAAAGGAAGCCCCCGGTGGCGATGGCCTGGCTAGACAGCCTTACGATGTGAGGGCACTGGTGGGCTAGCTTGGGCAGCTAGAGATAAGGGCTGGGTGCCTTGGTAGGAACCCGGTGGCTGGTCGGCTTTTCAGATCCTGGTACCAGCCAGTCGCAAAGAGGAGGTGATGAGAGAGTCACACGGGTCGCCCCTGTCCTGTCACTTTGGCCGCGACAAGTCTATCCAGCGCCTACAACAGACATATTACTGGCCTGACTACAGGAGGGATATGCCTCGGTGGTGTGCGGCGTGCACGGCCTGTTTGCGTAGGAAGAAACCCACTAAGCCACCCCGGACTATGATGAAACACCAACCTGTGGGGTGGACCATGGAGCGGGTGGCGATGGACCTGCTGGGCCCCTTACCCAAGACACCTAGGGAAAACAAACATATCCTAGTAGTCATGGACTACTTTACCCGCTGGGCGGAGGCGGTGGCCCTGCCGGATCAGGAGGCAGCAACCGTGGCTAGGGGGTTTGTGACTGAGGTGGTGTGCCGCCTGGGGCCGCCGGCCGTTGTACATTCTGACCAGGGGCGGAACTTCCAGTCGGCTCTGTTCAGAGAAGTCCAGACACTACTGGGGTCGGCGCAGATGCGAACGTGCCCGTACAACCCGAAGTCGGACGGTCTGGTGGAGCGGTTTAACAGGACCCTGGAAGCCATGTTGGCTATGACCATTGATAGTAACCACACCGATTGGGACCTGCAGTTACCATTTGTGATGTCGGCGTATAGGTCTTCGGTGCAGGCATCAACTAATCAGACGCCGAACTACCTTATGCTGGGGCGGGAGACACAAGCTCCTCTGGCGCTGCTCTACCCGGAGGGGAGGGTACTCTATCCAGAGGACCCACGGGACTTCGCGGCAGAGATGCAATATAGGATGGCTCAGGCCCACCAGTACGCTAGGGAGCAGTCGGGTGCTAGTGTGAGACGGCAGGAGAGATCCTACTCTGGACGGGCCCGGGGGGAAGCCTTAGAGGTGGGGGACGAGGTGTATTACCTGGTGCCCAGGAGAGAAAAAGGGAAATCTTCTAAGCTGCTTCTGCCGTACACTGGGCCGTGGGTCGTCAGTAGGGTGCTAGGGGGCCCTGTTTATGAGATTCAGGAAGGAAGAAGTAAGAAGGTGGTGCATCGGTATCTGTTGAAGAAGGCTCCTCAGGAGCGGGAAACTGTTCGGGTGCTGCGTTCCGGGCCATCCCTGCCGGGCCCCAGCGAAGATCCGGGTACTTATCCCTTTCCCGCCTTGCCGGCTGTGACATCACAGGCGGTCGTCATGAGGCAAGGTGGGGACGAGGCGTGGGGCGGACGTGGACGACGTCTTTTTGCTTCCTATATTCCATGGAACCTGGAAAAGAAAGAACACGGTATAAGGACCACTGAGGCACATATTTGTACAATAGAAATACTTACATGGGAGAAACCGTCAGGTGTGAGGGGGTTGAGCTCTAATCCGATAGGCGGAGGAAAAGGCGGGGGGCCGAGAAACTTACCTGAGGGAGGTTCCATCTGCCCTGGAAAGAAGAGAAAGGGAAAAGGCCAGGGTGGCCCCATAGCTCGGGAAGACTCCTGCATGGTGGGAGGAAGGTATAACAGAGACTCTGACCCAGTCCCTGATCCGCGCTGGGAGGAACTGCTAGACACCGGGAAGAAGGAGGGGGAGTGGGTCCTCTTCAGACCGAGAGAGAGGAAAGTACGGCGTTGGGTTCCGGCGTTGGAGCCACCTCCAGAGGGGGATCGTTGGTATTGGAGGACAGGAGAAGAGAGTTGGCACACCATGTCCATGCGGCTGAGAGATATCGTCTTGGATAAGAAACGCAGGCATGAGGAGGAGGACCGCCGAAGACGCGTGTGGGACCACCGGGAACCCTACAGGGAGGACGTCTGGCGGCATGACCTATTTCCACGAGAAGGAGGTCACCGCCCAGAACGAGGCCCGCGGCCATATTCGAATTGGAGACCGTTGGGGCACGATCGGCGTGGCGGCGGCGACAACAAATATCACGAATTCTCGGCAGAAATGGGCCCTAGAAAGGACACGAAGGGGAAGAAAGGAGAAGGAGAAAACCCCCAGGAAGAAGTCACCTGGCAAGAAGCGGTACGCGTGTCCGGAGCTGGATTGTGTGGTTACCACGGGGCGGCTGGACACGTTGAAACGCCATCTGACACTCCATGCCGGTGCAGGGCCCGGATGGGACTGTCCCGCCGACGGGTGTGAGCTTCAGGTGCCAGGGAAACGCCACAAGGAGATGTGGAAGCACATGTGCGCCAAGCACCCTACCCACGCATGGAGCGTCTATTCGAATGTGCCGGAGCCGGGGGAAATCGTGTACCGCCGGAAGCTGCCGGAACCGTCCCCCTCGGAGGCAGAGGAAGAAGATGAGAGAGGGTAGTCGCAGCATTCGTCTCAACCGGCACTGGCGAGTGTGGTAGTGGTGCCTAGCACAACAAGGGGCACGGCAACTGCCGGTTCCGGTCACCGGGCCAGGGAGAGAAGAGGGGGCCCTCCTCGTCCCGTGAGAGTAGCTGGGAAAGGGAGTCAGTATGTGCAATAGGGGGAGATGAGGATGATGTACCCCTGACAGAGAGGGTGGGCCCGTCGCCCAAGAAATCACCCCGGGCGCCCAAGCCGGTGGTAGCCAAGAAGGCGAGAAAGGAGAGCGAGGCAGAGGAGCTGACGGAGTCTGCAGTGGCGCAGGCGGGGGCGGCGGACAAACCTTTGCGGCAGAGCAGGCTCGCGGCTGGAGACCTGGCCACCCTAGAGGTACCCGTAGCATCGGCGGGGGAGCCCACTACTTCGGCTGGAGCGGGGCCGGGAGAAGAGGAAGCCGGGACCTTGGAGGGGCCGAGTGTGCAGCAGCACAGGGAGTGGCTGGCGGCGATGTACCAGCTACCAGTGTATCACCCGATCTTGGCGATGGTCTCGCCGCCGGCTTCCTCGGGAGCGAAGGGAACGCACGGGGGAGGCCGATTTCCCCGCGCTTTGGCACCTTAGGAGAGGACCCCACCATCGCTAAGCTGCCCACTGTCCTGGGGTAATGTCCGTCTGACGTCCCCGGTGCATCGGTCTGACTCCCAACAGGCGACCCTTCGCACCGAGCCTAGCCCGGCCCAGTCTGAGGGGGCTATTGACCGGGAGATCGAATGGACGGATAGGGAGCTGACCCAGCTGGGGGACGAGGCAGCGAAGCGCAGGGTCCTGGGCGCGGAAGAGAGGATGCTGGCAACTAGCCAGGCAAGGACCGTCCAGAGGGAGCCACCTAAGGGATCGGCGGACCGTACCACCGTGGAAACGACCACTATGGACTCGACGGAGGCGGTGGCCAGCGACAAGAGCCGGGCGTCGCCACAGTGGGTCAGCCAGGGTCCAGCGCGAACCGTTGTGGTGGCGGGCGGAAGCTCACCGGTGTCCAGTCCAAAGAAGGGCGCACGCCTGCCTTTGAAGAAGGGGGAGCTGACTCGGCAGGTGCAGGCGAAGAGGGAGGACTACCTCCGACGGGTGTCAGAGGCCAGCCAATCGACGCCAGAGTCCAGTAGTGATGAGAGGCAGGACCCCACCCCGAAACCTGGAGTCGGAGGACTCCTGAAGGCGCTGGAGGCCTCCTTGCTGCAGCCAGCCGGAGAGGACCCGGTGTGCACAGAACTGCCGGGTGGAAGCCAGGGCCAACAGGTGCCGGAGGACATCCCTGGTCAGGTGTCGGACAAGCGGGAGACGCCAGGAGCGGGGGAGACAGTTCAGGGGCGTGCAGATAAAGAGGCGGGGAGGACGAGCACGGAAAAGGGGGATGGAAAGAAGAAGAAAGAGGAGGAGGAGAATGAGCTGAGAAAAAGACGAGAGGATAAAAAGGCGTTGGAGGAGAACGAGAGGAAGAGAAAGAAAGAGGAGAAACGAGCCGCCGAGGAGAAAGAGCAGAGGAGGCGCAGGGAAGAAAGGAAAGCAGCAGAGGAAAGAGATCAAAGGAAGAAGCGGGAAGAGAGGAAAGCAGAGGAGAGGGAACAGCGTAGGAAAAGGGAAGAAAAGAAGCTGGAAGAGAGAAAGCTGGCGGAGGAGAGGGAGGATAAAAAGAGGAAGGAGGAGCTGAAAGCGGCTGAGGAGAAGGAAGACAAGAGGAGGAAGGAGGAGGCTAGACTGCAAGAGGAGAGGGAAGAAAAAAAGCGGCGGGAGGAGAAGGAGGAGAGTGTAGAATGTCGAAAAAGTTATGTGGTCATTCGTCCGTACGACAATCGAGATTCGTTTTTTCATCTTGGCGCCAACCAGCGCGAGAACCGCAACTCATGATGTACTTCTAAAGCATATTATTCAGTAAATACAAGTCTTATATACAACACTGGTAGTCTATAATCCTTCATGGTGACAGCAAATGGGCAACTAGACAAGTGGACATCAATGACAAGTGCAGCTAAGTGAAACTCAACTCAAACTGATGTTTTGAAACTGTCAGTCACTCAACTAGGTCAAGTTGTGAACTCAGCAATACCAGTGTCTGTGTGTGTTTACTACTGATAACTACTCAGAATTGTTGTCATATGAACTATTGTGTAGGACTCATTGACTCTACATAGGCCTATGCTTTACTCAGAAGTGCAACAGTGTCCATAAGTGAAAGTGCCACTCAAAATTTTGGCTAAAACTCAGAATAGTAGTTCAACATGGGTGATCAAAAGGCTTCTGGGAAAATTCCCTTTTATCCAACCTTTGATGAAAAATCAGCAGATCTGTCTCAGGAATGGGAAGACTGGCTAGAGGGGTTGGAAGATATGTTTGCACTGCAATCTTTTACGAAAGACCATGAAAATGAGGAGAAATATGACAAACTGTTTAATTATCTCAGAACTACTAGGAAAATTCTCAAGAAATTGGACAATAATGGGGTTGCAACTAGAAGCTATAAGTTAGCTAAGGAGGCACTCACCAAGCATTTTTCCCCTGGAAAAAACTCATTTGCCCTCCTGCATAAACTCTATCACACTAGACAGGAAAAGGGGGAGACTATGGATAGTTTCTACCATCGTGTCCGTGATGTCATGGACTCGCTAGACCTGACAAAGAAGAAGGTCGAAGAAATTGAGGAACTTCTAATTATTGCACAGCTCGTAAACTGCACTCACAATGATGGCATCCGGCGTAAAACTTTGCGCACTCGTGGGGCAATAAATCTGACGGAATTCCTCGATCGGGCTCGAAGTGATGAGTCCGCGCTCAAAGAGTCGTCCGAAATTAGTGGTACAGCTAACGACACGGCGGCTGCTCTCGCAGTGAACAAGCATCACCATAAGAAAAAATCGGGTCAAGACACTCAGTCTTCGGGATCGTCCCAGAAGAAGAAGACATCCGCACCAGCTCAGTCAGGCAAATGTCCATTCTGCGGTGGTGGTCCGCATGACCGTCATCGTTGTCCTGCAAAGAACTCAGTCTGCCATAATTGTAAAATTAAAGGACACTTCATCAAGGTTTGCAAGAAACCGAAGTTCGTTAATGAGGTCGTCGAGAACGATAACCACTTGGAGATACTGCAGACGCAAGAGACCTTCCTCAGTTCAGTCGACACTCCCCAGGGGGCGGTGTCTAAGAAGGTCACAGAGGTCGTCATCAATGGTATCCCCACTCCTATGCGCATCGACACCGGAGCAGAGGCTACACTCATAGATAGCCAACTCTATGCCGAAAAGTTCAGCTCGGAGGAACTGCTGGCCTCCGACTGTGTGTTCCGGGGTGCAAAACAAGGCCAGTTTTCAGCACTAGGCTTCTTTAATGGAGTCATTCAGCATGGACAGAAAAAGGTCAAAGAGCGGATCTATGTCATAGAAAACGCATCTAACCTTCTCAGCTGCAGATCATCGACAGCACTCAGACTGGTAGTATTCACATGCTCTGTCTCACAGTATAAGGAGCAGTACCCAACATTGTTCAATGGCCTGGGTAAACTCGAGAAGACCTACAAGATTCAACTCAGGGATGACGCAGAGCCATATGAGGTTATGACTCCTCGACGCGTGTCCATCGCAATGCATGACAAGGTAGGCAAGGAGCTCGAACGCCTACAGAATCTTGGAGTCATCACTCCGGTCAGCCAACCGATGGACTGGTGTGCACCAGTCGTGGTAGTTCCGAAGTCGAACGGAGACGTTCGCTTGTGCGTGGACCTCACCAGACTCAATAAGGCTGTTAAGAGACCTAGGCATGTGTTGCCATCAGTTGACTATGTTCTTGGACAAATCGGTGATGCCAAAGTATTCTCCAAACTCAATGCCAATAGTGGTTATCATCAGGTTGAATTGGACGAGGAGTCGCGTCTCCTCACTACATTCATCACTACCCATGGTAGGTTTGCCTACAACCGACTGCCATTTGGTATCACCTCAGCACCAGATTTTTACCAGAAACAAGTCTCCAACATCATTGCCGGACTCCCGGGATTTGTATGTCTCATGGATGACATCATGATATCTGGTAAAGATGAAGCTGAGCACGATCAGCGTCTACATGCAACACTCAGCAGACTCGCAGCTGCAGGAATCACACTCAACAAAGACAAATGTGTCTTCAAACAGTCATCTATCAGCTTCCTGGGTCAGATCATATCAGCTGAAGGCATCAAGGCCGACCCAGAGAAGGTAGCAGCGATCAAGGAGATGAGTATTCCTTCCGACGTATCGGAACTCCGCCGTTTTATCGGCATGGTGAATCATCTGGGGAAGTTCACACCAGACCTCTCTACGGTAATTCAGCCACTACGTGAACTCCTAAGCACCAAGAGTGAATGGTTCTGGGGACCATCTCAACAGGAGGCGTTTGACAACATCAAGGACATACTAAGCAATACTCCTGTACTGGCACTGTACAAAGCCGACCTTGAGACCAAGGTATCCGCCGACTCGTCCTCGTACGGACTAGGGGCAGTGCTGATGCAGAAAAACAACTCCATTTGGCATCCTGTTGCCTATGCTTCCAGATCTCTCTCCGAGACTGAATGCCGCTACGCTCAGATAGAAAAGGAAGCTCTAGCAAGCACTTGGGCATGCGAGAAGTTCCGTGATTACCTTATTGGTAAACACTTCACTCTAGAGACAGACCATAAGCCGCTAATACCTCTTCTTGGTTCTAAAGACTTGGACCTGCTCACTCCAAGAATCCAGAGGTTTAGAATGCGTCTTATGTGGTACGACTACAGTATCATCCATGTGCCGGGCAAGGAACTCTATACAGCTGACACCCTATCCCGAGCCCCAGGCACAGGGCCATCAGAGGCCAACATCCAGTTCCAGGAAGACACTACGGTATATGTGAACTTCGTTCGCAGATCTCTTCCTGCATCCGACCAACGCTTAGAACAGATTCGTCAGCACCAATGGGAAGATGATATTTGTTGAGAAGTAGCTATGTAAGTGCGGGATGGATGGCCAGACCGATCACAGGTCAAGGGTATTGTGAAGAAGTATCTACCCTTTCAAGCAGATCTCAACATCGTGGACGATCTGTTACTCATGGGTACTCGCATCGTCATCCCATCATCTCTTCGCCCAGACATCCTCAGTAAGTTACACGAAGGGCATCAAGGTATCACCAAGTGTCGTCAGCTGGCCCGGATGTAGCACAGATGTAGAAGAGTTAATCTCGAGATGTCATCACTGCCGGATTAAGAATCCGAACTACATGGAACCACTGATTCCATCTACTCTACCAGACCATCCATGGCAAAAGGTTGCCACAGACCTGTTCCAGCTAGGAGAGGTACACTACATTGTTGTCGTAGATTTCTACTCCAGGTTTGCTTTCTACAAGAAACTAGAATCTACAACTTTGAATACCATTGTTGAGACTATGAAGTAGATCTTCGCAGATCAAGGTATCCCTCAAATAGTGTGTTCAGACAATGGGCCTCAATATTCAAGCCAAGACTTTCAGAAATTCGCTAAAGAGTATGGATTCCTCCATATTACTAGCTCACCAGGGCATCCCTCCGGGAACGGTGAAGCCGAAAGGGCAGTCCGCACTCTAAAGGACATCATCAAAGCACCTGATCCTTATATTGCACTCCTTAATCTGAGAAACTCACCAATCAGAAATGGGTTTAGCCCAGCGCAATTGCTCATGGGACGTCGCCTTAACACTAAAATCCCAATCCTTCCATCTAAATTGGGAATAAACCCTCCAGATATGGACACCATCCGACAACGCAAGGAGGAATATAAGCGCAAGCTAAAGGAAAACTTTGATAACCATCACAGAGCACATGATCTCACTCCACTCAAACCAGGAGATGAGGTGTGGTTGCCAGATAGGAAAGAGAAGGCAACAGTAAAGGAATCTCATCATCACGATAGGTCGTATATAGTTCAAACGCCTATGAAGACTCTTGTGCGAAACAGAGTCCAGATGAAGGAACTGCCAGCTCCACAGTCAGCTCCACAGCCAGCTCCACAGCCAGCTCCACAGCCAGTTCAACAGGCATCTCAGCCGGTGGAAACTCCACCAGTACCGCCAACACCTACTACACCAAAGGCAGTACCAGCTAGTCCAGCCAAATCAGTGACTCCTAGCCAATCACAGTCACCTAAGATCACTCATACCAGATTGGGTCGAGAGATCTGTAAACCAGACAGGTTTAAAGACTAGTTTAGGGACAAGAACGCTGAGGGTTCATGCGTGGAAGACATGTTAGTTTTGTTGGTTATCGTTAAAACCCAAGTATCTGTATTATCATAAAGTTCAAAGACTAAAGGTTTTAGTCTATGTTTTATACTCAAGCATTATATCAAACTCCAAAGACTCGTATGAGATTATATCTAACTAAAAGACTTATCGTATCAAACTCAAAGACTCGTATGAGACATATATCATATCATCATATCAAAACTCAAAGACTCGTATGAGATACATCAAACTCCCTCATTTTATTAGACTCAATACTCACAGTATATATCATACTCAAAGACTAAAGAAAGGGAGATGTAGAATGTCGTAAAAGTTATGTGGTCATTCGTCCGTACGACGATCAAGATTCGTTTTGCATCTTGGCGCCAACCAGCGCGAGAACCGCAACTCATGATGTACTTCTAAAGCATATTATTCAGTAAATACAAGTCTTATATACAACACTGGTAGTCTATAATCCTTCAGAGAGGAGGCGCCGCGATGAGAGGTAGGGAGAAGCGCCAGAAGGAAGAAGAGGAGGACAGGCGGTGGGCTTAGAGAGAGAGGACACGCGAGCGGGAGGGACGGGAATATTGGCCTTCCAGCGGCGAGGAGTCCATGGCAGAGAGAGGAGCATCACGCCCCAAGAGCGGTACGGAGAAAGGTGGACCTTCAACGGTACCCCCACCACCACCACCGCCGGTGGTCCTACCAATGGGACCGGACGTGTGGGGTCAGCTGCAAAGACCTATGGCCGGCGTGGGGGATGGGTTTCCCAATTACCCTGTCTCTATCCCCTGGTTGGAGGCTGAGCAGGCGGCGTCGGAGAGATGGAGGGAAGGCAACCGACCCGGTGCGGAGTGGGGAAGGGTGTTCCCAGTGTCGGGGCGTCAGCACCGCCGGGAGGACGTGGTGGGGGAGGACCT
The DNA here is from genome assembly GCA_949317995.1 of Acholoe squamosa. Lineage (NCBI taxonomy): Eukaryota > Metazoa > Annelida > Polychaeta > Phyllodocida > Polynoidae > Acholoe > Acholoe squamosa. The sequence goes on along the minus strand of OX439045.1, from coordinate 11,017,045 downwards.
GGTGCAGGTGAATCAGCTCTACCAGACAGTTTTCCGCCGACCGGTGAGTACAGTTCAACTACCTTTAGCAATAAGGGATGACAGCAAGCCTCCATCACTGGATGAGAGAATAAAAGAAATGCTATCGGAATAGAAGGGGAAGAGATATAGAGCGCCAGAAAGGTCTTACAAGGAGGGCGGGACGTGAACCTGTCAGGGAGCTGTGCTTACGTTGTCTGTTCTTGCAGGTGAGCCGGGAAAGTGGACAGCGAGATCTGCCGCCGCAGGCGTCTGGTGGTGAGGCGCCTGGGGACAGAAGGACGGGAGGCTGAGCAGGCGGCGTCGGAGAGATGGAGGGAAGGCAACCGACCCGGTGCGGAGTGGGGAAGGGTGTTCCCAGTGTCGGGGCGTCAGCACCGCCGGGAGGACGTGGTGGGGGAGGACCTGGTGCAGGTGAATCAGCTCTACCAGACAGTTTTCCGCCGACCGGTGAGTACATTTCAACTACCTTTAGCAATAAGGGATGACAGCAAGCCTCCATCACTGGATGAGAGAATAAAAGAAATGCTATCGGAATAGAAGGGGAAGAGATATAGAGTGCCAGAAAGGTCTTACAAGGAGGGCAGGACGTGAACCTGTCAGGGAGCTGTGCTTACGTTGTCTGTTCTTGCAGGTGAGCCGGGAAAGTGGACAGCAAGATCTGCCGCCGCAGGCGTCTGGTGGTGAGGCGCCTGGGGACAGAAGGACGGGAGGGAGCGCCACTGAGGACAAGACGAGCCAGGAAGGCCGGTGCTAGTAGATGTCAATCCCCGTCATAACCCACCTTTGCTGTACATACGTGTATATAGTTATGGGACACTTATCAGAGTATGGTGCGGTTGAAGATTAGTGTACCAGGATTGTTGGTGTTAAAATAAGTACATTTTTAAAATAAGTAAACCATAGTAATAAGTAGTAGAACTTACCTCATACCGCCGGAATAACCATGATGTCACCTAGCTGGAGTGTGGCAGCCAGAGGATGTTGTCATAAGAGGAATGTCTGGTGCGCCAGGCGGGACGATTATTATACCGTTAATAAGATGTGATGGAAGATGTAAGGGCATACGTTTGTGATGTCGTCATTTAATTAGGAGCCCCTGTGGTAGGACGGGCCTGTTGCCCTGTAAATCAGCATACTGTGACTACAAGTAATAGAAAAATATATAGAAGATTGTTGTTTATGAAGATGTCAACCTGTTAGGAAGTCGATGTAACCTTAACATAAGTTGGGCTGCTGGATCGTATGGTGGTTGTAAATAAGGTGGGAGGAGTGTAATAGTGAAGAGTTAGACGCATGCTGCGGGGAGAGGCGAGCATATCCGGCGGAGAGTTCAGATGTAGTGCACACGGCAAACACTGGGGGGCGCCTCGATGGGCGGAAGCTGCCTTATTTGGGACTAAGTGGGCGTGGCTTGGGGTGTGACGTCGCGGTGTGAGAAGGGGAGTATAAAAGGACAGAACGGAACGGGAAACAGGGGTGTGCGAGTTGGAGCTCAGCCAAGCAGATGTACTAACCAGATATACCGGACGAGAGCAGATCCGCTGGAGCTCGAGACGAGGGGCCGTCCGCCGGAAGAGCTAGCAGTCTGGGTGTATCATTCTAGTATTATTATAGTGCAGCAAATAGACCGGTGTTCCTAAGCCTAAGGGCGGGCCGGGATTGTGGCCCCTGAATAAAGAGAAGCTTGTTGATTGAACCTTATTCGGTGTTAGCCTTTATTTCCTTTACACTACACTAGCTGCATGTAAGGTGGTTAACAGGTCATCCTCCCCCTGAAGTTTACCTGTCGTAGTGTTGAACAGACTCTCCACATCTCCGTTCGGAATGCCAATGTTACATAGACCTAGACCAGCAGAAACTAGTCCTGTCTGCAGGGTGTGGAGAGATTGTTGCTGTTGCGAACCAACCTGAACATTGGTATTGGCAGGCATCTGCTGTTTAAGTAGATCCAGTAGCTGCTGTTGCAGACCACCCTGGGCAGTGGTGTTGACTGGTACATGTTGATAACCACCCTGGGCAGTGGTGTTGACTGGTACATGTTGAGCGAGTATGTGAGGTATTACTGTTATATATTGAAAGTGTCCACATACATTTATTAACCCTACACTTATTTCTATCGCTCACTATTCAATTCAATTCAATTCAAATTTCTTTATTTAGGCTGCATCAGGGGAACACAATGGTCCGAGTTATCCAAATACAGCATATTAACTTTGACATAACAATTGTATTACAGTAGCTGATTAGTAATTTACAAGAACTCAGTACAATTCACTTAGGATATAGGGCACAATCCATAAGACTCGTTCTTAGAGTCACTGTTTGGACATGTGCTTTATATATATATATATAAGATATATAAGTATGTTCATTAATACTCGTTAGTATTTGTTCAATCTTTGGTATAGTGGGCTGGTGTATCAATAACACTCGAAAAATTTAGTAAAAGTAATAATCCAGGGGGGTAATAGTGATAAATATTTTTGAGAAGCAGGGAGTGGGAGAAACACTGAATATCACTGTACCATGTATATACAACCACTACCTGTGCACCCATTGCACTCCATAGTAATTCATCCCAATATTAGGGGTCACCCCAGTCCTAGGTACAAACTGCGTCCTACCTGTTATTCAGAAAAGCGTCCGCCGCCATACCATGAACACCTATAGCTAAAGACTCTGTACAATATTAAGCTAATAGATGATGGATATCGGGGCCCTAGGGCTGTACATGCTGTATATACAGCATGTACAGCCCGTGGGCCCCGATAAGAATCCATTGATTTTCCAAAACGGTCCGAAATTTTCGGCGTCTTCCTCGTACAATGAGCAGTTGACCTATATCTACATCCGGGCCACTGACACACTTTCGCCGCGCAAGGAGGCGGGTGGGAATGGCCGGACCGCGACTCGCTTACGATGGGAAAATCAATGGATTCTCCTTTATTTTGGATATATTGGAGGGATCATCTAGACTATCTAAGGATATGTATGTTTTAATTTTAAGACTTGTCATGGTTGGATTCGATACGAAAAGTGTGTGTGAACACGGCGGTACCTCTCCCAGCAAGGAACAAAAACAATGGCTTCGCACAGAGCGAACCGGGCCGCGACTCGCGTACGATGGAAAAATCAATGGATTCTTATTTATATCGAAGAAAATGGAGAAAATTAGCACGCATTCCTCGTCTATGGATCGAATACTTCTTGGGATTTTAATATTATAACATGACAAGCTTGGAATCAAGATGAAAACTGACTGGAAACATAGCACTAGGACCTGAGGTTAGAACTTATTTACTTTCGCATTGAGTTTCATCACCGTTCAGTGTGGCGCTATGGCTAAGGTCTTCGCCTACCTCCACTGCGGCCAGGGTTCAATTCTCCTACGAGTTTGGACGATTTTTCACAATGGAAAATGGCTAGACTGACTTTGTATGTCCGCCAAACATTTCCCAAAAAGTCCAACTTGACCCCGAAAAAGTATATACCAAAAATTTCAAAAATGCACATGTGTGGTATATGGAGAATAATGCACGGCTAAACTGCATATAAACCCACCAGAAGTCCCAGAATCATGGTATAAGCTGGAATAGATACACCTTTACTGCTAACTGATACGCGGTCTTTTCTTTTTCCTCATGCATTCTTGGTACCATTAATAGACCATCAAGAGTCAATTTGGCCCAAGATCACTAAGTTGGGTCGAAACAAGACAATATGGCTAAAATTGACCCAAGACTCAAGTTGAGTAAAAATAATTATTGGTCATATTAGGTCAAATGGTTCAGTTGGCCCAAGACTGGGCCAAATAGCGTAAGATTGAATCATGTTGTTTAAAAGGGTCAATATTGGTCAAATTGAAATGTGCGGTCATTTAGCATCAGTAGGACACAGTCATTGGTTAGGCGTGGTCATAATGCTAGGCGCGGTCATAATGTGTTAGTTGAGCAGGGTCATAATGCGGTGTGCGGTCACAATGTGTGAGTTGGGCGCGGTTATAATGCGGTGTGCGGTCACAATGTGTGAGTTGGGTGTGGTTATAATACAGTGCGTGGTCATAATGTGTGAGTTGGGCGTGGTCATAATGCGGTGTGCGGTCACAATGTGTGAGTTGGGTGTGGTTATAATACGGTGCGTGGTCATAATGTGTGAGTTGGGCGCGGTCATAATGCGGTGTGCGGTCACAATGTGTGAGTTGGGCGCGGTCATAATGCGGTGCATGGTTATAATGTGTGAGTTGAGCGTGGTCATAATGTGGTGTGCGGTCACAATGTGTGAGTTTGGCGTGGTCATAATGTGGTGTGTGGTCATAATGTGTGAGTTGAGTTGCGGTCACAATGCGGTGCGCGGTCATAATACGGTGTAGGGGCCGGAATCGTTGTATATATACTAGTGCCGTTCATCCGAGAGACGTGTTCGTGTGGTGCTTGTTCCTTCTATGCCAGCTAGGTGTCGCTTTGCGATACCCCGTTGGTACAAGAGGGGGCAGCACCATGCCTCGCGTCCAGCTTCTACTAAGAAGCCGGACGAGCGGCAGAAGGTGACTGGATCTAGTCCAGTCCAGACGTATAGTTTAACCTGTAGATTAGAGTGGAATAAAGTCCTACCCGAGAGGTAGGGGTTTCTGGGGCTTTGCCCAACCCAAACTACTCGCGTTGTGTTGGTATTTCTAGTGGTAAGCGAGCCAAAGAGCCACCCAACATATAAGTCAATACGAACCATTACACTGGTGCCGTGACCAGTTGGTTCGGGGGTGGTGCGCGGCCACATTGGCCGAAAGCCTCGGGAAACCCGAAGCGGATCCCCCCAGCCCTGGGCTAGAGGGATTCGAAGAGGATGACTACACATCCCAGCATCTGTTGTTAGACTGGAAACCCGGTCAACAACAAATGTTTAATCAGGAGGGTGTCCGAAATATTTTCTCTACACCCGACCTAATGGACAATGCCACCGGAGATGGCATCGTAAAATTGTATCCGGGTACACCCCAAACGGGAGTACCGGATACCGGATTGTTTAGGGGAGTGTTAAGACCCCCAACTTTAGACTTGAGCGATTGGTCCCAAGTTATAACTAGCAGACGCCAGCTAGGTCCTATGGTACCAACAGGCTCGGCTAGCGGCTTGGGTACACCAATTGCGCAAAGCCCTATGCAGCGTACTGCAACCCCCCAGGGAGCAGCACCAGGTGGTGGAAACGAAGTAGCCCCACTAATGACATCGTCGGATCATGACAGCGACGATGGCAAAGCCATAAGGGACGCAATAGTCCCAGGCGCGAAAGAAAAGAATAAGCCTAGGGGTACCGGACCGAAAAGCTCGGAAAGGCATCACCTAGGCCGATCACTAGACGAAGGCTTGTCTGACTCCATGTTTAATCCTGGAGGCAGTCGCAAGTCTATCTACGGACGTCGGATGGGCCCCGGGTATAAAACTACCCCGGCCTATTTGAAAGCCAAAGAACAGGTAGAGTTACAAGCTAAGCGGCAACTTGAACAATTCATGGCGGCCCAACTAAAAATAGAAGTGGAAACTAAGTCTCGGATCGAAAAATTACGTTCTGACGAGCAGGAGGCGATTCTAAAAGAATCTGACCTAAAGTATCGTCTAACTTCGGCAACCCATCGCTTGGAAAGGAAGGAGAGAGACGAACTCGAAAAAGAGAAAAGATTGGCCGAGTTGGAACTCGAAGAAGCCAATAGACTTAGAGCAATCGAAAAGGCTAGAGCCGAAGAAGTTGCTAAGGCCCGGGATGTAAACAAATTACAATCCGAGTTGCATGCTATGGAGGAGAAGCTAAAGAAACTTCAACTCCGAAAGGCGGAGACAGAGGCCAAAATGGTCTCGGAACAAGCCGAGATAAGGAAGGAGACCAATGAGTACCAAAGGTCTCAGAAAGAAAAAGGTGAAAAGTACCGCTTATTAAAGGATACTTTTAAGCGAGAGGCTTTAGCCGCTCAGGAAGAACGGAACCGAGCTGTGTCGGAAAATGAAAAGATTCGATCCGAAATCTTAGCAGAAAACGCACAGCTGAGGGAGGAACAGCGAAACCTGACTACAGATCTAGCTACCCTCACAATAAATAAGTCTGCAATGGAGAGTTATTTACAGGAGCAGGAGCAAGCGAATGCCCCTCCGGCGAGTAAGGACACAAACCCGAACTCGACTTTCGTTAAACAGGGCGACCCAGTCTCCTGTTCTACGCCGAAGCATCCGCCGTATAATCCTTTTGTCAATGATAATGCGACGCGGAATGTAGATCAAGGGGGAGTTTATATCAGAACCCAAGATAAGCATGGCCGAACTAGTAGAGTCCGTATAAGTGAAGTCCCCATAGTCCACAATTTGGACCCGGACTATGTACCACGGGAAGCCTCTGACAGTAGTGCAGAGACTAACGGATTCTACATACATGTGGATCCGAGTGACAGTGCGGGGTTGGGAGCTGGTAATGACAGCAACCAACCCAATCCATCAAACGATGGCAGTAATCCGACGGGTAACCAGCCTTCAAGCGGCGGTTATCAAAGCGCACAAGGAGGGGACGGTACCCCGGGTGCCACAAACTACAGTGGTACCTCGGGTCCCGGCCCTAACCAGGGTGGTGCGGGTTATACGAACCACAGTGGGCCACAGTGGACGTATACTCAGCCACCACCACCACCACCTCCACCGGGCAATACGAGCTTCGGTGGTATAGGGGGCAACCGAACCTTGAATGAGACGAAGGCGGTTGAATGGAGCAAACAGCAATACACTAGATTGATGTATGCTCATAATTCTGCCCGAAGGGTAGCCGTTATACCAAAAGAATATGACGGTACGCGACCTTGGAAGGAATGGTTTGAAGACTTCATCGACGTGATGAATTGTAATGGGTGGACCCCATACGAGGCCAAGCCACATCTGGTAAGATGTTTAAAGGGCGGCCCGGGTCGCATGGCTGTAGAGCAATGGCGGACCTGGTATGGTCTCGTTGGAAGTTTTGAGCAGTTGGTAGAATCTGCTAGTGGACTGTTATGTAACATGGTCAAGGAGGACCCGATGGTCCGTTTCAAGAAACGCACACAGAAGCCGAACGAAGCTTTCTGAGCATACGGTATGGAGCTCCATGCCCTGCTAAGCAAGGCCAGACCCGGTACTGAAAACCAGGACTGGTATATGGACAATTTGATAACACAATTCGTCAAGGGTCTGAGAGACCGAGATGAGCAGGTTGCTGCCAGGGACGCCTGGAAAGAAGGCGTAACGCTCCACGACATATTTAATGGTATAGATATGGCCGTGAAGAAGCAAACTATGTTAGCCGGAGACATACCGAATGCCAGCCGCTCGGCTCCCCTGGTGTCGGTAGTCCAGCAGTCTGAGGCGCAGGTCCCCTCAGACGATTTCGAATTGATTGAAATCGAACAGGAGGACGGAACCTTCTGTTCGGTTCAATTAAGGAAGAATACTTCAGGTAGGAAGTATATTCCAAGGAAAACTTTCAATAAGCCAAGGGACTCTAGACCACCACCCGAGGTCAAGAGTGACCCGAAGGCCAGTGAGAAGGCACCCAAACCTGCTGCAAGCGCTGACAAAGCGAAGGGTCAGTCCCCGGACATGACCAAACTTATGGAGGACATGTGTAAGAAAATTACAGATGCCATCCAAGCCAGTCGGCAGAGACCCCGAGTGGATCGCCGAACGGTAAAGTGTTTCAGGTGCCAGCGCATGGGACACTATTCATCTGAATGTACCGCTTCTAAACCGGTAATGGCTGCCTTCTATGAAGCCGAAGACGACGGCGAAGGAAGGGAGAACACTACGGGTTCCACTGACGTGGAAAACTAGTGGGGGTTGTATCAACGGCATCTGATACGACCCCATGGAAGAACGAATGCCAAAATGCTACCGGAGGTGACCCGGTGGAAGATTTCGAATCAATAACACCTGGAGGCCGGGTGGCCGGGGGTGCGCACCCCTGCACCTTGGCCGGGGCCGGGGACCCTAGTGTTTGTATGTATGAGAGTGAACGTATGGAGGCGAGTGGCCACACTAGGGGAGAGGAAGGATGGATCAAAGAGTTGATCCGAGTGTGTGGGACACGCCTTCCCCCAAGTCATCCGTGTCTGGAATTCCTGAGAGGACTCGGATTGAATCTTGGTGATTCGGGAGACTTTCGCCAGTTCACCAGTAACCCCTCACCCTTAGGGGGGAGACGGTGGTATGTACCCATATCTGTGGAAGGCCGGGTAGGAGAATTCTTGGTGGATACGGGAGCTAGCCATTCCTGTGTGTCCAAGAGACTTTTCGACTCGGTGGCCGGCAGTCATGAGAACCTCAAAACGGGGGTAAATGCTTGCACGGCCGACAGAAGCAGTATGCGTACATTTGGTAGGACGTTTATGCCTATCCGTATAGGAGGCAAAGAATTTGTTCTTTCGCCAACTATAGCAGAGGTTAGTGATGACGGAATCCTCGGACTGGATTTTGCAAGCTTATACGGGGCCGTCTTGGACCCGAGGGACGGTATGATGGGTATACGGAGCCCGTATGGCTTGCATGTCCAATGCGTATTGAGACAGGTGTCTTCGGTCGCATCAGTGATACATACGGTGAAGATCCCACCGGGTACCACTTGCGATGTCCTTTGTGGCGGGTCCATGGCTCAAAGGAATGAAACTGGAGTCTATGAACCCGATACGGTGTACTTGTCGAGCGTCGGGTTAGACTCCGTGGATACATTAGTGGCTAATGCAGCTTGGTCTGTATTACCCATGACTAACCGAAGTGGTTCGGTGGTTTATTTGAAGCGAGGCGACAGTGTTGGTAAGATGAGTTCGGTAGAACATGTCGCCGAGGCTAAGTTTAATAAACCACATAACCCAGTTAGTAAGCATCCTATGGATGAAGAATTCCAAAAGCTGATTGATCAGTCAGATTTGAAGAATACGGATGATAAGGATTGCCTAGCGAGACTCCTACAAAAGTACGAGAGTGCTTTTGGTAGGGAAGGAGGCCCGGTGGGTAGATCCGATAAGGTGTTGCACACCATAGATGTGGGCAACGAGAAACCTTTTAAAATCCCGTATCGTAGACATCCTCTCAAGAAGAAGTTAATTTGTGAAGAGCAAATACAAAAACAGTTGGACCTAGGGGTAATCGTGCCCAGCTCGAGTCCCTGGTCCAGCCCTGTTTGTATGACTACTAAGAAAGACGGTACAATCCGCTTTTGTGTCGACTACCGGAAACTGAACGGTATAACAAAGAAGAACTCGTATCCTTTACCAAGGATAGACGAGACTTTAGATAGCTTGGGCGGAAACCAATGGTTCTGTACCTTGGATTTACAGTCCGGGTATTGGCAAATACCGATGCACCCCGATGACAAGGAGAAGACAGCATTCTCCAGTCATATGGGGCTATTCGAGTATAATGTCTTACCCTTCGGATTGTGTAACGCCCCCGCTAGATTCGAGGCTATGATGGAATCCTTACTGAGTGATCTTTTGTGGAAGAAATGCCTGGTTTACTTGGATGATGTGGTCGTGTTCGGCAAGTCGTTCAAGGAATGCCTGGCGAATCTGCAATTAGTCCTCGACCGGATACTATCAAACGGTCTTAAACTTAAACCCAAGAAGTGTAATTTGTTTAAGAAAACCATTACATACTTGGGAAGGATCATTACTCCTAACGGGGTGAGTGCGGATCCGGAAAAATTGGAAGCTGTAGAAAATTGGGAAAGACCTACGAGTGCTAAGGAGGTGAGATCATTTTTAGGATTCTGTTCCTATTATCGTGATTTCATACTAAATTACTCTCGTGTGAGCTTCCCCATGCAGTGTTTAGCTCACTGGACTCCGGGCAGGGCACGGGACCCATTCCCATGGACCAGCGAGCAAGAAGAATCTTTTAATAAAATAAAAGATTTGTTTAGGAATACACCCGTGTTGAAATATCCCACTCCCGAGGGACATTTCATCTTAGACACCGATGCGAGCAATGATGCAATTGGGGCAGCTCTCTCTCAGGTCCAAGAGGGAGTCGAAGTGCCAATAGCATTTGCTAGCAACACGTTAAGCAAGACACAGCGAAATTATTGTACCACCAAGCGAGAACTCCTCGCTGTGGTGGTGTATACGAAGAAGTTCAAGCATTTCCTTTGGGGAAGTGACTTTACCTTAAGAACCGACCATTCGTCTCTTAGGTGGCTCCTTAATTTTAAGGACGCCGAGGGGATGATAGGACGATGGTTAGCTCACCTATCCGAATTCGGATTAGAGCACAAACAAATAGAGCACCGACCCGGTACTAAACATATCAATGCGGATGCCTTGTCGAGACGACCCATCCGAAGGTGCCAAAATGCCACTTGTGATGACTGCGGGGCCCACAATGCTGTGGTCGCCGGGTTGGTATTTAATCATACCACCCCCCGTATCCCCTGGGAGGAGGCTGTGTGTAGCTATCTCGATTGGTCCCCGGAGACCATCAAGAAGTTCCAACAGTCGGATCCCACCACTGCGCGCATAATGGAATACCTACGGTCAGGTATTAAACCGGCAAGGCCGCTGGTATCCCTAGAAGATAGGGAGGCGAGGCGGTTGCTAGCCCAATGGACCGAGCTAGAGATCCAAGACGGCATACTGTGCAGGTGGAAGACAACTCCCACCAATGGTAGGCTGTTGCAAATAGTGATACCCACCCCGATGAGGAGGGATATCATGTATTATTGCCATGGCCATCAAACAAGTGGTCATTTCAGTAAGAAAAGGTCAATAGAGCGCCTACAAAGGCGTTACTACTGGCCCGGTATGAGAGGCGACCTGCTTCAGTGGATCGCCACTTGCCCGGATTGCTGTAAAAACAAGCCGGGACCCGGCCTGGGTAAGCAACCCCTATCCCAGGAATTGTTTGGTATCAGATTCGCTCGAGTGGCAATAGATATCATCAGTGGAATTAAAACGACGCCCCGAGATAATACTTGTATGATGGTCGTAACCGACTATTATACTAAGTACACTCGGGTGTTCCCCCTTCCTAACCACAAAGCCGCCACGTGTGCGGAGGCATTTGTGAAAGGCTGGGTGCTACATTTGGGTGTTCCCCTTATAATGCACAGCGACCAAGGAAGGGAGTTCGAGTCGGAGCTATGGCAGGAAATGTGCCATTACCTAGCCATTTGTAAGACCCGAACAAACCCATACCGACCACAGTCGGATGGGCAGGTAGAGCGTTTCAACAGAACCCTCATACAAGTGCTAAAGCCCCTGGTCAATACCCACCAGGACGACTGGGATGAACAGTGTGAGTTTGTGGTACATGCCTACAACAACACTGTCCATTCATCCACTAATTGCACTCCCAACCTGCTAGTGTTCGGCGAGGACATCATAATGCCCGCCGACTTAGTGTATGGAGTGGTTGGTATAGACCCGGAGGCGCCCTGCACTGTGTTGTTTGTGGAGTCATTAAGGGACAGGTTCAAACAGGCATACGAGGCCGTTCGTAAAGAACTGCTAAAGAGTGCGAAGTGGCAGAAGGTGGGTTATGACACCAATGCCAAACGAATTCGTTTTAATGTAGGGGACAAGGTCCTAAGGTATTATGAGCCGCTGGAGAAGCTGAAGCTCGTAACGCCTTGGGAAGGTCCGTTTAAAATAATTCGTGTCATCTCCGAATCCACGGTGATGATGGAGGACTGCCTAACTGGTAGGAAATGGAAGACAAATGTCGGAAAACTTCGGCCCTGGAAGGGACGCGAAGAGGCAGAGAGGGAGTTCGGCTATAAACCACCTGTATCTGTCCCTAGTGGACCGAGCGTGGTAGTACCGACGAAACGCCCTAGAGGCCGGCCGAGAAAGACGCCGGGAGACGAGGGTATGGTGAAAAAGAAGACGAAGGCCAGGAAACGACCTACTCGTAACAAAAGGAAAAATGTCTCGCTGAGTGAAGGCATTACGTATGGGAAGGTGCCCGCTGTGGCGAAGCGGAATCCGGAAAAGGCCGTACGTAAAGCCGGGAAAAATAAAAGGCTAACCGAAGGCGTTAGACGCAGTCCCCGGTTGAGGTCTGCCGTAACCTAACTCAGTACACAACGAGCTGCTGCGTGTTGTCCGCCATAGGCGGGTAACATACGTTCCACGGCTAGAGATGTCGAACGTGCCCTCCCCGGGGAGCTGTATCCCGTGAGCGGCGGTCGGATTAACCGGTACATTCGCTTGGAAGCGTTGTATACACCTCCAAACTCCAGCAGATAGCACTCGGGTGGTAGGCCGCGTCTCGCATGTCGAGTCGAATGTTAGTTCGAATCTAGTTCCCTAGGTGGCGCCGCGGGTGCGGCGGGAAAGGTGGGAACTAGGTCACCGGATAGCCACGGCGGGATCTCGCGAGGCGAGATACGTGACGTCATACTGGTCATAACTAGAGCGGACTCGTGGTGGTTAGACGCCACCCGTTTTTGCTCTAGTTATTGTTGGCAGTTTACAGGCCCCTAGCTGTCGGTTAGCTTGCCTAACACAAACCTTTTGTTGGACGAATCCTTCGGGAGGAGTCCAACACAGACGCCAAACTACTTGGAAGTCGCCCTCAGTGCCATGGCACAGGGGACGATTGACGCCGCGCGTCAGACTGCCAACGTTCTGTTGGAGCTAGACGAGGACACGAAGGTCCCGTCTCGTGTCGAGGAATCTATGGATTCTTCGACAGAGGAGGCCGCCCGGACGCTCTCGGCTATGGCCGAGGCAACCGACCGGGAGAGGATGCCACCTCCACCACCACCACGCCCAGAGCGCTCGTCTGCAGCAGCCGCCTCGGGTAGCAAAGTGGATGTCCTGGACATTCCAATGTATCCTCCGGGATTCAAGACTCGGATCGAACGTCTAGCACACGTCGATCGCGAGGCCGGTGTCGTGTACACTTCCTGGGGGACCTACATCCCCATGCACGCCTCCATGTTCGGATGCGGACCTATGGCGGTGGAGCAGGGCGTGCCCGAGCCCATACCAGATGATTTCAAGACTCTGGTAATGGACTCGTGCAGTGACGAGCTGGCTGACAACATGCCAGTCTCTTGGCTTCGCAACTATCTGAAGTTAGCGGAGAATATGGCGGTCAACGAGAGTTTGGCCCGAGCCGTGTTGATCTCCGAGGGCATCACCCGAAAGGCCTCGGAGTTAAGGGAGTCTGAATCCGACATGGATACAGACTCCACAGTCACCTTGTCGTCGGTGGAAACCGACCGGGTCAAGCGATTGACCCGTAAACCTGCGCCTCAGGGTCCTCTCACCGAGAGCGATCTGGAGGCTGAGGATGTTCGCATCGCCGTCGAGAGGTCCATAACCGAGACCGACCCAGCTGCCGACATCCCGGAGGCACCTGGCGAGATCTCGGAAGAGGACATCTCGCGCCAGCAGGCTGCTGTGGAGGCAAAGCGAGCCGAGCTTGCCAAGCAGCAGAAGGAGCTCACCGCAGCTCGCCGGGTCCATCGCAAACAGCAGGCCCAACAGAAAGCCAAGGTCTCTTCCGACTCTGACTCCCCGGTCAGCAGAAGGAGGAGCCCTCGTACAGGGGACAGGAATCCACGCGAGTCGGATTCCAGTCCTGAGATGCCGGCGCAGCCCACCAAGGTTCAGCGCCGGAAGAAGAAAAACGGAGCGAAAGCGTCTCCCGCAGAACCCACACCCCCCACCAAGCCGAGGGGTAAGGGTCAGCCGAAGACGCCCGCCTCCACCACCACAACCACAACCACCACAGTAGCCACCTCGGCTGTAGCTTCCACTGCCAGCACCAGCGCCAAATCCTCTACCAAGGCTTCGGCTGGTACCACCACCACCAGCCGAGCGAGCCGTAGGGGAGCTGGTATCTACACGGACAGTGAGGATAGCGACAGCGATCCAGAACTGCCCGAGTCGGCCAAATCTGATTTGGAGTCCGTGACAACGTGGGAAGAGATGACCACGGATGTCCCGAAGGACGACAATCAGAAATGGATGTGGAAGAATGCAGCCGAGGGGTTCAAAGAACGGACTCCTCGCTGCTTCGCGGACTGTGCCTACGACACGGTCCACTACATGTGTCCGAGCGCCGTCAATAAGGACGGTGACAGCGATGACGAGGAGTGGATGAAATCCGGCCCCTCTGATACGCCTGTAGGTAAATTCTACCTCATTTGGATTGATCAGCTGAAATCCAAATTGGGGTCGATTTACAGCTACGAGGCCCGGACGAAAGTTCAGTGGGCAATGACCCAATGGGGACCAACCGGCAGCCGCCGACGGTGCCCATTCGAGTCATGCCAGCTGGCTCTCACGGGTGAGAAGATGTTCGAGACGAAGCCTCGCTTCGCTCGCCACATCGTTGAACATCACATGCACCACAAGCCTGTGATGATGTGCGTGCTTGGGGACCGCCCGAGCAAACATTGTGATGGCTCGTTCAGCACTCACCGGCGCCGAGACATGGCTCTGCACTTGCAGAAGGCCCATGGCATCGGCCTGGAGAAAACCAGGAAACGAGCCATCAAGTGCTTCAACGAGCTCCTAGCTAACTGGGCCTCGTTGAGCATTAAAGACGTTAAGGAGCAGGCATTCGAAACCGGATTCTGCTCGTGGAAGAGCGGCAACTTGTTGACCTTCTTCCAGATGAACTTCTCGTCCACGAAATTCGGGATGCCCAGTGAGGTGCACCTAAAGGTGAAAAAGTGGCGAGGAGATGACAAGCGAGAGAAGGCCAAAGCCCGCTCTAAAGGTCCTAACGGAGGCACAGCCACGGCTACTGTTGCTTCCAAGAGGACCCGAGCAGACCGGTCCGTGAGCCCTTCGGCCGGCAAGGACCAGCCAAGACCAGCTAACCCAGCTGATCGTCGCGAGTCGGGACAACAAGTCTCGGCTCTGGACATGCCCAGCAACCAGGCCCGCAGGTCGGGTAGCCAGGCAACCACACCGGCGACTCCAGCCACCTCTACACCTGCACCCGCGGAACAACGCCCGGGCGAAGCCTCTGGCAGCCAGGATGATGGGGGCGAAATCTTCGCTCCCCCATCCGGGTATTCGTCTTGGTGGGCCGGAGAAGGATCTTCCGGCAAGCGCCCCACGTACAGCGAGTATGCGGCGAAGTTCCCCGCTGTGGGACCAGCCGCACCCGAGTCGCAGGTCCTTACCTCCCTGGGCCGGGCCAAACCCCGTGGTAGAGGCCGTGGTGGGCTGGAGTCCACCCGAGCTTCCCCGGGTGGTGGCCGAGGCCGGGGCGGTTTAACGGTTGAGGGCCCGTCTGCTCCTCCAGCAGGTACTCCGCCTGCCTCAGTGGAAGCCACCGCGCCTCCACCAGTCATAGTTCCACCAGCGGGCCCTCGGGTACCCCTGTTGGGACTAATTTCGGATACGCTGTCAGGTCTTCAGGATCTGAACACGTTTGTTGACCACCGAGATGTCCAAACGGTTCACATCCAGAACGAGCTGATGGCAGAGTGGCAGGCATTGCACCGCCAGAAGTCAGTCGACTACTGGCGGGCGATGACTGAAGCCACCCTCAATCTGGTATACGAAATCCAGAAGAGGGAGGAAGACAAGATCAGGCAGCTGGAGAAGGACAGAGTCCAGGAGGCTCTCGAATCCTGCCGGCGACAGCAGAAGGAAGCTGAAAAGCTTAAGGAGTTTCACGAAGCTGAAAACGCCAGATATATCCATAGGTTTAAGGAGGCTGACCTCAAGTTTTTCCTGGCATTCGGGAAACATCTGGAGGAGTGGGACGGCTTACCGTCGTCTCTTATCTTCATACCAGACTTACCACCGAATGCCCCACCAGTCCCGGCTACTCCACCGGTTCCGGCCACTCCACCGGTCCCGGCTGCTCCGCCAGTTCCGGCAGCTCTCCTGCTCCCGCCCCCTACTGTCACCCGGGCTGTTCCAGCTGCCACGGTTGCTACACCAGCATCCGAGGCAATGGACAGTCCATCGGCGGTGATGAGGGCCTTGAGCTTGGAGAGCGATACGCCCAGCGAGGCTTCAGCGGCGCTTTCTACGAGCAGCTGTAGCAGCTCGGCTCCATCTGCCTCAGTGGAGTCGGCTGAGAAGATGGACACGGATCCGGAAGATCTTTAAGTGTCCATCTGACGGTGTCTTCTTTGTACCCGAGGGTAAATGCATTTAGTATGCCAGAGGCACTGTTCCTTACACTGGACTCCTGATATCTGGAACGTAACCTGCAGCGAAGATGGACGCTAAACCCGACACACCAATAAGGATCACCACACCTATCACAGCACATCACAACAGCAACGTGGCTTGCCACCACACATATGTCGCCGGATGGAGCTGCAGAAACCAGTCGTTCCAGATTCGCCGGAAGTCCGGTATATTGTAAGGGTGATCCTGCTACCCTGGTAGGACACCTATATTACATCAGTATTATTATTTTTCTATAAATATATTTTCATACCAAATCTATATTCTTGTAATTAAAACAAACAAATTTTTCTCGGGTTATCTACCCCACCTCGGGTCGGTTAGTTAATACTGTAAAATTTTATTCATATCACCTGATTACTCGTCTACCACATTTTAATACGTCTCGTTTATAATAATAACACTACTGTAACACTGTTACTACATATCACCATGGGTCGATGGTGCATAAGGCGCCACTTCCCATTCGTTATTATTAATTATCACTACTTCGGGTTATATGCGACGATGCCTCATTATGTACATATTATTTATAATGCCCCTTAATGTTCTATATTCAATACGAACTGTATATATATATAGACTTACCTATTTATGTATAACACTACTGTATAAATTTAACAATAGTTATTTATTAATTACACCCAACCCTAGGTAATGTCTAGTGGGGGTGGTGTAGGGGCCGGCATCGTTGTATATATACTAGTGCCGTTCATCCGAGAGACGTGTTCGTGTGGTGCTTGTTCCTTCTATGCCAGCTAGGTGTCGCTTTGCGATACCCCGTTGGTACAAGAGGGGGCAGCACCATGCCTCGCGTCCAGCTTCTACTAAGAAGCCGGACGAGCGGCAGAAGGTGACTGGATCTAGTCCAGTCCAGACGTATAGTTTAACCTGTAGATTAGAGTGGAATAAAGTCCTACCCGAGAGGTAGGGGTTTCTGGGGCTTTGCCCAACCCGAACTACTCGCGTTGTGTTGGTATTTCTAGTGGTAAGCGAGCCAAAGAGCCACCCAACATATAAGTCAATACGAACCATTAAACCGAGTTGGTCCTGACCCGTGTGAGGGGGGACTACGAGAACTCGGTACCTGGACTGGTATGACACAGTTAACGCTTTAACCTGCTAGGGGTAAACTAGTCACCTGCTGGAGGTTGGGTTGGAGGAGTAGGGTTGGCTGAAGCTGGTGGGGAGGAGTGTAGGGGCCAGCTCTGGCTGTGAGTCCATGGCGGTATGCTATCTGGCCCCGTTCCGGGTGTACCAGCCTAGCCACCTGGCACCTGGTGGTAGCTGCCCCTATGTGTGTCATACCAATCCAGGTGTAGGTGCCTGGAGCGGTATAATACAGATACGCTTCGACCCTGGCAGTACTGTGTACTGGTAGGTCAACTGGGAAGTCAGGAGTGCCTCACACTGCTTGATAAAGCCCAATCGATCTGGTTGGGAGGAATGCTTGGTGCTGGTTGGCCATGGTTGAAGCTGGTTGGGAGGAGTGTAGGGGCCAGCTCTGGCTGTAAGTCCATGGCGGTAGGCCATCTGCCCCGTTCCGGTTGCACCAGCCCTCAGGGGCTGGTCAGCTGGTATAAGCTGCCCCCCTTGTGTATTATACCGATCCAGATGTAGGTGGAAGGTAGAGAACGTCAGGTCTGGGGAAGTAGCTCAGAGGAAGAGCTTCCGCTTCGAAGTTGGAGGGTCCCGGGTTCGAGTCCCGGTTTCTCCAAAGACGTTTTCCGCCGACCTCTACAAAACACCTCCCCTTCATCTACTCTTTGTCAGAGAATTCCCATTAACAATGCCACTTATGTTCTTCTGATAGAGCAGTATCACCACCTGGTGGATATGTAGAATACGAATAATGAAGACATTGGATACTTGCTTGGCCTTTCAGCATTGTAATGCACCACCTGGTGAATTGTATAGAAACCAGCAGCTAAGGTATCTCAGATACATGTACATTCTGGCAAATATACTCTGTCTATGTTCATGCACACATGAGGTTGAGATTATCTTATACATTATTATAAAACTGCTGGCAGTGCTCTACTGCACGATAGAAGTGACCTTGAGTGCATTATAGGAGTACAGTGCACGGCTGAGCAAGGTCACCATAGGTGTAGACCAGTCAAATCCCATTAATTGGTCTAAAAATACCTTGATTGGGTACTTGATTGCTTGGAATGAAATGTACAACATTTTATGAAGACAAAAGACAACTCCTTCTGCACTCAGATGCATTCGTGCTACAGACAGTCTCGATGTGAAGAAGATCGTTGTCTGTTCTCTAAGTATATCTAATATTAAATAGATGTTACCATACACAATTAACCCCTGCTGTGGGCCCTGCATGAATAGAATTGATAGTTGTCAAGTCATCAGGGTGGTTCCAATTTCTAATGCCAGTCTTCATACATTTCCATGGTAGGAACTCACTTTTACGGTCCTGCATGTTTTCATCCATTTCTATACTTCTGTACATCATAATAAAAAATGTTATAAAACGAAAATAACCTGGCCTATCGTGCGTATGGAATAGGAAACTCTAAAATCGAAACATCTTGAAAATTATTTCCAAGTGCCTAAACAATGTCAAATGTAGCATACAGCCATCCTTGGTCTCAGACACTTTGATATTCTCAGTGAAGGCAATTGTGATCTGCGAACCGTTATAGTGTATGCATATTTTGATTAATTGTATACACTAAATAAAGATATTTATGTCTATTCTAAAATAGCTTGAATATGGTGAGACCCACCAATTGGGTTTCCATGTGGAATTCATAGTTTCCAGTTCTGCAGCCAATAATTATTCTTCACTAAGATGCTGAGGGAATTACAACTTCATTGTGGTACCAGTTGTAAGGAATGACCTCCATAAATAACTATTCCCACAGATTCAATGAAAGAAAGATTCAGTCAATCAATAAAGACCTGCTGTAAGACAATAAACTATGAGTGCAAGTCTGGATTGGACCAGTACTAGACTATGATATAAGAATGTGGAACTTCAGAATAAAAAGCAAGTTAATCAGGAAATGGAGTCCTGTCAGCATGGTCCTTAGCCAGTACTCAAGGCCAAGCTATATTTTACCAGTTAGTTAATAATTCAGCTCTATTAAAATAGTGTTGGATGTGTCGCCCACACAGGTAATAGTGAAGATTGCTAAGAAAAATGGTATGTCAACTTGCTCATTAATTGCTCATCATTAGTCTTAGAGCATTATATTTTTACATTGGATGCTACACAAATACTTTCTCTATTTCTCGGTAATCTATGCAAAAACGGATGGTACCATCTTTCTTGGTCACCATGCACACAGGGCTAGACCAAGGACTGGAGGATGGTATGATAACATCCTGTTCAAGCATTTTAGCTCTTCATCAGCAACCCTTTCTTTGACTAGAGAAGTCTCCTGTACGGAACCTTAAAAGGTTCATTCTCACCCGTGTCAATTGTATGGAGTACTTTGTCAGTATGTCCCAATTTTTCACCTGGTTCTGCAAAAGCTTTTCTATACTTGTCTAGCAAGTCAGTTAAGGCTTCACGTTGCACATCCATCTCGACGTGACTTTTAGATTATTCCAGATTCATTTCGGGTAATGAAGGGAATTCGGTTGCTTAAGCATGCTTGCAGCTTTCTACTACTTCAGATAGGATAACCGACCCGAGAGTGGTAACCTTCTGGAGATAGATGGTCTTATTACCCGGATTGAATACAGGAAGTACCGTCCAAGCAGCATTTGCTACTAGAACATCGGCAGATTCAAGTCCAATACTTGACAGCATGACTATGTCAGGCTCAACAACTCCAGTTTTTCCAGAAAACTCATGATCTGCTCGACATAAGACATCACAGGCGGTACCTGGTGGGATCTTAACCGTCTGGGCTACACTACTCACTTGTCTAAGTACACATTGTACTTCGAGATGGTACTGGAGGTCATTTCTTAAACCACTACGACTGCATACAGCTACTACAACTTCACAACGTGAAGGTTAGTAGACTGAACCTCAAACATGTTCTACAAAATGTTTGCATCTTGCTACCATCGGCCGTACGAGCATTTCCTTCCAAAGTTTCATGACCCGTAGGTAAAAGATCATAGAGTCGCTTGGCAATACAGGAGTGTCTAGCACCCATATCGACCAAAAACTCAGCAGATCTACCACTCACAGATACAACTGTGTACCACCGCCTAATTTCAAGTAGGTAGGACAACTTGCATACTTAGCAAGTTCCGTCTTAGCACCAAGGTCAAATCCACATCCCTTCAAATACTCAAGACAAGGATGACCTGGGGGAAGCTGGGCACACCCCACCCTGGCCAACCCATTGGCCACTCCCTCTTGACGGATATTGGGTTTCCCCACTGTGTTCTTCTGACAGTTCTTGGCACCTGGTGCTGCCATGGACACCCCTGCTCAGTTTTCCTTCTTAACTGAGTCCCCACTATTCGGAGTATTCCGGTATCGTAGCTTTCTGTACACTGGTCTTTCTGCCTCGCATTCCAGATTCAAGAGGCATAACGACCCATTTCCCGACACCTGAAGCATTTGACAATGTTTCTGTCTGGCCTAGGCCTTCGTAGATTTTCAGAAATCTTCTGTACCAAGGTACTAACCAGGTCCTCCGATAAAGATGGACCGGTATTGGGGGTCTTGTTATCCGACTTTGCTACAACCATGACTAACTAATGGAAATGCTGCCAATGTTTCATGAGCATGCCAAATGCACCCTAGAGGTTCTTACCAAAAGATAACAAGGAAAAACATCTTTAAGTTTTTCCAGAGGTTACTGAGGAAAATGTGTATGACCCAACTTGATTTTATAGTATCGAGAACAATTTTACAGCGGACTGGTAGGTAAAAACTTTTTGTGGGTGTTTCATCTAAACAAGTTTAGATGAATCGTGAAAAAAATATTTAGGAATAAAAAACGTGCACAGTTTTTGGGTTCCCATTTCCTTTTTGTCAAACCCCCCCTTGGTGATACTGGCTAAGCAGCATTAACCCTCCATACCTCTAGTCATGCAGGCAAGGGTGTTTGGTGTTTTGCCAAAAAGAAACTGAAAGGTGAAATTTACAACGTACACGTTTTGACATTACCAAAGCCATTCTTGTCAGTCCAGGCACTTAAAAACATGTATGGCAGGTTGAAACCGTGTGCTCATGCCCTGTAAGAAATATCACAAATCAGTTGGGCTTAGCATTATTGATACACCTGACATATGTACAATAATGCTCACTTCATATATTGTGTCCATCCATTCAATGACAAGTTATTTGGCAATACTTTGAATGTTCCCCTGATTTATCTTTCAGAACAATTACAGAGGTTCCTCATAATTTTTTTTGGCAAGGCCCTTAGAACTAGGACCACCCAGAGCTAAATGAGGCATGTAGGGCGGTTCAGAAACAACATGGCCTCAACTCCTGCTTTCATGTCACATTGGATACTACTGCCAGAGCGCATACATTTTGCAAAAGGTCACAATGATAATGGTTACAGACTAAAGGTCTATAATCAAAAAGAGAAAAATACAATGCAGGGATATTATCATGCCCTAAATGGCTATTCCACTGCCGTTGGTTGGACAGATTTTCTCTAATCTGATTGAATTTTGTTCTTTACATTTACACTGATAAAAATAATTTGATTAGCGAAAATCTGCCTGCTGAATCCAGGAAGTTCAAGAAGTCATGCCTTCCAGCTGAAACTATGAATGGGATCAAAACAAG
The DNA here is from genome assembly GCA_949317995.1 of Acholoe squamosa. Taxonomy (NCBI): domain Eukaryota; kingdom Metazoa; phylum Annelida; class Polychaeta; order Phyllodocida; family Polynoidae; genus Acholoe; species Acholoe squamosa. Next base: position 10,995,122 of record OX439045.1, on the reverse strand, counting down.
ACTCATTCATTCAGTACAATAAATCGGATCATCAACTCCTCTGTACCCCATTCTTCACCGAATTTCTTATCAAATTAATTGTTTTTTTTTATCAAACAATCAGGTGCCATGAGAATGTCTAAAAAAGAAGACAATGTGATTTATCACCAGTTGATAAGGACAATAACTCATAATTCAATCTGGATATATATGGATTATGTGTGGAGGACCTGTCTGAAACCAACTCATGAGGCTGAGCATCACGCGTTATCATTGAGGACATGTCAGGGTGACCAACCTCTCATACTATGTGTTTACTAGAATAATGGAGACTGATAGAACAACAGCTCAGGACTTTAATATGTTTGTAACTACTTAGACATGAGGATGCACAAACAACTGATAAGGAACCTGTGTAGGTTATCCTCTCCTAGGATGTGAAAAGCTTAGCAAAAATGAGAAAACCTATCACACTAGAATTGTTTATTTTGCTATAGAGAAACCGTCTTCTTACAAAATTTCTCTGATTTATTGAAATAAACTATCATGGCAATTTTGGGAAGAGTAAGACAAGTAGACAAAAAGATGAGCATAATTTCTTTAGGAGGGGTAATTCAGCCAATGGAAATATAAACTCTAAAAATGCAGTCCCAAAGGTATTGGAAAAAGAAAAAAGAAAATCTGAACAAAGTTTACATCAGTTCAGTTGTTGTATATCTCATGACAACACAAGAAATCCTTTGCAGCAATATAGGCAGAACATGTAAACAAACACAGGCAGAAACACCCATAGCAATTTCCTATCATTTAAGCACTGGCTATAGTGACCGTTATGTTAAGTGCATGGGTGCAGGCATTGAAAACCCCCAATGCCTCTGCAGTAATACACCAGGTGGATACAAACATAAGTGTTTCTGTCCTTGCTGTCATTGGTACTTCTGAGGGGCACATGACTCTGTATCCTGCTTTGACGGTAGGGTGAGGACTGAGGGAGATATACAACAGAGGCAATTCGGGGTTGGGTTTCAGAACAGGCAACAATCCCATCCCCATTTTCTCAAACGATCATCTATTTTACTATTTGTCGATCAGCGTTATGTAACAAACTGCGCTATATGCTTCCTTATACAGAGCCTTAATGTTAGATTGATACATTAAATGTGACTAAAGAAACATAATATGTAACTAATGAAACATAAAATGATCGACATGTCCTATCAGGGCTCAAGAAAGGGTGAGGGTGAGGGTAAGGGTTAGAGTGAGTTCAATGGGATTCTTCTCATGGCATTGAGTGGCCAAAAACTCACCACACTTCACAATGACAATTAGGCATAAAATAGACATCAATGTCAGGCAGCCAGTTATCTATTGATTGGCCCAAAGGGTGTGAGAGTCCCATGGATCCTCCTGGTGCTATCAGGGAGTCTGTTAAAGACAGCAGTAATTCACAAGTAGCATCAAACCTTGTTCTCAATGAAGCCAAGCACGACCAGATTTTTATTGACATGTCAGGTTCAGCCTCAGTGCTATTCATGGGCGGAAAACTAGTCTCTACCAAATTCTCAAGATGTACTATTGTCCAAAGTTCCTCAAAGGAAGGATGTTGTATTGGATTATTTATTCACCTGTGGTTTTGGGAAGGGACCCATGGAAAGCTCTGCTTTCCCTACAAGGTTTAACCCAAGTAAGTACTGCCTCATTAAGTGCCAGGCTATAGACAGAATTGGCTGAATTAAACTTAGCCAAGTTCACGACTGGTGCTTCAAGCTCGAACTTTATTCATGAGAAATGGTTCCATGGCATTGATGCTTCATTTTTATCTTAGTGCTATTGATATGTTTTAGCTGCCTGTATCAATAAAGGAACATGACTTACATTTTGAGTTGCCTCAAATTCGCAGTCGCTGTGTCGATGAAGAACAATCTCATTACAAACTGAGAACATTTACCATGCCGTACACACACAATAATCATTCAGTCAACTGGCAGACTGTAGCATGCAGTGGTAATTGTGATAAGAAGATGTTAAGATCAGATTCCTGCGTGATCATCCACAGTAGCAGAGATTACTTGATAGTGCATTCCTTTCATAGATGTGTACATCAATATGAATAGTTTTGAATGGGTACCAGAATTGTGGTACTCAGCCATACAGTATAACCCAACACAACTTGGCGAGTCACCATCGAAGCAAAAACATAATGCCCCACAATAAACAGGCCTTGTGATGTTGTTAAACTGTAGGATATGCTTCCCAATTATACATAATGGGTTCTCTGGCAGGTTGATGATTTACACAATAAGGATGTTTTATGATGGCAATTTCCACGGATCATTTGTTTGCACTTAAAATGCACCCAGAAATGTTTAATTTTTTTAACCACTGCAATATTAAAGAGTAGTAACGGTTATTTTGTGTATACATAGTCAAGGAATCTGGGAATTGAAACTACTTGCTCACAAACTATTTACAGCTATAGCTCGATGCAGCAAGTTGGGAACCTGAGTGTTTTCCAGTTTTGGAGGCAGCTGTGCATGTAAAATGCCTTTATTCAAGGGACATTTTTGCATATGCTGCAGAAGACAAGTCTTGTGTATGATTCTATCTCAAAAATCATAACATCATATGAAAATAGAATTATTTGCTATGCATTATTCCCTCATAATACATGTCACACTAGACAAAATGCCCTCTGTAAGTTCCATATGGGCTGGAAAAGGACCATGCTCATAAATGTGTTCATCATTTTCAAGATAGGAATATCTGAAGACTTGAACAATGTGAACAGGTCCATGGTGCAAAACCCTTTTATTTCTATCAAATTCCATCATCAATTGTTGTTTTGACCTGATGATTCATTGAAAACCATATTGAAATGCTATTAGAACCCCATATTAGGCATGTGAGGCCTATTATGATGCACTATTTGTGTGGACAGTAACCACAGAAAGTAGCAATTCTACAAGGTAATGTGTCACGTGCACATGGATTGCGCCATTTTCCCCGGGGAACAGATTTGTATGCTTCAGTACTGGGTGCACCATCCAATGTCTAAATTCTCAAATTGCATAGTACTAATGTCATTGTTATTAAGACAGAATGATGAAAGATAAGAGAGAATGATACGGTGTTTACAAATAAATAAGAGATTTGAGCACTGTGGTGGCAATTATCGGCACATGAGAAATGTGGAGGGCTCCAGTGTAGTATTTTTATTATGGTACATAACAGGGAGCATAGGTTATGAGACTTTCCGTCTCGATGAATCGAGCTATTAAGCCGTAAATAGCAACAAAAGTGCTGTTGTCACCAAAGACTAGAATCATGAGATATGCCTAATTCTTCTCACACTTATTGTATCACTTAGATATTTCACATACCTTTAAAGATGATCAAGTAGAAAACAAAAGTGGATAATTCTGGTATCAGTGGGTGATAACGCATCCATATATGCTCTACGTGGTCCCACATCAAAAACCAAGCAGAAATTTTGCTGAAAATCACAGTTTTTGCAAGCTAAAATCACATGTCTCCCATAGTGTAATGAGCCACCATAGAGGTAGGGAAAAAAAGCATACTCATTTATAAACTTGATGGGTCAGTATTATGCACTATCTATGAAAAACTGATGGTTGGACTATTTTTTCACAAAATATATAGGGCCAAACTAATGATTTTAAAACTTATAATCTGTACTTCAGTGGCATTTCTTAGTGAAAAATTAGGAAAAACTAAGTTTTAGGTTCCCAACTTCCTGCATCAAGCTGTAGATGTTTATAAACCGCTTTATATGAAGGACAACCAAAATGACCTTAAGTGTCAATGCTCCTATCAATTACCCTAAGGATAAGCATCCTCTGTTTTCCTACACTCCCATGTATTCTGCCATCACCTGTCTTCAGCCATCCCTGCCTTCCACCACTCCCCTGCCTTCCACCACTCCCCTGCCTTCCACCACTCCCCTGCCTTCCACCACTCCCCTGCCTTCCACCTCTCCCCTGCCTTTCCCCACTCCCCTGACTTCTCCCACTCCCCTACCTTCCTCTATTTTCTTAAGCTTAGACTATTACTCAACATAAAAAAGTGCCTTGTATCAATCAACAAAATTTTGAATGCACATTTTCCCATGGGTAACCTGGGGAATTTGCCTCCATGCATGGCTGTTGAGTGACAATACATTCCTTATGAATAGGTCTAACCACTAGATAAAAGCCGTGTTCCTTTATTCTCTCCGCCAGTTGGAATTGCAAATATATCTAATTGTTCACACACAAACGTACCTATGTTTGTTATGCTGTGGATTATTTTTTTATCATCATTACTGTGGACTTCACGTATGGCTATTGTAGATCATGCTTCATGATCGGGAATCAATTGTACCATCGAGCATGTCACACTCTGACATAATTGGATGTGGTAGTTTTTATATGTGCACAAAAGCCTATTCAATTTCATTTTATTGTGTGCACACATTGTCTTTATATAGAATAGGTGGGGTAGTCCAGACTATTCCAAATGCATTTATCACCCTCTCTGATAGCTAAGAGTGGCTGTAAACATCAATTAAAACGAAGCACAAAAAGAGAAGAGAAATCAAAACATCAATAACCTCGAACTATTGCTCATGACTAAAGTAGGTTCTTATCCTCCAGACCTGGGCTTGGCTCAATTAAATTTAGCCAATGCTGTTTACTTTACTAAGGGACCTCTTTATTAGTAAGATTTGCTGCGCCATCACTGAATAAGAACTAGTCCTTATCCTTCAAGTCAATCTATGTGCCGAAGAACATTTTTTTTATTACAAATGATTGCCTGACCAATCAATTCGAAAAGCAAAGCTACACTGTCAATGTGTTTTGTCCAATTTTTTTTTACTATTTATATACAGAAATGGTGCAATAAAGCCATAAATAGGTTTGCAATGGAATACAAGAGAAAAGGTTTGACAAAGTTTGTGAGGATCAACATGACACTCTAAACCAATTTACAACCTAAAATTAGCTCCATCTGAAGACTAGTTAGTATTCAAGGCGTAAGCTCAATCAATGCCTTCAGTTTCATGAGGTCATTCCCAATTATCACCCACTTTGTCCAAGGATGAAACTGACATGTCAATAAAAGTTGGTCGGGCTCAGCCTCATTGAGGACAAGTCTTTGGGCCAGCTCTTCAGGACTCCTGTCTTCAACAGACTGACTCCTTGAAACCATGAGCAAGATGTCTCACTGTCTTTGATGCAATCACTGCATAGCCTGCAGGAGCTGCATAATACATTGTTGTGGTATATCAATTTGCTATTTTGAATTTAGGCCATCCCAGCAGTATGGATTCACTCTAGAGCAGAATAGGTGGCGTTTAAAGACAGAGATGGTAAGTAGCTCATTTTTTTTTACACATTGTTAGTAGCTAGCCTAGTTGTTTCCTACGTGCAATATCAGATAAAAGCAAGAGGATGTGAACATTTGAAGAATGGTATTTCTGCTGAACGAATGTTGGGACGTAAGGAAATCTTTGTTTGTTTTAAGTGGATATTAGTGCAATTTGAAGTGACCTAACGATGCTTATAATAAGACATTTAGGCAAGTTTCGGTGGCATTTCTTAAACTTAAATCACCACTTTAGGCACTTGGATATTTGCCAAATCCCAGCATCCACACATTGTTAAATTTGTCGTATAGCACAATAATGTAACATATCCGTTTATCAAGATGCATGCATACAGTCCCAATACAAAAAAAAAACAAAAAAAAAACAGAGAAGGTTGATGTTCACATCCTTGATACAATCGTGGAGGATTCAATGCAGTTTCCAAAAATCAGAAAGGTATAATTATAATCAGTAACTTTAATACATTATAAAATGCCCTCCAGGGCCTTCCTTGATCCTTTTGAATCAGACACATTGGGAACTGGCCCGGAAACCAAGACCAGACTGCGAATGGTCATTAGGACTCATTCTACAGCCATAAAGTGGTTCTTGCCCTTTGATTAGCAGCTTTGGAATAGATCTGGAAGTGACAGAAGCTAGTAGGACCTTCACATTTGCAAGAGCAGTGGCCCCTCTATTTTCTTGAAGATAATGTAGGGATTGGGATGAAATCTTGACCAAGTAAATGTATCCAAAATCCGAAATAATAGGATTGCCACATATTCATAGGCTTTATCCCAGATTTAAGTTAGTTCAGTCTGTGCTAGTCTGATACTCGGGGGTGGTACATTTACTCCAAGAGGGTCGGCATGATGCTCCAATGAATTGCTGGCAAGCAGTCTCGCTAGCACTTCATATGTGACCAATGGACATGATACATTGATCCATCAGCGGCCCTTAAAGACTTCATCTTACCATGTAATCACTATACTGTCATGCAGTCTTTTTAGTCTGCTTTTTCTGATTAGAAACTAAATTTCTGTTCATGGGGAAATGATTTTTGATTGACCTATTCAGTTCTACACTGTAATAGTGTCTGCAAACGTTCCTTCCACTTCATGGCTTTTGAGTATGGAGCAGTCACAAAATAAGACTGCTCTAGAGACAAAAACAGATAATTAAGTCATCAACATTACCTGCATACAACATATTGATCAATGATTTTGTCATATAGTAAGAAGGTAAATGAATATCAGAGTTAAGAACTGTTAACTGGCTGCTCTTAATCAGATGATGCATTCATTCATCACAGTTGGGTCACTCAGATCTATGTATAAATTGTGTGACTTAAAAAACAGGCTGCATTCATGCGTCAATATAGCAAATGGACTCAATATAATAAACAGAGAGTGCCGCCAGTAATGGGTTAACCGGTGTAGGAACTGTAGCATCAGTTTCAGGAAGACTGTTTGAATCAGTGAGAATCAACCCTTTATGAGCCACCGATGCAAAAGTGCATCATGGCCATCAGGCGTTATAATGAATCAATGAAGTGCGGGTGAGACTGCTTGCCAGTACTTCATTGCAGCAGCATGCCATCCCCCTGGAGCATGTTGCTCCCATGGTAAAAAGAGCTGTCAGTAGGTACCCTCTTTTCAAAAGAAGTCACGCTCTGCTTCACCATTCAACTTGCACTCACCACATTGGTCTGAAAAGTCACCTGCCTTGTTTAAAACAGAGAGAGCTGCACTATCAGGTACCTACTCATGTCACACACTCTATAGTATTTTATACTGACCGACTTCTCCCAACTAGGTACCTACTCAAATCCCCTTTTTGAGCACCGTACTTGAATGTCCACTTGTGAGCAACAAAAGGGACAAGTTATAGCTACATGAAAAGAAAGGACTGGAAACAAGGGCATTTTTAGCCAGCTCTTCCTTTCACTATAGGAGCAACACCCTCCAGAGCTTGTATTAAACCCATAGCTTCGGGTTATAAGGAATGTAGCTGTGGCAGGCTACTTGCCAGGACTGCATTCAGGCATCATGACGACCAATGCATTAATGCATTACCAACACTACAAAGGGTTAACAAGTAGCTCGAAGTATTATTCTAAATGATGCCAGGCACGACCAGGCTTTATCGACATGTCAGCTTCAGACTCAGACTCTAATAGGGATTGCCTGGTGAAACTGAAGGTGGAACACTTAAGCCTTAATTGAGTTTGCAACTTGAATACGAGCTAATCAGGAACACATCTGGACTACAATAATTGAATGCAATGGCTGTCATCTGGCAAGCTATTGAATCTAAATTGATCTGCTTTGGTTTCTTGTGGTAGTAATGTGTAGTAGAATAATAAGAACCATTCTATTGTAATTGTGTCCTAGTGGAATTAATGAATCACTCTGTCATCAATACACTGTTAAAGTATTTGTCTATATCACTATAATTAGAACTGACAATTAGAAACTATTCAGGTTTACATGGCTTAATCATATGTTTACAAACATTCCTTCCACCTTATGTCTGTCAGTAATGATGCAGTCCTGAAAAAAAGGTGACTGAATGAAAAAAGTTGATTGAGTTATTGAGGGCAGACATCTGTTGACATCAATCACTTCTACAGAAAATAGCTTTGGTTTAATACTGGCTCTATATAGCATTTCTGGTCCATCCAGGGGCCATTTCCTGAGGCACTGACAATTCTTGCGCATGTTCCAAGTAAAATTGAACCTTAAATATTCTCCTTTATGAGGCTGGAATTGGCTATTATCTGTCCAGAAATGGAGGGCTGTAACCTTCAGTGTTATTATAGCACTCTATTGGTTTGATGTTACTTATACATATCACTGCAAAAATGGTGTTTAGATTTTAAACATGTTTAGGTCTAAACACGTTTAAAACCTAAACATATAGGTCAGTTAGGTGTCTCATCAACTACACATTTAGGAAATGAACACTTTTCTTCTAACTACATAAACATTTATGCTAAACATGTTTAGATGTTTAGAGTTGAGACAGTTGAAAAATAGGTGTTTAGATTTTAATATCAATATGTTTAGATACTTGGATGTTGAATCCACACCAGGTAGCAGCACTACGTTTGACTGGACTATCTGCACACAGTTATAATCAATTGTTGTGATAAATGTCCCCAAATCCCATGTTTATCATGGTTTCATTTCATAGAATGTCATGTGAATAGAAAGGGCAATAGAAAATTGACTAGATTCACCTCATGCCACCATCATTACCATACAATAATCAATAAACTCCATGACTAACACCTATTTGATGTTATTCTGGAATAGATAAGGCAATTTCCTTCCTGCCAAGCTGTTGTACTTTCTTAAGTCTCTCATTCTAATGCAGTGTGTAATATATGTACATGTATATAGCTGTGGCTGACATCTTTGGAGACTTTGACAAGTAAATACCTGCTGATGCCCCCCCCCACTAAATGAGAACAAAAATATATCTCTGTTGTTTAATGCATACATGTCTGCAAACCTTAAATCTCCATCAAATCATTTAAACATCTAAACACAAAAATTCATAAACACCTAAACACAAAAATTCATATCTAAACACAAAAGATTAAACCTAAACACCTACATTTCTAAACACTTGAGCTAAGCACATTGTTTGGCTAAACATGTTTAGGAAATTAATGTGATTACAAAAACGTTGCAAGAATATGTTTAGAATTTTGTTTAGGATCTAAAAACCATTTTTGCAGTATACTCACACCAATAGTACCTTCCTATAACAGCCATGTCTCACTTAACCGGCCACCTCCATTTCAGATAAAAAATGACTGGTTCCTGAATCAACTGGTTCTGTGAATCGGAATCAATAGATATCAATGGTTATAATTTAATCTGATCAGAGAAATTAGTGGCTGGTAAGTAAATAAGCCGACTTTTTGAGACATGTAACGTGCATCTTCATGAACATGATAATGCACCCTGGCTTCTTACAAATTCTATTAAGCATCAATTATGACCTCGTGTATTAGCTGTGTTTCAATAAAAACTAATAAAGGTACGTCACATAAGGTCATGTAGCAAATATATGATGTCTTTGCTGACTAATGCACCTAAGACATCTAAGGAAGTAATATGAGGGCTGTACATGTTAGCACATTGCTTTACATACAAGGCAGTTTATGACATGGATTTCCTACTTCTTGCACACTGATATATTCAGTCCAAATGGCAGCATCTCTGCTCAGACACTAATCCTGCTTAGATGTGAATAAGCTGTTTACTTCTGTGAGTCATAGTCAGACAGTGATATGAGGACCTTCACATTTGCAAGAGCAGTGGCCCCTCTATTTTCTTGAAGATAATGTAGGGATTGGGATGAACTCTTGACCGAGTAAATGTATCCAAAATCCAAAATGATAGGATTGCCACATATTCATAGCCTTTATCCCAGATTTAAGTTAGCTCAGTCTTTTTCTTCTTTACAACCCTAAGAAAATTCTGCATGCACCTACATTTGAGGTATACTTAATTATTACACTACCATTGCTTCTTAAAAATTATAACACGGTTAGAGAGTTTTCAGTGCCGAAAATGGATAAAATCGGTTCCTATATCTGGCGATAGAGCACCCAAAATTCACGGCGAGCGGACAGCGGGGCGGACATCTTGAAACATACCTAGACACGAAAGTAAATTCTCCATTTTTGCAGCTTATGTACCAAATATAGCGAAATGCTTTGAACATAACATAGTTGAAACCATATTCTACCTATCTGTTGACTAGATTCCTTGATATTATGGCTGTATTTGATATAAAAAACTATTAAACTTTCCAATCGAGCGGCTTGCCGTGCGTCTTCGCCATTCTGTCAACACTACAGGTGCCGCCGCCTGGTGTGTACAGAATGGATTATATTTTAGACTGGCGCAGCTCTGTCTCAACGTGTTCGCAGTAGTAGGTCTATGAGAGTTGGAGTTTGAGGAGTTCGCCAGCCTAAGCATACGACAACATGAAACCAAGATGGCGGAGGGCCGTCTTGTCGACTCGCATAAGAAATGAATGGATTAAATCATTTCTGAGGATAAATACTTAGAATTAATGGTGGAAACCATGTTATAAATATAATATATAATGTTTAGACTTGAACTCATGCCTTCCAGGGCTCCGCGTCGTGCCTATATCATACCCTGAAAGGCATTCGTTGAAGTCTAAACATCATATATTACATTCATATATGAATGATGTCATACCTATCCATAATGCCCCCCCCCCATTGCACACAAATATGGGTTGGAAATAGACACCCTTTAGTATATGCTCACTGATTATGAAATTTGAACTGCATCAGTAGTATTCCAAATTAAGTTGTGTAGATTTGAATAAAGGAGAGAACTTAAATTCCCTTGAGGACGGTAACATTTACAGAATGACTTTATTCAACAATCGAACATTGAAATCATACATTGAAATAATGAGAATCCTTATTGGATAATCATTTGATGATTGGTTTTGGAACGGCAGGTCATTATGATATCAATGTTGATATCAATCAATTTGTTCTTTGATCAATTAAATGTCAGTAAAAAACTGATTATTTGCTCTCTCAGTCTTCCACTCAACAAATATGATGATGAATATCATAATTACATTTCCCTGGTGAATCTCAATGCATAATGGTTTGCTTGCTGCCTTGCGATAAAGATACAAAAATTAGTAAAAAAAAAAAGAAAAAAGATTACGATCTGCATTAGATGTTAAAAAAGGTACTGATCCAATCACAATAACACTAGTTGTCTGAAGGGTAAAGTATTGTATTAGTTAAAGGCTACTTATACAGTATACTTATGACAGGAGCGGTGCTACAGTAAGGATATATTTAGGCAAATGTCCACGACCATGGGATATTTTTACATTGTATTCCCTGAGGTGGGACTGGCGTATCCCACTCAGACATTATATGGGTGAGTGGGATACGACCAGTCCCACAGAGGGGAATACGACATTCTTGGTTCCTCTTCTAATTTTTACCCTTTTCTTCCCACCTGTTTCTCTTAAAACCTTTCTGCCTATATTGCTGCAGAAAAAAAAGAGATTTCACTTTGTTTTAAACACTGTACTATGGAAAGTCATCAAATTATTTTATTATAAGGACCTGCTATAATCTCCAAAATATTAAAATATCATTAAGATGATGACGTAAATCTAGATTGTTCTCCAAGTAAGAAATTGACTCGACCACAGCAATCCTCAAACTCATTGTAAATTAAGAAGAATGTAACATGTGAACAAACCGATTACCTAGAGTGTACTCCATGTACTAATACATGTTTTCTTAATAACATTAGACACATTAGAATACAACTTTGAAATAAAGAAGTGATCCTGGCATATAAACTTATTAGCATCTAAGGGCTCCCCTTTCTTTGATATCTGAAGTAAACACTATCAGGCTATCTTCCATTACTCTATATGGATGACAATCTCTGATGTGTACTTCCTACTTCCTCTACTATGATGTGTAGGGACCAACGCATCGGCTCTGATTTAGACACTAGGCTTGGTTAGATGTACCTAAGCTGGCTATTTCTGTATGTCACTGTCATCACTTGAGGTATGACAGCACCTCTAAGAGACTACGTCACCAGAGAGGGGTGCCGCAGGTGAAGCAATACAGGACAGCTCATCAGCACTATATTGGACTTCATGCTTACCATGCAACTGCGTATGAACTCCTAAAGCGCTGGTTCCACAGGCGTAGAATCGGTCGGGAAAGCCCTAATCCGACGATTTATAATATATCAAAAGTATAGAAAAAAATCGGTCGGATCAATGCTAATCCGACCGATTTAAGCCTGTGGAACCAGTGCTTAAAGATTGGCATCATTGAGAGAAATATAGCACTTCTAGTTTACTTGCATTATAACACAAGAGGCATCAGAAATTAATGGCACAATACGGTTGTTAGTGCCTGGTTGGCCAATTGATACCTGAAGATCATGCTTCATCAGATGCTGGAATCTGATTGGTTCAGGGGGAGACATACATTTGACTTGTGCCATGGCCTCTCATTGGTGAAGCTCTGACCTGTAATCTATGTGTTGATTTAGTCTGATGTCTTGTACGATCATCATGTGGTTACATTTAGCAGTGTAGCAGTTGCATAATCTTGTTCCACAATACATATGTTTAAATTTCAATTATCATGATCTGATGATGTTTGATTTAAAGGATCTGTATCATCCTCATAATTATGCCTGAATCTTTCTATTCAATGGAATTACTAGTAGAATAAGTCATACTAAAAAGCAGTAGGCTTTCTTCAAGTTGCTCTATACACCATGTATAGGTGCAAACTATGGAGGCCTATGAGGGCCAACACAAACTAGTTATGAAAGCATAGTATATGTTTCATTGAGGCATTAGTTTTTTTCATTCAGGTTTAAACAAATCTGTAAAACAATTTTTTGTCTAATGATTTTTGACTATATATTTTTTCATGCTGTCACTGTCAATCCCCCGCCCCCCCCCCCTCAAAAGAAATCCTGCTGTCACTGTCAACTAAGAAGAAAAATTATCGTACTGCCAATGTCAAATGAAGAGTAAAAACCTGACTGTCACTGTCAACTGTCAATCTGATCTGCACTGACTTGTGACAGGTATCTTTTAGCATAGGGAATAGAAGACTATCCATACTACAGTAGGAAGGAAGGAAGGAAGTCGATGGGGAGGATGAGATGTGGAAGGAAGGAAGAAAGGAAGGAAGGAGGGAGGGAATACATTGGAGCAAATGGAGTGAGTGTGGTGTAATGGAGTGGTGTGGGGTGAGTTGAATGCAATGGAAGGGAGTGTAGTAGTGTGACTATGGTTGAGTGGGTGAAGTTTCGGGTGAGTGAAAAAAAGTGGAATGGGTGGAATGGAATCAAGTGAGTGGACACAAACCTTTGTTTTGGCCTGGTCAACATATGACACATTTGGCATAAGGTGGAGGGAGTCTTTGAAGATGCATAGTTAAGCTTTGTAGAACTGGAAAGGATATTGAAATAAATTATCCAGTTCTTGGTTTCTCATGAAACTACAGTGTTAAAATCATTTTGACAGTATCTTGATTAGAGTACGATTTATAGATTGACAAGTACAATTGAACATTTCTTATTATTCTACTGCATGTTAACACCACAAGAAACTGTAAAAGATCAAGTCAGATTAATTCCTTGCCAGATGACAGCCAGTGATATGAATTATTGCAGTCCAGATGTGTTCATGGTTAGCTAGTATTCAAGTCGCAAACTCAATTTAGGCCTCAGCATCCCACCTTCAGTTTCACAAGGCGATCCCTAATAGAGTTTTAATCTGAAGCTGACATGTCCATAAAAGCTGGTCATGCTTGGCCTCATTGAGAACTATGCTAGTAGGTACTTGTTAACCCTGTAAGTACTGCTAATGCATTAATACATCACATACATTGGTTTTCATGATGTCTGAATGCACCCCTGATGAGCACCATGACAACCCTATGGGGTTACAATAGATACACGCTCGGAGAGTCAGTGGAATGCTGCAAGGAAGCGCTGGCAAGCAGTCTTGCCAGTGCTTTATTGGTGAATAATGATGACCATTGGGCATGATATACTCCTGCTTCAGCAGCCCACAAAAGGTTAATTCCCAATGCATTAGTGGCTGCATTCAATAATTATTCTATTGTCACATCTGTTATCTTGATGCATGAATGTAGCCTGTTTTAAAGATACATTTATCTGAGTAGCCCACCTAAAAATAAATAAAAGCACCATGAAGATCTATCATAGAGATGACAGCAAATGGTAAACTGTCTATTTAACTCTGATTGCACATAAGATGTAAGTGATATCTTACAAAAGGTCTATGCTAGCAGAGGCTTTTACATTTTTTCTCATCTAATGGTTAGTGTGGGCGTATGTTTCACAGATTTATACTGTGGTTTCACCGACACAAACTAATGGCTAAAACGGAAGTGGCCGAAGTACTACTGGATTGCTGTGATAATAGTGATGCTTCATTGGAACATGTAGAAAAAAAGATTGAACACCTGTCATTTTGCTCTTCTTAACTACGACGTCCATTGACTTTCTTAATGTATGTCAAAAGTGCCAAGGCAGTGCAGACAGCTAATATGAATGACTTAATTATCTCTTTTTATTTAGCAATCTTTCTCAGTGACTGCTTCATAACTCAAAGCCATGAAGTGGAAGTAACGTTTGCAGACACATAATTATAAAAGATATTATAGTGTAGAACTAAAAAGGAAGAGATTATTAGCTTCTAATCAGAAAGGGCAGACTAAAAAGAATCTATGCCAGTATAGTGATTATACTATGATTAAGTGTCGGACCATACCAGACTGAACTAAATAAAGTCTGGGATAGAGCCTAAGAATATATGGCAAACTTTTTATTTGGGATTTGGTCGAGAGTCGCAATTCTAACCTACATTATCCACAAGAAAATATAGGGACCATTGCTCAGATTGCGAATGTGAAGGTCTTACTATCTTTTGCCACCTCCAGATCCATTCCACAGCTGGTAATGAAAGGACAAGAACCACTTTATGGTTTCAGAATGAAGCCTAATGACCACTTGGAGTCTGGTCCTGGGTTCAGGACCAGTTCCCAAAGAATGGCATTTTACAATGTATTCATGTTAGTGGTCATGCATTATTATCTTTTAAGTTACCGTAAGTTCAGCAAAGCCACCTAAAATTGCTCAGAATGTCATTATGATATTTGAGCCTATTTAGGCAATGTTAGATCACTTAAAGCTGCTTAAGGGCTCATCATAGGTTGGCTCAGAGGAAACTATTTTTGTGTATAATTTGACAAAGATCCGATTCATGAATATCTGGCTCGTGGTTTCAGGAAGTAAGTCTCTTGAAGACAACAGGTATAAATTGGCCATAAGTCTGGTTCTCAATGAGGCCAAGCACAACCAGCTCTATTGACATGTCAGTTTCAGCCTTTGGCACCAAGTGGGCGATAATTGGGAATGGCCTCATGAAACTGAAGGTGGAACATTAAGGCATTGATTGAGTTGATGTCTTGAGTACTAACTAGTCGTGAAATGGAGCTAATTTTAGGTTGCGAATTGCATGGTTTTGTATGACCATGTTCATCCTGACAAAGTTTGCCAAACCTTTTTGTGTTGCTATGTGAACCAATTTATGGCCTATCGATTATAAGGAAAATTGGCAAAATAAAACACTTATCTCAAGCACATCTATAGCTTCTCTGCCCTTCTCTAGTTATAAAGATTTCAAAGGTCTGATAACATCTTACTTCTGATAAAAGGAAACAGGCTCATATCAAATCTCTCCACCATTTATGCAGAATAATTGATTGGTAGAATAAGAGAATACTACAAGGTCGTATAGGGAGCCTAAGTCTCGCGATAAACTATGTCGTAAAAAAAATTCTGATTTGGAACTAAAATGACCAATATTTGAATTGACCTGGAGGCCCACCATATATAAAATTTTAAGGCTCAACTCTCATTCTTAAAAAAGTTATGCTAGGCTTAAAATATTCCCCTATCCTTAAAGCGTGCGGGCGGTAATATGCTGAGCACAGAATCCGCCCGCACGTGACGTGACTTCCCCTCCCTATTGCGAATGACAATATCATAAATTAGCTGGTTTGTACCAGGCTGACAGATAATGAGTATACATATAGATACCAGTCAATGCTTACACATAATGAGCCCCTTCATTTCAGATTTGAGGGTTTAAGTTTCCAATTGGATGTATCATGGTAAATAGATTAATTTTATAATTAGTTTAAAATGTATATTGATAGCTGCACTCTAGAAAATAACTGAATAACTGTTGAATGTACCAGCAATCCTTGGAAAACTGAACAGTGAAACAGCATTTATAATTGTATTGCAGCAACGAAGTGTAGTTTCTACAATGAGAACCCAGATGGCAGTCTGGTGTTACAAGGAATCAAGGAGTTAGCTATCATGCAACCTAGGAATGAAGTCCTATTGAATCTACCAGGCAACCCTGCTATTGAGTGAGTGAGTAATATATGTTTAACGCCATTTCGACAGCTAAGGTCATATTCATGCCGAGAACTACATTACACAATTTCACAGAGGAATGTGTCAGTACCCGCACATATGTGCACCACACACATCCAAGGGTATAGGAAAGAGGAGAAATAGACCCTTTTAAGTGGGCTAGGGAAGCCCACCCTGCTATTGGAATCACCACTACATTACTACTACTGTTGTATCATAGTGGCACAACTACTTTATTTAGCGCCTCCTATATTAGCTGGTTATAAAATAATCTCCTGATCACACACACAAGGAAGTCCTTATGATCACTCGCTATATCCTATCAACCTGTTGTTGTAGCAAAACAAAACATGTCTATGAGACATGTTACCGACTACAGGCAGCAGTAACAGCCAAGGCTGAGCCTGTTTTGGTCTGGTTTCTTAGAATGTGTAAAAATACTAAGATGCAAATAAAAACCTACTCAAACCTAAAAGAAATTAAGAAATGACCTCCTGAGCCAGATACAAATAACAGCTTGGCAAACACTGTTAGACATTATCAGAGGCCTCCAACTCCACCTAGCGACACCTGTCTCTCTAGCTCAGGCACCTGCCTCCTTAGACTGACACCTTGTTAACGCCCACAGTCCTGCCCTTTGGCCCCCACTCATGGTCCTACCAGCCAAACACATTGTGAAGGAAGCATACTAAGAACCAAAAGCTGTCCACCAACATGCGGTTCTCGGTAGGCACTTGAAGGGCTTAGTCTAAGGCAGTCCATTTGTAAACAGTCCTCGTATCTGCAGACTTAATAATGAACTTAGAATGGGATTCACATTGTTTTTAACAATATAGGCATTGTAACTTTATATCGGAATACTAAGAATCCATCTATCTTCCTCCAAAGTCTCCAACTAATGAATAGCATAGCATTGAACGGTGAAGGAACAACCTTGTAATGTTCTTGTAAAGTTTCCAACTTCCATTTCTACCCATTTGATTTACTTTCAAAAATATGAACACTGTATTTGATTATCAATTAGTCTTAGGGGACTTTTCGTGTTGCTGAACCTTAAATGACCCATCCTTGGTGAAGGGAAGGTAAGGCAAAGGGTGGATCCTGAGCCAAATAATTCCAAATCTTAAAGTCTTTATCAAGGACAAATAACTTTGTTATATAGCATGTATTGTGTTGTTTTTTTAATGGACAGTTTTGCAATGTATCGGCTCTTTTGCAACAAAGGCTTCAGCCATAACAACTTAACACACAAAAAATCAATTCAAACCAACGTTTTTCTAGTTCGTTTTCCTTACAGCTGATTATATATGATATTTTTCTTATATAGCTTTAAGATACAATGTTAGCCAGTAGAAAGTTATAACTGTCATTTTGACTCTAACTAGTAGTTTGTTTTGTGGCCCTGGCAGCAGAATTAACAATAACAATTGAACATCAGGAGGGATGCTGCACTCTATATATAGACCTTAATCACATGAACCCATGCATAACCCATACAACTCAGTAATATGCATCTGATTTTCTGAAAGCTAACATAATGTGGTTATCAAGACTTAGACCTATCCTACTATTATTAGTATGTGGGCGATTCTTCCCAAATGTCCCACTTGCTGTTTTTTCGTCTTTTTGGGTTTGGGGGGGGGGGGGGCTGCAGAATAAAGACCATTTTAACCATTGTTCCTATTTCTGGTGTCATTTGAAAGAAAACATCCTGGGGATAAAGATAACGGGAAAATTTGCATTAGTTGGACCACAGTTTTATGAGATATGATGGCCCAAAGTTGAAAAATCGCCCAAAATGTTTTTTTTTTTAATTCTCCTCATTCCACCCCCTATACCATCAAGCCAAGCATCTATTGATATATATATATATATATATATATATATATATATATATATATATATATATATATAAATATATATTGATGAGGTGCCATTAAAAAAAAAGAAATGAGTCTCTACATGCCTCGGTTGCCTCAAACCAGAGTTGCTTGTCAAATTTACGGCCCGTGATGAATCGCGTAAGGCACGTGATGAAATGATTTCTGGTCCCATAGCTACTCTACTACACCCAAATGCATGCAAACCTGTGGTTTATATGATAGAATAAGGGCCCTGGCTTCGAATTTAAACATTTATAGGGCACCTCCTGCCATTCTGCTACAAGGGTTGTATGGTGGTACGTATATGTGTGTTGGGTCTAGCTAAATGTTACTTTAGTTGATATTTGATGTCAATTAAAGGACAGCTAAACAAATAAGATGTAATGCAGGGTTATGATCAAAAACTGTATGGGGATGAGAAATACAATCGCTGCAAGTACAAATGTTTCTAAAAGGCTATTTCCAAGTTTGCCACTATAGTCATCGCTTTAAATTATTAACTCAAGACCACTTTCCCGTCAATTTGGTATATTTGGATCAGTACTCTTAAATCAGCTTGACTGATATAAGTTGAACCAGTCTGTAAGTATAGGATACTTGATGGATCTTGATAGGCACCACATCATACTTGTGAAATGAATTCATTTGATGTGTCTATAGGATTTTCAATAATCAATAAAATGTCCCGGGGCATGTTTGGTAGTTTATAGGACAGATTTGCATTGATCATATTAGGAATTGATCATGATTGTAGGTGGCAAAATACTAGTATGAAAGACTTGATAATCTGTTTTTATTTGGTAGGCTTGTATTTTATGACATTACAACATAATGGTATAAAGCAGAAGCAATGTCTTCTAATACAATTATGGTGATAAGGGCGTGAAAGGAAAAGGTGATTAGGAATTGATAATTTCAAAGCAATTACTCACTGATAAGTGATAATAATTCTTTCCTTTAATAATTGCACTCACTTATTCATTACAACAATGGAGAGATTTGATATAAAGAGAACCTTTTCATAGCTACTGAGGCAATTACAGTGTCATATATTCTAACTTTTTTTTTTATTGCAAAACCTTCAAGGCGCATCCATAAAGGCTACTATTTAAAGGGATAGATTCTGTTGGTGTACATACGAACTGAAGTCCTGTTGTGCCCTTACAGCATGTGTATACTACTTCCACACAGAGGTGCTAATTTTTATTGCCCCACAGGTGGTCCTGTTTGAAGTTTGGTCTGTGTGGGGTCATTAGGGTTTGGGGGTGGAGGCTGGAGCAGCTCCATAAACTGACCAAAAACCCAACAGAAGTGGGTTGGTGTCTATTGATGGAACTGATTTCAAAATTCTGACAGTTGGAGAAAATAAAATACTCAATTTCTGATTGTTTTATCCATTGGAAAAGGCTGATTTCAGCTATACCTATCATTGAGGTACTCACACATATGGTATGCACTTTGCAGAAAATAGTATTCACTAAAGACAAAGATATTTAGGATAACTTGGCATATTTGACCAAAGCTCTTTACCCCACCTTACATGAGACCCCCTGTGGGATCACAGGCTGTTCCGTCCTATTTATAGTCTTCGTTCCCCTTTAAACCGTTACAATGAGGCTGCCTGGAAATGGTGACAATGTGATTCATCAGCAGCTAATAAGACCAATAACATGTCACTCAATCAGGTGATCCTTAACCCGTACCCTGGTTGTTTTTTACTGCTTCCATGTTTTGCCTGTGTGTCATACTTCCAAGTTTTGTTGATTTTTTATCTTTCAATCATGAGAATTATGAAAGGAGGATCTGCATCCATCACTGGTGTCAGTCACTGTTATAGACGATATATCCTAATTTCTCAGTACCTTAGACATTGAAGATGAATATTTTATGAATCCTGATAGGCATCGGATAAATGCTAAGAAACCTGGGGATTGGATCCCATCAATATTTTAGATACATTTCACAATGAGTCAGGCAACTAACAATTACAAAATTGCTTTATTCTACAATCCATTGCAAATCAATTTATCCCCTTCATTATTTGGTTAAATCATAATAGCTATACATTAAAAAGATGAGAATCCTTATTGATTTATCATTTAATGATTGGTTTTTGAATGACAGGTAATGAGAATGTAGGGGGAAGTACGGTTGCCCTGCACCTCCTAGTGACTGATCTGTACAAGGTTCCCAAGTGTGGAAAATGAACGAGCCAGATTAGTGTAGTGGTTAGCACACTGGACTCCCAATGAAGCTAGCGCGGGTTCGAGTCCCGCATCTGGTGAAACAGTTTTCACTTGGTACCTTTACATTGGCACCAGACACACTCGTCCCTGAACCCAAGGGGCAGTGCTTCTGAGAAAAATGGTTGATCAGTCCCTAGGATGTCTGTTGGTGTTGAGTTCCAAGCACTTCGTGGTTGGTAGCCAGCAGCTCATGTGTGGATCTACTGGGGGTAGTGTCTGGTACCTCAGTGGAGGTGCTGGGGGTAGTGTCAGGCACCCCAGTATTGATGAATAGCTGGGGGTAGTGTGTGGCACCTCAGTGCTTATGATGGCTGGGGGTAGTGTCAGGCACCCCAGTGCTTGGATCTGGGGGGGGGGGTAGTGTAGGGGGAAGTACGGTTGCCCTGCATCTCCTAGTGACTGATCTGTATAAGGTTCGCAAGTATGGAAAGTGGACGAGCCAGATTAGTGTAGTGGTTAGCACACTGGACTCTGGATATAGGTAGCATGGGTTCGAGTACTGCATCTGGTGAAACACTTTTCATTTGGTACCTTTACAAGAATATCAATCTTGCAATTTGTTCTTTGATCAAATAACAGCTCAAATCAATATGAGAAATAAACTGATTATTTCTTCTCTCAATCTTTCACTCAACAAAGGTGATGACAAACACCAGACTGACATTTCCCTGGTATATCTATATGCATTATAACTTGCATACAGCCGTGCAATGTAGATATGAAAAGTAACCAAATAAAACCAAATGAATTCCATTAGATGTAAAAAAAGGTAATGTTCCAATCATGATAACAATGATGATCTCAAGGGTAAGGTATTGTATCAGTTTAAGGCTACTCAGGACTACACATATGATACTTATAACAAATGATGTCACACTAAGGATATGCACTCCTTTGCAGCAAAGGCCCCTGAGGCACCACACACAGTAATAGGAGGGTTCTTCATAGCAGCACATAGCTGAATGTACATGGCAGCTTTTGACATGATTTTCATATCTTCTGATGTCCACAGTTGAAATGGTGACAGCTCTGGTCAGACACTGGGCCACCTTATACACTCATGAGCTGTTTTTTTTCAGTTTGGCATTATTATAAATTCATATGAGTTGGCTGTTCCCTTTAGCATGTGCTGGCATGCCACTGGTATCGGCATATTTCCTGCAATGAAGGGGAGCATTTGTTCTACTTTCAAATTTTATATTTTCTGCCTTTTTTTAAACCCTCTTACCTTCATTGCTGCAGTGCACCTTTCTTCAAGCATTCCACTCTTCGGACTCACAACATTACAGTATTCTATTATGCAGACCTGCTATGATCTCCAATAGATGTATTCGTATCAAAGGGCACATAATGCCAAGGGCACCGCTTTGTTTCATCCCTGAAGTAAACACTATCAGGGTATCTGACAGAGTAATGCAATTACTCTATACAGATAACAATCTCTGATGTGTACTCTGTACGTTCTCCACCATGATGTGTTGGGACCAAACTGATTGGCTCCGATTTAGACACTAGGCTAGGTTAAATGTATCTAAGCTGCCTATTTCTGTTTGTCACTGTCATCACTTAAGATGTGAGGTGACCTCTGAGAGGGCTGACTACATCACCACAGAGGGGTGTCGAAGGTGAAGCGATAAAGGATGACAGCTCATCAGCACTTCATTGGACATCATGCTGACCATGCAACTCTATTTATTTCCTTATTAAAAGTGCTTTTTGAAGATTCACTTAATTTAGCAATCACCACTCGTACAGAGCAACCATAAAAAATTGGATAGATCTACTTTGTACTTGAGAACTGAAGAAAGTATTTATAATTTGTTTTGGCATACTTTAAGAACATAATACAGTCTGATAATTCTTGGAAAACTTGCTTAGGTCATAACAGTGTTCTGAGAAATTTCATCTAGAGTAGAATTTTGACTTAAATGACTAATGAAGAAACCAGAAACCCATGGTAACTCTGTCTTTGCAAAAGATGTTTGCCAAGCAGAAAATACGCTTCTGCTGAGTGTTCCCGCTGCAGGCCAATTTTTGCAGTAGTCTGGAATGATTTTGCAAAAGACTGGACAGTTGTGTTTTACAAGATGATCTTTTTCATCACACACTCTGTTGACATTTTTCATTGTCCAAGTCTTCATCAGGCGATGGTAAAACACCTGAAATATTTCTGTGATAAAGAGCATTAGGTCAATTGCTTTCCAATAAAATCTCCTTCATTGAGAAAGGATCAATCGGAAGGAATTTGGAATAACAATTATGAAAATTTAGGCATTTATGACTACATGTGAAAAAGCAATCTTTTCAATTAGGGAAACGATGAAAATCGACTTCAAGACAATGCTAAAATCAATAAAGGATAGACAAAAGGGCAGTAAAGCTCCATTAACTGAAAAAAAGACAAAAATAAGAGTGTTGACGTAGATAACAATGGAAGGGGAAAGAGTTGATAAAAAGAACAAAAAGGTCAATCCCTCTACTTCATAGGCAAACGCTTTCATGAAGTTGAGGGAGAGCTGAAAGACAGGAGACAGATTAAGAAATATCTGTTTACAAAACTCTAGATAATTAAATCAGCTCCATATTTACACAGGCTTCTTGCTAAGTGAAGCAGGAAGACTAACACTCTTATAGTACATGATGGTTATTCACTTACATCTAAAAGCCTGAAGATTTTATTAAGTTTAAGATAGACCATGTGTGCAGATGTCATCTGACTGTCCTTCTCACCGCCAATTAAAGTCCCACATACCTTTTGCCAACTCATGATAATACTCGGTGAGGTTAGCTGGAAATATTCGCCCTCCCGCTGCATGGTGGGGCAATTATTTCCAGCAAACATCACCTCATCCTAGATTAAACATACATTAATAGCTTACAAAATCATCAGGTAATCATTAAATATCATGCACTCTAAAAAAATGACTGTTAAATCTTCCAGGCAACCCCGCTATTAGAACTAAACTAAACAATACTGTTGTGTCATAGTGACGCAACATCTACTTATTTAGCACTTATATATGAGCTGGTTCTTAAATGACCTCCTGATCATACAAATCAGCAATAGGAACTCCCTTTTATAATTCACTATGGTTCCAACATCTTCACATTCTAGCAACTGTGGGTAGTCATAGCATATTGAGAAATCAACTCCTGAGCAAGATACAAATAACAGACCGACAAACGATATAGTAGATAGTAACTATTGTCGATAACCTCTAACTCCACATATCGCTAGCCTTCTCTCTAGCTCTATCACCCACCTTTTCAGACTGACACCCTGTTAACGCCCACAGTTCTGCCCTTTGGCCTCCACTCATTGTCCTGCCAGCTAAACACTTTGTGAATAAAGTGTACTAAGAGCCAAACGTTGTCCTCCAACATGTGGTTCTCAGTAGGCACTTGTTGGGCTTTGTCTAAGGCAGTCTATTTGCAAGCAGTCCTCTCTTCTACAGACTTTAAAATGAACTTAGAATGGGATTCACATTGTTTCAACAATTTTTGAATTGTAACTCTATATTGGAACACTAAGAATCCATTTATCTTCCTCCCAATTTTCCAACAACTAACAAATAGCATAGGCCCTATTGAACGGTGAAGGAACAACCTTGTAATGTTGTGGTATAGTTTCCACCTTCCATCGCTACACTATTCAATTTACTTTCAAGTGTATGAACACCGTCTTTGATTATAAATTAGTGTTAGTCCTTTTGATCGGGGGACTTTTGTTGGATGGGTAAATGAATACAGCTATGAGCAGCAGTGCAATGTACCAGCTGTTTTACATCAAATGGTTCAGCCATAAGAACTTAACATACACAAATCGATGTTTCATGTTATAGAAATATTGATAATTTTCTCATATATATAGATTTTGACTCTAAATAACAGTTTGTTTTGTACCCTGGCTTCACGAATGATGCCGCACTCTATATATGACCTTCGTCATATGAATCGATGCATCATCAATATGATTCACTAATAGTCATCTGATTGTCTGAAAGCTAACATGTATATGGGTATCAAGACTTAGACCTATGCTACTATTATTAGCATGCACAAAGGTTGTGTGGTGGTGCATAAATGACTGTAGCGTCTTGCTAAAGGTTACTTTAGTGGATATTGGAAGACAATTAATGTAGAGTTATGAACAAAACCTCTATGGGGATGAGAATTACCAGCGCAACAAGTATAAACATTTCTAAAACGTCACTTCCAAGTTGGCAACTACAGTCATTGCTATAAATAATTATCTTTAGCCCATTACCCCCTCCCCCTCACATTTGGTATATTTAGATCAGTAAAGATCTGCCTTGGCGATAATAGTGGAACCAGTCTGTAAGGAGGTTAGTCAATAAAACTTGATCACCATAATAAATGAAGGCGTATCATACTCAATGAATCAATGGTAGTTTGTAAGACAGATTTGCATTGATCACATAAGGAATTGATTGTGGTGTTAGGTGGCAAACTACATATGGAAGATTTAATTATCTGTTTTTACTTAGTAGGCTTGTATTTTATGACAACATTACAACATAATGTAAAGGAGAAGCAGTGTCTTCTCATATGACTATGGCATTGATAGCCTGAAAGGAAAAGGTTATTAGGAATTGATAAATACAAACCAATTACTCACTGATGAGTGATAATTAAAAGAAAATCTTTCTTTTGGTAATTGCAATCACTTATTCATTAGAACCAGATATCTAATATGAAGTGGACTTTCTTTATAGCTCGTTAGGCAATAACAATGTCATAGGTTCTAACATTTTTTTTCCCGCAAAACTGTCAAGCTCATCCATTAGGACTGCTGTTCAAACCATTACAATGAGGCTTTCAGAAAATAGTGGCAATGTGATTCATCAGCAACTAATAAGGTCAATAACATGTAACTCAATCAGGTGATCCTTTAACAGTACCCTGGTTGTTTTTCACTGCTCAGGAGTATTTTCTGTGGGTTATACTTCCAAGTGTTTCTTGATTCTCTCTTTTTCAATTATGGGAATTATCAGAGAAGGATCAGCATCACTTGTGGCAGTCACTGTAAATAGATGATATATATATCCTTATTTCCCACCATCTTAGACATTGAAATAGAATATTTGTGACACGATCTGCGAAAAGGGACCTTATTTCAGGGGGAATGGGGTCCTTTATGCCAGTAGAGATCACATTTTATGAATCTTGATTAGGCATCACCTAAATGGTCAAGTCTCGCGAAATTGGGTCACGTGGGGTCACAAAGTGAGCAACCATACATGCCACATATTTCCATTCCCCATACGTTTAATTTTGGGATCAAGTTTCAGATACTTATGTCATGACAAGGTAATGAAACAAGGAATCAGATAGACAAGGCAGAATTGATTCATTTGAAAACTACAATGAAGAGAATGATACAATGTGTGGCACATATGGTTCCATACGCATGTATGGTTCTGTGCCACTTTTACCTAATAGTTGCTATCTTGAAAGTGGCCTGTAGCAATCAACTCAAACTTTCATAGCAAATACCTCACTTTGATACTCTCCAGAATAAGTAATGCTTTTATGTTCCATTCCCAAATAGAACATATGGGGGAAGAAAATTTGTGGCACGTATGGTTCCTCACTGTGTGACCTCATTTCAATGGGCAATACCCATAATAGTCCAGTAGATATAGCACCTATTTTAGCCAACATTGGCACATCTGGCGGCAAGCACACACTTTTTCCTACAGGGGGTTTCAAATATGCTGAATTCATTTCTAAGTGGAAACACCATTTTTGAAAAGAGTTTCTATGTGAAAAACGAGTTTGAAAAAAAGAAGTAAAAACATGTATTTTATTCCATTCAAAATGATCAGAAACTGAATGGAGAATGGGAAATGGTAACATATATTGTATAATATAACTTTATACACATTCAAACAGGGCCTACAATTTTTTTGAGTGTCAATGACCTGTAGGTCATGACCTACATGAGTGAACATGACCTACAGGTCTTGCCACACTTGTCAGAACATCACCTATCACTACTTCTTCAACCTCATGAGTATAAAGCTCTTGAGATTTTACTTGGCAGGCTGGTCAACACTAGTCACTAGTCAACAACTAGTGAAAATCATTAGATAGTGTGGTCTTGACTTCTATTACCACTCCCCCTACCTCCTAGTCCCTTACAAATGTGACATGATCTGCGAAAAGGGGGCTTAGTGCAGAGGGTTCTAAGACCCCTTCTTCCAGTCCATCCCACAAATGATATTACAATATCCTCCTATGACGTATACATGTATTGGTGAAGTAAGGTTGATATTCATATGTTTTAATTCCCCAGAGAGTAAGTTTTCTAATGATATATTCATTTGATTTCATTAGCCAGAATGGATTCTGATTCGCCATTGGCGATTTGGTGACTTGCTAGCGCAAACCCTGAAAGCCTACCTAACTTGAATTCAAGTTGGGTAGGCTACCCAACTTGAATATGTAGGCTTTCAGAAATATATATTTTAGCAACTTCTGCCTGCAGTTTGTATGCGAAACTTTACACAGAAAATTCCAGACTTCTCTACACATTTCATTATAATATTATATCCCAAGAACTAGATAAGATATCAACATCGGGTGTACTGCATTGATGGTACATTTAAAGTGGTACATTTAAAGTGATAATGATGGATAATTAGTTTGGTCACAACAGTGAGAGACTCATTACATCAGATGTAGGATGGAGGGGGATTCTTGAGAAAAATGTTCACTCCATTACTTCTGAATTCTGACAAAATCTTACTACAGTCCCCCATACAAGCACTACGTTGTTACATGTTCTGTCCCATTATCTGTTAATTGCTGTCTAGTTTCATTTTGGTGGCCATGGACTGTTCGTATATAACACAAATTGTACACATGTTAAACTCAACAATCAGAAAAAAACCATAGGAGTTCCCTTAATGATGTCAAACATGCGGGAGTCACATGGCATATGCAGAGATTGCATGTATCAAAGTGCCGCATGTTTGTAGAAAAAAAACAGATAGTACAGAATGTGGGGGGGGGGTTGTGCTGTGGGGTAGACAAATTATTTTGCCAAGGCCACACCAAAAAATAAAGGTGGCCTATGGAATTCCCGCAACATAATTCCTAAAATCAGAATTTTTTTGTTTGAAAATATATTTGTCTACGGATAGCGCCCACATTTTTTTAAGTGAAAATCAGCTTTTTTTGTTTTGCTGAGGTGAACAAATTGAGATACAGAAATGGTAGACCCCTCCATAGAAAAATAAGTTCTCATTGTTTCAAAGAATATCTTTTTAACTAGGTCTGGGGATCACCGCCATACGTCACTTCCGGGATCCCCGCAACAATGCGCTATGGCGTCACACACGAAACTAGTATAAATAGCATCCGCCGAGGTCATTTCAAAACATCAGCACGTGAATCTTCTCTGCTACACGCCCACCAAAACAAAATCCAAAATGGACAAGTTTAAAGAATGCCTTTACTTCACGGATTACGTAAAACAAACCGACGGTGCCATACGGAAACACTTGAGAGAGGCTCACTCAGAAAACAAACCTGCCGAACAAACTAAAACAACCTGTAAGTACGCTTGCCTGTTCCCCACTGCAATACTGCTTTTTCCACTGTCAGTAATTTAAAAGGACACTACAAATGTATACACGAAACCAACAGAATCCCAATACCCTCACCTTTCCTACACCAAACTAACGTTAAAAAATTGAAAATTTACCCTCGTGACCCTAAAATGTCAAATTCAGAATTGTATATCGAGGTCTTCCTTTTGTCAGCAGCAAAACTGCCAAAGGAGCCCGCCAGCCAACCCAACCTGAAATAGACCACAACATCACAACATCGGTCATGAAGAAATTTTCTCCAAAATCAGAAACAGTCTTGGAAAAGGTGAGGTCAAAAATCGAGGACCAGAAAGTGTCCCCAAAAACAACAACACTAATTCCGACCCCAACAGTGGACCCATGCACCTTCATACCCAGGCATTCCTAAAAGGCCTCCTACTAAAAAATTCAAGATCGAGAAATCTGCACCCGAGAAGACCATAAAGTTCAAGGAATTCATAGAAACAAGTGACAGTGACAGTGAGAATGAGACGACCAAACCCACCCGGCGGCAACCCAGCTCTACTAAACCAAGTGAGTCGAAATCAAAAGTCTCACCAACACCTAAGCTACCCGACATGCCCACTATCGGACCCCCACTATCAGTGATGCCCAGATTGAACTCGACCTTGCCCTGAGTGATGAAGAAGCTGAACCAGAGAAACCCCTGACTCCAGAACACCATACAAAGAGGCCTACCCAGAGTCCTAGCCCATGTACTTCCGTCATCTCCAATATATCAAACACCAGCACCAGTTCTTTTATTGCCAAGAAAGTTAAATCAGAAATTCATGTAGCAAAATCCACAACAGAGGAGTATGATCCTATGCCTAGTTCTAGCAAATCTAGCTATAGCCAGATAAAATACATTCCCACTCCCATAGAAAAACCAGCTACTGTACATAAGGAGCACATGATCACAGTCTCTGATGTCCTATACGGTATTTACCAGTTCACAAATAATGTGGACCAGGCGACAGGTCGAGATTTCTATAGATACCTTGTAAAGAACAACCTGCTAACTCATAAAAACTAATTTCATACTTGCATGTGACTTTTTTTCTCTAAGTCAAACAAGGAAACTGTGATAATTCGTGACTACCGGTATTAAGTATATTTAATATATACACACTTGTATAACCCTCTATGTGTTCAATTGCCATGTATATACATAGGGTATTGTTAAAATTTGAATAGTACCTAGAACTACCATCAGGTGATCTATGGAGTATTAAATGTATCCCATTATAACAAACAATCGTCACCATGACAACAGTTACCAAGCAACCCACAGGAAGCCAGAAGATATTTGTGATCCCCTAGAGTACCTTAGCACACTGTCAAATGAATTTATCATCCTGATGGAGACTAATTAATTAGTCGAAACATTGATTACATTATATTCAGCATATTTCATTCTACAAATCCAACTGTTTGTATGATCTAAGAAATAAATGCAAACTCGAATTTTAATTGACTGTGTCTGTTTTTTGTGTGCATTTTCCAACTTTTGAGTAATATCTTTTTATTTTTGTCAGTTTGACCTCGGGGGAGGGGAAACGGCGTACACATCAGTGACAATCCCTGGCTTCATCTCAAACATTCAGTGAGTCACGCAGCCCTCAGTCAGATTCCATGCACTGTGATGAGTGAGTAATAGATGTTTAATGCCATTTCGATAGCTAAGTTCATATTCATGGCAAGAACTACATTCATTTTCACAGAGGAGGGTGTTCGTGCCCATGAATATGTGCACCACACACATCCAAGGGGATAGGAAAGAGGAGATATAGACCCTTTTAAGTGGGCTAGGTAAACCAGCACTGTAATTGTATGTACTGCTCATTAACTATAGAATAATATTAAACTGCATACAGGCAGGTACATAACCAACATCAACCGATGACCACAGATTAGCTTAGAACTATTTCTATTTCTGGATCATTTTCTATAAATTCAATCAGAAAATAGGAAGAGCAAGCTGTGAAAAACCAGCAGCCTCAATTTTCAGGGGCTTCTAGTCCCTGCCACTACAGAGAGAGAGAGAGAGAGAGAGAGAGAGAGAGAGAGAGAGAGAGAGAGAGAGAGAGAGAGAGAGAGAGAGAAAAGAAGAAGAAGAAGAAGAAGAAGAAGAAGAAGAAGAAGAAGAAGAAGAAGAAGAAGAAGAAGAAGAAGAAGAAGAAGAAGAAGAAGAAGAAGAAGAAGAAGAAGAAGAAGAAGAAGAAGAAGAAGAAGAAGAAGAAGAAGAAGAAGAAGAAGAAGAAGAAGAAGAAGAAGAAGAAGAAGAAGAAGAAGAAGAAGAAGAAGAAGAAGAAGAAGAAGAAGAAGAAGAAGAAGAAGAAGAAGAAGAAGAAGAAGAAGAAGGGAGAGAGAGAGAGAGAGAGAGAGAGGAGAGAGAGCCGCTACCCAGTGTCCGATGCATGCCACTGAGTGAGTTCTGCCATATTGTGGGGGTTATATTTAATACAGCATATGGGTGACTCGCACCACACATTTTTAAGAAGGTACACCATGAGTTCATGCCAGACCTATAAGGCACACATGGGACTTAAGTCTGGTTATTTCATTACAGTTCTTTAATATGAAATCCTTACGTATTTATCATGCACCTAGCACTAACCATAGTTCCATATACAGCCATGTCTCAATATATCGGTCTTTCAAAAGTCAGCTGATTCACTAACCAGCCACTACGTAATCTTTGTGAACAGATTAAACTATTAAGAAAAAAAACAACCCTACTTTCATGATGACTTATTTCGGTAATCTTTATGTTTAAGAGATGCGTTTTCTAGCACGCTAACTATTACATCTGCTACTATAAGTGCAGGCAGCAGGCTTCTCTGATGCAGCCTATGACATAACAAGAGATTAAATGCATCATTATTTATGCAAGGACACTATTGCAAAACATGATGGTAATTGTATAGATTTAACAACATGATTCTATCATTCAGAGTAACTCACTGTGGCTATTTAGAACTAATATTAAAAAGAAATTTGCCAGCACTATACAAAGGCACACATTAGCAGCATTTATTTGGAGATGTGCATTTGGTCTATTGTTACGTCATAGACTGCATCGGAGGGGCCTGCTCCCTGCCCTCATGATAGCAGATGTACCAAATAGTATTCTAGAAAACTTTTATTCAACATAATTATTACCAACTCGTTTCCTATAACCATTGAATCCTATTGTAATTCTGTTTCAAAGAACTGGTCGATTCAGGAACCAGTCAATTCTTATCTGAAACAGAGGTGGTTGGTTAAGTGAGACATGACTGTATACCTACAAATATGCCTTTTATCTGACAGAGACAAGAATACCTTCCATATTCTCACTGCTTAACCTGCATAGAAGTCACCGACCCCCAGCCCTGTATTTGGAGGAGCAAGGCTGAAATTCAAAAAGGCCAACAATAGATACAAATATCTCTGCATTACATAACTATGTATTCTATAAAGTATCTGGTAGGTCCTACCCCATATAAATCAGCTCCTCGGAATAAGATTCAAGATGACCTCCTAGATAATTACATATGTGGTTCCCTTGATATTATACCCAAGGAACCAGATGTGCAGTATTTTTTGGAATGAGAATATATAAATATTTATATATATATATATATATATATATATATATATATATATATATATATATATCTATATATATATATATATATATATATATATATATATATGGGTGTTATAATTATCTAGCCTACTAGTTATTATAAAGGTATATATTGCAGCGCTTCTGCTACTCAGGTGTCTGCTACACTGGGACTCACATAGGGGGCAGGCCTGTATAGTCTCATCTAAGTCACCTGACCCCCTCCCAGGTAGCCACCACACACACAAGGAGGCCACCATATTGTTTTGGTTGGACCCTCAAGGTTGCAGGAAACTGATTCTTATACTTGTTACCTCTACTTTCCAAATGCAAATTTCAATAGAATCAACATAGTAACTATTAAACCAAATTAACATGAAAGACCTTAGTGATATCATATCTCATATAATTCACTATGCTGACAGTAGGCTGTGAGCCATTAGATTTTAAGGCAGACCAGAATGTAGTGTAGGCATCAGTCTAGGCATTTTTAACATAATCAAGCAGGCAGACTGCTCACAGCCCATTAAAAGCCCCCAATGATGAAACTGCACAGGCTTGGCAATGTAGCCATTCTCTAAGTGATAGAATAGAATAATTGAGACCTGCATTACTGAGCATAGGTTTTGAAAGGGAAGCTGAAACTGAGAAACATGTACCATTTTGAATTCACTTACCTTCACGATAATGATTGTTGCTTATTTCTAAAGAGTATAGAATGAGAGTGAACCTTCCCATTTCAAATAAGTAAGATAGTTTGATACAAAGGAAAGATAACTAAACCTCCCTTATTAAAATGTGGAATAGAATATTCCACTGTGTGCACTCTAAAAGTTAACTGTTGAATCTAACAGCAATCCTTGAGAAACTAAACAATGAAAATGTGTAAACATATTGCAGCGAAAAAGAGTAGTTTCTACAATTAGGCCCCAAATGGCAGTATGGTGGTACAAGGAATCAAGGCATTAGGTATCATGCAATCTATGACTACAGCACTTCCACTGTTGTGTCATAGTAATTAGTATAAATTAGTGCCTACTATATAAGGCGGTTATAAAAAACCTCATGATAATTCAGAGCAGAAGTCGGAACTCCCTACACTGTAAAAATGATTCCGTCGAAAAAATGGAGATTCTCTGGCACCGCTGGGTGCCGGCCAATCTCCGTATTTTTTACGGTCACCGTTTTCTCCAAAATCACCGTATTTTTAACCGGTACTTCTCCGTTACCTAAAAACGTTGATTTACCATTCTTAGATTAACTGTCATTCTCAGTTACCCAAAAAACGGAGATCTCTGGCACCACTAGGTGCCGGCCATTCTCCGTAATAACTACGGTCACCGTTCTCTTGGAATTACTGTTATTATAACGGAGAATGTCCTTCACCCAGTGGTGCCAGACAATCACCGTTATTTCAAGGGAATACTTCAAATCACCGTCATTTTGATATGGCATCAAAGGATGGATTATTATGGTATTTCTATAATCCAGTTCACTTGTGCTCCAATCCCTAGTTCCATGAAAGCATCATAGAATAGTTCAGCACACTTTGTAATTACAATCTAGGGGCAGACAGCACCCTAGGATTGCTACAAAGCAACATGCATGGCTGGGTGGACATATACATTTCTTATCACCACAGAATAGGTGTTTGTCTCAACAAAATATCTCACAAAAGTAGATTACCATACCATTAACCATATTCTCACAGCCCGATAATTGGCCATCAATATTGATGGTGCATTTAATTCAAAAGTTGTAAATCATTATCATTTTTTGATACATTAAGAAGTGTCTGTACAGTAGACTCCTCAAGGAAATCTCATCATGAAAGAGGCTGCCACCTGGTGTGATCAAACTAAACAATAATCAAAACACAAATTCCCCGTAAATTGATAAACGGATATTCGCTGTGGTAGATTATGGATATTCAATATTGATAATTAGTCACTACACTAATTCACCTGATTTTCACTGTGATCCTCCGTAAAAACATTACAGACACAAAAGCATTTTTTATTCACACACACACACACACACACACACACACACACACACATACAGGTGTAACCAGCAAATCGGGGACACTGTTGCACACTCCTACAAAGCGGGGACATTCCAAAATTCACCCAGCTTTCACTTACTTGGGGTTCAATTAGGGGCATAGATCAATTTTAACTCAAATTAAGCTGTTGGAAGTTATATTGAAAAATACTGAGCTGACCTGTGGTGCTCCAAAGTAGAATAGTACGATGCCTCTAAACTGAGGACATGACCAGTGCATCATTACCAAAGTGAGGACATGTTTGTACAATTCAAATATTCATCTTACATCTACTTTTCCATCCTTAATTACAAGCATATTCAGTCCATTTAAGAAGAACAGTCAGTTTAAAAAAGTGCAAGATATTATTGCCTAGCTATGTGCTGAAACAAAGTGGAGACTCAAAGTGTGTATGCAAACTGAGGACATCATGTGAACACACTCTGTGTTTATGCAAACTGAGGACATGGCCACACAATGTGTGTTGGCAAATAGAGGACTTGGTTTTAGATTCACTCCACACAGTGTGTGTAGGCAAACTGAGGACATGGCCACACTGTTTTTGTATGCAAATAGAGAACTTGGTCTAAGATACACTCCACACAGTGTGTATATGCAAATAGAGGATATAGTCGTAGATACACTCCACACAGTGTGTGTAGGCAAACTGAGGACATTGCCAAACAGTGAGTGTTGGCAAATAGAGGACTTAGTCATAGATCTACTCCACACAGTGTGTGTAGGCAAACTGAGGACATTGCCACATAGTGTGTGTTGGCAAAAAGAGGACTTGGTCTAAGATCTACTCCACACAGTGTGTGTAGGCAAACTGAGGACATTGCCACATAGTGTGTGTTGGCAAATAGAGGACTTGGTCTAAGATCTCCTCCACACAGTGTGTGTAGGCAAACTGAGGACATTGCCACATAGTGTGTGTTGGCAAATAGAGGACTTGGTCTAAGATCTACTCAACACAGTGTGTGTCGCAAACTTAGGACATGGCCAAACAGTGTGTGTTGGCAAATAGAGGACTTAGTCATAGATCTACTCCAAACAGTGTGTTTTGGCAAATAGAGGACTTGGTCTTAGATCTACCTCACTTACCACAAAACCTTCCCCCGGAGGCTGACCAAAATTTGGGATTTGAACCTAAATTCAGCTTATAGCATTTACATAAGTTGGGGGGTCGGCTTATGGGGGAGGTTTTTAAATCAAGTGAATTACTGTTTAACCATATTTAAATAGTGCAGAATTCGGCTTCTAAATTCTGTTGAAGTTATGGGGTCGGCTTCTGATGGAGGTCAGCTTCTGAGTGAGAT
Organism: Acholoe squamosa; assembly: GCA_949317995.1. Classification (NCBI taxonomy): domain Eukaryota; kingdom Metazoa; phylum Annelida; class Polychaeta; order Phyllodocida; family Polynoidae; genus Acholoe; species Acholoe squamosa. The sequence continues at coordinate 10,960,012 of OX439045.1, read as the reverse complement.
TTTACGGTAGTGTGTGTAGGCAAACTGAGGACATTAGCACACAGTGTGTGTTGGCAAATAGTGGACTTGGGTTTAGATCCACTCCACAACATGTGTGTAGGCAAACTGAGGACATGGCCACACAGTGTGTGTTTGCAAAAAGAGGACTTGCTCTTACATCTACTCCACTTAGTGTGTGTAGGCAAACTGAGGACTTTAGCACACTGTGTGTGTATGCAAATAGTGGACTTGGTCTTAGATCTACTGCACACAATGTGCTTAGGCAAAGTGAGGATGTTAGTACACCGTATGTGCATGCAAATAGAGTACATTAGCACACAAATGACCATGTCCTCAGTCTGACTACACACACTGTGTGAAGTGTATCTAAGACTAAGTCCTCTATTTGCATACACACACTGTGTGGCCATGTCCTCAGTTTGCCTACACACACTGTGTGGGGCAGTGTATATAAGGCCAAGTCCTCTATTTGCATACACATTCTGTATACTAATGTCCTCAGTTTGCCTACACACACTGTGTGGAGTGTATCTAAGACCAAGTCCTCTATTTGCATACACATTCTGTGAACTAATGTCCTCAGTTTGCCTACACACACTGTGTGGAGTGTATCTAAGACCATGTCCTCTATTTAGAGAATAGACAACGATATTCTTCATGTTGAGACTCTGATATCCCACAGGAATGATAGACAAGCTGTGACCTTGCTCAGGCGTGCACTGTACTCCTATAATGCACTCAAGGTCACTTCTACTGTGCAGCAGTGCATTGGCTGCCGTTTTATAATTGCCTACAAACACAGTGTGGCCATGTCCTCTATTTGCCTACACACACTGTGTGGAGTGTATCTTAGACCATGTCCTCTATTTGCATACAAACACAGTGTGGCCATGTCCTCAGTTTGCCTACACACACTGTGTGGAGTGAATCTAATACCAAGTCCTCTATTTGCCAACACACACAGTGTGATCATGTCCTCAGTCTGCCTACACACACTGTGTGGAGTGTATCTAAGACTAAGTCCTCTATTTGCATACACACACTGTGTGGCCATGTCCTCAGTTTGCCTACACACACTGTGTGGAGTGTATCTAAGACTATATCCTCTATTTGCATATACACACCATGTGGAGTGTATCTAAGGCCAAGTCCTCTATTTGCATATACACACTGTGTGAAGTGTATCTTAGACCAAGTTCTCTATTTGCATACATACACAGTGTGGCCATGTCCTCAGTTTGCCTACACACACTGTGTGCAGTGAATCTAAGACCAAGTCCTCTATTTGCCAACACACACAGTGTGGTCATGTCCTCAGTTTGCCTACACACACTGTGTGGAGTGTATCTAAGACTAGGTTGTCTATTTGCATACTTATTCTGTGTACTAATGTCTTCAGTTTGCCTACACACACTGTGTGGAGTGTATCTAAGCGAAGTCCTCTATTTGCATACACACAATGTGTGGTCATGTCCTCAGTTTGCCTAAACACTGTGTAGAGTTTGAGTCCTCAATTCGTTTGAGCACACAGCTAGAAAATGATGTCTTGTCCTTGTTTAAATGTGTCTATTCTTCGTAAATAGACTGAATGCTCTTGTATAGGGGTAGAAAAAGATATGATGCCTAATATCAAGACCTCAGTTTGTTTACACTCTTTGCATTTGACCATACCCAAGAGAAAGTCTCTTAGGCCTCAGTTTGCAAGCACACACTGTGAAGTCATGTCCTCACTTTGTAGACACACAGGGTCTATTAAGGACATTCCTCAGTTTGCAGGCACACAGATTCAATGTCTGGCTCAAATTTGTGACAATTTTTATGCAAATACACTGGATTAATCCCTAATAGGTCAGAAATGGCAATAAAGTCAATTAGGCAATACACCCAGATCACTGGGCGAACTGGGGACACACAGATCTCTCAGTGTGCAAAACAAACTGGGGACTTTTACACACAGGCAAAAAAAAAAAAAAAATAGCTCTAACTTTTTACACACAGCACAAGTTGCTCCAGGCCAAATTGGGGACATTTTGTTGACACACTAGAAATCATGTTCATAACCATTTTTCAAGGTCATTTGTGATACCCAAACCCATTGCACCCCTTTTCTCAAGGTCATGCGAAGTGAGCCGTCCCCGGTTCGCAAGATGTCCCCAGTTTGTAGGTGTGTGTTCCCATGAATGTCCCCAATTTGCTGGTTACACCAACTCACACACACACACACACACACACATACAGGTGTAACCAGCAAATTGGGGACACTGTTGCACACTCCTCCAAAGCGGGGACATTCCTACATTCACCCAGCTTTCACTTAATTCGGGTTCAATTTAGAGCACAAGTCCATTTTAGCTCCCATTAAACAGTAAACAGTTATAGTGCAAAATACCAAACTGGCCTCTGATGCTCCCAAGTAGACCAGTATGATGTGCCTAAACTGAGGACATGGCCAGTGTTTCATAAGCGAAATGAGGACATTTGTACAATTTGAATAGCTATCTTATATATCTACTTTTCTGATCCTAAACACAAGAGTATTCAGTCTATTTATGAAGAATAGACTGTTTTTGAAATAACCAAGACATTATTACCTACCCATGTGCTCAAACAAATTGGTGACTCAAACAATGTGTATGCAAACTGAGGACATAATCACACAGTATGTGTATGCGAATAGAGGACTTGATCTTAGATATACTCCACACAGTGTGTTTGCAAACTGATGACTTAGCCACAACAGAGTGTGTATGAAAACTGAGGACATACAGTATATGTATGCAAACTGAGGAAATGGCCACACAGTGTGTTGTTAAACTCTATGTGTTGGAGTTACTATTAAAGATGAGTTCTGAGAATTTTTTGTAAAGGAAAGGGTAGACAGGATATAGTAAGGTGACTAATGATAGTGAGAAGATAACAGTTATAGATGATAGAAACAGGTGTCTAACAGTGTATGCAAATAGAGGACATTAGTACACCATGTGGGCAAATACAGGACCTGGTTAAAGATAAGGTCCATAAAGTGTGTGTATACCAACTAATACAGTGCGCGTCTGCAAAAAGAAAACTAGTGTATACATACTCTGAGCAAACCGATGACATATCCAAAATTAGATTTTCATTGTAAAGGGAGTCCTTGTGATAAGGTTCCCCTTGGGAGTGAGTGGATATGGGAGGAACTGCAGAAGAGAAAACATTTAGATGGCTCTGATGTACTGTACAAAATTTTCTTCTGAACCTAAAACCAACATTAAGGTAATATACAGTCAAAAACACAGAAAAATAATCATGCAACTTTTGAGAAGATATGCATGAACAACTGCTGTATGTTTTCTCTGCTCTACTCTCTGACAGCTCTAATGTAGGAAGGACAAAAACATATTTATGTCAGTCCTCCCCCTGGCTTATGGGGTCTTTAGTCAGTCCTCACCATGTACTGTGGGGTCCCTCCCCACTTCAAAGCTTCAGCACTGCAGGGATTAGTTTACAACTTCAACATTTCTGTGAACCAATTAACCTAAGGTTCTGGTCACATTAATTAAGGTATTGGCTCTATATGACAGGAATAAAAACATAAATACATCACTTTTCATGTTACTCATAGACCCAAAGTCTGCTCTCAATCAACATTCTCATTTTTTTTTAGTTTTCATTAACTGACATATTATTGGATGGTAATACTCAAGTGTACATTAATTCAGATGAGAAAAGGGCCAGAAATTGAATTCACTATTGTTGTATGAATGTGGACCACAAGACTTGATTTGTTATTAGACATTGGTGCATGCAGGTAAATATCTATAATGTTCCCTTGATACAGACACATTTTTGGTTCATATACCTTCTGCTGCTGGGATGTGGGATCCTTGTTCAGTCACCACCTTGGAGTGTGGGGTCCTGTCATTTTAGTGCGCATGTTGGTGATATCACTGATATCATGGAATTGGTACATCAATATAGATCAATATAAATTTGTGTAAAAAGGGGTAGGCAGGTGCATGGATAAGGATATGTATTTTTTAAATATGACTAGTATCTAATTTGTTGGGAGATCATACAGGTACTATGTCAAAAATGATTTTCATCAAGCACTTAAGTCTTTTGACTTGCACAACTTCTATTATAGCAGGGACCCTAATACATGCTGGGATATCATGTGTGCAATTATGCACACAGAACTAGATAAGACCTGTCCCATAAGGATCATGAGAATTAGACAATACAGACACCTTCCTGGTTCATACACCTTCTGATCCTGGGATGTGGGATCCTTGTTCAGTCACCACCCTGCAGTGTGGGGTCCTGCCATTTTGGTTACACTATATATAAAAATGGGTTGCTGGATGGCTGGTTAGAAATGTTCAATTTGTGACAGCTTCAGAGTGGGGTACCCTTCTCCCGGTACCCTATCACCACCTCCCGGCCACCTACCACCTCCCTGTGCCTAAGTCTATTCAAATACTACATCTACCATTATACAACACTTTATGAATTATATGGTCAGCCTAAATAGGCTAGGATTTTATACTATAGAAAGTGGAATTTTGCACTGATTTTTCACACACAGCACAATTCTCTTAAGGTCAATTGGGGACATTTTGTTGACACACTTAAACAGTCATAACCCTTCTTTGAAAAGCCTCAGCATGTTTATCATTCTGAATTTAGTATGTGTGGCCACTAAAGTGATAGGGCTAATTGTGTCTTTTTCTTCCCTTTTCTGAGTAAAGGCTAGATAATCATTACATAAATGTTGAGATACTGATAGTGAAAACTGAATAGCCAGGTCAATATAGAGGTGCAGTAAACATAGTCACATCATGCACTTAACTACAACCTAGTACAGAATGTAACAGATGATAACTCGCTCTGATTAACACAGAGTATAATATTTCTGTAGATGAAGCTATATAGTTTCCCCTTCTGTTATACACACTGCACGAGATATGGGCTTTACAAAATGTAAAGGTCGCATTTCTGTGTAAAGATTGTGCTCAGGATTTACATACTATTTACCTGGCCTTTACATTGAACGATATTTACATACATTTAATTTGTTTGTAAATCTCAAGTAAAAGTGATGTAAATATGTGCAATTGTCACCAAAGTTTGCATTGCATTTTCCATTGGTTTACACCCTTAGTAATGATGATGTGATGGTAGTGTAAATATGTGTAATTGTCACCAAAATATGTATTACATTACTATGGAATTACACTCTTTGTAAAGCTGATTTAAAGGTGATGTAAATACATGCACTGACATTTGCGTTCCTTTACCTTGCTAATGCTGGTGTAAAGGTAATGAGAATATGTGTAATTCTCGCCAGAGTTTGCAATGAATTTACTGTTTGCTCACACTCTTCAAAATTCTGCTGTAAAAGTGATATAAATATGTGTAATTTTCAATAGAATTTGCATTGCTTTCACCAATGGGGTACACCCTACCAAATGCTAGTGTAAAAATATTGTAAGTATGTGTAATTCTCAACAGAATGCACAATGTATTTACAGTGTATTTAATCTGTTCATGATCTTCATGCAAAAATACAGTGTCATTACCAAATTTTGAGCAATTGATTTATTCCTATTACATCAAGCTCTTGCAGATGGAGGGGGGGGGGTTTGCTGCTGCTTAAGTTTCATTAATTTCCCAAGTGTTTCCCCTATCTTCTCCCAGTCACTCCCTCATTTCTCTTGGCTGCCCATCACTTTCTCCTGGTCTCTGCTCACCTCCCCCAGCCTCCCTCACCTTCTCCTGGCACCCTATCACCACCTCCCGGCCTCCTATCACCTCCCTGTGCCTAAGTCTATTCAAATACTACATCTACCATTATACAACACTTAATGAATTATATGGTCAGCCTAAATAGGCTAGGATTTTATACTATAGAAAGTGGAATTTTGCGCTGATTTTTCACACACAGCACAAGTCTCTTAAGGTCAAATTGGGGACATTTTGTTGACACACTAGAAATCATGTTTATAACCATTTTTCAAGGTCATCGCTGATGCCCAAGCCCATAGCCTCCCTTTTTTTACTGCTGAAATATTGTTTAGCAGTGATATGTCAAATGATAAAACAAAGTTGACTGTATAAATTCTGCTGCATGGGAGGAGGAGGTGTGGCCATGTCCTCAGTTTGCCTCCACACACTGTGTGGAGGATATCTAAGACAAAGTCTTCTATTTTAACACACATTGTATGGCTTTGTCCTCAGTTTGCCTACACATACTGCATGGAGTATATTTTAGACTAAGTCCCCAGTTTGCATGTACACATGCTGTGTCTCAGACCAAGTCCTCTTTTTGCATAGACACACTGTGGGGCCATGTCCCCAATTTGTCTACACACAGTGTGTGGACCTTAGCTAATACCACATCCTCTATTGGCATACACTATGTGGCCATGTCCTCAGTTTGCATACACACACTGTGTGGAGTGCAGTCTATAAGAAATGTTTTTCCCCTTGCAGGCCATAAGGTCCTGCAGATCTCATTATTCCCCACTTCAAAGCTTCAGCACTGCAGGGATTAGTATACAATTTGCCTGTTTCTGTGACCCAATTAACCTAAGGTTCTGGTCACATTAATTAAGGTATTGGCTCTATATGACAGGAATAAAAACATAAATACATCACTTTTCATGTTACTCATAGACCCAAAGTCTGCTCTCAATCAACATTCTCATTTTTTTTTAGTTTTCATTAACTGACATATTATTGGATGGTAATACTCAAGTGTACATTAATTCAGATGAGAAAAGGGCCAGAAATTGAATTCACTATTGTTGTATGAATGTGGACCACAAGACTTGATTTGTTATTAGACATTGGTGCATGCAGGTAAATATCTATAATGTTCCCTTGATACAGACACATTTTTGGTTCATATACCTTCTGCTGCTGGGATGTGGGATCCTTGTTCAGTCACCACCCTGGAGTGTGGGGTCCTGTCATTTTAGTGCGCATGTTGGTGATATCACTGATATCATGGAATTGGTACATCAATATAGATCAATATAAATTTGTGTAAAAAGGGGTAGGCAGGTGCATGGATAAGGATATGTATTTTTTAAATATGACTAGTATCTAATTTGTTGGGAGATCATACAGGTACTATGTCAAAAATGATTTTCATCAAGCACTTAAGTCTTTTGACTTGCACAACTTCTATTATAGCAGGGACCCTAATACATGCTGGGATATCATGTGTGCAATTATGCACACAGAACTAGATAAGACCTGTCCCATAAGGATCATGAGAATTAGACAATACAGACACCTTCCTGGTTCATACACCTTCTGATCCTGGGATGTGGGATCCTTGTTCAGTCACCACCCTGCAGTGTGGGGTCCTGCCATTTTGGTTACACTATATATAAAAATGGGTTGCTGGATGGCTGGTTAGAAATGTTCAATTTGTGACAGCTTCAGAGCGGGGTACCCTTCTCCCGGTACCCTATCACCACCTCCCGGCCACCTACCACCTCCCTGTGCCTAAGTCTATTCAAATACTACATCTACCATTATACAACACTTTATGAATTATATGGTCAGCCTAAATAGGCTAGGATTTTATACTATAGAAAGTGGAATTTTGCACTGATTTTTCACACACAGCACAATTCTCTTAAGGTCAATTGGGGACATTTTGTTGACACACTTAAACAGTCATAACCCTTCTTTGAAAAGCCTCAGCATGTTTATCATTCTGAATTTAGTATGTGTGGCCACTAAAGTGATAGGGCTAATTGTGTCTTTTTCTTCCCTTTTCTGAGTAAAGGCTAGATAATCATTACATAAATGTTGAGATACTGATAGTGAAAACTGAATAGCCAGGTCAATATAGAGGTGCAGTAAACATAGTCACATCATGCACTTAACTACAACCTAGTACAGAATGTAACAGATGATAACTCGCTCTGATTAACACAGAGTATAATATTTCTGTAGATGAAGCTATATAGTTTCCCCTTCTGTTATACACACTGCACGAGATATGGGCTTTACAAAATGTAAAGGTCGCATTTCTGTGTAAAGATTGTGCTCAGGATTTACATACTATTTACCTGGCCTTTACATTGAACGATATTTACATACATTTAATTTGTTTGTAAATCTCAAGTAAAAGTGATGTAAATATGTGCAATTGTCACCAAAGTTTGCATTGCATTTTCCATTGGTTTACACCCTTAGTAATGATGATGTGATGGTAGTGTAAATATGTGTAATTGTCACCAAAATATGTATTACATTACTATGGAATTACACTCTTTGTAAAGCTGATTTAAAGGTGATGTAAATACATGCACTGACATTTGCGTTCCTTTACCTTGCTAATGCTGGTGTAAAGGTAATGAGAAAATGTGTAATTCTCGCCAGAGTTTGCAATGAATTTACTGTTTGCTCACACTCTTCAAAATTCTGCTGTAAAAGTGATATAAATATGTGTAATTTTCAATAGAATTTGCATTGCTTTCACCAATGGGGTACACCCTACCAAATGCTAGTTTAAAAATATTGTAAGTATGTGTAATTCTCAACAGAATGCACAATGTATTTACAGTGTATTTAATCTGTTCATGATCTTCATGCAAAAATACAGTGTCATTACCAAATTTTGAGCAATTGATTTATTCCTATTACATCAAGCTCTTGCAGATGGAGGGGGGGGGGGTTTGCTGCTGCTTAAGTTTCATTAATTTCCCAAGTGTTTCCCCTATCTTCTCCCAGTCACTCCCTCATTTCTCTTGGCTGCCCATCACTTTCTCCTGGTCTCTGCTCACCTCCCCCAGCCTCCCTCACCTTCTCCTGGCACCCTATCACCACCTCCCGGCCTCCTATCACCTCCCTGTGCCTAATTCTATTCAAATACTACATCTACCATTATACAACACTTAATGAATTATATGGTCAGCCTAAATAGGCTAGGATTTTATACTATAGAAAGTGGAATTTTGCGCTGATTTTTCACACACAGCACAAGTCTCTTAAGGTCAAATTGGGGACATTTTGTTGACACACTAGAAATCATGTTTATAACCATTTTTCAAGGTCATCGCTGATGCCCAAGCCCATAGCCTCCCTTTTTTTACTGCTGAAATATTGTTTAGCAGTGATATGTCAAATGATAAAACAAAGTTGACTGTATAAATTCTGCTGCATGGGAGGAGGAGGTGTGGCCATGTCCTCAGTTTGCCTCCACACACTGTGTGGAGGATATCTAAGACAAAGTCTTCTATTTTAACACACATTGTATGGCTTTGTCCTCAGTTTGCCTACACATACTGCATGGAGTATATTTTAGACTAAGTCCCCAGTTTGCCTGTACACATGCTGTGTCTCAGACCAAGTCCTCTTTTTGCATAGACACACTGTGGGGCCATGTCCCCAATTTGTCTACACACAGTGTGTGGACCTTAGCTAATACCACATCCTCTATTGGCATACACTATGTGGCCATGTCCTCAGTTTGCATACACACACTGTGTGGAGTGCAGTCTATAAGAAATGTTTTTCCCCTTGCAGGCCATAAGGTCCTGCAGATCTCATTATTCCCCACTTCAAAGCTTCAGCACTGCAGGGATTAGTATACAATTTGCCTGTTTCTGTGACCCAATTAACCTAAGGTTCTGGTCACATTAACCTTTTTGTGCCCAGAATTATTTGAAGATTTTACATTATTTCACAAATGAATCATTTTTTGTTTATAAGACCATGTGTAATTTCGATCTTCTAGCTTGATTTTCTTAATTCTCATAACTCAGTGAAGACTTTCAGTTAAGGATGTGATACTACTGGTCAGGTATGGTAACCATAGTTACAAAAACATTCCATTTGTTGTCATTTAGTGGTATTTGGTCTATAATATTATACATATATCCATAATCCCTCCAATCCTGAGACCTTTCAAAGCTGATTTGCCTGCATGCATCTACATGTACCGGCACACATGAAACATGATATGTTGTACTAGAAACAATGCATGGCTTATTTTCCATCTTTAGGATAGGAGCACTTGTTGTAAAATATAATTGGAATATTGGAGCCTATGTGTGCATGATCCATCATCATTTTGTTACCATATCAGATTTTAGCTCCTTGGAGGGATTCCTGTTAATGAATCACATAAAATGACAACTCATTTTCAAGTTTTGACTCACTGTGCCTGATATAAAGCAAATAAAGCCAAATGAATGGTTGTATCATAATCGGGAGGTCATAAGCATTTCATAGAGGGTCTAACTTTGCAGATTGGACCAGTAGAAGTGTCTGGATGAAAATTTATTTCAATATACATGCATTTAAGCACAAAACCGCGCTTAAATGCGCGCTTGGGCACCTAAGGGTTAATTTAGGTATTAGCTCTATATGACAGGAATAAAAACATAAATACATCACTTTTCATGTTACTCATAGACCCAAAGTCTGCTCTCAATCAACATTCTCATTTTTTTTTAGTTTTCATTAACTGACATATTATTGGATGGTAATACTCAAGTGTACATTAATTCAGATGAGAAAAGGGCCAGAAATTGAATTCACTATTGTTGTATGAATGTGGACCACAAGACTTGATTTGTTATTAGACATTGGTACATGCAGGTAAATATCTATAATGTTCCCTTGATACAGACACATTTTTGGTTCATATACCTTCTGCTGCTGGGATGTGGGATCCTTGTTCAGTCACCACCCTGGAGTGTGGGGTCCTGTCATTTTAGTGCGCATGTTGGTGATATCACTGATATCATGGAATTGGTACATCAATATAGATCAATATAAATTTGTGTAAAAAGGGGTAGGCAGGTGCATGGATAAGGATATGTGTTTTTTAAACATGACTAGTATCTAATTTGTTGGGAGATCATACAGGTACTATGTCAAAAATGATTTTCATCAAGCACTTAAGTCTTTTGACTTGCACAACTTCTATTATAGCAGGGACCCTAATACATGCTGGGATATCATGTGTGCAATTATGCACACAGAACTAGATAAGACCTGTCCCATAAGGATCATGAGAATTAGACAATACAGACACCTTCCTGGTTCATACACCTTCTGATCCTGGGATGTGGGATCCTTGTTCAGTCACCACCCTGCAGTGTGGGGTCCTGCCATTTTGGTTACACTATATATAAAAATGGGTTGCTGGATGGCTGGTTAGAAATGTTCAATTTGTGACTGCTTCAGAGTGGGGTACCCTTCTCCCGCTACCCTATCACCAACTCCCGGCCTCCTACCACCTCCCTGTGCCTAAGTCTATTCAAATACTACATCTACCATTATACAACACTTTATGAATTATATGGTCAGCCTAAATAGGCTAGGATTTTATACTATAGAAAGTGGAATTTTGCACTGATTTTTCACACACAGCACAATTCTCTTAAGGTCAATTGGGGACATTTTGTTGACACACTTAAACAGTCATAACCCTTCTTTGAAAAGCCTCAGCATGTTTATCATTCTGAATTTAGTATGTGTGGCCACTAAAGTGATAGGGCTAATTGTGTCTTTTTCTTCCCTTTTCTGAGTAAAGGCTAGATAATCATTACATAAATGTTGAGATACTGATAGTGAAAACTGAATAGCCAGGTCAATATAGAGGTGCAGTAAACATAGTCACATCATGTACTTAACTACAACCTAGTACAGAATGTAACAGATAATAACTCGCTCTGATTAACACAGAGTATAATATTTCTGTAGATGAAGCTATATAGTTTCCCCTTCTGTTATACACACTGCACGAGATATGGGCTTTACAAAATGTAAAGGTCGCATTTCTGTGTAAAGATTGTGCTCAGGATTTACATACTATTTACCTGGCCTTTACATTGAACGATATTTACATACATTTAATTTGTTTGTAAATCTCAAGTAAAAGTGATGTAAATATGTGCAATTGTCACCAAAGTTTGCATTGCATTTTCCATTGGTTTACACCCTTAGTAATGATGATGTGATGGTAGTGTAAATATGTGTAATTGTCACCAAAATATGTATTACATTACTATGGAATTACACTCTTTGTAAAGCTGATTTAAAGGTGATGTAAATACATGCACTGACATTTGCGTTCCTTTACCTTGCTAATGCTGGTGTAAAGGTAATGAGAAAATGTGTAATTCTCGCCAGAGTTTGCAATGAATTTACTGTTTGCTCACACTCTTCAAAATTCTGCTGTAAAAGTGATATAAATATGTGTAATTTTCAAAAGAATTTGCATTGCTTTCACCAATGGGGTACACCCTACCAAATACTAGTGTAAAAATATTGTAAGTATGTGTAATTCTCAACAGAATGCACAATGTATTTACAGTGTATTTAATCTGTTCATGATCTTCATGCAAAAATACAGTGTCATTACCAAATTTGGGCAATTGATTTATTCCTATTACATCAAGCTCTTGCAGATGGAGGGTGGGGGGGGGGTTTGCTGCTGCTTAAGTTTCATTATTTTCCCAAGTGTTTCCCCTATCTTCTCCCAGTCACTCCCTCATTTCTCTTGGCTGCCCATCACTTTCTCCTGGTCTCTGCTCACCTCCCCCAGCCTCCCTCACCTTCTCCTGGCACCCTATCACCACCTCCCGGCCTCCTATCACCTCCCTGTGCCTAAGTCTATTCAAATACTACATCTACCATTATACAACACTTAATGAATTATATGGTCAGCCTAAATAGGCTAGGATTTTATACTATAGAAAGTGGAATTTTGCGCTGATTTTTCACACACAGCACAAGTCTCTTAAGGTCAAATTGGGGACATTTTGTTGACACACTAGAAATCATGTTTATAACCATTTTTCAAGGTCATCGCTGATGCCCAAGCCCATAGCCTCCCTTTTTTTACTGCTGAAATATTGTTCAGCAGTGATATGTCAAATGATAAAACAAAGTTGACTGTATAAATTCTGCTGCATGGGAGGAGGAGGTGTGGCCATGTCCTCAGTTTGCCTCCACACACTGTGTGGAGGATATCTAAGACAAAGTCTTCTATTTTAAAACACATTGTATGGCTTTGTCCTCAGTTTGCCTACACATACTGCATTGAGTATATTTTAGACTAAGTCCCCAGTTTGCCTGTACACATGCTGTGTCTCAGACCAAGTCCTCTTTTTGCATAGACACACTGTGGGGCCATGTCCCCAATTTGTCTACACACAGTGTGTGGACCTTAGCTAATACCACATCCTCTATTGGCATACACTATGTGGCCATGTCCTCAGTTTGCATACACACACTGTGTGGAGTGCAGTCTATAAGAAATGTTTTTCCCCTTGCAGTCTATAAGAAATGTTTTTTCCACTTCAAAGCTTCAGCACTGCAGGGATTAGTATACAATTTGCCTGTTTCTGTGACCCAATTAACCTAAGGTTCTGGTCACATTTATTAAGGTATTGGCTCTATATGACAGGAATAAAAACATAAATACATCACTTTTCATGTTACTCATAGACCCAAAGTCTGCTCTCAATCAACATTCTCATTTTTTTTTAGTTTTCATTAACTGACATATTATTGGATGGTAATACTCAAGTGTACATTAATTCAGATGAGAAAAGGGCCAGAAATTGAATTCACTATTGTTGTATGAATGTGGACCACAAGACTTGATTTGTTATTAGACATTGGTGCATGCAGTTAAATATCTATAATGTTCCCTTGATACAGACACATTTTTGGTTCATATACCTTCTGCTGCTGGGATGTGGGATCCTTGTTCAGTCACCACCCTGGAGTGTGGGGTCCTGTCATTTTAGTGCGCATGTTGGTGATATCACTGATATCATGGAATTGGTACATCAATATAGATCAATATAAATTTGTGTAAAAAGGGGTAGGCAGGTGCATGGATAAGGATATGTATTTTTTAAATATGACTAGTATCTAATTTGTTGGGAGATCGTACAGGTACTATGTCAAAAATGATTTTCATCAAGCACTTAAGTCTTTTGACTTGCACAACTTCTATTATAGCAGGGACCCTAATACATGCTGGGATATCATGTGTGCAATTATGCACACAGAACTAGATAAGACCTGTCCCATAAGGATCATGAGAATTAGACAATACAGACACCTTCCTGGTTCATACACCTTTTGATCCTGGGATGTGGGATCCTTGTTCAGTCACCACCCTGGAGTGTGGGGTCCTGCCATTTTGGTTACACTATATATAAAAATGGGTTGCTGGATGGCTGGTTAGAAATGTTCAATTTGTGACTGCTTCAGAGTGGGGTACCCTTCTCCCGGTACCCTATCACCACCTCCCGGCCTCCTACCACCTCCCTGTGCCTAAGTCTATTCAAATACTACATCTACCATTATACAACACTTTATGAATTATATGGTCAGCCTAAATAGGCTAGGATTTTATACTATAGAAAGTGGAATTTTGCACTGATTTTTCACACACAGCACAATTCTCTTAAGGTCAATTGGGGACATTTTGTTGACACACTTAAACAGTCATAACCCTTCTTTGAAAAGCCTCAGCATGTTAATCATTCTGAATTTAGTATGTGTGGCCACTAAAGTGATAGGGCTAATTGTGTCTTTTTCTTCCCTTTTCTGAGTAAAGGCTAGATAATCATTACATAAATGTTGAGATACTGATAGTGAAAACTGAATAGCCAGGTCAATATAGAGGTGCAGTAAACATAGTCACATCATGTACTTAACTACAACCTAGTACAGAATGTAACAGATAATAACTCGCTCTGATTAACACAGAGTATAATATTTCTGTAGATGAAGCTATATAGTTTCCCCTTCTATTATACACACTGCACGAGATATGGGCTTTACAAAATGTAAAGGTCGCATTTCTGTGTAAAGATTGTGCTCAGGATTTACATACTATTTACCTGGCCTTTACATTGAACGATATTTACATACATTTAATTTGTTTGTAAATCTCAAGTAAAAGTGATGTAAATATGTGCAATTGTCACCAAAGTTTGCATTGCATTTTCCATTGGTTTACACCCTTAGTAATGATGATGTGATGGTAGTGTAAATATGTGTAATTTTCACCAAAATATGTATTACATTACTACGGAATTACACTCTTTGTAAAGCTGATTTAAAGGTGATGTAAATACATGCACTGACATTTGCATTCCTTTACCTTGCTAATGCTGGTGTAAAGGTAATGAGAATATGTGTAATTCTCGCCAGAGTTTGCAATGAATTTACTGTTTGCTCACACTCTTCAAAATTCTGCTGTAAAAGTGATATAAATATGTGTAATTTTCAATAGAATTTGCATTGCTTTCACCAATGGGGTACACCCTACCAAATGCTAGTGTAAAAATATTGTAAGTATGTGTAATTCTCAACAGAATGCACAATGTATTTACAGTGTATTTAATCTGTTCATGATCTTCATGCAAAAATACAGTGTAATTACCAAATTTTGAGCAATTGATTTATTCCTATTACATCAAGCTCTTGCAGATGGAGGGTGGGGGGTTTGCTGCTGCTTAAGTTTCATTATTTTCCCAAGTGTTTCCCCTATCTTCTCCCAGTCACTCCCTCATTTCTCTTGGCTGCCCATCACTTTCTCCTGGTCTCTGCTCACCTCCCCCAGCCTCCCTCACCTTCTCCTGGCACCCTATCACCACCTCCCGGCCTCCTATCACCTCCCTGTGCCTAAGTCTATTCAAATACTACATCTACCATTATACAACACTTAATGAATTATATGGTCAGCCTAAATAGGCTAGGATTTTATACTATAGAAAGTGGAATTTTGCGCTGATTTTTCACACACAGCACAAGTCTCTTAAGGTCAAATTGGGGACATTTTGTTGACACACTAGAAATCATGTTTATAACCATTTTTCAAGGTCATCGCTGATGCCCAAGCCCATAGCCTCCCTTTTTTTACTGCTGAAATATTGTTTAGCAGTGATATGTCAAATGATAAAACAAAGTTGACTGTATAAATTCTGCTGCATGGGAGGAGGAGGTGTGGCCATGTCCTCAGTTTGCCTCCACACACTGTGTGGAGGATATCTAAGACAAAGTCTTCTATTTTAACACACATTGTATGGCTTTGTCCTCAGTTTGCCTACACATACTGCATGGAGTATATTTTAGACTAAGTCCCCAGTTTGCCTGTACACATGCTGTGTCTCAGACCAAGTCCTCTTTTTGCATAGACACACTGTGGGGCCATGTCCCCAATTTGTCTACACACAGTGTGTGGACCTTAGCTAATACCACATCCTCTATTGGCATACACTATGTGGCCATGTCCTCAGTTTGCATACACACACTGTGTGGAGTGCAGTCTATAAGAAATGTTTTTCCCTTGCAGGCCATAAGGTCCTGCAGATCTCATTATTCCCCACTTCAAAGCTTCAGCACTGCAGGGATTAGTATACAATTTGCCTGTTTCTGTGACCCAATTAACCTAAGGTTCTGGTCACATTAATTAAGGTATTGGCTCTATATGACAGGAATAAAAACATAAATACATCACTTTTCATGTTACTCATAGACCCAAAGTCTGCTCTCAATCAACATTCTCATTTTTTTTTAGTTTTCATTAACTGACATATTATTGGATGGTAATACTCAAGTGTACATTAATTCAGATGAGAAAAGGGCCAGATATTGAATTCACTATTGTTGTATGAGTGTGGACCACAAGAATTGAATTGTTATTAGACATTGGTGCATGCAGGTAAATATCTATAATGTTCCCTTGATACAGACACATTTTTGGTTCATATACCTTCTGCTGCTGGGATGTGTGATCCTTGTTCAGTCACCACCCTGGAGTGTGGGGTCCTGTCATTTTAGTGCGCATGTTGGTGATATCACTGATATCATGGAATTGGTACATCAATATAGATCAATATAAATTTGTGTAAAAAGGGGTAGGCAGGTGCATGGATAAGGATATGTGTTTTTTAAACATGACTAGTATCTAATTTGTTTGGAGATCATACAGGTACTATGTCAAAAATGATTTTCATCAAGCACTTAAGTCTTTTGACTTGCACAGGACCCTTATACATGCTGGGATATCATGTGTGCAATTATGCACACAGAACTAGATAAGACCTGTCCCATAAGGATCATGAGAATTAGACAATACAGACACCTTCCTGGTTCATACACCTTCTGATCCTGGGATGTGGGATCCTTGTTCAGTCACCACCCTGCAGTGTGGGGTCCTGCCATTTTGGTTACACTATATATAAAAATGGGTTGCTGGATGGCTGGTTAGAAATGTTCAATTTGTGACTGCTTCAGAGTGGGGTACCCTTCTCCCGGTACCCTATCACCACCTCCCGGCCACCTACCACCTCCCTGTGCCTAAGTCTATTCAAATACTACATCTACCATTATACAACACTTTATGAATTATATGGTCAGCCTAAATAGGCTAGGATTTTATACTATAGAAAGTGGAATTTTGCACTGATTTTTCACACACAGCACAATTCTCTTAAGGTCAATTGGGGACATTTTGTTGACACACTTAAACAGTCATAACCCTTCTTTGAAAAGCCTCAGCATGTTAATCATTCTGAATTTAGTATGTGTGGCCACTAAAGTGATAGGGCTAATTGTGTCTTTTTCTTCCCTTTTCTGAGTAAAGGCTAGATAATCATTACATAAATGTTGAGATACTGATAGTGAAAAATGAATAGCCAGGTCAATATAGAGGTGCAGTAAACATAGTCACATCATGTACTTAACCACAACCTAGTACAGAATGTAACAGATAATAACTCGCTCTGATTAACACAGAGTATAATATTTCTGTAGATGAAGCTATATAGTTTCCCCTTCTGTTATAGACACTGCACGAGATATGGGCTTTACAAAATGTAAAGGTCGCATTTCTGTGTAAAGATTGTGCTCAGGATTTACATACTATTTACCTGGCCTTTACATTGAACGATATTTACATACATTTAATTTGTTTGTAAATCTCAAGTAAAAGTGATGTAAATATGTGCAATTGTCACCAAAGTTTGCATTGCATTTTCCATTGGTTTACACCCTTAGTAATGATGATGTGATGGTAGTGTAAATATGTGTAATTGTCACCAAAATATGTATTACATTACTATGGAATTACACTCTTTGTAAAGCTGATTTAAAGGTGATGTAAATACATGCACTGACATTTGCGTTCCTTTACCTTGCTAATGCTGGTGTAAAGGTAATGAGAATATGTGTAATTCTCGCCAGAGTTTGCAATGAATTTACTGTTTGCTCACACTCTTCAAAATTCTGCTGTAAAAGTGATATAAATATGTGTAATTTTCAATAGAATTTGCATTGCTTTCACCAATGGGGTACACCCTACCAAATGCTAGTGTAAAAATATTGTAAGTATGTGTAATTCTCAACAGAATGCACAATGTATTTACAGTGTATTTAATCTGTTCATGATCTTCATGCAAAAACACAGTGTAATTACCAAATTTTGAGCAATTGATTTATTCCTATTACATCAAGCTCTTGCAGATGGAGGGGGGGGGTTTGCTGCTGCTTAAGTTTCATTATTTTCCCAAGTGTTTCCCCTATCTTCTCCCAGTCACTCCCTCATTTCTTTTGGCTGCCCATCACTTTCTCCTGGTCTCTGCTCACCTCCCCTAGCCTCCCTCACCTTCTCCTGGCACCCTATCACCACCTCCCGGCCTCCTATCACCTCCCTGTGCCTAAGTCTATTCAAATACTACATCTACCATTATACAACACTTAATGAATTATATGGTCAGCCTAAATAGGCTAGGATTTTATACTATAGAAAGTGGAATTTTGCGCTGATTTTTCACACACAGCATAACTCTCTTAAGGTCAAATTGGGGACATTTTGTTGACACACTAGAAATCATGTTTATAACCATTTTTCAAGGTCATCGCTGATGCCCAAGCCCATAGCCTCCCTTTTTTTACTGCTGAAATATTGTTTAGCAGTGATATGTCAAATGATAAAACAAAGTTGACTGTATAAATTCTGCTGCATGGGAGGAGGAGGTGTGGCCATGTCCTCAGTTTGCCTCCACACACTGTGTGGAGGATATCTAAGACAAAGTCTTCTATTTTAACACACATTGTATGGCTTTGTCCTCAGTTTGCCTACACATACTGCATGGAGTATATTTTAGACTAAGTCCCCAGTTTGCCTGTACACATGCTGTGTCTCAGACCAAGTCCTCTTTTTGCATAGACACACTGTGGGGCCATGTCCCCAATTTGTCTACACACAGTGTGTGGACCTTAGCTAATACCACATCCTCTATTGGCATACACTATGTGGCCATGTCCTCAGTTTGCATACACACACTGTGTGGAGTGCAGTCTATAAGAAATGTTTTTCCCCTTGCAGTCTATAAGAAATGTTTTTTCCACTTCAAAGCTTCAGCACTGCAGGGATTAGTATACAATTTGCCTGTTTCTGTGACCCAATTAACCTAAGGTTCTGGTCACATTTATTAAGGTATTGGCTCTATATGACAGGAATAAAAACATAAATACATCACTTTTCATGTTACTCATAGACCCAAAGTCTGCTCTCAATCAACATTCTCATTTTTTTTTAGTTTTCATTAACTGACATATTATTGGATGGTAATACTCAAGTGTACATTAATTCAGATGAGAAAAGGGCCAGAAATTGAATTCACTATTGTTGTATGAATGTGGACCACAAGAATTGAATTAGACATTGGTGCATGCAGGTAAATATCTATAATGTTCCCTTGATACAGACACATTTTTGGTTCATATACCTTCTGCTGCTGGGATGTGTGATCCTTGTTCAATCACCACCCTGGAGTGTGGGGTCCTGTCATTTTAGTGTGCATGTTGGTGATATCACTGATATCATGGAATTGGTACATCAATATAGATCAATATAAATTTGTGTAAAAAGGGGTAGGCAGGTGCATGGATAAGGATATGTATTTTTTAAATATGACTAGTATCTAATTTGTTGGGAGATCATACAGGTACTATGTCAAAAATGATTTTCATCAAGCACTTAAGTCTTTTGACTTGCACAGGACCCTTATACATGCTGGGATATCATGTGTGCAATTATGCACACAGAACTAGATAAGACCTGTCCCATAAGGATCATGAGAATTAGACAATACAGACACCTTCCTGGTTCATACACCTTCTGATCCTGGGATGTGGGATCCTTGTTCAGTCACCACCCTGCAGTGTGGGGTCCTGCCATTTTGGTTACACTATATATAAAAATGGGTTGCTGGATGGCTGGTTAGAAATGTTCAATTTGTGACTGCTTCAGAGTGGGGTACCCTTCTCCCGGTACCCTATCACCACCTCCCGGCCACCTACCACCTCCCTGTGCCTAAGTCTATTCAAATACTACATCTACCATTATACAACACTTTATGAATTATATGGTCAGCCTAAATAGGCTAGGATTTTATACTATAGAAAGTGGAATTTTGCACTGATTTTTCACACACAGCACAATTCTCTTAAGGTCAATTGGGGACATTTTGTTGACACACTTAAACAGTCATAACCCTTCTTTGAAAAGCCTCAGCATGTTAATCATTCTGAATTTAGTATGTGTGGCCACTAAAGTGATAGGGCTAATTGTGTCTTTTTCTTCCCTTTTCTGAGTAAAGGCTAGATAATCATTACATAAATGTTGAGATACTGATAGTGAAAAATGAATAGCCAGGTCAATATAGAGGTGCAGTAAACATAGTCACATCATGTACTTAACTACAACCTAGTACAGAATGTAACAGATAATAACTCGCTCTGATTAACACAGAGTATAATATTTCTGTAGATGAAGCTATATAGTTTCCCCTTCTGTTATAGACACTGCACGAGATATGGGCTTTACAAAATGTAAAGGTCGCATTTCTGTGTAAAGATTGTGCTCAGGATTTACATACTATTTACCTGGCCTTTACATTGAACGATATTTACATACATTTAATTTGTTTGTAAATCTCAAGTAAAAGTGATGTAAATATGTGCAATTGTCACCAAAGTTTGCATTGCATTTTCCATTGGTTTACACCCTTAGTAATGATGATGTGATGGTAGTGTAAATATGTGTAATTGTCACCAAAATATGTATTACATTACTATGGAATTACACTCTTTGTAAAGCTGATTTAAAGGTGATGTAAATACATGCACTGACATTTGCGTTCCTTTACCTTGCTAATGCTGGTGTAAAGGTAATGAGAATATGTGTAATTCTCGCCAGAGTTTGCAATGAATTTACTGTTTGCTCACACTCTTCAAAATTCTGCTGTAAAAGTGATATAAATATGTGTAATTTTCAATAGAATTTGCATTGCTTTCACCAATGGGGTACACCCTACCAAATGCTAGTGTAAAAATATTGTAAGTATGTGTAATTCTCAACAGAATGCACAATGTATTTACAGTGTATTTAATCTGTTCATGATCTTCATGCAAAAACACAGTGTAATTACCAAATTTTGAGCAATTGATTTATTCCTATTACATCAAGCTCTTGCAGATGGAGGGGGGGGGTTTGCTGCTGCTTAAGTTTCATTATTTTCCCAAGTGTTTCCCCTATCTTCTCCCAGTCACTCCCTCATTTCTTTTGGCTGCCCATCACTTTCTCCTGGTCTCTGCTCACCTCCCCTAGCCTCCCTCACCTTCTCCTGGCACCCTATCACCACCTCCCGGCCTCCTATCACCTCCCTGTGCCTAAGTCTATTCAAATACTACATCTACCATTATACAACACTTAATGAATTATATGGTCAGCCTAAATAGGCTAGGATTTTATACTATAGAAAGTGGAATTTTGCGCTGATTTTTCACACACAGCATAACTCTCTTAAGGTCAAATTGGGGACATTTTGTTGACACACTAGAAATCATGTTTATAACCATTTTTCAAGGTCATCGCTGATGCCCAAGCCCATAGCCTCCCTTTTTTTACTGCTGAAATATTGTTTAGCAGTGATATGTCAAATGATAAAACAAAGTTGACTGTATAAATTCTGCTGCATGGGAGGAGGAGGTGTGGCCATGTCCTCAGTTTGCCTCCACACACTGTGTGGAGGATATCTAAGACAAAGTCTTCTATTTTAACACACATTGTATGGCTTTGTCCTCAGTTTGCCTACACATACTGCATGGAGTATATTTTAGACTAAGTCCCCAGTTTGCCTGTACACATGCTGTGTCTCAGACCAAGTCCTCTTTTTGCATAGACACACTGTGGGGCCATGTCCCCAATTTGTCTACACACAGTGTGTGGACCTTAGCTAATACCACATCCTCTATTGGCATACACTATGTGGCCATGTCCTCAGTTTGCATACACACACTGTGTGGAGTGCAGTCTATAAGAAATGTTTTTCCCCTTGCAGTCTATAAGAAATGTTTTTTCCACTTCAAAGCTTCAGCACTGCAGGGATTAGTATACAATTTGCCTGTTTCTGTGACCCAATTAACCTAAGGTTCTGGTCACATTTATTAAGGTATTGGCTCTATATGACAGGAATAAAAACATAAATACATCACTTTTCATGTTACTCATAGACCCAAAGTCTGCTCTCAATCAACATTCTCATTTTTTTTTAGTTTTCATTAACTGACATATTATTGGATGGTAATACTCAAGTGTACATTAATTCAGATGAGAAAAGGGCCAGAAATTGAATTCACTATTGTTGTATGAATGTGGACCACAAGAATTGAATTAGACATTGGTGCATGCAGGTAAATATCTATAATGTTCCCTTGATACAGACACATTTTTGGTTCATATACCTTCTGCTGCTGGGATGTGTGATCCTTGTTCAATCACCACCCTGGAGTGTGGGGTCCTGTCATTTTAGTGTGCATGTTGGTGATATCACTGATATCATGGAATTGGTACATCAATATAGATCAATATAAATTTGTGTAAAAAGGGGTAGGCAGGTGCATGGATAAGGATATGTATTTTTTAAATATGACTAGTATCTAATTTGTTGGGAGATCATACAGGTACTATGTCAAAAATGATTTTCATTAAGCACTTAAGTCTTTTGACCTGCACAACTTCTATTATAGCAGGGACCCTAATACATGCTGGGATATCATGTGTGCAATTATGCACACAGAACTAGATAAGACCTGTCCCATAAGGATCATGAGAATTAGACAATACAGACACCTTCCTGGTGCATACACCTTCTGATCCTGGGATGTGGGATCCTTGTTCAGTCACCACCCTGGAGTGTGGGGTCCTGCCATTTTGGTTACACTATATATAAAAATGGGTTGCTGGATGGCTGGTTAGAAATGTTCAATTTGTGACTGCTTCAGAGTGGGGTACCCTTCTCCCGGTACCCTATCACCACCTCCCGGCCTCCTACCACCTCCCTGTGCCTAAGTCTATTCAAATACTACATCTACCATTATACAACACTTTATGAATTATAATATTATGGTCAGCCTAAATAGGCTAGGATTTTATACTATAGAAAGTGGAATTTTGCACTGATTTTTCACACACAGCACAATTCTCTTAAGGTCAATTGGGGACATTTTGTTGACACACTTAAACAGTCATAACCCTTCTTTGAATAGCCTCAGCATGTTAATCATTCTGAATTTAGTATGTGTGGCCACTTAAGTGATAGGGCTAATTGTGTCTTTTTCTTCCCTTTTCGGAGTAAAGGCTAGATAATCATTACATAAATGTTGAGATACTGATAGTGAAAAATGAATAGCCAGGTCAATATAGAGGTGCAGTAAACATAGTCACATCATGTACTTAACTACAACCTAGTACAGAATGTAACAGATAATAACTCGCTCTGATTAACACAGAGTATAATATTTCTGTAGATGAAGCTATATAGTTTCCCCTTCTGTTATACACACTGCACGAGATATGGGCTTTACAAAATGTAAAGGTCGCATTTCTGTGTAAAGATTGTGCTCAGGATTTACATACTATTTACCTGGCCTTTACATTGAACGATATTTACATACATTTAATTTGTTTGTAAATCTCAAGTAAAAGTGATGTAAATATGTGCAATTGTCACCAAAGTTTGCATTGCATTTTCCATTGGTTTACACCCTTAGTAATGATGATGTGATGGTAGTGTAAATATGTGTAATTGTCACCAAAATATGTATTACATTACTATGGAATTACACTCTTTGTAAAGCTGATTTAAAGGTGATGTAAATACATGCACTGACATTTGCGTTCCTTTACCTTGCTAATGCTGGTGTAAAGGTAATGAGAATATGTGTAATTCTCGCCAGAGTTTGCAATGAATTTACTGTTTGCTCACACTCTTCAAAATTCTGCTGTAAAAGTGATATAAATATGTGTAATTTTCAATAGAATTTGCATTGCTTTCACCAATGGGGTACACCCTACCAAATGCTAGTGTAAAAATATTGTAAGTATGTGTAATTCTCAACAGAATGCACAATGTATTTACAGTGTATTTAATCTGTTCATGATCTTCATGCAAAAACACAGTGTAATTACCAAATTTTGAGCAATTGATTTATTCCTATTACATCAAGCTCTTGCAGATGGAGGGGGGGGGGTTTGCTGCTGCTTAAGTTTCATTATTTTCCCAAGTGTTTCCCCTATCTTCTCCCAGTCACTCCCTCATTTCTTTTGGCTGCCCATCACTTTCTCCTGGTCTCTGCTCACCTCCCCTAGCCTCCCTCACCTTCTCCTGGCACCCTATCACCACCTCCCGGCCTCCTATCACCTCCCTGTGCCTAAGTCTATTCAAATACTACATCTACCATTATACAACACTTAATGAATTATATGGTCAGCCTAAATAGGCTAGGATTTTATACTATAGAAAGTGGAATTTTGCGCTGATTTTTCACACACAGCACAAGTCTCTTAAGGTCAAATTGGGGACATTTTGTTGACACACTAGAAATCATGTTTATAACCATTTTTCAAGGTCATCGCTGATGCCCAAGCCCATAGCCTCCCTTTTCTCACTGCTGAAATATTGTTCAGCACTGATATGTCAAATGATAAAACAAAGTTGACTGTATAAATTCTGCTGCATGGGAGGAGGAGGTGTGGCCATGTCCTTAGTTTGCCTCCACACACTGTGTGGAGGATATCTAAGACAAAGTCTTCTATTTTAACACACATTGTATGGCTTTGTCATATAATATATTATCAAACCAAATACAGATTTTTTGGTTTGAATTTACTTTATTGACTTAATACATATCGAGCATATTTTTAATAACAGTACAGAGATCGAGATATACAAGATGATATGTCATATATGTTTGAAACATCCTGGTTTGACATGGATATACAATTGTTTTCTTGAGTAAATGCATATATTTTCCATGTATTACGGACGATAGCATAAGTCAAACAGAAGGTAGAGGACCTCATCCCCACTATAACAGTGTTAGGTTGATAATTCTGGTCCTACCTATCTTCCCAAAATATGTACGAAAACTTTGGCACGTATTTTAATAAAGTAGTCATATAATATACATCGATGGAGTCATAGAGATAATTCAGTAATCCATGTCACACATTGGAAACTGGTTGAGAATAAAGGATAGAAATCCACAACAAGATTAGTATTATTGTTTTAGATTTTCAAGATATACTATGCATTTACATACGGGATAAGAGACTTTAATGATTTTTTGGATTCATTTTTGAATTGTTTTAAGTTTACAGCAAGTCTCCTCTCAGTAGGTAAAGCATTCCAGATTAAGGCTCCGTAGTATTCTACGCTCCTAGCATATGCCATACCATTTGGGGTTATAATCTTCAAGGTGGGTGCATCATGTAATCGAGTAACAATTCTCCTATTGTCTTTATAATAATTATCATCTTGTGCTCTATTATACATGTAATTTAATATGTGAATATGTCTTCTATCACCAATCTTGTTAATTTTTGTTACATTATGTATGTAGTTAGTGTTGGTCAGATGGGGTACACCCAAACATATTTTTATACAACGGTTCTGTGCATATTGAAGAGGATCCAGATATTTATCAAATGTGGTGGCAAAACAGATATCAGCATATTCAATATACGGGAGGATAGTAGCTTTGTATATTCTTAAGGCTAGTTTTACATCAAGATATCTTCTTAGTTGACATAGTTTATATGTTTTGTATGCAATAGTCTTTATTTGATTAGCCAGATGTAGATTATAATACAGTAAAGGGTCTAGGGTAACACCAAGGTATTTATAGCTAGGTACTACTTGCAATAGTTGATCACCTAGTTGTATATCAGCTGTTAGTGTATTGAGTTTTTTGGTACTTGAGGAGAAAATCATTACCTTGGTTTTGGCCACATTAATAGATAATTTGTTTTGAATACACCAAGTTTCATACATCTCCAGGTCATATTGAAGATCAATTTTTGCAGATATATATGAGCGATGTGCTGAATATATAACAGTATCATCAGCATACAGTTTAATATTACAATTTTTTACACAATTTATTACATCATTCACATATATCAAGAACAATAGGGGGCCCAAAATGGACCCCTGGGGAACACCACACAGTACTTGATTTTTTTCAGACGATATACCATTTGCTATTGTTATTTGGTGTCTGTTTGTAAGGTAGTTTTCGAACCAATGGTAATTGTCAGATCTTATACCGTAGTGATTTAATTTTATTAATAGTACCGAATGATCAACCGTGTCGAAAGCTTTTCTTAGGTCTATAAAGGCAGCTATAGTAGAGTTACCCACATTTAGATTTCTTTTAATATCATCTGTAAATTTTGCCAGTGTGTCTATTGTACTAAAACCTGATCTGAATCCTCCTTGATGGGGTGTTAATATTTTTTCTTTGACTAAGAAACCATACACTCTATTGTGCACAATTTTTTCTATTAATTTACATGGCAGGGGTAATAGTGATATTGGGCGGTAGTTATTCACCAATTTATCATTACCAGCTTTAGGTACTGGGGTTACCTTCGAGAGTTTCCAGTCATCTGGTACTGTATTAGTGGAAAACGACAGATTAAATATTTTGACAAGTTTGTCTGGAGCATGAATGAAAATTTTCTTTAATACACTGGTGGATATATCTGAAATTGCTGAGGATTTGTTGACATTAATGTCATGAACTAGTTTCCTAACCTCCTGCAAATTCGTAACAATCGGATCCATTTTGTTTACAACATATTCATCATAGGGTTTCCATGGTAGATATAGATCCTTAGCAAGAGTAGGTCCAATGTTTGCAAAATATTGATTTATAAAAGCAGGAACTTCTTTTTTCTCAATAGGCATATTGTTATTATCGTGATCAATTAATGATATATCTTTCGCACGATAAGGGTGTCCTGGTATCAAATTATTGATGACTCTCCAGAATTTTCTATGGTCATTTTTTTGATTTTCAAGTTGTTCTTTAAAGAAATTTTTTCTGGCTTTATCTATTACCTTATTTGCATTATTCCTAAAAACTCTAGAGCTCTCCCAGTCTTCTTCTTTATTAGAACGTCTGGCTTTCCATAGTTTTCTGTTTTTTTCCCTTATGATTTCATAAACGTTCTGGGACATCCATGGATCTCTATATCTATGCACAAGAAATTTATGTACCGGACAAAATTTATCAAGAATGCCACGTACGGCTGATTCGAGGAGTGACCATGAGTAATTGACATCTGTTGAATTATTAAAGTTGTCCCAATTTACTTTATCAAATTCAGTTAAAAGGATTTCATCGGATAGCTTTGAATAAGAACGACCTGTTATATATACCTTTTCTTGTATATTTTTCATTTTTTTCCTTATTAAGAATATTGGGAGATGGTCAGAGATATAGTTGTTACATATACCTGATACAATAAGATTTGGTCTGAGATTTGTAAATATTAAGTCAAGTGTTGCCTTTTTCCTTGTGGCATCTTTAATTTCTTGGTTCAATCCAAAGTGTTTCATTCTATTTAGTAAATTATTAACTATATCTGTATCCTCATTTATATTAAAATTGAAATCCCCCAGTGCTATAATTTCGAATGTGTTTGTATTTTCTAGGTTCGAAAGTATGTCCGATAGTACGTTAACAAATAAATTTTTGTCACCGTCCGGTGGTCTATATACATTAAGTAATAAAATTGGTTTCATATGGTCTTTAAGTATGCACATACATTGGATTTCAATTGTACCATCAGATTTGTTTAGGTATTCATATTTCTGGATATCATGTTTGATACCATGTTTTACATAAATACATATACCCCCCCCTGTTTTAATTTTTCCTTTATTGTCGACAACTTGCCTATCTAATCTATATCTAGTATATCCATAGAATTGGTAATTAGATTCATCATCTTCACATTTGAACCATGTCTCAGAGAACGTAAAAATTTCAAGGTTGGATGGGTAGATTTCAGCACAAATAGATGCATAATTGGCTTTGATACTTCTTGCATTTAAGTGCAGGATACGTAGACCTTTGGAGTCTTCTAGTTTCTTTATATTTGTATAATACATGTAGTACAGTGAACTGTTTTCTTTAATCTTTCCATCTTCTCTCTATTAATACAGTATATGGATTACATAAAATTAACCCAAGACACACTCCTAGCTTGATAATTAACCAATATAGGAACTTCTGCCTTTGTGATACAATAGTAATAGACTATACTAGTCACCAGTCAGCAATATTTATCTCTTTGTCTATGTGTAATAACCTGCCCTAGCTCGAAAAACACCAACCAAGAAGAAGTAGCTTGTAGTATTTACCTTAACCTGGAGTGTCTTGTAGGAGTCTGACCCCTAAAGGGCTAGTCTCTTGGGGCTTTATAGGGGTATCAGCCCACATGGGCACTTTCGGAAAGTACCCTATGTATATTCCCTCTAACAGAGTCCAAATGCCATGGGGCATTTGGAAAGCGCTTCCCGTTACACCCTCCCCCCCTTACACCTTGCTCGTCCTCGAGCAATTAACACATGCATCCATAACTATAGCTGATGGAATCTATACCTTAACTTGGTGGTGGAAACTCTAGATTGCTGAGGCCAAATACATCGAAATCAAATTAAAAAATCGAGGATGCTAGGGGTCAAGAGGATGCAGCAAAGCTGCAAGACCACTTTCATGAGGGGTTTAGGAGTTTAGATGGCCGTTTAGATCACAGTGACCCTTTTGGTTTGGCAAAAGAGTCATGTGTGGTAGGCTTTGTGTAGGAGTGTGGGTTATATAGGCTATAAGCTTCTTTAAAAGTGTGATGAAGGGAGGATGTGCATGTTATATTTTACCAAAAAGAGTGTTGCTTGAAGGTACACTGTGATACCTCAAAGAACTTTTTTTTGGTGAATCAAAGTCTTCAATCAGTATGTGCTGTACATAATCTGTCACTACCTACAGTAATAACTGCTGTAATATTACTGCTGCTTATGTCACTGTCTGTGGTTATCAGTCACTATCTACAGAAACCAGTCTCTAGTTATCTACTCTTTCTAGTCAGTTATCTCTCACACTGTACAGTAATCTATCACTGTAAGCTTATTCCACCCATATTCCACTATTCATCCCATATTCCACACATACTCCAACCTTATTTGACTTATCTCACCATTATTCCACCTTTTCCAATCTATATTTCACTTATTACATCCATAATCCCAATTTATTTTATGCAATTAAATACATAATTATTACATTTATATTACACACTTTCCCACTTTCATATTGATTCCAATCTTTTTCAATAATTATACCCATATTCCAATTATTACACCCACATTCCACTCTTCTTGCAACCATATTACACACCTATTCCAGCCATAATCCACTTATTCTACCTATAATTTACTTATTCCTCCCATAATCCACACTGATTTCATCCATAATCCATACTTATTCCACCCATATTCCACACTTATTGCAATATTAGTTGACACCATATTCCACTTATTGCACCTTATTTCATACTTATTCCATCCATATTCCAATTACTCCACACATAGTCCACTTATTCCACCCATATCCCACTTATTCAACTTATTGGACTCATATTCTACACCATTTTCCACCTTATTTTATAATTATTCCATCCATATTCCACTTACTCCAACCATACTCCATTTATTCAACCCATATTCCACACTTAGTGAATGCATAGTTCACTTATTCCACCCATATTCCACTTAGTGGACCCATAGTCTACACCATATTCCACCTTATTCCACACTTATTCCATCTATATTCCACTTACTCCAACCATACTCTACTTATTCCACCCATATTTCACTTATTGGACCCATAGTCTTCACCATATTCCTCCTTAAACCATCTACATTCCACTTACTCCATCCATATTCCACATATTCCACCCATTATTCCACACTTAGTGGACGCATAGTTCACTTATTCCACCCATATTCCACTTATTCCAACCATATTCCACTTCTTGGAGCCATAGTCTACACCGTTCCACCTTATTCCACACTTATTCCATCCATATTCCACTTACTCCACCCATAGTCCACTTATTCCACCCATATTCAACACTTGGTGCATGCATAGTTCACTTATTCCACCCATATTCCACTTATTCAACTTATTGGACTCATAGTGTACACCATATTCCACACTTACTTCATCCATATTCCACCCATTTTCCACACATGTTCACTTATTCCACCAATATTCCACATTTATTCTACTTGTTGGACCCATAGTCTACACCATATTCCACCTTATTCCGCACTTATTCCATCCATATTCCACTTATTCCACCATATTCCACCTTATTCCGCACTTATTTCACTTATTGGACCCAGTCTTCACCATATTCCTCCTTATTCCACACTTATTCCATCTATATTCCACTTACTTCACCTATACTCCACATATTCCACCCTTTCTTCCACACTTAGTGCACGCATAGTTCCCTTATTCAATCCCTATTCCACTTATTCCAAAAATATTCCACTTATTGGACCAATAGTCTACATCATTCCACCTTATTCCACACTTATTCTATCCATATTCCACTCACTCCACCCATAGTCCACTCATTCCATAAGCAAAGGTCCACGAGTTGGAGGAATGTCGGGGGGTTATCGCACGTGCCGATCAGGTGCCGTATCATTCCTCCAACGAGTGTGCCTTTGCATTTATTTCATGTTATTTTCATCTAAATCAGATAAATAGAATCAAATTTACCAGAATGACTCCCCGTGCGCACTGTTTACATCACCATCTTGGAGCTATGACGTCACTAAATGGTCACGTGACCTCGGCGTGTGATATTTTCGCGGGTTATCGCACGGGGGGTGTGCAATACGGTCGATCGAGTGCTAGAGCTATGGGTTGTCAGTATCTCGGGCATATCAACATGAAATAAACCCATATTCCACACTTAGTGCACACATAGATCACTTATTCCACCCATATTGCACTTATCCAACCATATTCCACTTATTGGACCCATAGTCTACACCATTCCACCTTATTCCACACTTATTCCATCCATATCCCACTTACTCCACCCATAGTCGACTTATTCCAACCATATTCCACACTTAGTGCATGCATAGTTCAATTATTCCACCCATATTCCAGTTATTCCAACCATATCCCCCTTATTCAACTTATTGGACTCATAGTCTACACCATATTCCACACTTATTTCATCCATAATCCACATACTCCAACCATACTGGAGTGTTCACTTATTCCACCAATATTCCACACTTATTCTACTTGTTGGACCCATAGTCTACACCATATTCCACCTTATTCCACACTTATTCCATCCATATTCCACTTACTCCACCCATAGTCCTCTTATTCCACCCATATTCCACAGTTAGTGCACACATAGTTCACTTATTCCACCCATATTCCACTTATTCCAACCATATTCCACTTAATGGACCCATAGTCTACACCATTCCAACTTATTCCAAACTTATTCCATCCATATTCCACTTACTCCACCCATATTCCACTTATTCAACCCATATTCTACCCTTAGTGCATGCATAGTTCAATTATTCCACCCATATTCCACTTATTCCACCTTGCAATGCCCAGGTAGTGCTTTGGGGACATATGATTGGTCAAGGAGGGGAGGCTGAGGGACCATGCAGGGCCCTGAGACATGTGGTGTATGTCACCCTAAAGTGTTGACACCTCCAGGTTCAGAGGTCGCAGACCAGAAAAGTAGCAGTTGGGTTTGAATCTAGACACCAAAACAAAAAGCTGTTATCTTCTAAACAGCCATTATACCAGAATGACAAATTACCATTCACCTCATGCTAACACATATATTTAGGTGTGTGAACATGAC
The DNA here is from genome assembly GCA_949317995.1 of Acholoe squamosa. Classification (NCBI taxonomy): domain Eukaryota; kingdom Metazoa; phylum Annelida; class Polychaeta; order Phyllodocida; family Polynoidae; genus Acholoe; species Acholoe squamosa. The sequence goes on along the minus strand of OX439045.1, from coordinate 10,927,695 downwards.
AAATCAACTGTTAGTCCTGAGTGAGAAATTAGCAGATTTCTATTAAGCTAATCGGTGCCCTTCTGTATATACCCTTGCCGTTGCGCGGCTTGGGTATATACAGAATGTACAGCCCTAGGGCACCGATATCCATGATCTATTGCGTTTATACCACCTTTTCCTCCAGTTTGTATTAGTTTCTTACCTGATATCCACAGAATATGGCCACGAGAAGACATTTTGTAAGTGCAAGCGATACGGCCCAGGTCGCTCTGTGCGAAGCCATTGTTTTTGTTCCTTGCAAGGAGAGGTAACGCTGTGTTTACACACACTTTTCGTATCGAATTCAACCATGACAAATCGAGAAATTAACAGGTACACACCCTTAGATAGTCTAGATGATCCCTCCATACTTATTATGTCCAATATATTCAAAATAAAGAAGAATCCATTGATTTTTCAAACCGGTCCGAAATTTTCAGCGTCTTCCTTGTACGACGAGAAGATGACCTATATCTACATCCGGGCCACTGACACACTTTCGTCGGACAAGGAGGCAGGTGGGAATGGCCGGACTGCGACTCGCTTACAATAGAAAAATCATTGGATTCTTATTTATATTGAACAAAATGGAGAAAATTAGCACGCATTCCTCATCTATGGATCGAATACTTCTTGGGATTTTGATATTATAACATGACAAGGTTGGAATCAAGACGAAAACTTAGTGTAAACATAGGACTAGGACTACAGGTTATAACTTATTTACTTTCGCATTGGATTTCATCACCGTGCAATGGGTGGTATATACCTTTATAATGCACGGCTGATATGCACATATCAGCACAGGAAGTGCCAGAATCGTGGTATAAAAGGCTGTGCCCAGTCTCAGGCATCCACATGGTGTTGTGTATGTCTGTGATATTGTATACCATACAACTGGTACTGTTAGTGAATGACCAATCAGGGGGGACTACTCTGTGTCTGCCTGTCATTCACATATACAAACAATTTTCTGTGTAGAAATATTTGAATTTACATCTGCTATTACCTGAATATAAGCTGAAATAAATTTTAGATAGCATCATTTGCCTTAGGTTCACTCATAGTTGTGCAATTTTAGAAAAGCATGAATTAGAAATGTCCTTAGTAATAATGGATACATTGCTGACCTGCGTACATCAGCTGGCACAGAGGGCATTTAAAAAGGGGTGTGGCATGCAGTTCATATAGTCCAGTGGGGCCTTTAACTACAACCTAGCACAGAATGTAACAGATAATAACTCGCTCTGATTAACACAGAGTCAAATGATATTTCTGTAGACGAAGCTATATAGTTTCCCCTTCTGTTATACACAGTAGATCGAGTCTCATTCTATACAGGTCAATTACCCTGGTGTGTACCTCATAAGGACTCATAGGAAGATACAGTGTAACTGTGTCTGTGTACCTCACAAGGCTAACATCAGAGTACCACATAAGGACCCACTGTGTAACTTTGTCTGTGTACCTATAAAGGCTAACATCAGAGTACCTCATAAGGACTCATTCGGTAACTGTGTGTGTGTGTACCTCATAAAGACACAATGTAATTGTGTGTGTTTACCTCATAAGAACACTCTGTGTAACTGTGTGTACCTCATAAGATTAACATCTGGGGGACACTGCACAACATTATACTGTAGCTCACGACCCCTGTGACTAGGATAATCAACCCATTTCCTTCAACTATTCCCCACCTTGTTTTTCTTATTACACTGAACAAAGTAGAAGCCATTGCATACCAAATCATCACCTGATATCTAAATTGTTGGTGCTTTGGCTTGATATGGTTTGAGGGTAAGAATTGGTTCAACAGGGGCACATTGTCATATCATCTACTGAACATGCAGCATATTTGATACACTTATCTAAGCTAGAGCTAACACTTCAACACTATGGGAGTGGTCTTTTGAGAGGGGTGTTGTAGACACTAAATTGATCCAAATGTTGAAGGCAACTGAGTAACAGTTGCAAGAAAACTAGTATTCTTATGTCGGGTCTTGCTTTTATAGATCCTCATCAGTCTGTCTCTTCACCATAGCAGGTGAATTTAGCAAAAGTCATGGCTTACATACTTTTTTCCAAGAGTGTTCTGACATTTCTTCCAGTCTCTTCTGGAAGAAACCTGGAAGAAACCGTACAAAATAGGTTTCTTCCGTTTTTTTTCCACTGTCCAGGAAGAAATACCTTTCATCCAGGAAGAAATCCAGACCTGAATGAGTGTAATACTATAAAGATATTGAAAAGTGTCTCTCTACCTTCAATCAACTTAATGTTCCAAAAGTGCATTTCTCAGGTCATTGGAACTATTTATGCTAGTTAGAATTTTGAATTAATTTTGTGTTATGCCCTGTCTAATGAGATGAGTTTATTCCAATCCCTTTTGGTGCTGGTAACATTTATTATGCAAGGGATGCACTATTTAAGGTTCATACATGAAATGCCTGATGATATCAGAGAAGGCTTCATGAAGAGGCAGCATACTATGCATCACAGTGCTGGTATATCTAATAGCATATGAAGTGACATGGCTGTAGATGGCACATGAGGCTTTGGTACAGACTAGAAGGGATAATTGGTGCTACTTCGCAACCTAGGGAATATCTGAAACAAAACAACTTCAGCAAATTCAGCAAAAACAAGAGATAATACCAAGAATCAAATCATACTCAAAAGACAAACAAGTGCTAAAAGACAAGCTTGAATTGACCCTCTTAACATTAAACATTATGATGGCCTCACAGTCCCGGGAATAACCTCTCTCAGACCATCCTGATCCAGGATGTTCCTACATTACATCACAAATCCTGTGGTGCTGTGTGTTTGGTGACCAGGAGGACACATAAACAAATGGGGCTATTTGGGTGTCTCCCTACCCCAATGTTAGAGGGGATACACAATACTTTCCACTTCTTTTTTTTTACAAATAATACCTCTGCTAACTCTACATCTGTAAGTTTGATTACTTTTGGCATTTTTCCCCATATTTTGTTAACAATGATGATCACAAATCTTTTAAGGTCACTAATGCATTAATGCATCATTCCCCATGATTGTTATGGTCATGAATGCAGCCCTGGAGAGTAACTCACCAGGGGTACACTCATGCCAACTCTATGGGGTTGATACTGTCCCAGAACATCAGCATGATGCTCTGGGACTGTGACTGGCAGGCCCAGAACTTCATTACAGCATCATGATGACTAATAGGCTGAATCACTCCTTTTATGAAAAAATAGTATCTAAAAAAAAAATTGTTCAAAAGGTTATGGACATTTTCTTGACAATGTCTGAGATATTTAAATGTAGTAGTGAGCCCCACGGCCCACTAAGGTCATGACACTGGTGTCAGATGGCTATCTTGCACAATCTAAACACTTGAGTGAATATTGCTATAAAAAGGTGGGGTGCAGGTGGATCTATCTGTAAATGCAGGAAATTCTGTGAGGATCAGCAGGAAGATTAAACAGATGCATTTGAAAAGACTTGACCTAAAGGATTCCTTAACAGACTCAATAAGAAAGTTGTAATGACATCTCTATCTCATAAGCACATAAAGATGGCTGATCAATTAAAATGTGTATGACATTAAAATGATATATAAGAGAGCTATGGGTCTTCACAAAGACATTGATGGAATATAGGCTATATAATTATAACAAGCTCCCCACCCTCCATTCATGTTTGGTGATCAGGGGAACAAACCAAAATTGGGTATCCTGAGGCATTGGCATTGGCTTGGAATTCCAAGCAAAACATTGAAAAATAGATAAACTTGATTTTTGCAGTGCACCCAAAAAAACTGCAAAAAAAAAACCCACTCTATATGGATGGCCAAAGGCTGTATCATATTTGGGGCCACTTTTCTTAATGACCTTCACCCATTTCATGTACTCATCTCTAATCAACAGTTTTCCAGCTGTTTTTGATAAAACATGCATTTTGGAGGGAAACTTGCCTACTGGACATGGTAGCAAGCATGCTCAAAATAACCAATCCACTTTCTTTCCCCCACAATTGGGTATTCTGAGGCATTGAAATTGGCTTGGAATTCCAAACAGAACATTGCATAATAGATAAAACTTGATTATTGCAGTGCACCCAAAAACTGCAAAAAAAACAAACACGCTCTATATAGATGACCAAAGGCTGTCTCATATTTGGGGCAAATCTTCTTAATGACTTTCACCCATTTCATGTCCTCATCCCTAATGAACAGTTTTCCTGCTCATTTTGGTGAAACATGTATTTTGGAGGGAAACTTGCATACCAGAATTGGCATGGAATGCCAAAAGTAACATGGCATAATTGATATAACTTGACACTCTATAGATTAGACTTGATTTTTTTTTGCACCCAAAGATGGTGAAGACTGAAGACATTGTCTTCATCTGTCTTCACAGTATTTCCCGCTCTTTCATTGAAACCTGCATAAATATTGGCGGGAAACTTGCCAACTGGACATGATAGCATTCATTCTGAACCACAAATCAGGGACCGTTAGACTGACAGCTAAAATCTTGATACCAATTTCAACCTCTTACAAGGTTATATGTGGTATGTATTAGAGACAATATATCATTGATAGATTTATTCTGACCTAAGTGCCATTGTCACAGACACTTCAAAGAGTAAATTTCTACACTCAACTGACTGTAGCAAAAAAAATTCAACCAACATCCACCCAAACTGATATAAATAGATATTTTTTCTATGGCTAAAGGCCAAAACCATGGTTTTCTGGCATTTGTACACTTTCTTTCCTGACACTAACCCATATACTATCTATATGATGTTCCCATGGTCAGATGAAAGATCATTGCACATCATCCCTAAAATATTGTCTATAGAGCTTTGTGTAGAATTATGTACAGAAATATGTGTGTCTCACTGAGATGGAGTGTTTCTCCTATAAATGAGGTAGAGGTAACATCACACTACAGCAGAGATGACCTAGTTAGCATAGTAACCCGGGTTTCTGTATACAAGAATACAACTTAAGTAAGATCAACTTTATAACTGACATTTGGGGAGACCTCACAAAGGTGACCTATATAAAATTATGTGTGTGAATATTACATGGGTACAACCTCACAGGGCCAACCTAGGTATATCATGTGTATCTGAACCCAACATTGACAGAACCCCCTCTGTGTCTATTAGTGACAAACCATCAAACACCACAATGATCATACCTGAGATGCACTTTATGTCCTTCTTTAACTAAAAATCAAATTGACTACAAAACACATTTTATGTTTTCTATGAATGTACAAAGCTGTGAATGGATGAATGAATGTGTGTAGAGCTATTAGGATTAGAAAACTTAAAGCTTTTTGCTGTTATGATCCTGTCAGCAAGCCTGTTAGTCTTATAATATCTATGATATGGCCCTTTTCACCATCTCAGTGCTAGTTTACAAATGCATTGCGTGTTTGTGTCTTTGCCCTTATGAGGTTCAGTGCCAGCAGAGGGATAGTTGAAACTTCACCCCTTCCCTAAGGACTATCTGCCACTCATTAATTAGATAAACATGTTACTCACATGGGTAGTATGGCCCAGTATGCTGGGGTCATTTAACTGCAGCTAGTTAGCTTTACTATAATGGGGGCATGTTAATTCCTTCAACCTATGGGCATTATGAATAGCTTAAATTAAAAAAGAAATCTAGATTTCAAGTAATGTTCATAATCCTACATTGTGAGTACCTCATAAGAACAGGTTGAACATAATTGTGTGTCTGAAAGTATCCTTCCCTGACCCTACATGGACAGATTTACATGGATAAAACCTCATAAGGAGTATCCATGTACTGGGTGTGTCTGATATGGATAGACTTCATAAAGTGCATCGATGTACTGTGTGTGTCCGATATGGATAGGGCCTCATAAGGAGTACCCAGGTACTATGTGTCTGATATAGATAGGACCTCATAAGGTGTATTGATGTACTGTGTGTGTCTGATATAAATAGGGCCTCCTAAGGAATACACTTGTGCTGTGTGTGTCTGATATGGATACAACCTCATAAGGAGTACCCTTGGACTGTGTGTGTCTGATAAGGATAGGGCCTCATAAGGAGTACCCAGGTACTGTGTGTCTGATATAGATAGGAACTCATAAGGTGTATCGATGTACTTACTGTGTCTGTCTGATATGGATAGGGCCTCATAAGGAGTACCCTTGGACTGTGTGTCTCTGATATGGATAGGACCTCATAAGGAATACACTTGTGCTGTGTGTGTCTGACATGGATAGAACCTCATAAGGAGTACCCTTGTACTGTGTGTGTCTGATATGGATAGGACCTCATAAGGTGTACCCATGTACTGTGTGTGTCTGATATGGATAGGACCTCATAAGGAGTACCCTTGTACTGTGTATGTAAGATATGGATAGGGTGGTGAGGTTCATTGACATGAATAGGATCGTGAGGTTCATTGACACATTTTTGTCCTAACACAGTAATAAAGGTCATACTACTGAGAGGTTATCTCTCTAAATCTATGTTAGACAGACACTGTCATCCTATCTATGTTAGACACACAGTTATATACACCTCCTTGTGAGGTTATATCAATATAGGGCATCACAAACAGATGGTCTTTGTGTTGAATAAATACTCAAAGGTTGATGTTACTAGTTGGACTGAATAAATACAAGGACAACAAAAATATACTGCAACTACTGTGTTCCATATTCATCAAATATTGTATTATAATTCTAACACACCCTCTGTTTGGAGAGAATGTGGATATATTGTTGTAGATTGACTAATAACTGTAGGTAAACCAGGCAAAAATGATACTGTTGTAGCTTAGAGACTCTTAACATACACCTTTTGCAAGATAACTTTGATAGAATGTAAGTCCCATATCTAACAAGTGGGGCATGTTAGTATAGCAAGTTAGTAGCCCTTCATCTACATGTCAGAGTTATCTAGTGCAGGAGGTACTCTGATACGGTGTTTATCTATAGACAACCTGATGGTGTGTTTCCTTATATTGCCTAGGGTGCCCTTATGAGGTATTGTGGCAGGACAGCAGGTGGGATAACTACCATGGCACAGAAGAGCCACCTAGTGAGTGTGTGTGGAACCACCTAGAATACTGTTTGACTGTGTTTACTAAACACACCTAAACACAATATTAAACACACTTGATGCCTTGTGAGGTCTCAACTCAAAAACTCTGAACATTCGTTTTATGACCTAAAATAAGGGCATTTCCTTGTGAGGTTACCTAACAAGGATGAAGTACCTCACAAGGTATCCCCATTCCCGTAGAGTACCTCATAAGGCCCAACCACATACCCACACACACACACCCCCACACACACACACACATACAGGTGTAACCAGCAAATTGGGGACACTGTTGCACACTCCTCCAAAGCGGGGACATTCCTACATTCACCCAGTTTTCACTTAATTTGGGTTCAATTTAGAGCACAAGTCCATTTTAGCTCCCATTAAACAGTAAACAGTTATAGTGCAAAATACCAAACTGGCCTCTGATGCTCCCAAGTAGACCAGTATGATGTGCCTAAACTGAGGACATGGCCAGTGTTTCATAAGCGAAGTGAGGACATTTGTACAATTCGAATAGCTATCTTATATCTACTTTTCTGATCCTAAACACAAGAGTATTCAGTCTATTTATGAAGAATAGACTGTTTTTTAAATAACCAAGACATTATTACCTACCCATGTGCTCAAACAAATTGGTGACTCAAACAATGTGTATGCAAACTGAGGACATAATCACACAGTATGTGTATGCGAATAGAGGACTTGATCTTAGATATACTCCACACAGTGGGTTTGCAAACTGAGGACTTAGCCACAACAGAGTGTGTATGCAAACTGAGGACATACAGTATATTTATGCAAACTGAGGAAATGGCCACACAGTATGTGTTGTTAAACTCTATGTGTTGGAGTTACCATTAAAGATGAGTTCTGAGAATTGTTTGTAAAGAAAAGGGTAGACAGGATATAGTAAGGTGACTAATGATAGTGAGAAGATAACAGTTATAGATGATAGAAACAGGTATCTAACAGTGTATGCAAATAGAGGACATTAGTACACCATGTGGGCAAATGCAGGACCTGGTTAAAGATAAGGTCCATAAAGTGTGTGTATACAAACTAATACAGTGTGCGTCTGCAAAAAGAAAACTAGTGTATACATACTCTGAGCAAACCGATGACATATCCAAAATTAGATTTTTATTGTTAAGGGAGTCCTTGTGATAAGGTTCCCCTTGGGAGTGAGTGGATATAGGAGGAACTGCAGAAGAGAAAACATTTAGATGGCTCTGATGTACTGTACAAAATTTTCTTCTGAACCTAAAACCAACATTAAGGTAATATACAGTCAAAAACACAGAAAAATAATCATGCAACTTTTGAGAAGATATGCATGAACAACTGCTGTATGTTTTCTCTGCTCTACTCTCAGATAGCTCTAATGTAGGAAGGACAAAGACATATTTATGTCAGTCCTCTCCCTGGCTTATGGGGTCTTTAGTCAGTCCTCACCATGTACTGTGGGGTCCCTCCCCACTTCAAAGCTTCAGCACTGCAGGGATTAGTTTACAACTTGACCATTTCTGTGACCCAATTAACCTAAGGTTCTGGTCACATTAATTAAGGTATTGGCTCTATACAACAGGAATAGAAACATACATACATCACTTTTCATGTTACTCATAGACCCAAAGTCTAATCTCAATCAACATTCTCATTTTTGTTTTTAGTTTTCATTAACTGACATATCATTGGATGGTAATACTCACGTGTACATTAATTCAGATGGAAAAGGGCCAGAAATTGAATTCACTATTGTTGTATGAATGTGGACCACAAGACTTGAATTGTTATTAGACATTGGTGCATGCAGGTAAATATCTATAATGTTCCCTTGATACAGACAGCCTTTTGGTTCATATACCTTCTGCTGCTGGGATGTGGGATCCTTGTTCAGTTACCGCCCAGGAGTGTGGGGTCCTGTCATTTTAGTGCACATGTTGGTGATATCACTGATATCATGGAATTGGTACATCAATATAGATCAATATAAATTTGTGTAAAAAGGGGTAGGCAGGTGCATGGATAAAGATATGTATTTTTTAAACATGACTAGTATCTAATTTGTCGGGAGATCATATAGGTACTATGTTAAAAATGATTTTCAGCAAGCACTTAAGTCTTTTGACTTGCACAACTTCTATTATAGCAGGGACCCTAATACATGCTGGGATATCATGTGCACAAGTATGCACACAAAACTAAATAAGACCTGTCCCATAAGGATCATGAGAATTAGACAATACAGACACCTTCCTGGTTCATACACCTTCTGCTCCTGGGATGTGGGATCCTTGTTCAGTCACCACCCTGGAGTGTGGGGTCCTGCCATTTTGGTTACACTATATATAAAAATGGGTTGCTAGATCGCTGGTTAGAAATGTTCAATTTTTGACTGCTTCAGAGTGGGGTACCCTTGGGGTACCAGATGAAGCAAAATTTTCAGGCTATGAAAAAGTGAGGGTTTGCCAGCTAACTCGACATGATATGTTGACATTTAAACAAAAATATTCTAATACTTTATAGGTGTTTCACTTTGTTTCACTTTGTTTCACTTTCAACTTGATTAGTTCCTGATACTTTGCTTTTGAGGTGTTCTTTGTTTACTTGTGTAATGGTTCGAATCAATGTTCGAAGTTGAGACCAGACAAGGGATCTGGGGTTAGTGCAACTGGCACGTATTTATTACAGTATATGGTTTACATCTACCTCGAAGTGTACTGCTTAACTGTAATGTAAGCTCAGGTAAAAGTGGTCCAACTCTGTCGACAGCTAGAGCCATACTAACGCCTTCCCCGGCCCCAGGTAGGAGCTGGGACGAGGCGAACAGTGCTGCCACCACCCCGGAGAGACCAAGGGTCAAGGATACCTCTAGTGACTACCCATGATGGGCGCACCGCTTGAGACGCCCTCTCGAGGGAGACGCTCACACTATATCACGATCTACGACCCCCTACACTACCCCCACCAGAATAAGGAAAGGGGTGTGTAAAAAAATGTATTTAACATTGTGACAACTTCGTTATTCTAAAAAATAAGGGCTCGAAGTAATAAACGAGAGTTCGAAGTAGAACGTGATATGTTATTTGTGTGACGTCTTAGTATTAGGAGTCGACCACATATAATTATATTAGGTGAAGTAAACATATTTTTACACTATGAAACAATGTAGAAGAAAAATATGGGTCAAGACAAGTTCGGAAGAACATGTTCGAACCTGTACATAGAGTATTTAAATGTATGTTATTAATGACATACTATGTTTGTAATTATATATGGTAAAGTGTTACATAACCCGAAAAGAAAAATTTTACAGTTCACATATGAACCCTATATAATAGCTTTTTTTAGCACAGTTTACAGTAACTGTGGGTTTTTTACATTTATAATTATACATATAAATATATACCACTATTAACCTCGAAGTGTGAACACAATTGGTATGTACCTGCGGAATATTATTAATATTTAAGGTAACAGATCTCGTAGGTTTATAGCACCAATAAGTTTGTTTACCAGTGATAAATAGACATATTTTATGAGATCGAACCTAGTGGATGACTTTAGGATCGAGATTTTAAATAAAACTTATTTTATGCGTAAGGTGAGAGGAATAGTGGTTAATTACATAGTATACAACATGACTTTATAGCAGCCCACCAGTGTAGTGGGTCTGCCGCACAATAATAAATGACATCCGGGTGTGTTCGGGGTTATCCACTGCTTGTCTGCAGATCCAGTCGGCGAATGATGGACTTGGCGGTGGCAAGCCTCGTCGCTGTGTGGTGTGCCCTGATCAAGATGGGAAGATGTAGATTCGTCCATTGGGTTTCGTGGGTCTGCATCCGTCCGGACATCCTTCGAGGTTATAGCACAGTTCGGGTGTTCGAGGATCCCATATAGAGGATAGGGTCGGCACCCGTAGTTATCTACATCGAGGCTCACAAGTCTGTCTCCATCACCATCTCACCAGAGTTGGTTTCCGGATCAGAGTCCAGACTTATCAGGTTATGGACCACTGGGGGTTGGTCAGGGGCTGTGGCCGCAGTGGTCGCCTCGGGGATAGAGGTTAGGGTCTCGGTTGGTCTAGCGGGGGTGGCAGTTGGGGCAGTGGTGGTGGCTTCAGGTTCCCTCCCGGGTCCGGTTGGTGGTGCACCTCCGCTGGCAGAAGGTCTCAGGTGGACATACTTATGAATCCGAAAGACTCGATGTCCGCCTCGAGCTGTCTAGCCTCCTGCAGCTTGCCCTGGACCTTTTCGAACGCACTCTCTGCAGTGCCGTCCCAATCTTTCATGAAGCAGCCATGAATCAAACGCCCTGGTGGTCGTATTGGCTTCTCAGCTCCTGAAGCTGCAACTTGTATTTCAGCTTCATGGCCTTAGCCTCGTTTTCACGCTGGAGCGAGGCCCGAAGCTGGTCTCTCGCCTGTCCTTGCATGTCCTGTGAGATCCAGGTTATTTCCCGTCGCTGGATCTCATGCAGACATTCAAACACACCTTCGGTCATGCCTTGAAGGTATCCGGTGGCCTGGTTGATGTGGCTCTCTTGCCACGCCTGGAAGACGTCGGCCTGAATATCACAGGATTCCTGTGTCTGGTTTTTTATGTAATCATCGGGGTCCTCCAGTTCAAACTTAGATTTCACCAAATGTAGCACATTGGTGGTCATCATGTTTCTTACTGGAGGCGTCGGTACAGGGGTTGTGTGCGTGTCTGAACCACTCTCGTAAGCGGAGCTCGAGGTGGCAGTAGCACTCGGGGATGGTTCGGGGTTGGTTTTCTCCATAGGCTGTTGGTGGGACTACCACCTTCATATCAACAGGGGTTTGGCAGAAGAACATGTAGCATCGTGCGTACACTTCAGACAAGCTGTCTGCCGCCCACAGGAACCATGAATAGGTTAGTAATACCCGTCGTGGTCGTATTTCGAATCATGGCCAAGGTATCTCAACCTCCAAACATATAACAAGACACGTAAACAGGACTGTACACTCGTTGTGATTTCGGAACATTAAGTAACGGCAGTCCACCCAGCAAATCTGGGACTGCACCTCACCTCTCTTTCTTTGTTTTTCAACCGAGAATCTCGAGAAGGTCCGGTGGAAGGTGCCAATGTTTTCCCCCTACCTCGGATTCTCCGTTCCGCCGAGACAATTTTATCACGATTAGGTTTTAAATTCGTGTCATTGTCGACCTTCTTGGGTCCTCCTCTCTTTGGCTTTTTCTCAACTGCTATTTTGCAAGGTCGGCCTCTTTTTCTCTTTGGGGCCATTCCCTTCAATTTCCTTGATAGCTCATTAGTTTTCATTAGGATTTCGTCCTTCTGTTCATTCATCTGTTTGGAAATTTCCTCACACTCGGAGTTGGCGGCATCCCGTCCCCTCCATTTCCTTAATCTACACACGTTAGACTTATTCATTAGGCCTGTGGCCAGACTCATAAGCATAACCATGCTCTCAGATATAATTCAGGTGACCATGTGAGGTCAATCCCAGCTCAAGATTAATTTCTTGCACCTGAAAGGTTCATGTATCTTAAACACTCGGTCACCCACGCTAAACCGGCGTGGCTTCAGGTGGGTATCATACCCAATTTTCTGCCAATTCGCGTTCTTTAATAGCTCATTTCGAACTACTTCATAAGCTCTCTTAAATTGATCTCGTAGAGATTCTACAAACATCACCGTACATGGGGCTTTGGGGCTCACCCCTATAACACCATATACGAGATCTGCAGGCATTATAATATCTTCCCCGAATACTAATAGATTGGGGGAACAGTTCGTTGCAGCGTGTACAGTACTGTTATAAGCATGTACTACAAAGTCACATGGAGGGGACGGGATGCCGCCCAGTCGTCTTGGCAAGAATTTACCAAGGGTTTGAGGACTTGTATCAATGTTCGATTGAATCTTTCTACTTGACCATCAGACTGGGGTCTGTATGGATTAGTTTTACAAATGGCCAAATAGTGGCACATTTCTTGCCATAGGTTGGACTGGAATTCTCGTCCTTGTGCATCATTAATGGTGCACCTAGGTGTAGAACCCATCCTTTCATGAAGGCGCTAGCGCAGGTGGCTGCCTTGTGGTCAGGTAAAGGATATACTCAAGTGTACTTAGTATAGTAGTCAGTCACTACCATCATACAGGTGTTTCCCCGAGGTGTGGGTTCGATTCCACTGATGATGTCAATTGCTACTCGGGCAAAATGAACGCCGAATAGCTCTTGCACCAGAGGCATCTTTCCCATTCCAGGACCGGGCTTATTCTTATCGCATTCGGGGCAAGTCATTACCCATCTTATGATGTCGTTGTGCATCCCTGGCCAGTAGTATCTTCTGGCTAGGCGTTCTAAAGTTCTCTTTCCCAAAGTGTCCGCTAGTTTTATGTCCATGGCAATAAAACATAATGTCTCATCTTAGTGACATGGGTATCACTATCTGTAGGACCTTGTCCTTAGTAGGACAGGTTTTCCATCGACACAGTAAACCGTCTCGAACCTCTAGCTCGGTCCATTGGGCTAGACATTTTCGAGTTTCTCTGTCTTCGAGGGATAATGCCGGCCGTTCGGGCTTGGCATTCTTATTCAGGAAGGAAATCACTCTCTTAATAGCGGGATCATTTTGTTGGAAATGTTGGATGGTTTCTTCTGGCCATTCTATAACATTTTCCATGCTGGCACTAAGTAGCGGTTTGGACTGTCTAGTTCGAACCATTGCAACTACCGCGTTGTGGGCCCCACAATCATCACAACCAATTTTCTGGCACTTTCTAAAAGGCCTCCGGGATAGGGCATCCGCATTAATATGCTTCAAACCCGGTCGATGTTGGATCTGGCTATGCTCCAACCCAAATTCTGACAGGTGTGCCAGCCAACGGCCAATCATTCCTTCGGCGTCCTTAAAATTAAGTAGCCACCTCAGGGACGAGTGGTCAGTTGGAAGAGTAAAATCCGTACCCCATAGGAAGTGTCGAAACTTTTTGGTATACACCACCACAGCCAGCAACTCACGTTTAGTGGTGCAGTAGTTTCGTTGTGCCCTATTCAAAGTGTTACTAGCAAAGGCGATTGGTACTTCGACCCCGTCCTGGACCTGCGACAGGGCTGCACCAATACTATCGTTGCTAGCGTCAGTGTCCAGTATGAAATGGTCATCCGCAGTTGGATATTTCAATACTGGCGTGTTAGCGAACAAATGTTTTATTTGCTCGAAGGCTGCATCTTGTTCATCTCCCCAGGGAAAAAAGTTCCTTTGCTCGACCTGTGGTCCAATGTGCTAGCATTTGCAAGGGGTAGCTCACTTTAGAATAGTTCGGGAGGAAGTCTCGATAATATGAACAGAACCCAAGGAAGGATCTTACTTCCTTCACACTTATGGGCTTCTGCCATTCGGACACTGTTCGGAGTTTTTCAGGGTCGGCTTTTACGCCGTCAGGAGTTATTATGCGACAAAGATATGTAATAGATGATTTAAATAAATTACATTTCTTAGCTTTTAACTTCAGACCATTTGATAGTATTCTCTTCAAGACTAAATCGAGGTTGTTCATGCAATCCTCGAAAGTCTTTCCAAACACTATAACATCGTCGAGGTACACCAAACAACTCTTCCAAAGAAGGTCACTTAGCATTTCCTCCATCATAGCTTCGAAAGTGGCTGGTGCATTACACAGCCCAAAAGGTAAAACATTGTATTGGAATAAACCCATATGGCTCGAGAAAGCTGTTTTCTCCATGTGCTTAGGGTCCATCCCGATCTGCCAATACCCGGACTGAAGGTCCAGGGTACAGAAGTATTTGTGTCTAAGGTCTCATCTATCCTTGGTAAGGGATAGGAGTTTTTTTTTGTTAAGCCATTCAGCTTCCTGTAATCGATGCAAAATCAAATAGACCCATCCTTCTTCGTGGTCATGCACACGGGGCTGGACCAGGGACTCGTGCTAGGCACAATAACCCCTTTTTCCAGCTGTTCGAGGATTTGTTTCTCAGCCTCCACTTTCTTTTTAAGTGGTAATCTCCTATAAGGTATTTTAAATGGCTTCGAATCTCCGGTGTCAATCGTGTGCAACACCTTGCTAGTGCGGCCTACCGAGCCCCCAGGTTTCCCGAAGGCATCGTGGAAGGTAGATTCTTTCTCTGAATTTTTCCTCAGGGAAGAATCATCAACTAATTTTCTTAAATCATCTGGTAATCCTCGAGCTGCGTCCTCAGGTAACTCAGTTTGAAATGGAGCTTCCGAGACATGTTCGGTCAGGAACATGTCACCAATCTTCTCATTTTTTCTCAAGTACACAGGTTTTAGTCCTCTGTTCATGATCGGGACTACCGTCCACGATCCGTTTCCCACCAGAGTGTCAACAGAATCTAGCTAGATAATACTAGATAATACTTCAGAATTAGGTTCGAAGACAGCGTTCGTACCTCGAAAAGCATTGTTCGAGGAACACAAAACGTCACAAGTCATTCCAGATGGAATTTTCACAGTCTGTACCATGGTGGCTACCGCGGATACATGTCTCAATATGCATTGGATCTCGCAGTTGCACGGTTGCCGGATCTTCAGCATCCCGAACCGGGGATCCAACACAGCACCGTACAAGCTTGCGAAATCCAAACTGATTATTCCATCGTCACTTATGTCAGCTATGGTAGGGCTCATTACATACTCACAGCCGCCCATTTTGATCTGTATGAACGTCTTACCAAAAGTCTGCATCTGGCTACTGTCGGCCGTGCAAGCATTAACACCAACAGGTAGTGTTTCATGGTTGCCGGACACCAGATTGAAGAATTTTCTCGAGACACACGAATGGCTGGCACCTGTGTCAATCAAAAATTCTCCAGTCCGCCCCTTCACCGATACAGCGATCTACAATCGTTTCCCCCCCAAAGGTGAGGAGTTCTGTGCAAATCAGAGTTGTTCCTGAGAGTCACCGATCTCCCATCCGAAACCCTTCAGGAAGGTTACACACAGATGGTTCGGGGGGAGGTGTGCCGCACTCACATGCGTCAACTCTTCAACCCAACCTCCCTCTTCTTCGACGTAGGATTGCTCCCTCAGGTTCCGACCTTCCCCTGTCCCTACCCCATCAAAGTCCCCGGCTCGGACTGGGGTGAGAGGATCCTTCTCACATACCAGTCCCCCGGAGGGTATTGACTCCTGTACTAGCTCGGATTCACCAGTGGTGGCATTTTGGCAGATTTTCGAATCACGGATCACATCCTTTGCCACAGATGCGACCCTCTTTAGTTTTCCTCCTCCTTCTTCTCTTCCACATAATTTGGGGCTGTACACTCATGAGCGTAATGCCCCATTTCTTGACAACGGTAACAGCATAGTCTGCTCCGGTCCACTCTCCGTTGTTCAGGTCTGGCATACATAGTTTCAGTAAAAGTTTTCATAAAATCCTCCATCATTTTCTTCATATCCAGAGGTTCAGGTGGAGCAGGGGCTCTCGATAGAGGTGGTCTTGGGGGCCGACTAACAGCCATTTCAGTAGTTCGACTGTCTGGGGTGGGTCTTGTTTCCCCTCGAGCTTCATTAGCGCTTCGGTTATATATCCGTCGAGGAATATACTTGTGCTTGAAGTCTTTCTTTACCTGTACTGCAGAGATAGTACCGTCCTCCTCCTCAATCTCGATGATCTCGAAATCATTGTCGGTTGTTTCAGTGTATGTCGGTTGGTGTATTCCCGACATGGAAGCCGTACTGGTATTAGTACTCGCACAAACCTTGGTATTCGAGGTTTTCATCTCTACTTTTCCCGCCATGAGGGTCTTCTTTACTGTCCAGCACTCAATCCCTTCAAAAAGGTCCATCAGGGTAGGATTTCTCCCTTTCCAAGCATCTAAAGCTGCTTGCTGCTGATCTTCATCTCGAAGTCCACTTACGAATTGTGGCAACAAGTCGTTCAGGAAATATTTATCAGAAGAATTGGTTCCCGGCTGCGCCCTCCGTTTTTCAGGTTCAGTTTTCCTGGGTTCATGTGTGGGGTGATAGAACATACCCGTAGGCTCGAAATGATTCTTGTGGTTTCTGCATTCGCTTCTTGAAGAGCATAAAAGGGTCTTCACTCACTAAATTGTACAGCAAAATGCTGGCAATCTTGACTAGCTGTTGGAAAGTACCCCTCTCAAAGTATACTTCGTTCCACTTTTCAATGGCTATCCGGCCTGGACCATGTTTCAGACATCTGATCAGGTGAGGTAGTGCCTCCTCAGGAGTCCATGCATTGCACCTCATATCATCAGTGAAGTTCGAGAACCATTCTTTCCAGGTTTTTTACACCCTCGTAAATCTTAGGCAGGATGGCTTGCTGCCTAGCTGCGTTATTTGTGCGTACCAATTTGTGACATTGGTTGACGCTCCACTCTCGGATGGTCTCCTCACTGTGTGCAGTGTTTGAAGTATTGGCTGACTGATTCAGCATGTCTTCTAACACACTGCTTCGGGATCTGCACCTCGAAGTTCCTCCCATGGCGCCTCCAGCCCCTGGAGGGGGTGCAGTTGGTCCTCGGGTAGAACTTGATGCACTACCCCCTACCGCACCTTGGTTCCCTGCGCCCAAAGGTTCGGAATCATCTACAGAATTGTCATCATATGATAACTCGAAGTGGCCCTCCTGTCCACATGCAGTATTGGGTTCGTTCTCTTTATGTGGTAAGTCAGTGGTGACACTGAATCTTATCCTCCGTTTTTCAGGTTCAGTTTTCCTGGGTTCATGTGTGGGGTGATAGACGCCATCGTTCCGAACATGGACGTCGGCATTATCATTTACGAATGGATCGTATCGATCTGGCTTCTTTAAAGCTTCTGCTGGCGTTGATGTCGCCAAAAGGTGTAGTTCCTTTTACGAAAGTAGCGTCGGAAGGTATGTCATTTTTAGTCATTTCCTGGTGGTAAAATATATCTAGTTGTGTTACTGATACACTTGTGTCCGTTTCGCAAGAATTATCTTCTCCCTCGGGGCATGTTCTGGCAGTTTGATCACTGTTCTCTATTCCCGACACATATGTATCGAGAGCTGTCTTTCGTTTTGTCAGGTTGGCTATTTCGAGGCATAGTTCTTGTTGCTTCAAGAATAGATCTTGATTGCTATCTTTCATGGACTCCATTACGTCCTCGTTTTTCAAGATGCATTGATCTCGGATCTCTAGCAGCTTATTTGCCTCGTATTTATACTGTTCCATTTCGGCTCTTATTTGCTCGGCCTCTTTTTTTAGTTCGAGATTCTTGATGGTTGTTTATCGGTTTCATACTGGTGACATTGTTTCACCAGATTCCTAAGTCTCAAAACTTTTTGTTCGGAGTGTTCTAACTTTGGTAAACATTGGTATAGGCGAACTTTATTCATGGCGTTGACGCTCAACTTGGCCTGTTCGCGCAAGTATTCTGCTGCTGACTCAGTGATTTTCTTCGAACCTCCTATGTCGAATACCGAGACGTCTACGTCGTCTAAGGATCGACGGGGGTTCGCTGTTCTCGTTTCTGCTCGAGCCGAGGCTGCTCGTTGAGCATCCAGAGTCATCATCATAATTGATGTCGATCTTTCTGTGGAATCGGTACTTAATCTGTATGTATAATTCATGACTGGAGTGGGCATCTCTACGGATTTGAGGTCTCGAACTACCTTGTCTACCTTGGGTCCAATTATAGAGGTATACCCCTTCATTTGGATTCGGCTTAAATCGTCGGCATGAGCAGTGTCATTCGATGTGGATCCCGAGATACTCAATCTTTCATCTTGAGATCCATCGTGCTTGTGTTCGGCCTCCAGGGCCGCGCACTAACACCAAAAACTGGTCAGGGCACCAGTGTAATGGTTCGAATCAATGTCTTGACCAGTTCGAAGTAAAGACCAGACAAGGGATCTTGGGTTATTGCAACTGGCACGTATTTATTACGGTATATGGTTTACATCTACCTCGTAGTGTACTGCTTAACTGTAATGTAAGCTCAGGTAAAAGTGGTCCGACTCCGTCGACAGCTAGAGCCAGACTTACGCCTTCCCCGGCCCCAGGTAGGAGCTGAGACGAGGCGAACAGTGCTGCCACCACCCCACAGAGACCAGGGGTCGAGGAGACCTCTAGCGACTACCGGTGACGGGCTCACCGCTCGAGACGCCCTCTCGAGGGAGACGCTCACACTATATCACAATCTACGAGCCCCTACACTTGCTTGGTAAATCGTTTTATAACCTCAAAAGTCGCCAGTAAATCTGCGATGGTCGCCATATTGGATCTTGGTTCAGAAATATCGGCACACTTCCAGTGGTTATTGATAAGGGAAATCTCCCTACGACTGCAGATCTAAATGGTACTCCCCGTGGGCTTCAGGTCATATGTTAAGATCTGACTGGTAGTTTCAGAGAGACTTTAAAAATGTACCTCTGAAAAGGATCTGCTTGGAGATTGCTAGATTTGTTTGATGTTGCTATTATCATGCACCACTAAATTATGCAACTGTAATGTAAAACACCAGGGGGCAGCATCTTCAGTTGAGATGCTCTGAGGGAAGGCACATGAGTTTTCTCCCCCCCTCCTAGTCCCTAGTGGTGACACTGAATCTTATCCTCCGTTTTTCAGGTTCAGTTTTCCTGGGTTCATGTGTGGGGTGATAGACGCCATCGTTCCGAACATGGACGTCAGCATTATCATTTACGAATGGATCGTATCGATCTGGCTTCTTTAAAGCTTCTGCTGGCGTTGATGTCGCCAAAAGGTGTAGTTCCTTTTACGAAAGTAGCGTCGGAAGGTATGTCATTTTTAGTCATTTCCTGGTGGTAAAATATATCTAGTTGTGTTACTGATACACTTGTGTCCGTTTCGCAAGAATTATCTTCTCCCTCGGGGCATGTTCTGGCAGTTTGATCACTGTTCTCTATTCCCGACACATATGTATCGAGAGCTGTCTTTCGTTTTGTCAGGTTGGCTATTTCGAGGCATAGTTCTTGTTGCTTCAAGAATAGATCTTGATTGCTATCTTTCATGGACTCCATTACGTCCTCGTTTTTCAAGATGCATTGATCTCGGATCTCTAGCAGCTTATTTGCCTCGTATTTATACTGTTCCATTTCGGCTCTTATTTGCTCGGCCTCTTTTTTTAGTTCGAGATTCTTGATGGTTGTTTATCGGTTTCATACTGGTGACATTGTTTCACCAGATTCCTAAGTCTCAAAACTTTTTGTTCGGAGTGTTCTAACTTTGGTAAACATTGGTATAGGCGAACTTTATTCATGGCGTTGACGCTCAACTTGGCCTGTTCGCGCAAGTATTCTGCTGCTGACTCAGTGATTTTCTTCGAACCTCCTATGTCGAATACCGAGACGTCTACGTCGTCTAAGGATCGACGGGGGTTCGCTGTTCTCGTTTCTGCTCGAGCCGAGGCTGCTCGTTGAGCATCCAGAGTCATCATCATAATTGATGTCGATCTTTCTGTGGAATCGGTACTTAATCTGTATGTATAATTCATGACTGGAGTGGGCATCTCTACGGATTTGAGGTCGCGAACTACCTTGTCTACCTTGGGTCCAATTATAGAGGTATACCCCTTCATTTGGATTCGGCTTAAATCGTCGGCATGAGCAGTGTCATTCGATGTGGATCCCGAGATACTCAATCTTTCATCTTGAGATCCATCGTGCTTGTGTTCGGCCTCCAGGGCCGCGCACTAACACCAAAAACTGGTCAGGGCACCAGTGTAATGGTTCGAATCAATGTCTTGACCAGTTCGAAGTAAAGACCAGACAAGGGATCTTGGGTTATTGCAACTGGCACGTATTTATTACGGTATATGGTTTACATCTACCTCGAAGTGTACTGCTTAACTGTAATGTAAGCTCAGGTAAAAGTGGTCCGACTCCGTCGACAGCTAGAGCCAGACTTACGCCTTCCCCGGCCCCAGGTAGGAGCTGAGACAAGGCGAACAGTGCTGCCACCACCCCACAGAGACCAGGGGTCGAGGAGACCTCTAGCGACTACCGGTGACGGGCTCACCGCTCGAGACGCCCTCTCGAGGGAGACGCTCACACTATATCACAATCTACGAGCCCCTACACTTGCTTGGTAAATCGTTTTATAACCTCAAAAGTCGCCAGTAAATCTGCGATGGTCGCCATATTGGATCTTGGTTCAGAAATATCGGCACACTTCCAGTGGTTATTGATAAGGGAAATCTCCCTACGACTGCAGATCTAAATGGTACTCCCCGTGGGCTTCAGGTCATATGTTAAGATCTGACTGGTAGTTTCAGAGAGACTTTAAAAATGTACCTCTGAAAAGGATCTGCTTGGAGATTGCTAGATTTGTTTGATGTTGCTATTATCATGCACCACTAAATTATGCAACTGTAATGTAAAACACCAGGGGGCAGCATCTTCAGTTGAGATGCTCTGAGGGAAGGCACATGAGTTTTCTCCCCCCCTCCTAGTCCCTTTCCTCCAAAATTTGCCCTTAACCAAACTATGTTCTAGAAGCTCACTCTATACTGCTCTGGCATTATAAGGGGGTGCCCAAAAGAGCTCCATGCACCATGGCAATTGGCTGGCTGTATGGTCCCAGTCTTTAACATATTGTCCACTTAAGCCCAGAAATGAGGGACAGGCAACTAGAAGGCTATCCCAAAGAAGATGTGCGTCAGATGTGTCCAACTATTAACCTGATGCCATTCACCGATCCTGGGGAGGGCCTCCTGAGAATGTGCCCAGGCAACTGACTAGATAGTGTATACCTCCAACTGCCTAAGTTGGTAAGGCATGCCAGTAAACAGAGGGAGAGAATTTGAGGATAGACAAAGGCTCAAAGACAAGGTGGGGGCAGAAGAGCCAGCTTAGTTGATCTATCCTAGTAAAGGCATAAATAACAAATAGAGGTTCACGAGTTGATTCTAGGGGGAGATAAGAAGCACGAGGCCGTAGGCCGAGTGTCTTCTTATCTAGCCCCCTAGAACCAACGAGTGAACCTCTATTTGTTATGTATGGCGTTTATACCATGGTTTCCTCCATTTTCTTAAGTAATTACCTTATAAAATGAAGAAATAAAAATCCAAGCGATACGTCTTGTTCAAACTCCTCCGCCATCTTGGTTTCATCGCGAGACGACAGGACTGCCTGGACACAAAGTGTTACCTCGGCGTGTGTCCTACAGGCATTTTCATAGTAGAACCGCTGGTAAGGACTGCGCGCGACAGCCAGAATACCCTTAGAGCATATGCCAACGTGACAATTTATGTCTCGCTGAGGTAAATAATCCGTGCGCTACGCAGTCAACATGACGGCGAAAATTTCGCTCGATTCGATTTTTATATCATCAATTATGTTACATATACATGTCAAATCATGGCGAATTAAAGGTAGGTGCTAGAATATAATGTCTTCTTTCATCCTCTATACGCATTAAGCTTCAATATCCGTTCAATTAGCGCGTACTATTCGAACGTCATTATCTGCTCCAGGCACCGTAAAATCGTGCAAGAATGTGATAACCATGGTATAAGAGGGAATAGTTATATAGCAACCAGTAGTGAGTGATAATTCAAAGAGTCACCTGAAAAGCACACTACCCCAGCAGGGAGCCACAGAACAGACAAACGAGGAACATTCAGAGAAGTTTGCGAAAACTGCAGGAGGAATACTAAGGAGGCTGCTGATAACTTAGGGTTAGAGGTAAACCACTAGAAGCTGGGTGGTCAGTTGTTGCACAGCAGTCTTTGCTGAAAAAAGTCCTGGTGAAGGTCGAGATTCAATAGGCCTGGACGCTCTGGCTGGACCAGGATGGTGAATGAGCTGGAACAGAACATGGCCTTCTGAGTGGGATGTCCCTTGAGTTGTCAGGAATCAGTCGCTCTCATTAACAATTTCATCAACATTACCAACTGGTTGATATTGTGTTGATAGTTTTGATCAATCTGTCTTCAACACCTTTTCAATCATTCCAAATCAATTTTGTCAACCATCACCATTTCAACATCAGATCAACAGTTCAACAGTTGACATATCGATGCTGAAATATTGTTCACAATTCATCATTGATTCAACATTGATCTGTCATGTCAAATCAATGATATTGATTTCAATGTTGATTCAACATTAACATGTCAACAAAGAATTGCCTAACTACTACATGTATCAGTGTTGTTTCAACTTTTGAAACAATATTGAATCAAGATAGAAACACAAATGTTGAATCAGCACTTATGATTTGATGTTGAATCACAGTTGATTTGATTATGTTGTGTCAACTTTCAAATTCGATAATATCTAAACCAAGAATCAACTGTTCATCTGCAAAAATTGTTTCAATGCTGAATCAACATTAATGTGCCCACTGGGTCCTTCGATGCTGAGCTGCAGTATCATATGAGCAAGTGGCTAATCAGTGTGCTAGGTTGCAGTGCATGTGTTCACCTTTAGGAGAGGTCCTACTCTGACAAGGTGCGGGGAGAGACCACTCCTGACCAGTGGTGTAGAACATTAATCAAAACTGATCGATCAACCCTGATTAACCAGTATCCTACACTGATTTACAAAGGTAAATAGAATTACTCTGCAATAGAATTTGCCAAAGTTGACTATATAAATTCTGCTGCGTGGGAGGGGGAGGTGTGGCCATGTCCTCAGTTTGCTTCCACACACTGTGTGGAGTATATCTTAGACTACGTCCCAAGTTTGCCTATACATGCTGTGTCTCAGACTAAGTCTTCTATTTTTAACACACATTGTATGGCTTTGTCCTCAGTTTAACTACACATACTGCATGGAGTATATCTAAGACTAAGTCCCCAGTTTGCCTACACATGTTGTGTCTCAGACCAAGTCCTCTTTTTGCATAGACACACTGTGGGGCCATGTCCCCAATTTGTCTACACACACTGTATGGACCTTAACTAAGACCAAGTCCTCTATTGGCATACACTATATGGCCGTGTTCTCAGTTTGCATACACACACTGTGTGGAGTGCAGTCTATAAGAAAAGTTTTTCCACTTAACCATTTAACTCTTCAAAATTTAAATAAAAGTAAGTGCTTTTGTTTTAGGCGGTAAAAACCTTAATAATGGTCCGATTTGCATGCCGTAAAAAACAAAATGTAGCCCAAGGTCCCATAAATACAGCCAGACATTCCAAATGTCTGACAAGTTTTTGTATTGACTGGGAGTGTATCCAAGACCATGTCCTCTATTTGCATACACACACTGTGTGGACATGTCTTCAGTTTGCCTACACAAACTGTGTGCAGTGTATCTAACGCCATGTCCTCTATTTGCATACACACACTGTGTGGGAATGTCCTCAATTTGCCTACACACACTGTGTGGAATGAATCTAAGACCAAGTCCTCTATTTGCCAACACACACAGTGTGATCATGTCCTCAGTCTGCCTACACACACTGTGTGGAGTGTATCTAAGGCCAAGTCCTCTATTTGCCTACACACACTGTGTGGCCATGTCCTCAGTTTGCCTACACACACTGTGTGGAGTGTATCTAAGGCCAAGTCCTCTATTTGCCTACACACACTGTGTTGCCATGTCCTCAGTTTGCCTACACACAGTGTGCAGGTGTGTGAAGTGTATCTAAGACCAAGTCCTCTATTTGCATACACACACTGTGTGGAGTGTATCTTAGACCAAGTCCTCTATTTGCCTACACACACTGTGTGGTCATGTCCTCAGTTTGCCTACACACACGGTGTGGAGTGTATCTAAGACCAAGTCCTCTAGTTGCATACACACACTGTGTGGAGTATATCTAAGGCCAAGTCCTCTATTTGCCTACACACACTGTGTGGTCATGTCCTCAGTTTGCCTACACACACTGTGTGGAGTGTATCTAAGACCAGGTCCTCTATTTGCATACACACACTCTGTGGAGTATATCTAAGGCCAAGTCCTCTATTTGCCTACACACACTGTGTGGTCATGTCCTCAGCTTGCCTACACACAGTATGTGGAGTGTATCTAAGGCCAAGTCCTCTATTTGCCAACACACACAGTGTGGTCATGTCCTCAGTTTGCCTACACACAGTGTGTGGAGTGTATCTAAGACCAAGTCCTCTATTTGCATATACACACTGTTTGGCCATGTCCTCAGCTTGCCTACACACACTGTGTGGAGTGTATCTAAGACCAAGTCCTCTATTTGCATACACACACTGTGTCGAGTGTATCTTATACCAAGTCCTCTATTTGCCTACACACACTGTGTGGTCGTGTCCTCAGTTTGCCTACACACACTGTGTGGAGTGAATCTAAGACCAAGTCCTCTATTTGCCAACACACACTGTGTGGAGTGTATCTTATACGAAGTCCTCTATTTGCCTACACACACTGTGTGGTCGTGTCCTCAGTTTGCCTACACACACTGTGTGGAGTGTATCTAAGATCAAGTCCTCTATTTGCATACACACACTGTGTGGAGTGTATCTTATACCAAGTCCTCTATTTGCCTACACACACTGTGTGGTCGTGTCCTCAGTTTGCCTACACACACTGTGTGGAGTGAATCTAAGACCAAGTCCTCTATTTGCATACACACACTGTGTGGAGTGTATCTTATACGAAGTCCTCTATTTGCCTACACACACTGTGTGGTCGTGTCCTCAGTTTGCCTACACACACTGTGTGGAGTGTATCTAAGATCAAGTCCTCTATTTGCATACACACACTGTGTGGAGTGTATCTTATACCAAGTCCTCTATTTGCCTACACACACTGTGTGGTCATGTCCTCGGCTTGCCTACACACACTGTGTGAAGTGTATCTAAAACTATATCCTCTATTTGCATATACACACTGTGTGGAGTGTATCTTAGACCAAGTTCTCTATTTGCCTACACACACTGTGTGGTCATGTCCTCAGTTTGCCTACACACACTGTGTGGAGTGAATCTACGACCAAGTCCTCTATTTGCCAACACACACAGTGTGGTCATGTCCTCAGTTTGCCTACCCACACTCTGTGGAGTGTATCTAAGACCAAGTCCTCTATTTGCATACTCATTCTGTGTACTAATGTCCTCAGTTTGCCTACACACACTGTGTGGAGTGTATCTAAGCCAAGTCCTCTATTTGCATACACACAATGTGTGGTCATGTCCTCGGTTTGCCTAAACACTGTGTGGAGTTTGAGTCCTCAATTCGTTTGAGCACACAGCTAGAAAATGATGTCTTGTCCTTGTTTAAATGTGTCTATTCTTCGTAAATAGACTGAATGCTCTTGTATAGGGGTAGAAAAGTATCAAGACCTCAGTTTGTTTACACTCTTTGCATTTGACCATACCCAAGAGAAAGTCCCTTAGGCCTCAGTTTGCAAGCACACACTGTCCTCACTTTGTAGACACACAGGGTCTATTAAGGAAATTCCTCAGTTTGCAGGCACACAGATTCAATGTCTGGCTCAAATTTGTGACAATTTTTATGCAAATACACTGGATTAATCCCTAAGAGGTCAAAAATGGCAATAAAGCTAATTAGGCAATACACCCAGATCACTGGGTGAACTGGGGACACACAGATCTCTCAGTGTGCAAAACAAATTGGGGACTTTTACACACAGGCAAAAATTCACAAAAAATAGCTCTTACTTTTTACACACAGCACAAGTTGCTCCGGGCCAAATTGGGGACATTTTGTTGACACACTAGAAATCATGTTCATAACCATTTTTCAAGGTCATTTGTGATACCCAAACCCATTGCCCCCCTTTTCTCAAGGTCATGCGAAGTGAGCCGTCCCCGGTTCGCAAGATGTCCCCAGTT
Organism: Acholoe squamosa; assembly: GCA_949317995.1. Taxonomy (NCBI): domain Eukaryota; kingdom Metazoa; phylum Annelida; class Polychaeta; order Phyllodocida; family Polynoidae; genus Acholoe; species Acholoe squamosa. Next base: position 10,900,830 of record OX439045.1, on the reverse strand, counting down.
TGTAGGTGTGTGTTCCCATGAATGTCCCCAATTTGCTGGTTACACCAACTCACACACACACACACACACACACACACACACACACACAAACGGTTCAATGGAATGATTACCTTTTGAGGCATGCTGTCCAGCATACTGCGACACACCTTAATGCACAAGAAGACAAGCTTGTAGACGAAAACAATTATCTATAGCATCTGTGGTTCATCGAGAACCTCTATAGAAGTTTTAACACAAAATCATATTTGAGTTACATGTATCAAAATATTATGACAAAAAAGCTCTGATCTAGGCTTGCCCATTCATCAGGGTGAAATGAACTAAAAATCGACATTAGGTCTTATAATAGGGAATGCGTTGTTATGCATTAATTCGGTCTCACCCATTGTATAATCTGACGATCAATATGGCCTTCAG